>OX387244.1:223978166-224630041 GCA_947561735.1 Cenchrus americanus
AGAGGGGTCATGTGGCACATGAGGTCACCGAACACATGTGCACGTACTGGGCTGGTGGTACAGACGACGACAGAAGACAGGGCTCACAGAGACACAGCGGTTATATATATCTACTGCGATATTCTCCAACAAAATACGGTTGCCGCTGGCGAGCATGAACGGCGAGGCTGAGGTGCCCTCCGACGTGGACAAAGAAGGAATCCGATGATGAGGGATAGTATGATCTGTACTGTACACTGCCGTGGGATGGGGAATGCGAGAGTATGTCCGAGAGCAAGTCCAAAAACAGCCGTGCATCGAGCAGCAAGTAGCAGCAGCGGGGATCGATCGTCGTCGATCCATCGGTCGAGTAAACAAAGAACAGAACAATTCAACGTGGCCCGGGGGGAAAATGGGGATAAGGTCAAGAGCTGTTAACCAGAGCAACTTGACGGGAATGTCACAGAACATGCGTGACCAGCATGGCTGAATATTTTGTTATTGTGTGAAGTCTGAACACCAGCCACCAGGCATCTCGATATCTCATAGATCAAGCACTACCAGTAGCTCCGATCCGTTCTGAACCCCAGCGAATTTCCTCGCTCCCACACAAAGACGAGAAGGCTAGCTCGAACAATCAAACTCCAAGTTGCGAAAGCGAGGCTCTCGAATCATTCGAAAATTCCCGCGAGACGACCCTTCCAAGCACGAGCGACACGGACAGACACACGATCGTTGCCCTTGATTGGCTCAACACAAAAGCTAGCGCGCGGTACATGCATAGCCAGTACATGCAGATGCAAGGAAATCATGCAACAAATCTTGTTTGGTTGCCTGAATAAAAAGTACACTTACCACTTGCATGGAATGATGAGGTTACCACATACATGCTGCAGACAGCACACACTAAGTTTTTCTCCTACAAACACATTAAGAGCTTTGCCAAATAATACATGTCCTATTAACAGTTGAAATATCAATTAAACAAGCTTATTACAATATGTTGGAATAAAATTCAGTTTACACAGGAACATATTAGTTCAAGGACAATTCAGTTTACACAGGAGCTTGTTTAGCCCTCCCAGCTTCAGAGATAGCTGCTGTGAAGAATGCTTGTTGATCATCCTGAAATGATGTAGCAAAGAAAACAACAGAAGATAGCAAAGAAGGCAAATGATGTGGTGGATTCTTCAATCACAACATACTATGTCTGATAGATCATGAACATTGAGTATGTGCTCAGTTTTTTTAAAAAACATCATTGACATAGGCATGTGCTCAATACAAATAAAATTATCACTAGCATTTAGTCATCAGATTGGTAACAATAACAGTCATCACTGTATAGCATGAAAAGAACAAGTAATAAAATTCTAGAATAAGTTTCATATGCCTTGAGCCTCAGATTAATAATATATAACATCATGTAATAAAAACATCATGGCACATGCCTATGCCTCAGTAAAATTGGTTCATCATTGCACACATGCCTATACCTCAGTTATTAAATTGAAACATCATTCCACAAATCAAAGGCATCATTCCAGCAAAGCAACAATGAATAATCTAGCAAAACAACAGCATAATAATCCAGCAAAACAACAATAGGGAGATATGGTGCTCAGATCATGCATGTGTGTTAACAAATGTCACTAGTGGTCATGAGTTGTGCTCAGATTAGGCAACAATGAATAATTTCATCAAAAAATGCAAATGGGTTGTGCCGAGTTAGGAAATCACAGCCAAATAAAAGGAAGTAGAAGGAAAATAGAAGGCAAATCATGCATCACTGCATAGGCAGTTTAAAAGTCGGTTACATCATTGGAAAATGTGACTGGTCTACCATCCTGACCTAGATACTCATCACCCATGTACCTACAGAGAAATGGTGCCTATCTCTGTACAAAATCATAGGAGCAAAGTGTTGCCAGCTCCACTAAATACCTCCTGCACAAAATCATAGGAGCCAAGTGTTGCCAAGCTCCAGTTAGCAGTGTCCTGCTCAAAATCAAAGGAGCAAAGTGTTGCAAGCTCCAGCTACCAACAAAAGAGAGACTAGTCAGGCAACCTACAGAAGGATTTATTGGTAGTAATTCTTGGCAAGCCATGTCCTAAGCCACAGGACACGTTGTGCATCACTCATCCTCACAAAGGCATCACCTTGGGCCTTGTTGTCAGCCAGATAGGAGAAAGCAACAATCAGAGCCTCCTCAGTAAACCCCCCATCTACATCACCGCCCCATAGAGGTCTGGGTTGAGCACCTCAACCTTGGTCTCACGGATAGCAGCAGCAACATCCTTCACAGCCTCAGTCATACTAGAGAAAACAGCATGTTCCTCGTCAGAGAGGAAATACCTCTTCCTCTTCTTGTTCTCCCTAGGCTCAGTGTCAATCTCCTTGGGCACATTAGCAAACTTCTTGGCATGTTCATCCATCCCCTTTGCTGCCTTCTCCTCATCATATGGCTCACTCTTCACATCACTGTCATAAAACAGTGAAGGGCTGCCTAGAGCTTCATTTGATCCCATTGCATACTTGCCAGTTGCCAAGCCATTCCCAAAAATGGTCTCCATCTCCTTGTAGCTAGCAATAGGAGTATTGAGGAATTCCGCATCCTTAGGGTGATCCTAGTTTTATTTTGCTAAACTAGTTTCAATCTCCTTGGGCACATTAGCAAACTTCTTGGCATGTTCATCCATCCCCTTTGCTTTGCCTTCTCCTCATCATATGGCTCACTCTTCACATCACTGTCATAAAACAGTGAAGGGCTGCCTAGAGCTTCATTTGATCCCATTGCATACTTGCCAGTTGCCAAGCCATTCCCAAAAATGGTCTCCATCTCCTTGTAGCTAGCAATAGGAGTATTGAGGAATTCCGCATCCTTAGGGTGATCCTAGTTTTATTTTGCTAAATTAATTAGCCTCAGTTAGGTGAAGATGAAGTAAAGGAAGTATTGATCTAAATAGAAACACAACACACCTTGACGTGACCCACATAGTGCTCCTCTTCAAGGCTAATCATGCACACATCATCAACCCATTGGGCACCACTAAGCATCCTCAGTTTGGACACCTTCACCCACCTCTGTCTCCACTTCCTCAAGTGGTTATACACCTGAGTTCCAGTTACTTCCATCCCAACAAACTCAGACAGGTACTTTGCAACCTGGTTCAAGTGCACCTCCTTAAAACCTTTGTCAGTTCTAACCCCTGTCTCAATGAGCTGGCACATGCGCCTCAACACAAAGCTTGACATGGCACTTGTCCAGCGCATTGCTCCTCTATTGCGCTGCTCACCAGCCTCCTGAGCCACAAACCCCATGGGTACCTCCTCAACACCCTCCTCCAAGTCAATTCTAGGCACTTGCTGAGCCATATCCTAGTGTACCAGTCACATTGCCTCAATTAACATAGAATTAACACGTAGGTTGTTATCATCATTACATAGAAAAGAAGGAAGAGGACAGCAGATGCAAATATTATACAATTCATCACAGCACAACTCATGGCCTACTTCAATTAACATGCATGGTGTTATCATCATTGCAGAGAAAAGAAGAAAGAGGAAATTGCAAATATAGTTGGCCTCAGGTACTAGAAAATAGTTCATATCATAGCATAAGTAGTTGGCCTCAAATTATAGTTCAATACATCATCATCACTGCTCATGTTCTTAGCCTCAGCATGTTCAAACAGGTAAGGAAAAGATCATCGTTGCACAAAGTACTTAGTCTCAGCAATAATACATATAGTACTTCCAAGTAGAAAGGAACAACTCAATCAAATCAATAGCTACACATGATGATGGCCCCTATTATTCCACATTGCATCAGCTATAGCATCCCTTCTTTGACCCCAAGCAACATTATCAGGTACTTCCTCAGCTGGACTATTTGATGGTGGGTTTGGTTCCCAGGTGGCAGCATCTGGGAAGAACTCATCTTCCCCATGACCCACAATCCAGTTGTGTATAATGCAGCATGCAAGGACTAATTTAACTTGTGTCTTGTATGGGTGGAAGGGCTTATTGTCAAGAATACGAAAGCGGTTCTTTAAGGCCCCAAATGCCCTCTCAACCGTGACTCTCAAGCTAGAATGCCTCAAGTTGAATAACTCTTTCTTGTTAGTAGGATAATTCCTCCCACCATACTCTTTCAAGTGGTATCTAGTGCCCCTGTATGGTGGTAGAAACCCAGGCCGACATGCATAGCCAGCATCCACTAGGTAGTATTTACCAATAGAATTAAGTAGGTAGGCAACAATTAGTTATACTATTTAGGTTAAAGCTAAACTATTTAATTGGCTTATAGGTACCTGGTGAACCCTCAATCCATCATCCCTTTCTAGAGCATCAGCCAAAATAAGGGCATCATGTGCAGACCCTTCCCAACCAGCTAGGACATAGGTAAACCTCATGTCAAAGTCAACTGCTGCAAGCATATTCTGAGTAGGATAATTTTCCTACCCCTAAATGCTGCTGAGATCTTTGCTGGCACCTTAGCATGAACATGGGTGCCATCTATTGCACCAATGCAGTCCTACATGATAGCAACACTTATGGTTTCAGTTTTATTTGCAATATAGCAAAGAAAGTGGTGAAGTTGTTCATGTAACTACCTTCAAATATGGGTTCCATCTTGGGCTATTGCTGATTTTAAGAGGTGTTTCAGTTGATGGCAGCCTAATCATCTCCCCCCTGAGCTCTCCAACAGCAAACATGACCTGTCTAAAGTACCTACTAACAGTTTCCATTGACCTCCTAAAGTTTTGATGGATCACCCTAAATCTCTGATTATGCCCCACCACATGGAGGAACATTACAACTTGTTCCTCCACATTGCTGTTTATAGTGCCCCTCAACAAGTTTCTCTCCCTAAATAGGTTACACAAATTGAAAAAGGGAGCTCTACGCATACGAAGCATGTTAATGCACTCAATGTCATTGTAGTTATAAATTAGATTAAGGTTGGCTTGCCTCTCCAAGTCCATGGCACTCATTGGGGCATAGGTAATCCTAGGATGTGAACTACGTGCCATCCTCAACCTAGTTGTTACATATGCATAAACAGCATAAACAAAAGCAGCAGCCTGGATCACAAGCAACCCCTCTGCTCAGCAGGATTCATCTAAAACAATGCAAGTTAAAAGGACATGCTTCAGTAGTGGAACATAACAAAGTTATCAGAGAGATCGCTGCATGCACTCTGACACATCAAGAGCTATCACAGACCAAGACTTGTGCCACATTCAGAGAAGATATAATTGCAGGTAGCACATACATCAGCGACTAAGAATATGAGCTCAGATTAATTGTGCAATACCAAGTATCACTGGCCAACTACTTGTGCTCAGATTAAGATAACATAAGCCATGAACCAAGCAATCATGAACTGCTATGAATATGTACTCAAAACACAAAAATAACAGGTACAACATCATAGGCCACACAAAAAAGGGTTGGTTTGCACAAATGTTACCGTGTGAGCCGAACACACACCGTCCAAGTGGATGCTCAAGCAACCAGTGAGACCAAACCAACCAAAGCAAAGACCTACAAATACACACATGTTAGTACGAAACCCTAGCATCATAAACAAGATATTTAGCCGGATCGACATCATGCAAGTACAGATCGAAACCTAGGAGGGAGAGGACTTGCCTTCTCAACACCAACGTGGTCAACCAGCACAGATCTGAGTCTGAGAATGATGAAGAAAATTAGCAAAACACCAAATTTGAAGGGCAAAATAGAGGTAACACATAGATCTAAGTAGAAAATAGATTCACCTTATGGAGAAGAGAGGAAGAAACCAGATCTAAGCCGGTGACCTGCGCGGGTGAGAAAGAGCGAGAGGGAGGAACAACCAACATGTGAGCAACCAAAGCCGCAACCGGATCAGAAGCGAGACGGAGAGATGTGATGCTCACCACTTACCCGAGACGAGGACGAGCGCGAGGTGGAAGAAGAGGGCGAGCGCGAGGTAGAAGAATGGCAGAGGTGGAGAAGAAGAGGGCGGAGGTGAGCTTATAACAAGGAGGAATGGCGCGAACTGGAGGGCGGTAACCCTAGCTTTCCCGCGCGCGCCTCCTCTTCTCCCGCCTGCACGCGCCGAGCCAACATTTTTGGCCGCCATCGCCCGCGCTTGCAGCGCGCAAGCTAGGCTCTGGAGAAACGGCGGATTCGAGCGTCTCTGGGGATGCAGGCGGCGGGGGGGGGGGGGGGGGGGGATTGCATCGGGGCAGCCAGGCTCTAGGGTTGACGCGGGGGTGCTGCACATTGTGGGCCTAGTTGGGCCGAAAAAGCGAACCAAACGCGCCCTAAAGCAAAGCGCCTGCAGCCCCTGCATGCCCTGCGCTTCTCTTCGTGCATTCATCAACGAACTACACGATGCAAGTTGCAACGCCATGTACAGTACGACGACTACGGTGAGACGGGAAGGAGCACTTTTTTTCTAAAAAAAATAAGGCAGGAGAGCTGCCACATCATATTAGAAGGAGAAGAGTGTGAATTAGGACATGGTTGTGATTACAAAAGAAAATGAAATACTCAAGGCTCAAAACAAATTGTGCCATTAAACTACCAAGGTGCTCTTAGACGAGGAGGAGCACTATCTAAATTTTCCATTTTTTGGTGAGGAGGAAGAAAAGGAGTACGGTAGGAGTAAATCTTTGTGGAGTACGGTAGGAGTAAAATTTTTTGGCCCCACCAGTCTATCTGTGTCGGTCTACCGATGAGCTAAGCAGGGTGTCGCAACTCTCATGGCGTTGGTTAACGGTCAGGTCGAGGGGAGCTAAGTGCTCATACCTCACGCTACCGGCGCCCGCGACCAGCGTTACTGTTCAACTTGCTCTTCATCGTCGGGTCGACAATGGGCGGAGCTTTGTGCGAACACGGTTTTGGTGTTGGTGTCAGCCACGAGTCACGACAGCGTCTTCCGATGTCGCGAACCTCATTGGATGCGTTGGTTGAGATACTTTCTGCTTGGTCTTTAATTTTCTAGGTGAAAACTTTTCTCCGACTCATCGGAGGGGCGACTTCGTCGTCGTATCCTCCTTGGAGGCGTCGTCTTGAGAATCATGTTGACCTACTTCACCTTTGGAGGTTCAGCTAGGCGAGCAATTGAATATTTGAATCATAGCCGGAGAAGAACATTGAAGCTTAGTCTTTTTTTTTGTCTTAGTACGCTTTTTCTTGTTTCTTAGTTTTCCTCGGTACAAGGTTTTGAGTCTTAGAACTACAGTTTTGTGTAACCCTTTGACGTATATGTTGGATTTTAGTCCTTAATTAAAAATCACATTTTTTAAATACACACTACATACAACGTATAAAAACATGGGGATCCTATATGTCTTCCGGAAGGTAGATAAGAATGCGAACTTCCAGCTCACCAAAAGCCCATCTAAATGATGTTTTTTATTTTCCGACCAGCCCTCTTGATAATTATTAAATTAAAAATGTTCCAATATTTTTTTAAAAATGTTACAATATTTTTCTTCAACGTTTCTAGTAATTTTTCGTCAACATTTTATAAATGTTCCAACATTTTGTAGTCAACATTTTTCTAGAGGCTTCTTCCAATATTTTTCTAGAGGCTTCTCCCAACATTTGTTTACTCAACATTTTTCTAGCGGCTTCTTCCAACATTTTTCTGGAGTCTTCTTCCAACATTTTTAAGGAATGGTGGTTTTATCAACTATTTTTTGTCAACATCTTTAAAAATGTTGGATAATATTTTTCTCATTTTTAGATTTCTTCCAACATTTTTCATAAGTGTTACAACATTTTTATGAAATGTTGAATTCGTGGATATGGCCATGGAAATTGTTCCAACATTTTTTTCTCCAGCAATTTTTCCTTCTTCCCCAACTCCTCCATCTTCACCTCCGGTGGCCGGCGGCGGCCGGCGGGAGGTGCGAGCCCGGCCGCGGACCTCGCGGCCCGACCATGGCACGGAGCTCGCGGCCCCCGGCCATGGCGGCCGCGGTGGTGCGCGGCGCCGCCGGGCCGGCCCGCGCGCGCGTGCGGCGGGCCGCCGGCCGGCCGGCGAGGAGCCGGCGGCGCGCGAGCGGGGGCCCGACGGCCGGCGTAGCGTGGCGGCAGGGTTTAAAAAACTGCTAGAGTAGCGGTTTTCGAATTCAACGAAACCGGACTGGTAAACCGCACATACTGAGCGGTTAGCCGAAAAGCTCGGTTTCGCAGGTACGGTTAAGGAGTGGTTACCGGTCGGTTTTAGTAACCGAGCCGGCTCGGTTAGGCCAGATACCGTGGTGACCGACCGGTTTACCGCAGTTTTGTGAACCCTGGGCGGCACGGGTTGGGTTGGGAGGAGGCACATGGGGTAGGAGAGAGGGAGTTAGGGTTTGTAGTGGAGATCCAAGGGTCACGAGTGGTTGTACAAATTGTGACAACCCTCCCAGGAAAATGCCGTATTGTTGCCTAAACCAATCCACTTTGGTCATTAAGCGATACTAAAGTATCATCTTGTCATTAGTTGTCGGGTTAACGCTCGGTAAATCACTTGGAATTTCACACAGAGGATCGAACATATGCATTAAAACTCGCGTGAAGACGAGTCCAGAGTACAAACACAATTTAAATCCAAATTACCCTTGAGGGTTCATTTATTACAAATCATTGTTCCAGACATGATAAGTAAAAGTTCGGAGTTCGAAAACAGCGGAAATAAAATGATCTAGCGCAACGGTAAACATCACAAGAGGTCGTCCGTGATGTCCTCACTCATCGTCATCCACCCATTCCAACTCACAGCCGGGAGGAACCTTACTAGGCCAAGCAATGGCTGAAACAACATTTTTAAAGCAAGGCTGAGTTTACTAATACTCAGCAAGACTTAACTGTCGGGTGATAACTACCTCACCAAACTCTAGACATGAGAGGCTTTTTGGCCGGTGGAGTTCTTTTACTGAAAAGCAACAAAGAGTATGTCCTTACTTTCAATATTTTAGCTCACATTCTAGTTGATTACCATTTCTACATGTGCCAACTAATTCAATCAAGTCTTTCACAAACAATTAATTCAAGCAATAATATTCATAATGTTTCATCAATAAGGGATATCATGGCCAGTTGATTAAGCAGTCTCGGATAATGGTGAGAGGCCGACAATCGATTGATTTATAACCTTGCAAGGTGGACCTAAACACACAGAAGAATGCATACCCCAAGAAGGTCCAAACAAAAACGAAACAGGGTATACACCGACCAGACGGTTCCTGTCGATCTTCAGCTCGGGATCGGAACCTACATTCCTTGGTACAAGGCTTACTAGATCGCTTCCACACGAATGCCCAGACTCACACAGGTACCACACTGTTGCAAGCAGGGGGACACATCCATGTGCCCTAGGGGTAGTAGGGAAAGGTTCCCTTGCCGCGTTAATCGGGTACTAGGCTTACCGGTCCCATTCCCGACAAGTGTTTAGTACGCTCAAAAGCTTAGCCCACTAAAGCCATTAGACTGGAGCCCAAATCCCATGCTCTTACCACATGAGAAATCCATGTATACAGATCGTATGATTCCAACATAAGAACCTATTCTCGCGAGTGACGATCATCACTCGACTTCTACCGGGTCCGATAGCATTGCAGCTGTCGACCTAGCATACTAGTAAAAAAATATAGATACCTAGGGATCATGCATCTAGGGTTTCAATTCAACTCCTGAAACGTAAATGCACAAACATAGCAAGGATAATTGCATAATTTTGAAAAGATAGGGTTAATGATCCGGGGCTTGCCTTCGCTGGCAAGGTTGGCCTTGGGCCCTTCTGGACTTTGGTCCAGGTCTTGCTCTACAGTGACGTAGTGTACATCTCCGTCAACTCCTCCGTCTCCTCCTTCCGGCACACGCGTACAACTACCGTCGGGAAGGTCTTGTGACAACCCGCCCAGGAAAATACTGTACTATCGCCTAAACCAATCCACTTTGGTCATTAAGCACTAATAAACTATCATCCCGTCATTAGTCGTCGGGTTAACGCCTGGTAAATCACTTATACAACAACAAGGATCGACATATATGCATTAAAATTCACGCGAAGGTGAGTCCAGAGATAAAACATAATTAACATCCGAAATTGACCTCGAAGGGTTTAATTATTACAAACCGAAGTCTTTGACATGACAACGCAGTTCAGAGTTTTTAAAATTGTGGAAATAAACTAAGCGGAACGCGGAAACACCACGGGAGGCCAGCCGTGATGACTTCATTCATCGTCCTCCACCCACTCCAGCTCCCAGCGGGGTGGGATCTCTCCGGGCCACACATCACTAAAGGAATTACCTGGAACAACAGATTATAGCAAGGCTGAGTATACTAATACTCAGCAAGACTTGCCCATCGGTGATAGCTACTTCACCAACTGTAGACATGATAGGCTTTTTGGCCACTTGGGTTTCTTTTGCTGAAAAGCAACAAAAAATATGTTCTTACTTTCAATATTTTAGCACAAGTTCTAGTTGGTTATTCTTTTCTAAGTTAGCAAGCTATTGCAAGCATAAGTTGTGCAATACAATTAATAAAGAATAATATTCATCAACTTCTATCATTAGGGCTTGTTCGCTTCCGTGGGATTCAATCCGGCCGGAATAATAAATGTATGAAGAAAATTATGATATGGACTCGGATTTATTCCGGATCAAAAAATAATTTACCAATCATGATAGGTAGAATAAGAGATCGTAGAGCCGGATTGGTTCCACACCTCTTGACTAGTGGATTGATTCCGAGCCTTTTGGTGTACCTATCATGAGCAAATTAATTTTCGACCCGAAATAAATCTGGATCTCTTATAATAACTATCATGATTTTCTTGTTCTATTTATCCATTCCGATCGGAATTTATCCCGTGGAAACGAATGAGGCCTTAGGGATCTCATGGCTAGCGGAGTAAGTAGTCTCAGATAACGGTGAGAGGCCAACAATCGATTGATTCATAACCTTGCAAGGTATACCTAAACACATGGTGAGATGCCCCGTGAGGACAACCACCAAGCGGTTCCCAAAAATCCTCGGGTCGGGATAAAAGGCCACAGTCTTTGGCACCGGTTATCTGGTATACCCCGCGAGGCAACCAGACTCACACGTGCACCACCGGTAGCTAGCCGTGAGGCGCATCCCAGGAGTAGTGACAGTGAAATCCCTCACCGCCTCATTAAGGTACTAGGCTTACCGGTCCCATTCCCGACAAGTGCTTAGTACGTTCAAACACTTAACCCATGAAAGCCATTGGACCGGAGCCCACATCCCATGCTCTTACCACATGAGCAATCCATTTAAGGGGATCTTATGATTCCGACATAAGAACCTATTCTCGCGAGTGACATCACCACCCGACTTGTAATGGTCCTATAGCATAGCAGCTATCGACCTATCATACTAGTAAAGGACAAAGGTACCTAGGGATCATGCATTTAGGGTTTCACATCAACTCCTGAACGTAAATGCTCAATCATCCATATATAGTTGCATAATAGTTTTAAACACTGGGTTACTGGCACCAGGGCTTGCCTTCGTCAGCACGGTTAGCCTAAGTGCCTTCGGTGTCTTCGATCACCTCCACGCACTGTAGCTCCGCTTCAGCTCCTCCTTCCTCGGTTTCCGGCACGAGCGTGTAGTTACTGTCCGAGAGTTGTACACGGAATGAAATGCAGGGTTCAGGTGATGTGATAGATCCGAGAGTTGTACACGGAATGCAATGCAGGGTTCAGGTGATGTGATAGATTAGTTATTTTACTCAACTCTTGTTGGCCATATTCACCTTAACAAATAATTAATTATTAACTCTTTTATGCTTGTTACTTCATGTGAGGATTTATTATTCCACCTTTCCATAGCAAAGTTGTGCACATAAATGTAATTAATTCCAGTTAAAGTTTTAAACAACAAGGGGTGTATTTTTAGATCTTAAATCAGCCATGCAAACATTTTAAAAAGGGGGTCACAAAGATAAAGGGCTCATTTTCCTAATAACTTAATATTAAACCTTTAATTGCCTCCAATGCTTTTATTCAACAATAAATTAATAAAATTCAGTGGAAGGGTTTCTTAAGCACCAAATTACCTATACCAAGCCACTGAACACACATGCATGCTTGGGATAGCTAGAAAATTAATTATACCGAAAATAATAAAAGCAAGTCACTTAAGCAAGATAAATGCAAACAAAAATAAATAAGCATCCAAATGATACAAACTTTCTCACACATGTTCTCTGGTCCAAAAAACTAACCTAGGAATGCAGCATATACATCTAGAACAACCATTGATCTTGGGTTATTCATTTACAAAGAAAATCAAGCATAATTCAAGAATAAATACTTATGGTAATTATATAATTGTGATTAATTCTCCAGAGGTGTATTTTAGAATACAGAGACCACATGCAGAAGTTGGGCACAAAAACTTAATTATTTTTAGCTACAAAAAATCATCTATATAGATTCTGCATAAATGGAAAACAATTCATATAAAAAGATTCACAACATAACTTTGTGCAATTTTCGGTACAGAAGCTATTCATAACATAACACACAACATATTAAAAAATTAGCTACTAAGTATTTATGTATTTTGAGATATCACAGATCTAGGTTTTTCACATTTCTATTTTTTATGCACAAATTATCAGGAAACAACCTAGACAAGTTTAACAAAAGTTGTAGTGCTCTTCACCAGGAGTCTAGAAAAATTGAGTTTGCAATTTTCCAATTTTCTATTATTTTATAGGGATTTTCTAAGAATCTGCAAAAGTCTTTTACTATTGGAGATTCACTTTTCAGCATAGGCCCCTGGAAGTTTCTATTCTCTCACAAATCAGCCCTTGATTTACACTCGAGTCCCTGGAAAAACTCCCATCCTTGCAATCTTACCCTTCCGCCGCCGGGTGGGCTCGTTGGCGGCGATGGCCGACCGGTCCTGGCCAACCCATGGCGCGGGACCCCGTAGGGGCTCACCTAGAGGCGGTAGGAGAGGTTGGCCGGGCGCGGCGGCGGCTCCGACGACGGCTCATGGGCGTGGCCGGCGGTGGCGGCCGTGGCGGGCCGCGATTCTCGGCGAGGAAGGCGCCCGACTTGCCAACAAAGCGGATGCTAGGGCTCACGTGTGAGGTAGGGAAGGCGCTGGGTGTGTTGGCCGGCGACGAAAGGCATGAGAACCGGAGCTTGTTCAAGCGGCGGCCATGGCAGGCGGCTCGGCATGGCGCGCACGTGAGGGGGCGCTCGGCCGGCCGGTGACGACGCGGATGCCGCCGTGGTACGGCGGGGAGCCTTGGCCGCGCGCGCGTACGGGGAGAGCACGGGGTGGACGGCGGACCGCACCGCGTGCTCTCGCCGTGGTCCTTGCGTGGGCGGCGGGCGACGCGTGGCACGGGGAGAAATCAAGGCGCCTCGGGGCGCGGGCGTCCGGGGGAAGGCGGCGGTGTGCGGGCCTCGGGGGGGGGGGGGGGGGGGGGTGTTGGCGCGGACGTCGTAGCGGACGGCGCGGGTGCACAACATTGCGGCGCCGACGCGCTCTGGCTTGGCGCCGTTTCAACTTAGGTTACTTTGGGCACGAATTTCTCTAAAAAATCGAATTGAAGTGCACAAAGTGATGAATAGGAAAGTTGTAGATCTCACTGTCCCTTACAACTTTCACAAAGGCTTTATGGTATTTTTCTCAACAATTTTTGCATAAATTGCAGCCAAAGTTTGAATGCCATTCTGTGTCAGTGAACAGGAGTTACTGGATGTTGACCAAGATTTCCACCCTTTTCCATACAAAATTGGAAATGCCATCCTACATGAAAGTTGTGTCCCTCGAAAAATTGGACAACTTTCATTTTGGTAGATTTTGAAGTGTTTAGGTGAAATTTGGAGAACGCGGCAAAAGTTCTGGAGGACATTCAAAGGCATCAGGGTTTAAGTGGGGTTTGACCGTGTCTTTGACCAAAGTTTGACCACAAGTGTGTGTTGAGTGTCATTAGGGTTGGTCGGTGAGGTTTTCGAGGTGATGACCCTGGTTGACCGTGATTTGACCACTGTCAGCAGATTTGACTGACTATTAAGGTTAAATAAAAACCTGAGGCATCACAGCCTACCCCCTTAAACGGAATCTCGTCCCGAGATTCGATTTAAGAAAACAAGATAGGTAGCAGAACTCACGGTTTCGAGATTGCAGAAAGCCCGGGTACTTGGTGTTGAGGTACTCTTCCGTTTCCCAAGTCGCTTCTTCTTCCGTGTGATGACTCCACCGTATCTTATACATTCTTACGGTCTGTCTTCGGGTCTTTCTCTCCTTTCGGTCCAACACCCTCATGGGATGCTCGATGGGTGAGAAATTCGGCTCAATCCAAGCATTAGCTTCCGTGATCACCTCGTTTTCAGGCACATGCATACCTTTCTTTAATTGAGTCACATGAAATACATTGTGAACTGCTGAGAACCATTCTAGCAGTTGAATACGATAAGCCACTGGCCCACATACTTCTATGGCTTCATAAGGTCCAATATAGCGCCGAGCTAACTTCCCTTTAACACCGAACGTTTGCACACCTTTGGTGGGGGAAACCTTTAGGTAAACATAATCTCCCACCTCAAAGTGTCGGGGTGCCGTTCCCTTACCATGATAGCTCTTTTGCCTCATCTGAGCTAACTTCAAGTTCTCCCTTATCACTTACATCTTTTCTTCGGCATCTTTAACTAAGTCCAGACCAAAGAGTGTCCTTTCCCCGGCTTCTGACCAGTTCAACGGGGTGCGACATCTTCGTCCGTAAAGAGCATCGAATGGTGCCATCTTCAAACTTGCTTGATAGCTATTGTTATAAGAGAACTCTGCCAAGGACAAACACTTGTCCCAACTCTTATCAAAGTGTAAGATGCCTGCTCGCAGCATGTCTTCCAAAATTTGATTTATCCTTTCGGTCTGACCATCGGTCTATGGATGATAACTGGAACTACGAATCAACTTGGTTCCTAAGCACTCATGTAATTGCTCCCAGAAATGAGCTACAAACTGAGTTCCTCTATCAGCGATTATGGTCTTCGAAATTCCATGCAAACGAACTATTTGATCCATGTATAACTCTGCATATTGCTGCATTGAATAAGTAGTATGATCTGCAATGAAATGGGAGGTCTTGGTGAGTCTGTCCACGATAACCCAGATAGAATCTTTCTTTCTAGCGGTCAAGGGTAAACCCACAATGAAGTCCATACTAATATCATCCCACTTCCACATGGGTATCGACAAGGGTTGAAGTACACCTGCCGATTTCAAATGGCTTGCTTTCATCCGGTGGCAAGTATCGCACTCGGCTACATACTTGGCTATATCAACTTTCATATTGGACCACCAGAAATTTTGCTTCAAATCTTGATACATCTTGGTACTACTGGGGTGAATAGAGAACTTGGACATATGAGCCTCATCAAAGATTGTCTTCCTAATTTCTAGGTCAACGGGAACCACAAGGCGTTTTCCAAACCATATCACATCCTTTTGATCTTGCTGGAAACATGCATATTTAGGATCTCCCTCTGCTAGTTTCTGTTTAATGATCTGTATGTCTTCGTCATTGCGTTGAGCAGTGAAAATTCTATCATAAAGATTAGATTCGGTAGCTAAGTCGTAAAGATTTCCTTGTTCTACCACTTCCAAGTTAAGTTTTCTCATATCTTCACATAATGGGTCACTAACTGGCTCTAACTCTAGATGGTTGCAGTGGACTTTGCGGCTAAGAGCATCTGCAACAACATTCGCTTTCCCAGGGTGATAGTGCACTTCCAGGTCATAATCTTTAATCAACTCAAGCCATCTCCTTTGCCTCATGTTTAGATCCAACTGAGTGAAGATATATTTGAGACTCTCATGATCAGTGAAGATATTGCAATGATTATATCTTGAGAGCATGGACAATGATTATATCTTGAGAGCGTGGACAACCGCTGCTAACTCTAGATCATGGGTGGGATAGTTGATCTCATGAGGTCGAAGTGCCCGTGAAGCATAGGCAATGACTCGGCCTTCTTGCATAAGAACACAACCGAGACCCGTGCCTGACGCGTCACAGAAAACTTCAAAAGGTTTGGAATTATCTGGTTGCACTAGCACTAGGGCTGAAGTTAAGTGCTGCCTCAAGGTGTGGAAGGCTTTCTCACATGCTTCACTCCACACAAACTTCACTCCTTTCTTGAGCAGTTCGGTCATAGGTTTAGCGATTCTGGAGAAGTCCGGAATGAATCGACGGTAATAACCCACCAAACCTATGAAACTGCGGATTTGGTGTACGGACTTGGGTGGTTTCCAATCCATCACCTCTTTTACTTTGCTAGGATCTACGGAGATGCCATCTTTGGAAATAGTGTGCCCCAAAAATTTCACACTATCTAACCAGAATTCACATTTGGAGAACTTAGCATAAAGCTTCTGATCTCGCAAATGTTGCAGGACAATTCGAAGGTGCTTGGCATGCTCCTTCTCATTTTTGGAGTAGATGAGGATATCATCGATAAAGACCACTACGAATTTGTCGAGCTCCGTCACAACCACGGAGTTCATGAGGTACATGAAGTAGGCTGGGGCATTTGTGAGACCAAAGGACATTACCAAGAACTCGTAGAGACCATAACGAGTGGAGAAAGTAGTTTTAGGAATGTCACAAGGTCGAATTTTGATTTGGTGATAATCAGAACAAAGATCGACCTTGGAGAAAACTTTGGCTCTAGCCAATTGACAAAAAGAACATCAATTCAGGGAAGAGGATATTTGTTCTTGATGGTGACTGCATTGAGCGGTCTGTAGTCAACACACAACCTCAAGCTACCATCTTTCTTTTTGACAAAGAGAGCAGAACAACCCCAAGGAGAAGAGCTCGAGTGAATGTAGCCCTTATCTAACAGCTCCTGGAGTTGGTTTTTCAGTTCAGCTAGTTCTTTGGGAGGCATAAGATAAGGTCATTTAGAAATGGGCGCAGTACCCGGTTGGAGTTCAATTACAAACTCGACATCTCAGTCTGGTGGTATACCGGGCAATTTGTCAGGAAAGACATCTGGATACTCATAAACTACTGGGATTTCATCAAGATGGGAGATAATGGTCACATAGGCACAAGAATTTGTACTGTCCTTAAAAGGTAGGTACAAGGTAGTGTGCCCGACCGTAGGCGAATTGATCGCTACAACTCTATCTGAGATATCTAGAACCACCTTATGTTGGGTCATCCAGTCCATGCCCAAGATAACATCAATGCCTTTCAAACTTATGGCTATGAGGTTTGTTGGAAAGATTTTGCTATCGAAGCGTCCCCTCATCGAGAGGTGACTAAATGTGACACAAATACCGGTCCCGGGAGGGCGGTAACACATTTATTACAACGGTGGAATCGGTCTTTTACATTACGGCGACACGGAGGGCACGGTAGTGCCAACGCTACAAGGAACAACACAAACGCTAACGACCACACTACAATAGCAAAGGCTTCCATAGCCTCCTCGAGTACCACACCATGGAAGCTTTCGGTAGGGCCCCGGGTACACGAGGCACGGTTGGGTGTAGGGCACGACCTACTCAACGTCTTCGGGAATGTAATCGGGATCCTCCTCTCGTAAAATAGTTAGTAAAACAAGGGTGAGCACATACGTACTCGGCAAATCCAACCCCACCCAAGGAGGGGCTTATAAGCGTAACCATGCATAAGGTATAACAAGGATCGGGTTAAGGTTCATTTTGCAAACTTACACATGCGGGGGTTCATTTCAAAAAGGTTTTCGCAAATCATTTTCATAACCCAAGTAACTCAAATGTTTTAGGAAGAACCAGCGTGGAACTACGGACTTCCCGTCCGTCGTAGCCCGTGCACACGACCACACACTTCACCCGAGAAAACAACTCACGCCGGAAAACATCCCATCCCAAACACTAGTTTTTGTGACCACACCGTGACTCGTCCAATACCGTGGACACGGCTATTCGAATAGGTTTGACACTGCGCAGAGGTTGTACATCTTTACCCACAAGTAGGGTACCGTCACACGGACACCTCAGTGCCGGTACGGATCCTATCAAAGCCATTACCCACCTTAGCTAACACTACGAGCCACCACGGAAGCAACCAAGGGGTCATACCACATAACCAGGGCGTACCTCACACAGAGCGTACCCCTACTCCTTGGTCTCCCGCTGCTCACCCGCACACCAGATGGCAAGTAGATTAACTAGTGGGGTTTATGCTAAGCCGTTGCCACATACAACGGTCGAGTGGTTGTACGATAATTTGGGTCAGGTGAGATGTCACGCAACCCGGTCCTTAACCGACAAGATGGACAACTCCCAACACGCTCAACCACACAGGTACGAGCTCACCCATACTCCTGACACACACGTCCATCCCGTCTACCCAATTCTTTACTCATTCTCCAAACATATCCCCTTTTTGTTTTTAAAGCACTCACTCATTTTGAAAGCACACACACATTTTAAAGCACTCATTTAGGCCAAAACGGGTTCAATCATAGCAATCAAGGGTGGCTATCCTACCATGTTTTGCAGTAAAACAATATGCAATTTATAAAACGGGTATAGGGTATATTTATAAAACTAGGACAGAAGCATGCATCAAAGGGGGGAGGTTGAACTTGCCGTCTTCGAAGTCTTCGGGGAGTGCCGGCTCGGCGTTCGGGACCTCGGGCTCCTGCTCGCAGTAGTCGGCTCCAAACTCCGGCTCGGGGTACCTTCCTTCGTTCTCTTCGTCGGCTATAGCGTACACACAGGCAAGCATGCAATCAATATAAACATACACAATTTCTCCGGCTGAGCTCGCGGGAGGTAATTAAATAAAATAGGGGAAATAAATATTATGCAGGGGTTTTGGGTGACGGATGGGTGATGGTATACCGGCACGGGCGTGGGAAAGGTTGGGCGCGATTTGGATTAAAATTGCGCATGAAATGCCGGGTTAAAGGAGGTGTTTAGGGTTAATTAGGGGCCTGTTAGTATTTTATTATAAAAGAAAAGGACCTAATTATAATATTTAAACCTAGCGGGGGTGTTACTAAATAGTCCAGGGGCATAATTGTAAAGGGACAGGGTTGTTTTTGTGGTTTAATTTAAAGTATAGGGTCTGTTTTGGAAGAAAAGAGTGAGGGAAATAGAGGGGGGGTCGGTTTTGGATAAGTGGGAAAAGGGCAGGGGGTTTTGGGCAAAAAGCCCTTCTTCTTCCTCCCTCCCTCACGACACGAACGCGAGAGGGGGGAGGCCGACCGTGGAAGGGGGAGGGGCGCCGGCGACTCGGTGCACGGCGACGGCCGGGAATTGGGGCGAAACGAAGAGGAGGACGAGGGCAACCGATTCCGCTTCTTACCTCGGGGCCGGGGTGCTCGGAGAGGCGGATCGACGGCGGCGGTGGGGGCTGTTTGCGGTGGTGACCGAAGCGGCACCGGTGGTGGTGATGGAGGGCTCGGGAAGGGGGGATTGGTCGTGGAGGTGCGGGGCGAGGTGGGGGAGCCGGTCCGGCCCTTTTATAGGCGCGGGAAGGTCGGTTTGACGAGGATATTTTGAGCTTCGCGGAGCTTCAATGGCCGTCGAATGGAGGTTCGGGAAAAATCCCGGCGTGGACTCCGGCCGGCGGGATTCTCGGTCGTTGCTTTGTGCGAATCGACCCGTCGTGCGGTGCCGCCGTGGCCGTGGAGGGGAGGTCGTCGGGGGAGTAATGGTGGCCGGTTTGGAGGTGACGAGTTCGGCCGCCCGGTCTTCGTTTGTCGAGCAATGGAGGGGAGGGGGCGACGCGGCCCGGCGGGGCTGCGGGGACCGGCCTTGGCGTGCCGCGCCGCAAGCTCCGCCGGCCGAGCTCGGCCGGAGGAGAGGGAGGCCGGGTGGGGGCGCCGGTCGTGGCGGGGCGGTCGCGCGAGGGGTCGGGGGCGCGGCCCGGAGTCGCGGCAAGAACCACCGAAGGAAGAAGAAGGTGGGAAAAAGAAGGGAAAAAAAGAAAAGGAGAAAAAGCAAAAGAAAAAGGAAAAAAAGAAAAAGGAAAATAGAAAAAGGAAAATAAGGGAAGAAGATAAAAAAAAGGATTTAGAAAATTAGGAGAATTTCTAGGAAAATTAGGAGAAGGGGTTTTGCGATTTTTTTTACGGGTTTCTCGGATACGGCGTCAATTCCGGGACGGCGGTGATGGCGAGGCGGACGGCGGCGGGACCGCGGCGTGCGCGGGATTCCCGGCGTGGTGGCCGACCGCGGTCTTTGGGGGCGGCACGCAACGGGCGACGGCCCGAGCGCGGCGGTGCGGGCGGGATTCGCGGCACGCGCGCCGAGGGTGAGAGAGGGAGACGGTGACCGGGGGGTATTGAAAGGGCAAATGAGCTCGGTGGACGCTTTTGAAAACACGCGTGATTTATTAAGAGCTAAAAACGCGGACGTTACAAACCTACCCCACTTAAAATGAATCTCGTCCTCGAGATTCGGCTAAGTTTCGAAAAGGTGGGGAAACTCCTTCTTCGGTGCGTCCTCTCGCTCCCCACGTAGCTTCTTCCACCCCGTGTCCGCTCCATTGGACTCTCGCACACCCGTACTTCGGTCGTTCTTGTCCGCTTGACCACGGTGTCTAAGATCTTGACGGGCACCTCCCGGTACCTAAGGTCCGGCCGTAGATCGATGGTCTCCACCGGTACTTGCTTCTCTTCCGAACCTTCAAACATCGGCGTAGGCCGGGAGATGTGGAACACCGGGTGTATATCGACATTTCTTCGGGTAGCTCCAACCGGTATGCTACCGCTCCGACTCTCTTTAGCACTTTATACGGTCCTATGTACCGAGGGGCCAACTTCCCGTGTACTTGAAATCTCCGAGTCCCTCGGATAGGTGAAACCTTGAGGTAGACGAAATCTCCCGGATTGAAGCTTGCTTCACGCCTCTTCTTATCTGCGTAGCTCTTCTGTCGGGGCCGGGCGGCTCTCAACTTTTCTCGGATATCGGCTACTCGCTCCTCGGCTTCCTTTATAAGTGCGGGCCCAACCGGGGCACGCTCTCCTACTTCCCGACCACATCGGGGGGTGTCCTACATTTTCTCCCGTACAGTGCCTCGAATGGCGACATTCCCAGGCTTGCTTGGTAGCCGTTGTTGTAGGAAAAATCTGCATACGGCAGGCTCTGCTCCCAATCTTTGTCGTAGGTGAGGACGCATGCTCGCAACATATCTTCCAAAATCTGATTCACCCTTTCGGTCTGTCCGTCTGTCTGTGGGTGGTACGCTGAGCTGAAGTCTAGCTTGGTGCCCATGGCTTTGTGCAGGCTTTTCCAGAACCTAGAGGTGAACTGGGTCCCTCTATCTGAGACTATTCTGCTAGGCACTCCATGCAGCTTTACTATATTTTCTATGTAGAGTTTTGCCAACTTCTCTCCACCATAAGTGGTCCGTACGGGTAGAAAGTGAGCGACTTTAGTGAGTCGGTCCACGATTACCCATATGGAGTCATGTCCCTTCTGAGTCCTTGGCAACCCTACTACGAAGTCCATACCTATCTCGTCCCACTTCCATACCGGGATTGGTAAAGGTTGCAACGATCCCCGCCGGCTTCGATGTTCGGCTTTGATCCTCGACAAGTGTCACGGTGGGTGACGAACCGTGCAATGTCTCGCTTTCATCCCATTCCACCGGTACTTCGCTTTAAGTCCATGTACATCTTGGTGGATCCCGGTGAATGGAATATCTTGAGTGGTGTGCCTCATCCATGATGGTCCGTCGGAAATCTCCACCTTCGGGCACGCATATCCTCGTTCTTGTACCACGGGGTGCCTTGGTCATCTACCCCGAAGTCGGGGGCCTTGTTCTCTCCGGTATGCTTGCGGATCCTCATCAGATTTTCGTCGGTCTCTTGGGCCTTCCGGATCTTTTCTTCTAGGGTAGGCTGAACACTTAGCTGGCGGACGTAACCTTGGGGAACGATGTGTACGTTGAGCCGAGCCATCTCCTCTTGCAACTGGGCACTCTTGGGTGCCGCCTTCTCATAGGTTTTCCGGCTTAGGGCATCTGCTACTACGTTGGCCTTCCCCGGGTGGTAGTGAATCTCTAGATTATAGTCCTTGACTAGCTCTAGCCATCTTCTTTGCCTTAGGTTTAGGTCGGGCTGGGTGAAGATGTACTTTAGACTCTTGTGGTACGTGTAGATTTCACACTTGTTCCCAATCGGATAGTGTCTCCGGATCTTCGGGGCATGCACTACGACCGCAAATTCCGGATCATGGGTGGGATAGTTCTGCTCATGGGGTTTGAGCGCGACGGGAGGCGTATGCCACTACCTTCCCATCTTGCATGAGAACACATCCCAACCCTTGTCGGGAGGCGTCGCAATACACGACAAAGTCCCGTTGAATGTCGGCGGGGGTTAGCACCGGGGCCGTGGTCAACCTCTTCTTCAACTCTTGGAAACTTCTTTCACGAGGCCTCGGTCCGGTTAAACTTCTTCTCTTTCTTGAGCAGCTCGTCATGGGCCGGGCGATCTTGGAGAATCCCTCGATAAATCTCCGGTAGTACCCTCGCTAAACCTAGGAAACTCCCGATCTCGCTCACGTTGGTTGGTTGCTTGCCGGTTGGAGACTGTCTCAACTTTCCCGGGGTCTACGCCTACTCCTTCGCGGTCGAATGTGCCCAAGGAAGGATATTTTCTCTAGCCAAAATTCACACTTGCTGAACTTGGCGTATAGCTTGTGTGCCCTCAATTTTCCCAGCACTACTCGAAGATGTTGTTCATGCTCCTCCACGCTCTTGGAATAAACAAGTATGTCATCAATGAAGACCACGACAAACTTGTCCAGCTCTTCCATGAACACCTTATTCATGAGGTTCATGAAGTATGCTGGTGCATTGGTTAGTCCAAAGGACATCACCGTGAACTCATATTGCCCGTAGCGAGTGACAAAGGCGGTCTTGGGGATGTCACTTTCCCTAATCTTGAGCTGGTGGTACCCTGATCTTAGATCCACCTTCGAGAAATACTTGGCTCCCTTCGGTGGTCAAACGGGTCATCTATTCCGGGAAGAGGGTACTTGTTCTTAATAGTGACCTCGTTCGGCGAGCGATAGTCCACACACATCCTCATGCTCTTATCCTTCTTCTCCACGAAAAGCACCGGGGCTCCCCATGTTGATGAGCTTGGTCCGATGAACCCGCTTCGCCGGGAGCTCGCTAGCCGCTTCTTCAATTCCGCCAACTCGGGGGGTGCCATCCTATAGGGTCTCTTGGCTATGGGAGAGGTTCCGGGGATAAGGTCGATTACGAACTCTATATCCCTATCCGGTGGCATTCCGGGGAGTTCTTCGGGGGAACACATCCGGGTATTCTCGTACTACGGGACATCTTCTATGGACTTGGCTTCTATGTTGAAAACCATTATATCCGGCCCGTGTCCCCGGGTGTGGCGGTCACTTGTATCCCGTCCGGGTTGGTCGGGTGCACCACTTTATCGGCGCAACTTATGAGGCCATGGTGTTGGCTTAACCGGTCCATACCAAGGATCACATCTATCCCCTTGGATTTCGGTACTACCGAGTCTCGCTAGGAACTCTACCCCACTTAAAATAATCCTTACCGGGGGCATCCCGAGTTGACACTTAATGTCACCTCCGGGCGTTCGAGTTATTAGGGGTGCTTTGAGTAGTACCGTGGGTATGCCATGCTTTTCCACAAAGCTTGAGGATATGAATGAGTGTGATGCTCCCGAATCGAATAGTATGGTAGCCAAAACGAGGCGACCGGGAACTCACCGAGTACTACGCCTTGTGCTTCCCGTGCCTCCCGCGCATTGATGTGATTGACCCGGCGCGTCCATACGACCGCCGGGGCTGCCTCATCTACCGGTTGCTTTGTTGTTGTTGCCGAAGTTATTGTTGCTGCGCACCGGCATGCGGTTGGCTCCTGACACAAGCGGCCTTGGCCCGTTCACCGAGTTGGAGTAGGTGGTGGTGGTTGGCTTTTTAGCATAGGGGCGGTTGGCGATGAAGTGTCCGGTTTCTCGGCGGTTGAAACATACTCGGGAGCCGTTGTTGTTGCCGGCGGTGATCCGTCGGTGTTGTTCTCGTGGGGGCTTCATGGCACTGCGGTTGTAGGAGGGCTTGAACTAGGCTGCGGGGGCTTGCGAGCTCGTGGCTTGGGATTGGGTTCCGTCTCGCATAGGAGCTTGGAACCCGGACATGGGGTGTCCAAAGTTTCTCGGCCTCGGGACCGCTCTTGTTGCTTGGCCTTGTGTTCCATGAACTTGCGCTTGTTTTCCTTCTTTTCTTTGGCCCTTGCTCTCTCCGTGAGTATTGCCATATTCATGAGGGTGTTAAAGTCCGGGTAGATCCGAGGAGTCGGCGGTGTCCTCGGTTCCGAGTCGGCCCCTTCTTGAACATCTCTTGCTTTTTGGAGTCTTTATCCACCTCCTCGGGGGCATAGCGTGCCGGCTCTATGAACGGTACGTGTATTCCTCCACGGACATGTTGCCTTGGCGGAGTTCGCGGAACTCGTCCGCCTTCCGCTTCGGTGTGGCCTCCGGATGTGGTAGCGACGGAACTTCTCCACGAATTCATCCCATGTGATGGCGGAGGGATCCTTGGGCGCGGCGCGGTAATTTTCCCACCGAGCTAGGGGTGTCCCGTGAGTCGGTGAGCCGCCGAGAGAACCTTGTCGTGGTCCTCGCAGTGGAGGGGCTCCAGTTCCCTCAGGATGGCTCTCAGCCAATCGTCAGCGTCCAAAGGATTCACCGACCCGCTAAAGGTGGGCAGCTTAGTCCTGAGGAACTCGATCAGCTTCTCATTCATGCTCATAACTCGGGGTCTTGGCCGGTTGACGGCGTTGAAGATGGCCTCCATCGGGACGATCACAGTTGGCTAAGACTTGTGCCAAGTCAACGGGGGGGGGTGGTGGTGGCGGGACCACGTTCTCTCCTCCATCTTCATTTTGGTTGACCTCCTCGGTCGTGGAGACGCTCCCTCCGATCGGCTTGCGATCCCTCGGCGTCCGATCGGTGGGTCCGGACAGGGCGCCTGGAAACCATCTGTAAAGGAACAGTTTTTCTAAGAAGTCTAGTTTTATGTGATGTTTAAGTGGATTATGTCGGATTTCTTTTGAAAGGGCAGGGTCTACTCCTGCCGGTAAGCACACAGCAAGCACATAACAAACAAGCAAGCACAAATAAGTTTTTATTACAAACCAGCGAGGAGGATACATCCCGACTACGCGGACACACTACACGACTAAGGACTAAGGGCGCGACTTGGACCAGTACGGCTTCATTCCCTGGGTCTTGGGGCACACTACTCGCGAGGGGAGCTGTCTTCTGGGGTCGAGTGTTCTTCCAGCGGAATGAGCAACTCGTCATCGTTTCCGCCTTCGGGGTCTCCGTTTTCCTGAGGCTGTGCTGCGGCTTCAGCGGTAGCTGTTGGGGGTTCGGTGACTGCTGGTGGTGCTGGGGGGACTTCGATAGTTCCTCCCCATCCTACAAGGGGTGTTCCCAGCAGGACTTGAGCTTCTCCAATGGCTGGAACAGGTGTTCCGCCGTGGGTCCATTCTTGCATGCGTTGATCCTGGATCCTCCTGAGGCTTTCCTGGGCAACGGCTTCGCTGCTTATGGCTGCTGCTGCGCCTTGCTTCGGCTTGGGCCACTCGGACTTGGTGCATCCTCACTGTGACTTCAGCTTGTTCGGCCCGACTGATTTGTTCCCTCAAGTGTCTGGCCTGGTCATCAAAGAGCTTGTCCAGGGAGACAAGGTAGGCGACGACATGGTACAGCGGGTCTTCTTGGTGGCGGCGTCGTTCCAGGTTTCTCATGCGGGCCTGCCAAACTGGGGTTCGATGGCGGGAGGGAAGTACCTCATTGGTGTGGGGACGAGGTGCTCTTCGTAGATTCAGCACAGGTAGCGGAGGGCTTTTCTGAGGGCCAAAGGATAGGTGTCTCGATGTCGAAATCCGGTGGCGGTTACGCGCCACGGCTCGATGTTGGTGTGGCGGTTGCTTCTAGCGACGGAGAGGACCACTCTACGGCGAAGAGTGCCGAGTTGCTCATACTCTCTGCTGTAGTACCTAGGGCGCTCAGTGATACCGAGGCGCTCCAGGGAGTTGATGAGCAGGCGAGCAAAACCGAGGCTCCTCCCGGCACACGCCTTGGGTCCATCCATCTTCCGCCATCCGAAAACAAAGGTAGGGTTGAACGAGTTGTGGTGGGGTACAAGAGATGGATAACTTTATTTAGTAGCGGGGTTGGGGTACATCCTTCGGGGTACACTTATTATTACTAGGACTCAACTTCTAGCCTAACACCCTAGTCTTATCCTCATGGCGACTCTCCCTCTAGCCGGATACGGCGCTTCTTTAGTGGAAGATCTTGCTCCGGTATCTCATCCTCGCTCCGGGTCCCTTTGTCCCGGTGGGTTTCTTCGGGTTCATCTTCTTCTCGCTTCCGGCTCCTTCATCTCTCGCTTCTTCGCTCCTTTAGTTCATCCCATAGTCGTTTGTGGAACATCTCCGATCGTTCCTTCTCCCCGAGGTAGTCTTGCCTCATGTTGTGCGGTTCAACTTCGCTATGGTGGTCTTTACCCTTTCTAGTTATATCCTCTCGTTCTCGCTCTTTCCGCTCCGTCGATCCGCTCGCTTCGGTTCTTCGGGCTTGCTCCCCGATAAAGGTGGTCTAGGCCTCTGAGGTATATGGATAGGTGGGAAATTGCCTCTTCTAAGTCTTCTTCCTCTCGTTCTAGACCTCTCATGCGATCAATCCACGAGCGTCCTCTTCCTCCGGAGGGTGGAAAGAATCCCATTGGAGTCCTTCGGAGGTGCTGTCTATAAACCACTCGTAGGCCGTCGCATGGCCTTCCGAGCACCTTGGGGTAGGTGTTGGCAAAGCGAAAACCGGTGGCGGAGACGAACCATGGTTCTATGTCGGGGTAAAGCGTGCTTCTTCCCACAAAGATCGACGGCTTACACCGAGGGGGCCGTAGCGTTCGTACTCCCGTAGACGAACTACGGCGGATCCCCGACTCCGACGCGCTCTAGGCCGAGTAGCAACAAAGTTAGGGAGGCCGGGGCCGGACGGGCGCATTCCTCCGTTCCATTCGGGGTTAGCCATCCGGAAACGAGCAAGAATCAAGGTAAGGATTTGGGAAAAGGTGAGCTTAGCAAAGGAAAGGTTAGAGAAGGCCGAGGAGGTCTCATATCCTAGGGGTCATGTCCTACGGCCAACCTATGGCTCGATACCACCCGAAGCGTCCCCTCATCGAGAGGTGACTAAATGTGACACAAATACCGCTCCCGGGAGGCCGGTAACACATTTATTACAACAGGTGGAATCGCGTCTTTTACATTACGGCGACACGGAGGGCACGGTAGTGCCAACGCTACAAGGAACAACGAAACGCTAACGACCACACTACAATAGCAAAGGCTTCCATAGCCTCCTCAGAGTACCACACCATGGAAGCTTTCGGTAGGGCCCTGGGTACACGAGCATGGTTGGGTGTAGGGCACGACCTACTCAACGTCTTCGGGAATGTAATCGGGATCCTCCTCTGTAAAATAGTTAGTAAAACAAGGGTGAGCACATACGTACTCAGCAAATCCAACCCCACCCAAGGAGGGGCTTATAAAGCGTAACCATGCATAAGGTATAACAAGGATCGGGTTAAGGTTCATTTTGCAAACTTACACATGCAGGGGTTCATTTCAAAAAGGTTTTCGCAAATCATTTTCATAACCCAAGTAACTCAAATGTTTTAGGAAAACCACTGTGGAACTACCGGACTTCCCGTCCGTCGTAGCCCAGGCACACAGCCACACACACTTCACCCAGAAAACAACTCACGCCAGAAAACATCCCATCCCAAACACTAGTTTTTGTGACCACACCGTGACTCGTCCAATACCGTGGACACGGCTATTCGAATAGGTTTGACACTGCGCGAGGTTGTACATCTTTACCCACAAGTAGGGTACCGTCACACGGACACCTCAGTGCCGGTACGGATCCTATCAAAGCCATTACCCACCTTAGCTAACACTACGAGCCACCACGGAAGCAACCAAGGGGTCATACCACATAACCGGGGCGTACCTCACACGGAGCGTACCCCTACTCCTTGGTCTCCCGTCGCTCACCCGCACACCCGGATGGCAAGTAGATTAACTAGTGGGGTTTATGCTAAGCCGTTGCCACATACAACGGTCGAGTGGTTGTACGATAATTTGGGTCGGGTGAGATGTCACGCAACCCGGTCCTTAACCAACAAGATGGACAACTCCCAACACGCTCAACCACACAGGTACGAGCTTACCCATACTCCTGACACACACGTCCATCCCGTCTACCCAACTCTTTACTCATTTTCCAAACATATCCCCTTTTTGTTTTTAAAGCACCCACTCATTTTGAAAGCACACACACATTTTAAAAGCACTCATTTAGGCCAAAACAGGGTTCAATCATAGCAATCAAGGGTGGCTATCCTACCATGTTTTGCAGTAAAACAATATGCAATTTATAAAACGGGTATAGGGTATATTTATAAAACTAGGACAGAAGCATGCATCAAAGGGGGAGGTTGAACTTGCCGTCTTCGAAGTCTTCGGGGAGTGCCGGCTCGGCGTTCGGGACCTCGGGCTCCTGCTCGCAGTAGTCGGCTCCAAACTCCGGCTCGGGGTACCTTCCTTCGTTCTCTTCGTCGGCTATAGCGTACACACAGGCAAGCATGCAATCAATATAAACATACACAATTTCTCCGGCTGAGCTCGCGGGAGGTAATTAAATAAAATAGGGGAAATAAATATTATGCAGGGGTTTTGGGTGACGGATGGGTGATGGTATACCCGGCACGGGCGTGGGAAAGGTTGGGCGCGATTTGGATTAAAATCGCTTATGAAATGACGGGTTAAAGGAGGTGTTTAGGGTTAATTAGGGGCCTGTTAGTATTTTATTATAAAAGAAAAGGACCTAATTATAATATTTAAACCTAGCGGGGGTGTTACTAAATAGTCCAGGGGCATAATTGTAAAGGGACAGGGTTGTTTTTGTGGTTTAATTTAAAGTATAGGGTCTGTTTTGGAAGAAAAGAGTGAGGGAAATAGAGGGGGGGTCGGTTTTGGATAAGTGGGAAAAGGGCAGGGGGTTTTGGGCAAAAAGCCCTTCTTCTTCCTCCCTCCCTCACGACACAGAACGCAGAGGCAGGGAGGCCGACCGTGGAAGGGGGGAGGGGCGCCGGCGACCTGGTGCACGGCGACGGCCGGGAATTGGGGCGAAACGAAGAGGAGGACGAGGGCAACCGATTCCGCTTCTTACCTCGGGCTGGGGTGCTCCGGAGAGGCGGATCGACGGCGGCGGTGGGGCTGTTTGCGGTGGTGACCGAAGCGGCACTGGTGGTGGTGATGGAGGGCTCGAAAAGGGGGGATTGGTCGTGGAGGTGCGGGGCGAGGTGGGGGAGCCGGTCCGGCCCTTTTATAGGCGCGGGAAGGTCGGTTTGACGAGGATATTTTGAGCTTCGCGGAGCTTCAATGGCCGTCAATGGAGGTTCGGGAAAAATCCCGGCGTGGACTCCGGCCGGCGGGATTCTCGGTCGTTGCCGTGCGAATCGACCCGTCGTGCGGGGCTGCCGTGGCCGTGGAGGGGAGGTCGTCGGGGGGGAGTAATGGTGGCCGGTTTGGAGGTGACGAGTTCACTGCCTGGTCTTCGTTTGTCGAGCAATGGAGGGGAGGGGGCGACGCGGCCTGGCAGGCTGCGGGACCGGCCTTGGCGTGCCGCGCCGGCAAGCCTGCTGGCCAGGCTCGGCCAGAGGAGAGGGAGCTGGGTGGGGGCGCCGGTCGTGGCAGGGCGGTCGCGCGAGGGGTCGGGGGGCGCGGCCTGGGGTCGCGGCAGGAACCACCGAAGGAAGAAGAAGGTGGGAAAAAGAAGGGGAAAAAAGAAAAGGAGAAAAAGCAAAAGAAAAAGGAAAAAAAGAAAAAGGAAAATAGAAAAAGGAAAATAAGGGAAGAAGATAAAAAAAGGATTTAGAAAATTAGGAGAATTTCTAGGAAAATTAGGAGAAGGGGTTTTGCGATTTTTTTTTCTCGGGTTTCTCGGATACGGCGTCAATTCCCGGGACGGCGGTGATGGCGAGGCGGACCGGCCGGCGGGACCGCGGCGTGCGCGGGATTCCCGGCGTGGTGGCCGGCGCGGCCGGGGCGGCACGCGACGGGCGACGGCCCGAGCGCGAGCGGTGCCGGCGGGATTCGCGGCACGCGCGCCGAGGGTGAGAGAGGGAGACGGTGACCGGGGTATTGAAAGGGCAAATGAGCTCGGGCGGACAGCTTTTGAAAACACGCGTGATTTATTAAGAGCTAAAAACGCGGACGTTACAACTACCCAATCCCAAACGTACTCCACAGATTAAAGTACTAGAGGAGATTTTCCCACCCGGAGTGATAATTTTATAAGCTGAATTGGTATGAGAACCCATCAAACCCATTTTGCCTATTAGCTTTTCACTTATGAAACTGTGGGTAGCTCCAGAATCAAACAAAATCCTAACAAGAGTGTCATTGATAGAGAATGTACCCATGAGCACTGAAGCTCCCTCTGGGATGTCACTCATGGTGGTGAAGTTCAGCTTGCCTTGGCGGACTTGCACCATTGGCTTCTTAGCCGGAGTGGCAGGCTTCTTTCCCGCACCTTGATTCTACTGATTGGGCTTGTTCCGCTTGGGCTTGGGGCAATCACTAATATAGTGCCCTGGCTGACCACAACTGAAACAGCGGCGATCGCCGGTGTTACGTAGGGGCACATTAGGCTTTGGATCCCGCTGCTGAGCGTTGCGGAATTGGAAGTTCCCTGAAGGTTTGCCCTGTGATGGCTTCATCGTCCAGCGTCCAGTTGAAAATTGCTGGGATGGGTTAGGAACATTCTTTTTCACGAAGCAAAACTTCTTGTTAGTTCCGCTACCCGAAGCAAAACTAGACGACCTCTTCTTGTCCCTACGGGCCTTTTTCATAGCATTCTCTTGGGATAGAGCCTTGTTCACAAGTTCATGGAAACTGTCTGGCTCGAGCAAGTTCAGCCGTTCATACAACTTGCCATCTAGACCATCACGGAACCTTTCTATCTTCTTTGCATCAGTATCCATGTGATGTCCGCCGTATTGACAAAGGCTATTGAATTTCTGGGCATAACGATACACCGTGTCAGCCCTGCCTGAGGGCCAGTAACTCCCTCATCTTCCTATCCATTAATCCCTTAGAAATGTGATGGCTCTTGAAAGCTTGCTTGAATTCATCCCAAGTGACAGCATGCCCCTGCTGCATAGTCTTGAAATGATCCCACCACATTAAGGCTTCTCCCCGCAGTTGCAGAGCTGCGAAGTTGGCCTTGTTCTCCTCAGATCAAGGCATCACAAAGGCAGAGAACTTGGCCTCAATTGCCTTGATCCATGCCTCAGCTTCCAGGGGGTCTTCCGCCTTGGAAAAGGTCGGCGACTTCATGCCAATTAACTGAGCATACATGGTGACCTGATTAGGCCCCTTGTGATTGGCCCCATGTGGTGGCTCTCGATTCATCTGCTGGGCTATCTGCTGCTGCGTCTGCACGATCTGGTGCAGCACCTCGGTTTGAGCGGCCATAAAAGCCTCCGACGGTGTCATGGGCGGTGGTGGCGGCAGTTCACTGCTACCGGTCGCTCCAAACCTGTTGGGAGAGCTGCGCATGGGCCCCACCATCTGAAATGCGAGCCTTTATTAGGCGCATAGCCAAAATCTTACTTAGAAAGAGATGACAAGTGTAAACATGCATGACAATAGCTCATTTGTGCATTCACATGACAATGGCCGCAACAGTCACTGAATATCTCGTATCCAAGCATATTCATCGAATCATTCTTCAACACGGTTAGTAGATACAATATCTCATACGCCTCAAAGATGGCTTTCGACCTCGTGGCGAATTTCCATTTCGCATGCCCGAAAAAGGCAATGTGCGGGAAGTTACCTAGCTGTTCTGGTAGCCGACCGACAGCCACCGAAAACTCTGTAGTTCTCTCATCTCTTATGCAAAAATGCTAAATTTTGGTGAGTGTGGTTATTGTAACATTCTGCACAACTTTGGTATTTAACGCGTAACAAGATTCCATCTTTTAAGTGCTCAAAAGTCTTCATTCCTACGCTTCGTTTTGCTATTTGGACAACAGCTATAGTTGTATTAAAGATTGCATAACTCTTTAAGAAAAAAGTGCATGATTGCTGAAAATTGTTAGCGTGTGAGCTTTACAAGATCGAACTCGTTTCGGATCACAACGTGCTTAAGCATTCTTTATTACAACATGACGGATACAGGTGTCCATAGAACACTACAAGATTCCAAAGTATGAAAACACCACAGTACAACACGGGTTACATTGCAGTCACACTGCACAAAAGCATACTCCTAAGATACCTACCACAAACCATCCTGAAGGTGACACCGAGGAGCACAATTCTTCTTATTGCATTACTCTGGCAACCTAGTTGCCAACTGAAGCACCACTACCAACAGGTGAAGCTGGTGGGGTCGGTAACGGTGGTCTAGCCCGACTCGTCTGGTCCAGACCAGACTGTCCCTGCTGCTCCTCCGGAGGCGCCTGCACGGGAGGTAGCGGTTGTAAAGCCAGTATGTCCTATAGAGCTGCTACCTGCACCTCAGCCTCCTCAATCTACTGCTGCATCTCGGCGATGTTCTGTAACAGCGTCAGCCTCTCGATCTCGTGAGCATCAGCGTCCTCCTCGAGGGTAGTAACCTCCGCCTCAAGGTCCACTATCTTCTGAAGACGGTCACCTCTCTCTAACTGAAATTGAAACCTCCTGGCACATAGCCGGTCGTTCTCCTTCTCCATTTGAGTAAGAGTGAAGTTCAGCTGCTGGTAAGCTGCTGAAAGTCGCTGCCAGTCCAGCCTAGCTGCCTCCAAATGCTGACCGATCACCGCAGCGGTGTTGTAACACAACCCCTGAAGTGTGAACACGACGTTGAGGCAACGCATCAGCGTCCGGGTGACGTCCAGCGGCTCAGCCAGCAAAAGCAGCTCCTGAAGGTGGTCCATACGATCCAACCACGCTAGGTCGTGAGCGCTCACCATCGGGAACAACCCAAACGGAGAGAGAGAGCCACCACTGTAGGGTTGTGTCGGGCATACTCCCCGGGTACTCATGCAAGGAAGGAGGACGAGTAGAAGACGGACTCCTACTAGAATTCCCCTGTACTCCTAGTAGGACTCGCTCTGTGTAATCCTACTAGGACTCCTGCCATGTAACCGACTAGGAACCCGCCCCCTGGACTATATAAAGGAGGGCCGGGTACCTAGCCGCACATCTACAATCCCTCCGGGGATCAACATCCAAGCGCAGGGCGCAATACTCTAAACAAGACGTAGGGTAGCTACTCCGGCTACCCGAACCTGTATAAATCTCGTGTCTCGTGTCCTCGCGCGTACCTTCGGGTTCCAGATCATGGCGATCCTCACCTTCTACCTTGCTGTGGGTACCTCCCATGGAGGTCGAGAGGTTTAAACACCGATAGCTGGCGCCCACCGTGGGGCTGTGGTCATGATCATTGGGCGAATTCGAAGGAACTTCGTCAAAATCAATCAATTCGGCGACTACTAGCGTGGTCCCGTTCGCTGGCCAAACGATCCGTTGTGTCCGCATCAAGTTCGAAGCAATTGAAGATGTCTCGTCAAGACAGCAAGGCTCACCTCGGCGAGTGTTCAATTCGAAGTGGATTCTTATTCAGTGGCTTTCTACGATTCTGAGTCGCTCAAGGAATCGATTTCCCTAATGAAGGCGCGCACTGGTTGCAAACGGCTGGGTCCGAAAAAGAAAAATCGATCTGCTGCAGCCTGCAGCATGCTGACCAATCACCAGTTGATGGACATGTCCTCCGAGATCGAGTTTTTTGCACCGCCAACTGTTGCATGCAGCTCGTTTGTCAATCACAAAGCAGAGCATTGCTGCTGCCTCGCAGCTTGTGTGGCCAACCAAAAAAAATCAATTTGGTGGGAATCAGCTTTAAGCACACGGAAAGCTACCAGGCTCCAAGACCTTTGGCTCAAGTACACCAAAGACGTACTCCCTCCGTCCCAGAAAGACTGTCCGTTTAGAAAATTTAAGACATGCTAGTAGTTGTGACAAATGACCTTGTTACCCCTAATTAATCATGCATTGGAACTTGAAAAGAGTCATCAAATAAGCATTTCATTGGCTACATGTATTTCTCAATGCAATATTTCCTCGGTACTTGGTGTTGTTTAATGAAAAGAGCATTTAATACGAGCTAAACAAACACTCTTTGTGGGACAAATTTTGAAAGCTATATGAACAGTCTTTGCGGGACGGAGAGAGTACAACTACCACGGCTACATCAACCTGCTGTTGACTACTCCAACGATGTCGCGGCTGCATCACCTTCGCCTACAGCAGTGGCTCCACTTCAACCATTCCGTACACCGCGACGCTGTTTTGCGGCCGCATCGGCTCTACATCAACAACACCGTGCGCCGCGACTACTCATCTCCCGGTCGCACGGGTTCTACATGAACTACGTCGACCTCGCCATGCGCCGCGACTACTCGTCTCCGGCCGCACGCGCTCTACGTCGACCTCGCCGTGCGCCGCGACTACTCGTCTCCGGCCGCACGCGCTCTATGTCGACCTCGCCGGTGTGTCGCGACTACTCGTCTCCCGGCCGCACGCGCTCTACGTCGACCTCGCGGTGCGCCGCGACTACTCGTCTCCCGGCCGCACGCGCTCTACGTCGTCCTCGCCGTGCGCCGCGACTACCGGTCTCCGGGCCGCACGCGCTCTACGTCAACCTCGTCGTGCGCCGCGAGTACTCGTCTCCACTCTCCCGGGCTGCGGCGATCTACCTCACCTCCCGCCGCGCGTCCGGGTGCCTCGGCTCGTCGCGCGGTTCGTCACGCGGCTCGTCGCGCCGCTCATCGTCGACTACTCCGGGCTCGTCGTCGACTACTTCACCTCCGCCGCGCGTCCCGGGTGCCTCGGCTCATCGCGCGACTCGTCATGCGGCCCACTCATCGTCGACTACTCGGGGCTCGTCGTCGACTACTTCACCTCCGCCGCGCGTCCGGGGTGCCTCGGCACGTCGCGCGGCTCGTCACGCGGCTCGTCGCGCGCGCTCATCGTCGACTACTCCGGTCTCGTCGTCGACTACTTCACCTCCGCCGCGCGTCCGGGGTGCCTCGGCACGTCGCGCGGCTCGTCACGCGGCTCGTCGCGCCGCTCGTCGTCGACTACTCCACCTCGCGCGGGCTCGTTGTCGACTACTTCGCCTCTGCCGCGCGACCGGGTGCCTCGGCACGTCGCGTGGCTCGTTGCGCCACTCGTCGTCGACTACTTCGCCTACGCCGCACGTTCGGGTGCCTTGGCCCGTCGCGCGGCCCGTCGCGGGGTTCGTCGTCGACTACTCCGTGCGCCGCAACTTCCTCTTGCGGCCACACTAGCTCTACTTCAGCCACGTTGTGCGTCGCGATACTTGTCTCGTGGCAACACTGTCTCTACTTCGAGTACGCCGCACGCCGCCACGACATCGTCTTACGGTCGCATCGCGTTGACCATTCATCTCGACTAGTTTTCCAAACTAGTCGAGAACGGCAGTCACGCCCCCAACAACTAGTCGGAATCAACTCTGACTAGTCGACTTCAACAACAACCGCCGCGGCTCCATCGTCGATCGCCACGGCTTCATTATCGGTCCGCCCGGCGAAAGAAAAGCTAAGTCATTTATCTAAATGATTCTTGTTTTCTTGGCTTGTTCTCCTCGTCATGTAGGACTACTTGCCGACTACTCATTTGTGTGTGCTTCTCGGCGGGTTTTCACGGGAGCTACACTCTGCTGACTACTCTTGGGGTATATCAATCAAGTCGCCACGAGTCTACTTCATCAACTCGGGGGCTATCCCTAGGAGGCAGTTTCTAAAGTCCGCTACGCACGGCAATCTAAATTCGACTTCTAAAGTCGCATTCTAAAGTCCGCTCTGTGTGGCAACTTAAAGTCGACTCCGATCGCATCTTCGCCTGCTTCGATGGCATACTACGTGTGTAAGCTTCGATGGAACCTAGCTGTAAGTGGCCCTCGGGTCCTGGCGACGATGGAACCTAGCTGCACGTGGTCTTCACGCTCTGTACCATGGGTCCAAGTACCCTAAGTACTCGCGCTCCGTACCTTGGGTCTGAAATCCATGGCCCAGGTACGCAAGTCGACTCAGGTCGCACCTTCAAGTCCACTACAGTGGAAACCATACCTTGGGTCTGAAATCCATGGCCTAGGTACACAAGCCGACTCCGGTCGCACCCTCAAGCTGACTCCGGTCGCACCCTCTAGCCCGCTCTGGCGGCAACTGTACCTTGGGTCTGAAATCCATGGCTCAGGTACTCAAGCCCACTCCGGTGGCACAAGTCGACGCTAACGGTCGCATCCAAGCCCACTCCGGTGGCACAAGCCGACTTTGGTCGCAATCTTAGGCCCGCTCCGGTGGCAAAACTATTCGTTTTCTCTGATTTTTCATTCGCTTTGGCTTTCCGGAAAGTGCTTTTCGTTTTTTTGCATCTTAAGTCCACCTCGTGTGGCGCAAAGTCGACTACTGTAGTCGCATCTTAAAGTCCGCTCTACGCGGCAAACTAAAGTCGACTTCCAAAGTCGCATTTCAAAGTCTGCTCTGCGCGACATTCTAAAGTCGACTTCTAAAGTCGCATATCAAAGTCCGCTCTGTGCGGCATCCTAAAGTCGACTTCGGTTTTCAAGTTGCAACTCAAAGTCCGCTCCACGCGTCATCACAAAGTTGACTTCGGTTTTTAAGTCGCATCTCAAAGTCCGCTCCGCGCGGCACGAAGTCGACTTCGGTTTTCAAGTCGCATTCTAAAGTCCGCTCTGCCGACATCTAAAGTCGACTTTGGTCGCACCTAAAGTCCGCTCTGACGGCATGGCTATTTCTCAAGCTCCATGGCTCGATGCCAAATTATTACTCGGAATCTCTCCTGCTCGGGGGCTGCACTCAACATACTACTCGAGGATAACTTCAGCATGCTTCGCTCGTTCTCAAGCTCGGGGGCTCCGTGCCAATAACTACTCGACGTGGCTCATACGGCTCTCTTATCTCGGGGGCTACACTCTGCAAGAGTACTCAGATGATGGCTTTCGCGAACACTGAAGACCCTTGGATTGATTACCTAATCATTTCAAGGCTCGGGGGCTACTATGCTGCACCCATCATTCAATTTTTTTCAAGACGGAAGATTCAGAATCAAGATTGACCCTCAGCTAGAGTCTGTGACTCAAACTAAGGCTCGGGGGCTTCTCCATATGGAGTGCGATTTTGCAATCGCACTTCCCTATAATCTCGACTTCAAGACAGATTAGCTGGACCACCTTCCAGCCTCATGGCGCTTCAAGTACTATTGAAGACTTCTCCAAGCGATACTCGAGGACGCTCAAGAACTACTCGAAGAGGCTTCAAGACTACTCGAACTACTACTCTCGACTACAATGTGCTTGGGGGCTTGTCGGGCATACGCCCCGGTACTCATGCAAGGAAGGAGGAAGAGTAGAAGACGGACTCCTACTAGAATTCCCCCCGTACTCCTAGTAGGACTCGCTCTGTGTAATCCTACTAGGACTCCTGCCTTGTAACTGACTAGGAACCCGCCCCCTGGACTATATAAAGGAGGGCCGGGTACCTAGCCGCACATCTACAATCCCTCCGGGGATCAACATCCAAGCGCAGGGCGCAATACTCTAAACAGGACGTAGGGTAGCTACTCCGGCTACCCGAACCTGTATAATCTCGTGTCTCGTGTCCTCGCACGTACCTTCGGGTTCCAGATCATGGCGATCCTCACCTTCTACCTTGCTGCGGGTACCTCCCATGGAGGTCGAGAGGTTTAAACACCGACAGGTTGTGGTCGCAAAAGTCCATCAATACCCGAAGGGCGGCTGACTCGACAGACTCGTGTCCACAAAAACCCCAGTATATGAAGCTCAAGTCAAACCAGTCGGTGTGGTCCGGGTGTGGTAGCACAGTGACGATCACCCTGCAACGTGGAACGCCTAAGCGCTCAAACTCGGACACCTCGTAGGTCGGCGGAGTGGTGTAGCCAACGGCGCTGAGTGCTTCCCACGCAAGGTGTGGAAAACTCTCCCAGTGCAACCCGTTGGTACGGATCATACCGTCAGTGTTGTACTTGTGGAACACAGGAAAAGCCATCTAAACAAAAGATGTAACACATGTCAGGTTTCAAAGAGAACAACATGTCAAATGGTGAAATTCTGGCAGCTGTGAATAAAAATTCATAACTAAAAATCTAGAACCCCATAAATTCCCAAATTTTACAGGCTACTCCGCAAGGTTTTTATACACACTTTTGGTATTCAAAGGTTGAGCTAGATCAACTAGGAACAGGGTGAAAAGATACAAAGTTTAGGGTGCTGATTCTGAAAAAAAAAACAACAAGACCTAGGTTCGCTTAGAAGGGTGCAACTCAAGATTTAAAGAAGCTATGTCCAAGAGTTTTTTGCGAGCAAAAACTAGATTAGGTATGGAGCAACTTTGGTTTAGAACACCTATTCTAATTACTTCTAGAACATGGTGCAACAACAAGGTGAACCAACTTTACAAAATTTGGACAGCACAAGACCTATGCATGAGAGGTATTCTAGTTCATAGAAAGCACAAACTAGCAAAACTTCCTTAGAGAGCATACAAAAGTTTTGATTTGGGTCCATTTTAGTTTGTCATTGATTTTAACATGATGCAAGACGTCCTATTCGACCTCATATGGCAGTCAAGCCAAAAATCGAAGTTAGTGCCGGTGGCAAGGCTTTTACTCGTCTCTCCCTATAATATCTAGTAGAGAGCTACTCGGTACTCACTTAGCGTCTAACGAAGCGCTGTTATGTACCTGCAGAAAAAGAATCTTCCATGCCAGAACGTCACGGAAGCGTCCACATACATTACCGTTCACTATAGAAACGACATCCATGCGTTAAGCCGCTGCATGAACAGTGTCCAACCCCGGACACCCTCCATTTGAATGGAGTGTATCCTTGTCTCACATACTCGATCAGCGGAATGCACACATATAAAACACGTGGTGACATCATAACTGTGACGCCCGAGGTTTTTAATTACCGTCATTAACGCTAATGACCGGATTAGCCGGTCAAATGGTCAACTGAGGTCAAACCTAGGTCAACCTGGGCCCTCACCCCGGGAAACTCACTAACACACCCTAGTGACCTAAATGAATAGTAAACACACTTGTGGGGCCAACCCATGGTCAAAGGGTGGGTCAAACCCCTTGCCATCCCAGTGTCCACATGTGTCTGCTTGGAACTTTTGCCGCGTTCTCCAAAATTCACCTAAACACTTAAAATTCTACCTTTAGGAAAGTTGTAGGTCTTGTTGAGGGACACAACTTTCATGTAGATTGGCATTTCGAATTTGGGGAGGAAAATTGTGAAAAACCCCTTGCAAGGCAGGATTCACTGTTGCCAAAAACAGGTTGACATTCAAAGTTGGCATCCAAATAAATTCAAATCTAGGAAGAAAAACCCTATACAGCCTTTGTAAAAATTGTATCTGGTACCTAGATCTACAACTTTGGTATTCATCACTTGGTCCAGTTATGTTTGAAAATTTTGAGAAAAATCAATTTGAACACAACACCAGCAACATCTCTGCGCCAGAGCGCGTCGCCACGCGCGGCCGTCGCGCGCGCGCCGCGCGCCGCCGCCGCCGCCCGCCGCCGGCCTTGCCCCGGCGTCCACGCCCACGCCGCCCAAGTCCTCGCCACCCGAGGCACGCCCCCGTCCCGAGGTCCCGCGCCCCAACGCGCGCCCGCCCGCGGCGCCGGCGTCGGCCGCCGCCGTGCGCGCGCGCACGCGCGCGGACCGCCGGTCCGTCGGCCGTGTCGCCGCCGTACGCGCGCGCGCCCGAGCGCCGTAGCACGGCGAGGGCATCTCCGCCGTCACCCCTCGTCACCCACGGATGTGCGCGCGCGGCATATAAAAGCCCCCCTCGTTCCCTCGCGCGCCGCCCCCGAGCCGCCCGCCGCCAACGGCGCCACCGCCCGGTGCTAGAGCTCGGCCGCCCGTGCTCGCCGCCGTCCAACCGCCCCGGCCCGGCTTCCTTAGCTCCCGGGGGTAGCTCGTGCGTTCGCTTGTTTTCCCGCATTGTGCCTCCACGCCGTAGTTCCCCGAGCCGCCGTGAGCGCCGCCGCCGCCACCGCCGTGCGCCCTCGCCGGAGCTCGCCCCGACCCCGCCGTCACCGCCATTCAACCCGTGGTGAGGCCAACGCAACCCCGTGCCGCTTGTTGCCGTGGCCCGGCCCCACATCGCCGCCGGCGAGCCCTCCCGCCGCCGCGAGGGCTTGGTTGTGATTTCTGAGGGCCTAGTTGCAAGGAAACCTAACTAAGTTTATTTGCAGATCAGTCCAGTGACTTGAAAAATCCCTAAAATTCACAGAAAAATCAGAAGAATCCCAAACTGTTTTTGTAGGGTTCAAGATGATAAACCCCACCTCTTTTGTTGTATACTCATGGCTAGATTCAAATTAGTTTTGGCAAGAAAAATACAAATGTGTTACACATGGATATGTCATAACTTGAAATATATAACTCCTCTGTAGCCAAATTTTGGATATGTTGTGTGTTAGGATGTGACTAGATGCTGTGCCAAAAATTGCACAAAGTTATGTAGTAGATTTTGCTAGACAAATTCTTATCCATTCCTGTAGTAATTACCTAGATTTTTTTCCTGTTAAATATATTTATGTTCTTGAGCCCAACTTGTGCACACTGTCTTGTAATGCCGAAATACACATCCTGTGAATTAATCATGAATTTTGGATTAACAGAAATAATTATTCTTGAATTATGCATGTTTTCCTTTGTAAATTAATAAACCAAGTTCAGTAGGGCTTCCATGTGAATGTGCTGGTCCTTTAGGCTGGTTTAGGACCAGGGAGCATGCACGTGGAAATTTGGATCATTTTGATGCTTATTTATTTTTATATGCATTTACTTTGAATCACTAGCTAGCCTTTGTTATTTTCAATAATATTTAATTTCTTAGCATCCAACACTTACATGTGGGTCCAATGGACCAGGATGGGTGCTAGTAGGCTTAAGAAACCCTCATTTAATTTTTGGTAATTTAATTGATTAATAAAAAGCTTAAATGCCCTTTTAATATTAAAGGGAAATTAAAATAAAGAGAAGCCCTTAATTAAATCTTTTTCCTTTTTGAAAGTATTATTTAATATAAATAAAAGAAATTTAATCATCAGCACTAATAAGGAATTAATTCATAAATGAAAATATTAATTACACCTTGTTGGTGAAGATAAAAGGAAATGAAGCTTTCACATGAAATGATAAGCTTATTAAAAACCTTTATTCAAGTATGGAATAAAAAGAGTAACCCATGTACATCCCCTAACCTTCCTAAAAGGGAAATCTTAGTTGAATGCTTGATAAGGTGAATATGACCAACTAGAGTTGGATAAGACAACAAACTATCACATCACCTAAAGTGCATTGCATTCCGTGTAGATCTTCCGGACGGAGATTACTCCCACGGTCCCGAAAACCGAGGAAGGAGGAGCGGAAGGTTCTCCGCGATGACGTGGACGTACTCGACACCGAGGGTGCCCGGGCTAACCTAGCCGACGAAGGCAAGCTCCGGTGCATCTAACCTAGTTTTAAAGTTCTTTATTCAATTATCTATGAATGATTGTGCATTTACGTTCAGGAGTTGAATGAAACCCTAGATGCATGATCCATAGGTACCTTTGGTCCCTACTAGTATGATAGGTCGGTAGCTGCTATGCTATAGGACCGTTACAAGTCGAGTGATGACCTCATTCGCGAGAATAGGTTCCTAGATAGGAATCATACTATATCCTTAAAAGGATTGCTCACGTGGTAAGAGCATGGGATCTGGGCTCCGGTGCAGTGGTTATGTGGGTTAAGTTTTTGAATGTACTAAGCACATGCCGGTTATGGGGCCGGTAAGCCTAGTACCTTAATGAGGCGGCGAGGGATCCTACTATTACTACTCTTGGGATTCGCTCTCACGGCTAGCTACCGGTGGTGTATGGTGACTCCGGTATCTCGCGGGGTATGCCGGATAGCCTGCACCAAAGACTGTAAGATTCGATCCCGACCCGAGGATTTATGGGGACGGCCTGGGAAGTTGTCCTCGCGGGGGCAGCCTACCGTGTGTTTGGGTCTACCTTGCAATGTTTAAATCAATCGATTGTCGGTCTCTCACCATTATCCGAGACTACTTACTCCACTAGTCATGAGATCCCTAATAATGGAAGTCGATGAAGATGATGTTTGATTAATTGTATTGTACAACTTTGTCTGTACTAGTTGGCTAATGTAGTAATGACTAAACCACTAGAACTTGTGCTAAAATCTTGAAAGTAAGGACCCACTCTTTGTTACTTTTTAGCAAAAGCAACCCAGTAGCCAAAAAGCCTTTCATGGTCTAGATTTGGTGAAGTAGATATCACCGACGGGTAAGACTTGCTGAGTATTAGTATACTCAGCCTTGCTATAATGTGTTGATCCAGGTAATGCCTTCAGTGATGTGTGGCCCGGTGAGATCCCGCCCGGCTGGGAGCTGGAATGGGTGGAGGACGACTACTAAAAGCATCATGGATGGCCTCCCGTGGTGTCTTCGCTTCCGCTAGTTTATTTCCGCCGCTTTTCGAAAACTCTGAACTATTTCGTCATGACAAAAACTATGGTTTGTAATAATTAAACCCCTCGGGGTACGAATTTGGATTTGAATGTTGTTGTATCTCTGGACTCGCCTTCGAGTGAGTTTTAATGCATATATTCGATCCGTGTGCTCTCAAGTGATTTACCGGGCATTAACCTGGCAACTTACGACAGGATGGTACTTTATTATTGCTTAATGGCCAAAGTGGATCGGTCTTAGGCGATAGTACGGTATTTTCCTGGGCGGGTTGTCACAATAACTCAGGACCAGACGCGAAGATGGGATCCATGGAATGGATCACTCCATCAACCCTCTCAATTCCCGTGATGCGGCACAACACACGTATGAAACACGTGGATCACTAGTTTGGTTGTGGAAGAAAGTAAGTCTGACATAAAGTAAAATGTGCTGGAAGTTAGCAAAATAAACCATAGGTTAACAAGCCACCTGAAAGAACCCAAAAATTCCCTCTAGGGCCTCTCAGTCTAGTTTATCCTTAACAGACCAACCTGTTTCGCAAATCCAAACAATCTTGGCAAATTTTATTCAAAAACCAGTGATTAAGGTTATTAATTAATCTCCGGTGCATATAATTGCTTTGATGCCAACTGTGACAACCCGTCTAGGTAAATACCGTACTATCGCCTAAACCAATCCACTTTGACATGACAACGCAGTTCAAAGTTTTTAAAACAGAGGAAATAAACTAAGCGGAACGCAGAAACACCACGAGAGGCCAGCCATGATGCCTTCATTCATCATCCTCCACCCACTCCAGCTCCCAGCCGGGCGGGATCTCTCCGGGCCACACATCACCAAAGGCATTATCTGGAACAACAGATTATAGCAAGGCTGAGTATACTAATACTCAGCAAGACTTACCCATTGGTGATAACTACTTCACCAACTCTAGACATGATAGGCTTTTTGGCCACTAGGGTTTCTTTTGCTGAAAAACAATAAAGAATATGTCCTTACTTTCAAGATTTTAGCACAAGTTCTAGTTGGTTATTCTTTTCTAAGTTAGCAAGCTATTGCAAGCATATGTTGTGCAATACAATTAATCAAGCATAATATTCATCAACTTCCATCATTAGGGATCTCATGGCCAGTGGGGTAAGTAGTCTCAGATAACGGTGAGAGGCCGACAATTGATTGATTCGTAACCTTGCAAGGTAGACCTAAACACACGGTGAGATGCCCCCGCGAGGACAATCATCAAGTGGTTCCCAAAAATTCTCGGGTCGGGATAAAAGGCCACAGTCTTTGGTACAGGTTATCTAGTATACCCCGCGAGGCAACCAGACTCACACGTGCACCACCGGTAGCTAGCCGTGAGACGCTTCCCAAGAGTAGTGACAGTGAAATCCCTCACCGTCTCATTAAGGTACTAGGCTTACTGGTCCCATTCCCGACAAGTGCTTAGTATGTTCAAACACTTAACCCACGAAAGCCATTGGACCGGAGCCCACATCCCATGCTCTTACCACATGAGCAATCCATTTAAGGGGATCTTATGATTCCGACATAAGAACCTATTCTCGCGAGTGACATCATCACCCGACTTGTAACGGTCTTATAGCATAGCAGCTATCGACCTATCATACTAGTAAAGGACAAAGGTACCTAGGGATCATGCATCTAGGGTTTCACATCAACTCCTGAACGTAAATGCTCAATCATCCATAGATAGTTGCATAATAGTTTTAAACACTGGGTTAATGGCACCAGGGCTTGCCGTCGTCAGCAGGGTTAGCCTAAGTGCCTTCGGTGTCTTCGATCACCTCCACGTACTGCAGCTCCGCTTCAGCTCTTCCTTCCTCGGTTTTCGGCACGAGCGTGTTGTTACCGTCCGGGAGTTCTACACGGAATGCAATGCAGTGTTCAGGTGATGTGATAGATTAATTATTTTACTCAACTCTTGTTGGCCATATTCACCTTAACAAATAAATAATTATTAACTCTTTTATGCTTGTTACTTCATGTGAGGATTTATTATTCCACCATTCCATAGCAAAGTTGTGCACATAAATATAATTAATTCCATTTAAAGTTTTAAACAGCAAGGGGTGAATTTTTATTAGATCTTAAATAAGCCATGCAACCATTTTAAAAAGGGGGTCACAAAGATAAAGGGCTCATTTTCCTAATAACTTAATATTAAACCTTTAATTGCCTCCAATGCTTAAATTAATAAAATTCAGTGGAAGGGTTTCTTAAGAACCAAATTATCTATACCAAGCCAATGAACACACATGCATGCTTGGGATAGGTAAACAATTAATTATACCGAAAATAACAAAAGCTAGTCACTTAAGCAAGATAAATGCATACAAAAATAAATAAGCATCAAAATGATCCAAACTTTCTCACACATGTTCTCTCGTCCAAAACTAATCTAGGAATGCAGCATATACATCTAGAACTACACTGATCTTAGGTTATTCATTTACAAAGAAAATCAAGCATAATTTAAGAATAAATACTTATGATAATTATAGATTCTGATTAATTCTCCAGAGGTGTATTTTGGCATAAAGAGACCACATGTAGAAGTTGGGCACAAAAACATAATTATTTTAGCTACAAAATCATCTAGACAGATTCTGCATAAATGGAAAATAATTCATATAAAAAGATTTACAACATTACTTTGTTTAATTTTTGGTAAAGAAGCCAGTCATAACATAACACACAACACATACAAAAACTAGCTACATAGGATTTGTGTATTTTGAGATATAACAGATTTAGGTTTTTCACATTTCTATTTTTCACGCAAAACTTGTCAGGAAAAGCCTAGACAAGTTTAACAAAAGTTGTAGTGCTCTTCACCTGGAGTCTAGAAAAATTGAGTATGCAATTTTCTAATTTTTCTATGATTTTCTAGGGATTTTCTAAAAATCAACAAAACTCTTTTACTTTTGGAGATTCACTTTTCAGCATAGGCCCCCGGAAGTTTCTAATATCTCACAGATCAGCCCTTGCTTTACACTTGAGTCCCTGGAAAAACTCCCATCCTTGCAATCCTACCCTTCCGCCGCCGGGTGAGCTCGCCGGCGGCGATGGCCTGCCGGTCCTGGTCAACAAATGGCGCAGGACCCCCTAGGGGCTCACCTAGAGGCGGTAGGAGAGGTTGGTCGGCGTGGTGACGGCTCCGACGGCGGCTCACGGCGGTGGCGGTCGCGGCGGGCGGCGATTCCGGCGAGGGAGGCACCCGGCTTGCCAACAAGCGGATGCTAGGGCTCACGTGCGAGGTAGGGAAGGCGTTGGGTGTGTTGGCCGGCGATGAAAGGCTCGGGAACTAAAGCTTGTTCAAGTGGCGGTCATGGCGGGCGGCTCTGGCATGGCACGCGCGCGAGGGGCGCAGGGCCTTTAAATAGGGCACTCGGCCGGCCGGTGACGACGGGGTGACAGCGCAGATGCCGCCGTGGTACGGCGGGGAGCCTCGGCCGGCACGCGTACGGGGGAGAGCACGGGGCGGACCGGCGGACCGCACGGCGCGCTCTCGGTCGTGGTACGGTGCGGCTAGCGGGCGACGTGTGGCGCGAGGAGAAATCAAGGCGCCTCGAGGCGCGGGCGTCCGGGGAAGGTGCAACTTGGACGGCGTGCGGGCACGGGGGGCGCGCGGCGGCGCGCGGACGCCGAGGCGACCGGCGCGGGTACACGGGCGCGGCGCCGCTCTTTCAACTTAGGTTACTTTGGGCATGAATTTCTCTCAAAAATTGTACTGAAGTGCACAAAGTGATGAATATGAAAGTTGTAGATGTCACTATCCCCTACAACTTTCACAAAGGCTCTTTGGTATTTTTCTCAACAGTTTTTGCATAAATTGCGGCCAAAGTTTGAATGCCATTATGTGTCAGTGAATAGGAGTTGCTGGCAGTTGACCAAGATTTCCACCCTTTCCCACTCAAAATTGGAAATGCCATCCTACATGAAAGTTGTGTCCCTCGAAAAACTGGACCACTTTCATATTGGTAGATTTTGAAGTGTTTAGGTGAAATTTGGAGAACGCGGCAAAAGTTTCGGAGGACATTCAAAGACATCAGGGTTTAAGTGGGGTTTGACCGTGTCTTTGACCAAAGTTTGACCACAAGTGTGTGTTGAGTGTCATTAGGGTTGGTCGGTGAGGTTTTCGAGGTGATGACCCAGGTTGTGATTTGAGCACTGTCAGCAGATTTGACCAACCATTAAGGTTAAATAAAAACCTGGGGCGTCACAGGTCTACACGAGGATGCAATGCAAGATTTAATTGACGGTTTCCAATTTAATTAATTACCAAACAATATATGATAACCATGAGGAGTATGGTTGGCCATATTCACCTTGACAAATACACATTTGGTGAAATCTTTCTATTAAAGTAATTTCCTGTGGTGTTTTATTAATTATTCTTTTTGATAGCGACTGTGTACATATTTATGCAGGTAATTTAATTTAATTTCACAAATAGCAAGGGGTTGGTCTTAAACCTTTTATAATGATTTACATAACACACGTATGGTCTTTAGATGTGTAGTTGATGATTTTCTCATTTAATTTAATATTAAATTTTAATGGCCTCTATTGCTTTTATTCATAAAATAAATTAATAAAATTCAGTAGAGTGTTTTATCCAACACTACAAGCCTATACAAAGTCACTGCACACATATGCACAATTAGGAGAGCTATGAAATTAAATATACCGAAAATAACAAAAGCTAGCTATCAAAACATGATAAATGCATATAAAAATAAAGGAACATCAAAATTATCACAACTTTCTCACACATGGCCTCTGGTCCAAAACTAAGCTAGGAATGCAACATATACACCTAGAGCTGCCATATATCTTGTGTTATGCATTTACAAGTAAAATTAAGCATAAATCAAGAATAAATATTTTTGTTAAACATAAAATCATGGTTAATTCACCAGAGGTGGTTTTATGCATAAAAAGGCTATATCCAGAAGTTGAGCACAAAAAGATATTTATTTTTAGCTAAAAAACATTTAGACAGATTCTGCATAAATACAAAATAAATCATATAAAAATATTTACTTAGTAACTTTGTGAAAATTTTGGTACAGGAGCTAGGCATGACATAACACACAACATATCCAAAATTTAGCTATATATCACATGTGGATTTGGAGATACAACAGATCTAGGTTTTTAGTTTTGTATTTTTCATGCCAAAACTATCAAGAAAAAGTATGGTCATGTTTTACAAAAGTTGTAGTGGTTTTCACTAGGAGTCCAACAAAATTTAGTTTGCATTTTTCTGAATTTTCTACGATTTTCTACGGATTTTCTAACATTTAGCAAAATCCATTTACTATTTGAGATTCGGTTTTACCAGCATGCCTCTGGAAAGTTTCAGGTTCACAACTAAGCCCCTGGTTCACACAAAAGACCCTGGAATGAATGAGGGGATGCATTTGGGTCCTTGGGCCATGGAGGCGGCGGCTCCGGCCAAAATCCGGCGGCTCTGGCGGCGGGGTCGGCCGGGGAAAGTGAGGAGGAGGGCTAGGGGCTCACCGGCAATCGGTTTGTGGCTGAAGTACGGGTCGGGGCGGCTCCGAAGGCGGAGTGCGGCGGCGGCGGGCGTAGGTGGCCGCGGAGTGCCGCTCCGGCGAATAGGACAACTCGGCTTGGGCAACCCGCGGCCTGGGGAGCTCTAGGGGCGTGTTACGAAATCTATGGAATGCTATAGGGACGACAGTGCGGTCCGGGAGGGGAAGCTTGCCGTGGAGGCGGCAATGGCAGGTGGCGGTCGGCACGACGCCGGCAGCGGCCAAGGCACGAGCGTTTGGGGGGGGTGCGGCCCTTTTATACGCGGTCGACGCTTCGCCAGGAAGGGAGCAACACGCTGGAGGGGGTCCGGAGAGTAGGAGCGCCGGAATGCCACACGGCAGCGGCGAGGCCGGCTCTGTAGGGGCCGACGCGCGCGTCCCGAGGAGGAAGGGCGCGAAAAGGGAGGGGGACCCGGACCGGGCCGTCCGCACGCGCCCCGAGGTCTTGGTGGCGATTCGGCTCGGACGCCGAGGTGGGCAAGGCGCGCGCGCGCGGCGCGGGGACGCCGGTCCGGACGCCGGCGCGCCGCCGACGCTCTGGAGTGCGGCCGGGGATGATTTCCAGCCGGTCAACCCGACTTTGACCGCGAATTGCTCTAAAAATTTGAACTGTGCGACAAAAACGTTAGGACGAAAATTGTAGATGAGGCATCCCTCTACAACATTTGCAAAGGTCGACATATGTTTTGGTGAAAGGTTTGGCTGGGAATGCGTGATGAAGTTTAGGATTTTCCATGGTTCAAAACACTATTCAAACGGCCTTTGCCTGAGTTTTTGAGCTCCAATACTTCAAAATTTGAAATTCCGCTAATAGAGAAAGTTGTCCCTCGAAACGACGAATAACTTTTGTATTGGCCGATTTTGAAGTATTTAGGCGAAATCTGGAGAACGCGTCAAAAGTTCCAGAAACGGGCATGGACATTAGGGGATTTGACTCGGGTTTGACCACTAATGATTGTTGACTTAATTAAGAGGATGATTAGAACTAATTAAGGTAATTAAATATTGAGGTGTTACACAAATGTCAAACACCGGAAGTTGACAGGGGAAAAACTTTCGGAAGCTATATAGGATTCCCGTAAAAACATTGTGTTGCAGCAGCCCAGGTTCGGCCCGAGTAAAAACAGTTTCTGGTTCGTTTGTATCTTAGAGGCACCTCCTGGGCCAGGTTACTGGACCTGCCTTTTCTCTCCCCTAGAGCCTGCCTACCTAGCCCAACCCGACCCAACCGATGAAAAGAGCGATTCGTTCCATCCTAAAGCAACCGCCGCCGCCGTGCGGCCCGGCCCGTGCCGTCTCCGTGCGTAGCCTCCACGCGTCCCGTCACGTGTCCCGCAACCGCCGCCCCGATCGAGTCCCCCGAACCCAACCGACCGACCGGGCGGCGATTCAGCGGAGTCCTCCCACCCTCTCCCCTTTCCCCGCCCGTTACGCACGCAGAGCAAAACCCCCCACGAAGCAAAATCCAAAGCAAACCGCTAAGCACTCCTCCGCCAGAGCATGCGCGTTGCCTCGACGCGACTCGGCGCCGCCCCCCACGCTCCTCCGCGCCCCCTCCGCCTCCTCCTCCTGGTCCTCCTCGCCTCCGCGCCCCTCGCGATCGGAGCAGCAGCCATGGCAGGCCACGTCCTCGGCGGCGTCAAGGAGAACCCCGCCGCCGCCAACAGCGCTGAATCCGACGGGCTCGGCCGCTTCGCCGTCGACGAGCACAACAAGCGCCAGGCAAGTTTCGCCCCCCCTCCCGGTTCCTCGTCCCCTTCTCCCGAGCGCTCGGCGATTTGGTCGATTCGGGGTTCTCTTTCTGATTTTTGGTGTACGGTTTTGCTTGCGATTGCAGAACGCGCTGCTGGAGTTCGTGCGCGTGGTGGAGGCCAAGGAGCAGGTGGTGGCCGGCACGCTGCACCACCTCACGCTCGAGGCCGTCGAGGCCGGGAAGAAGAAGGTGTACGAGGCCAAGGTCTGGATCAAGCCGTGGCTCGACTTCAAGGAGCTCCAGGACTTCGTGCACAAAGGGGACGCCACCACCTTCACCAACGCCGATCTTGGCGCCAAGAAAGGTTCGTGCGCTCCCGCTCATGTGACCGTTGCTATTGCTGCTGCGTATGGCCATATTTTGCAGATATGCCTGGTTGTGGTAGACTGGTAGTTGGACATGGGTAATGTCTTAATTCGAATGGATTATTGTATTATATAGAGATGGGTGATCTAGTTTGGAATGTTCGTGGGCACTAATTCTAAATCGCAACAGATGCCAAGTAACCCATATGACAAGCATTGGCCGGTCAGATATTTTCCACTTGAATATTGTTACCATTTTGAAGCAAATGGTACTAGCTCTGCCTCTCATTTAATTTAGAGGAAGAAAGCTTGGAAATGTTTTCTATGCTACAAGACATCCGAGAAACTTGTAACACACTTGAGTACTTGGCATGTAGGGTGATGCACAATGCAAACAAAAATCACCCTGCGGATCATGGATGCGAAAGGAGAACTCTTGATACTGCAGAAAGTTCTGGGGTAAAAGGTTTTGAGACAAGATAGCAGGCATTAGCACCAATGTATTTGTTCAGAGTTTAGGTCGCAGTTGATTGTCTGAAATACAAATGTTGTTTTTACTGTCTAGATCATCCTTAGGGAATGGGGGGAATAACCAGATAAGTACATGGGCTTGAGGTCTTATCCAAGGGATTCGAAGCATTGCCTTTGGGAAGATAAGATCTACAATTAGTCAGTGGGCGGTCAGCTTATCAATGTACTTGCCAATGGGATTTTGTGGCGGAGTTTTACTGTTTGGAACATCAATTGCAAGTTTGCAACGGGTCTGAGTCACATTGCGCGACATATCAGTAACTTGTTTCTGTTTAGTGCTTTTGAGTTTTGAGAGCCATGAGGAAAAGTAGTCTAGAAGTCAACTTGATGAATTGAAAGATGGGTCGGCAATTGTTCCTTATATACATAAGGTGACTTAATAGGCTCATACATGAGGTTGTTGAAATGATGGGTCCTTTTCTCTCTCAATTTAGCATGGCTACTAAGCCAAACTGATTGCCAAACTGTGAGCATTGCCCCAATGTCTCAGGTTGTGGATTTGATCAGTCCAAGTAGTTTTTCTTGCTTTGTTATCTTGATAGGCTGATACACAAGGTTGTTGAAAATGACAGGTCTTTCTCTCTCTCAGTTTAGCATAGCTACTGAGTTGAACTGATTGCTAAACTGAGAGCATTGTTCCACTGTCTCTGTTTTTTTGGTTGCATGTAGGGATCATATCTCAATGGATTTAATTAGTCAAGTAGTTTTTTCTTGCTTTGTTTAGGCTTTGGACCTGGGATGTCCTTTTGATACTGGACACATATTCAGTTGATAAACACACGTGTACCTCTAACTTGGGCCCTAGTCACGTTGTGCTGGTTTATGCCTTCCACCGTTGTGTGATGTTCAGATGTTCAGGGCACATAGATTTCGATTGTGAATTAGTTGGTTCATCTAACTGTGCAATCTCTACTAAATCTTGGATTTTAATGTGGCACTTACTAGTTGCTGCATCTTTAACTACCCTCTCCTGATCCGGCGATAGCGAATGAATTGAACATGCTTAGTGATGCTCCCAGCAAACTGCTGCTTATCACCTGGTTGCAGCGTAAGCTGATTGCTAACTTGAACAATTATTCACACATTTAGTAAACTGCCAACTAGGAGAAGTGTTTGCTGGTATTCCAATCATGTTAAAGCTGGCAACCTTTTGCTCTCAGTATGTTTCATGGAAGCATGTATGTCAGAACCTAACTATGAACTGTGAACAAGCCGTTGTGTATATTACATCTCATGTTGAGTTTATTCTTCGAAACTTGTATCTTCTGGTCCTGATAGGGAATATTTCAGGTGGACATGAGCCTGGTTGGCGTGAGGTGCCTGTAGAGGATCCTGTGGTCAAAGATGCAGCACACCATGCTGTGAAATCAATCCAAGAGAGGTCCAACTCCCTGTTTCCCTATGAACTTCTTGAGATTGTTCGCGCCAAGGCACAGGTTAGCTGCTACAAATGGTGCTCGCGTTTTTTTAATGTTGTGACTTATAGCTGAAAGTTTATGTTCCGTACTTTGCTGAAAGTTTATGTTCGGTACTAGGTTGTGGAAGACTTTGCGAAATTTGACATTCTAATGAAGCTGAAGAGAGGCAGCAAGGAGGAGAAGATCAAAGCTGAGGTCCACAAGAGCCTGGAAGGGGCATTCGTGCTGAACCAGCATCAGCCAGCCGAGCATGAGGAGTCTAGCAGCCAGTGAGCTTCTGACGTAACGGTAGCTGTGGTAATGTAGTTTGGGCTGTAAAATAAGGAGAAAACGTGGTAGCTCCGGGCTTTATCTGGATATAATACCGTGTGTTGTATGGTCGTTGCTGTCTGTCTTGCTAGTTGTACAATGGAGCAGGCCTCCCGGGTGCTGTTCCTAGCCTGCCGGGAAGACTGCCCGTGTTGTTGGTGCTGGCATTAGAACTTGTGAGCTTCCAAAAACTAATCCTGGTGATACTAGTTCTGTTAATATGGATCATTTGTGGATATAATTGATAAATCACCACGCTTTGGTTGATTGCGAGCAGTGTGTGCTACTTATGCCAGTGTCACTGTCAGACATATAGCTTTGAATTATCTCCCACGCGCTGGTGAACATTTGAACGTGCCAGTCTCCCAATAATGTATTTCAAAAATCTTTATAATCCCTCACAAAAGCAAGAAGATTATATAATTCAAATTCGTTGGTAATCACCCACAGAGCATGGATCATATTGTTTAATCAACGTATTATTAAGAACTCACAGCAGAGCGCGCGCGCACACATTGACCGACTTGACGCATACAGAATTCAGATGACAGCAGGTCAATAAACAAAAATCCAACTGCGTCAATACGAAATCAGAGCGATGGTTCAGATGCATAGGGGAGCCAAAGGCCATTCGAACCACCAGAACGACAGACCCAACTTACGAGGTATGAAAAAGGGAACTGCGTAACAATCTTAACAATCTGCAACCCAAAGAGGTAACTGCATAGTACAGGGACACAGAGCTGTAGCTGATGCTCCTCGAGCATATAAGCGCAGAAAGCCACTTGGTATCTTCGACGTCTTGATGGCCCTCAAGCCTCACCCACCATGATGGCGCCGTTACCTTTCCGCACCTGTGAGCAGGAGAGTGCAGGACCACGGATGCAATTCCATGTCGCTGCAAATATGAAACAGGTTGTCTCAGATTAGTACACTTGCAGATGTGCCTGAGGAAGAACAACAGCAGCGAAAGACCAAAACATATGACCGGACTAGGTAGACGACAATCAGTTTTTGGTAGAAACAAAACCTCAACACAAAGAAGCTGCTATGGCAACATATCGAATCTCTTGGGACAAGCATAGAAAGTTACTGTGCACACTAGCAAAAATGAATCAGCTACCAGTAAAAACTCGCGAGCATCACACTAAGCTAGTACGTTTGTGTTGGTCTATCACTGGTAGCATAAGTCAGTAAGGAAGAATTTGATTAACAATGACGTAGCGGCCTTAGAAATAAATATATAGCTAACTTACATGCTGTTGATTATATCAACCGGATCTTTTGGATTCGATGAATCAATTTTCTCTATAAACCCTTGGTCTATTTGGATGTATCTTGGCCTCAGCTACCATTCCCTCCACTAGGGAATCAAAAAATATTGCGCCAAAGAACTCAACTTCCTTGAGTCTCGGGAGGTTCTCAATGCCAAAAATACCTTTGGCAGGCTCTCTTTCAAAAGCCAGTGTGAGTCTCTCCAGATTAGGGGCACCTCCATCAAATCTGAGCTCATCAAGGTTTGGTGCATTGTCTACAATCAGCTGCTTCAACCTGGGAAATAGATTTTGCTCAAAGCAGAGCGCTGTTCCCACAAATGATTCATGGTAGAGCTTGAGAGATACAAGACTTGGAAGCTTCCCCAGTTGCCTCAACAGTTCACCATCAAAAAAATTCTCCCGGAGCGATAGTTCAATTAAGTAGCTTAGGGATGAAATCCATGGAGGCAGGACGCTTAATCTGCCCCACAAGTAGAGCTGTTCAAGGAAGATGGGTGGTGATTTTAGCTCCAGAAAGATTTCAAGCCCCATATCCTTGTTGCGCCATCGGATGATAGACAGATGCCTAAGGGACTTGCACAGCCGGTTCAATGAGGCAGCAAAATACTTCCATTTTTCTCTTCCATACTCAGTGTTTATAGCACAAATCTTGGTTAATTTGGACAGTGCACCCAACTCTTGCATCACGTGGGGGCTGGACGCAATGTCTACATGAGCAATCTTTTGAATGGATTTCATGTTCTTCAAGCCACGTGGTATCATCAGGGCTTCATGTGTCTCAAAATGCTTGACTCGACTCATCCTGGTATAGTGCCTATACCTGCCGCCAAATAGATGCTTCAGATTTCCCAGCTGAGTAGCAGTTTGAGGTAATTCCCTAATGGAAGTTTCCCTCACATCCAAAGTCACCAGTTCTTTCAGTCTCCCTACTAGCTTTGGCAGCTGCGAAACATTTGTTCTTCTAAGGCAGAGGTACCTCAGGAGAGACATTTTACAGATCTCCCTCAAGTCCTCATTACTCAGCCACCAGCAACCTTCGAGGTCTAGCACCCTCAGCAGTTTAAGGTGAGCAAAGCTGATGGGAAATGGCTTGTCGCTGCAGCGCAGAATTAACAGAGACCGGGCATGGGAAAAGTTGCTGTGGTTCTCTTGCTCTTTATGGATGCAATTTCCGTCGGCCTGGATTGAAAGCCGCCGGATCTTGTCATGCCCCGTTGTGCTGTACTGTTGCTTCCCCACAAATGAAATGAAGTTTTCTTGGATAGATTTGGAGGTGATAACTTCCAGCATTATGTCATGAACCCTACAGCTCATGACCAAACCAGTGTTAGCAATGCGGGTTGGTGTAACAATGCTTCTACTCACGAATTCATCAAGATACTTCGCTGCAACCTCCTCCAAATTTGTTTCTTGCATTCCACTGATGAAACCTTCAGCTGCCCATCGTCTAACTAGGGGTCCCCTCTTGATTTCATAATCCTCAGGGAAAACACTCAGATACAAGAAGCAAGCCTTCAAACTGTAGGGCAAATCATGGTAGCCCAGAGAGAGTATCCTTCTCATACCTCCTATTGTGGCACTTGTTTCTAACCCAGAACCCAATCTATCACACACCTTTTCCCATTCTGCCCTTGTCTTATTTTTTGTTCGAGCTAGCATTCCTCCGATGCTAACTATGGCTAGAGGCAAACCACTGCATTTTTTCAGTATGCTGTCAGAGATTATCTCCAAATCATGATATACCGGAGGACACTTATCCAACTTAAACACTTTCTTATAGAATAGTCTCTTAGATTCATCAAAGGGTAGAGGCTCCATGTTGTAAATAAGATCATGGGGATCAGAGCAGCAACTTTCAGCAACATACCGATTCCGTGTGGTAATTAATATTCTACTTTGTCTGTCATTATCCGGAAAAGCCACCTTCAAGTTTGCCCAATCTTTTGGACTCCACAGATCATCCAGAACAATTAAGTACCTATGGTTAAAAAACAATGCTTATCAAACAAGCTAACAAAAAACAAGTAAAATTGTTACCAGTGATTTGACTTCATCTCTCTCCAAAAAAAAAACGATCGCGGCAATTTTCAAGTAGTACACCCCTTTGACAATTATATCATCTAACAATATGATAGATGAACATACTGACAAATGTCATGGGCTCACTTATTCATTATGATGGGTGTGGTTTCAAAATCTCACTGGATGATCATTCCAAAATGGCATACATATAATTAGAATCGGGAACATAGTAGGATAAGCTTGATCCAAGGGCACTGTAATATTAGCTTTGTACAACATTCCACCTGGGAATGAGCCAAATAAACAGATGTGCAAAACTTCCAATCAACATTAAACCTTTGCAATTAGAATTAATCGAGCAACACCTAGAGATTTGATTCAGTATGCCATTTGAGAAAAGATTAAAATCTTAAAAGCAAAGTAGTAAATGTTAGACTGGGAAAATCAATATCATGCAAAAAGATTAAATTAAAATAGAAGGTTTGCCCTCACCTATCATGAATTTGATATTTGCTCCTAGATGGTGCTTATTTGTCTCATCTCAGCTAATATTAACAACTCTGTTTTAAGAACTTGCAATCTTTTCTATGACAGATGCACTTAAGCAAACATTTGAAGATCAAACTACATCAATGTTTTGTGTTTTCCATAAGAAAACTAATCATGGAACATGGAACAAGAAAATTAAAACATCATAAAAAAGGCAAAAAGAAAAAAAAGAGAGGCACATATCTGTACTGTCCAAAGTATGTCCTTTTAGCTTTATACAAGTTACATACAGATGGAGAAAGGAATGAATTAGCGGGTTATTATTTTTGGTACATTAATATCAATATCAAATTATCAGTAGAGATACTTGGTGGAAGGAAGAAAGGGCGATGCCAAGTTTGTGAACAAAAATCAACTGAGGGGATCTTAAATGGAGAGTGGAGAACTAGGACAATAAACTTGTATTTGAAACTTATATTTCTTAATATTGCCAGGGAGTACCTTTTGTCCTCCAAATGGGCTCTGCATCTTCCAATGATTTCAGATATGTCCCAGGTTTCAATGCCTCTGAGGGGATCTTTAAAGGCTTCTTCCCTAGAGCAGGTTCGATCACTCAAAGATATTTGGATGAGCTGCCTCAATAAAGATTCTAGAAGTATGCGGAGATCATAATGCTGGGACACTGTTAGGAATGCCCGAGTTTGGATCCCCTTCATTGTAGGGCTCTTGTAAACCGTCACTGCAAGAGTTGTCTTGCCCAGGCCACCAAAACCAACAATGGGGACAACTTTGAGACGAGACGAGTTACCATCCTCCAGCAGCTTGATGACTGATTCGGTCTTCTCAGTCACCCCTACAAGCCGGCATTCATCGATGTTGAGTGCAGGCAACTGGCGCTCAAGATAATTATGATCAGGAGAAGAACGACCAGCTGCATATGCATCACTCGCACCTCCAAATGCTGCTTCGACCCTGTACCTCAGCCTCCGCTCGCTCACTTTCAGCGCACGGGCTTTGAGTTCTCGGATCTCGATGGCCAAGTTGTGCATAGCTCTCAATGTCTTCAGGGGGTGAATTATCTTGCGTAGCCATCCCACAATTGGATTATGGTTACAATGCCGATGGCCATTGTGGTACCGGAATATGTCGATGCAGTCCTCGGCATCATAAGCCACCTCCCTGACTTGTTTCATCCACGTCGTTGTCTACAAAATAAAAGGCATCTGCATTAACAGGCATTCTAGTGAAACGCAAATTGGAGTCCACCTAATAAAGATCATAAGCTACGGTATAAGAATTTGGGTACAGCTTTGGTATAAGCACAAATCAAGCATTTGGTCCATTATAAGGCATCAGTATAAAAAATATACTTATGATATGGAAAGGAAACGGGCATCTGGACATATTCTTTGGTTCAGTGAGGTCACGGTATGAAAATTCATTGTAATGTTTGGTTCAATCAAACCACAGCCAAGAAAGAAAATAAATCAAGAATTTCGAGTGTAAACTTCACAGCAGCCCGAAAGGGCTCGAACTGACAGAAGAGGTGGAGGAGGAACAAACCAACCAGATCACAGATGAGATGAGTTATGGTCTATGGATCTGTTCAGTCATATCAGATGAGGAGTTGACTCCTCCCTGACCGCGGTGCTGCTGGATGCCATCTCCGTCGGCCCTCCGCAGCCCGCCGACATTGAGGTCCCGGCGGAGAAGGGATCGGAGCAAGCGTCGCCATCGAGGCCCAGGGTGGCGGCAACCGGCCATACTTGTGACTCTCATCTGAGTCTAGGTTGCTTAATGCCATCTCCGGCGTCCGGCGACGACAGGAGAGGGAGAGGGAGAGGACAGGATTACACCCTTCGTCGGAAAATAAATCCAATTCTAGCATTTAAATTTAAATTTCTCACAAAGAATGCAATTTTGACTAACAACTAATCATAAAAGGCAAGAGCTTTTAAAAGTTTCTTGGACAAACCAATACCTAAATTTTTCTCATAAAAAACAATGAGTAATTTGGTCATTTTACACGCACATTGGTTTGCGTACTTATCATCGAATTATATTTATTTTGAAACGGAGGGAGTACGGTCTACATGACAGAGCGAGAGAGGGAGAGGCTTGGTTGCTCTGAGGTAAATACTCCACGTCCACCATTCCAAATTTCCAGTGCTCCATAATAAAAAATAATAAAAATTCAATCCAAAACATGAATGAATAGACCAGAGACAGACTCATGTCCATATAAAATTTGGAGTTAAACAAAATTCCCTTCAAGGAGGACTTTTTTGACATATGAATACATGTGGTGGTGCCACATATATTCATAAGGCCACCATCAATTTGAGTGTCGATTTTGTTTTTTTTTTTGTCTTAATATATATGTTATTCCATCAAATTAAACTGTCATGATGTGGTCTTATTTTATATCGTCATCAAGAGTTGTGTGGTCAATCAACCTAGTATTATAGGCACCGTGCCTTTTGAAGTAAAGACTAAAAGATTGGAATGAGGCGCTACTATATTGTGAAAAGAAGTACTGAATCACCTGCTCGCTGTGTTGGTGGTATTCGGTGCCGGCGGCGAGGTCGCGGAGGCAGGCGTTCATAATCTCGAGGTCCTCCTTGAGCTCCTGGATCTCCCGGGCGACGCCGCTGAGCAGCACGTACTTCTCGGTGAGGACGGCGCCGAGCTTGCCGAGGAGGATCCGCAGGACGCCCTCGGTGGAGCTCACCACGGCAGCCTCCATGCTGGCTGCGCTTAGAGTGCTCGTCGCGGCGTCAGCCCATCATTTGGGCGCGTTACTTATATAGGATGGTTGATCTCAGCATCTCCAGCGGTCTCCTCTCTCCAATCCAACTACTCTCTGTCTCATAATATAGTTATTACATTTACATTTTTTCAAACTATTTTTTTTTTCAATTTCTCATAACATGAAAATGATATTGGTAGATTATCATGAAACCAACTATCATGATACGTAGTCTTTTATATTTAAAATATTTTTTAGAGTTATTGTTAATCAAAGTTAAGAATATTTGACTTTGAAAAACCTAAACGTAGCTACAATTTAGAAGAGTTGATAAAAAAATATTGCTCTAACCATTTTCCTTTATATTTCCTTTTTCACCATAATTAGGAACAACCCAATAATTCACCTCAACTCTCCCAGTACGGTACTTAATATATATGTTATTGTGAGAATTGGAAGACTGTGAAACCAAACTCCCAATAGTGGTGAAATGTATTGGGATATCCCTATTAACTAATTATTGAAAAATAATTATTGGGGCTACTAGAGACATACCTGATAATGGTTCGGTTTGAACCGATTTTTGGATTGGGTTTAGATGTGGTTCAATTTGGTTTGGTTCAAAACGGTTTGACATTTATAACGGTTTGTTTCATTTGGTTTAATAGTTATAACGGATGAGAACGAGGACATAATAGCTTTATCTAAGTATAAGTTAGATTAAAAATCAGATGTTGAAATTAAAAGCTCACATTTACACACAATTTTTTTTACTGAATTTCACTGAAATTTGTTGGAGATATCTCATAATGAAACCCACTATTCCGCCAATCGATGAAAGTCAAATCTATATATGGGACTCATGTCCAAAGCCGGACCTTAGAAGTAAATACTCGCGTTCACACTATAAAATTTTAGCGAATTTGACAGAAATTTGTTGAAGATACCTTAATATGATAGTCCCTACTCCGTGCAAATCGGTAAAGCCAAATCTATTTGTGGGACCCAATGTCAGAGTTGGACCCTAGAACTAAAAGTTCACATTCACACTATAAAATTTTAGAGGATCGACCGAAATTTACTGAAGATGCCTGACAGTCACCTACTCCATTCAAATCGGTGAAGTCAGATCTATATGCAGGGTGCACATTCAAATTTGGACTTTAAAAATAAGCTAATTGGTTTGGACGAATGAGTCACTTGTTTGGATTGGTTTGGTTTTTGAAGTGTAGTATAGTGTAAATAGATTGGTGTGGATTTGATTTGGTTCTTAAACCATTAGCTTTAACTAGAGATGCTCTTAGAATTCATAGAATTAAATCTCATTCTAGCAATTGGATTTAATAGGAACTAAATTTCCTACACTCAGATTCATTTTAATTTTCTTGTTTGGGTGTACAAAGAAATTATTTCTTAGAATTAATGCATTCAGTATCTCCCTCTCCCTCTCTCTCTGCACACATAAGTTTAGATTATTCAACAGTCGTAGATGGATGCTCGATCTCTTCCAAAATTCGTGCTGGTTACTGGCACTGTCGTCGGTCGATGGGGAAAGATGGGCGATTCACTTATACTCCAACACTCCATTATACTCCAACACTCCCCCTCACGTGCGAGGCTCCTCCAGGCCGCATACGTGGAATATTGGAGTGGGCTGTAATTATTTTAATTAACGCGCGCGCCAAGATTCGAACTCGAGACCTCTCGGCTGGTACCATATTGAGGTGCGTACGCACCGACCAGTTAACCCAAAACTTGGGCGATGGGGAAAGGTGGACAATTCACTTATACTCCAACACTAGTGAGCGAGAGCTACACGCAATCAAGCATCACATTTCTTTGTTAAAAAGCATTTTTTTTAGAAGGCGTGGTCTTCCATCGCGTTGACCTGACCACGACGAGATCGGGGGTCAGTCTAGGGTGATAGTCATGCACTATGGCTTTCAGCAAGCGAATCTCTCTTCCAAGCTCCCACTGTACTTGTTTAGCGACAGAAAGCAACAAAGTCCCCCCCCCCCCCCCCCTATTTCTTATATACACAACATTTTCATTTCATTATTAAATTATATGGAGTAGATGGTTGCATATTGTGAGTGGTGTTGACATTCAGATATTGAGAATTTAAGAGAGCTGGGACCCTGGACTTGTTTGCATTTTCCTGGTAGTAGGTAGGTAAAATGTTACCGTGTTTCAGGTACGACGTTCTTTCTTAAATATAAACATATAACGTCATATATTTAAGGATAGAAGAAGTATATAAAATAAAATGAAACAGTCGAAAGTGTGAAACAGTGGGAAACCACGACCCTTAGCTTGTAGGAAAATGGTTGTTGAAGTGTAGTACAACTGATACTGAAAATGATAGATTAGATCTCCTTCATTTTTTATGTTTTCTTGACCTTTAGGTCTTGCATTTTCACTCCTAAGCTCGGTTTGCTGTTTAAACGAGTCTAATCCAGCTGTATTAACCCACAATTATTTAAGTAAGCGTACAGTCGTTAGGCACGACCTGCCGCAGTTTTCTTGCTCGGATGATGACCAAGACGAGCTTTCCCTCTGACTTAATTTGTCCTTGTTAGCTGTTTGTCTATCCTGCATATGAAAGATTGGGCTTGATTGGTAGGCAGCTACAGAATGCCAAAGTTTTTGGTGAGGAAAACTGACGCGGCACCCCCCTCTCTGCTAAAATTATGGCAGCCAAACTTAGCATTGGAATCTAAGAAATAGCTACGATAGGTATATTAACAGCCACAATATGTTTGACGTACGTGATATAGTCAGTCCTCAGTGCACTAATATTGTCATGTCATCTTTCAAATAATGAAATGAAACTGTCAATCTCAGTACATAATTTCATTGCACAACTTCATACATAGCTTAGAGAATTTGATTTTCGCATGGAGTTAATTATGAGCAAATGTGTCTTGCCAAGAAACTATAATAAATTTCATTGGGTATGATGAACTTGGTAACTGTGTTAGCTACGTTTCGTAGAGGTGAAACTCATCTCCTCTATCCTTATCGTTAAGGTTGACAAGTCAACAAAACTGACATGAAACAACCTCATGAAACTCCACTAAGATGGACTTTAGAGGCAAGACTTTTTTTTAATTTTTCTTGTGATTTTCTCTAGTGATGAATCCGAATTGTATGGTGGTGCTATTTTTCTTGTGATGAATCGAGTTGTATGATGAATGGATGGCAACGGGTACCCGAAACCCGAGTACCCGACGGGTTTTACCCGATAAGGAGACGGGGATGGAACTATATTTGTACCCGCGGGTGCATAAATGAGCAACATCATGTACCCATCGGGTAGGCGGGTGCGGGTGTGGGTACATAATACTGAAAGGATCGAGATGTCGACTAGAGGGGGGTGAATAGTCGAACCTGAAAATCACAAACTTTCTCGCAGCTGTCAAATACAGGTCCGGAGTTTCCGGATATTTTTCCGGATACTCCGGGAAATCCGGAGAATCCGGGAAAATGTCCGGATATTCCGGCCTGTCAGGGAGGAATCAAATTCGACAGAAATTAAACTTGCTCAAATGTAAATCTATGAAAATAGGTTATGCACTGAGATGAGACAAGCCTGTTTATCCACTCCAATCTTGTAGGAACCTCACCACGAAGTAGATCGGCACCAAACCCTAGATATGTGCTCAAGATAGAAACAAGCATACAACAAGATGAACAAGCACAAGAGACACAAGGATTTGTTACCGGAGTTCAACCTCACACCTTGAGGTCTACGTCTCCGTTGAGGTACCCACGAAGGGTGGACCTTTACACCTAGGTCACTTTCCTCCCTCTAGCGACCACAAAGATCAAGCTAGAGTTACTTACTCAAAGTCGGGGTGATACAAACTTCTTTGGGCAGCCACAATCTTTGGATGCTCAAAGGCAATACCTAGCCGGCTAGGAGCTCAAGGCTCCAAGAGAAACAAACACGAAATTTGCCAACCAAGCGAAGAACGAGGTGCTCTAGAGATGGGAAATCAGCTCACTAGCACTCTCCAAGCTCTTGCTCTCAAACCCTCTTAAATCCCCACAACAAATCTCACCAAACTTGAGCCAAGGGGAGTAAAGGAGGGAGTAAATGAGGTATGAAGATGTTCAGGTCGAAATGGTAGGAGAGAGAGTAAAGGAAGGGGTGGAGGGGGCTTTTATACCCCCCTCACCCAGAATATAGCCGTTGAGGCTTTAAGACCCGGAGTATCCGGGGTAAACTCGGAAACTCCGGGAAGTCCGGAGACTCCGGGGTAAACCCGGATACTCCGGCCTTCCAAGGTCAGCACCCAAGAAAAGATCCTCGTGAACATGTTGGTGCGAAGGTGTCTCTCATATGTTTTGTTTTAGCAACTAGAGCACCTGTTCGACTCTTGAAAGACATAATTCCTGTCCCTCTTGATAGTACGGCATTCCTAGGATTCAAATTCAAAAGTGTAAAATAAATAAGCCTTCTTAGGAATCCTTTGTAGCACCACTTTCTTTTTGCATAGTCAACGAACTTTACTTGATGACATACATAATTTTAATACCTGCTCATGGACTAGATAAATCATTAGCTACTTAGGTGTGTGTCATTAAATCACCAAAACCCACTTAGGGGGCCAAGATACTCTTCAACTACCCACACCCGCGGGTAAAATAAACTCGTCTACAATATGTAATAAACATGTAAAATTGTACATTGTTAATGAAGGATAACTTAATATTGATAACTAACAAAAAAATTATGCTTTATTAGACTATTAATTGGTTAGCAATTATCATTTATCTTTTTTATCAATTAAATTCGTTGATGTACGCACTTTATCATGTGTTATGTTCTCAAATATATTAGTTTACAACGGGTATGCTATCGGGTATGGGTTACCCGACAGGTAAAAAAACCCACGCGGGTACAGGTATGGGTAAGAACTTGAACCCACATGCGGGTATGGATTTTTTAGCGGGTAGAGTTAAGTTGACGGGTGCGGGTATGGAACAGCACTACCCGACAGGTTTCTACCCGTTGCCATCTCTAAACACATGTATAAAATGCTCTTCCGTATAAATCTATAACTCCTATATAGGAGCTCCCCACTAGCCCTCCTTAAGGAGTTCTCGGGCCTCTGATTGGCTGTTCTTAAGGATAAACAGAGTAAAATCTACTAAAAGTACCACAAAAAATGGAATTTCATCAACATCCCGTTGACGGATAAAAGACGTATCCCTCTACGATCCGCAAGCGTACGGACCCCACACCTTTTTCACCACGGGATTCCCAAGGTTCTTGTCAATCCGCGGAGCAAGGGGATTACAAGCGTTCGATCAACAACGACACACTAACTACTAAAACCCTAACTACTATTATACTAGAAAACACTAAACTACACTAGAAAGAATGATAAACGATCAAGGTAGAAGACACTCGCCCACGGGTCTACGATACTAGAGCATGCGATCGCTTAAAGACATGAAAACCAATCTAATCTATCGGGGATGTGGCCACGGTTTCGCCCTTTCCCTCCTCTCGTACCGTCACTACGCGAAGGTATTCATGACTAGACCTTTGATGGCCACGGCGTATTGAATGGATCCAAGGAAGCATTGAGGCCTATACTCCCTTTACGGCATGGTTGCAAGCCTTAAGCATTAAAGTATATTCAACACAAGATGATAGACGGATAAACCGACAAAGTGCGATTACATCTCACGACCGATTACAACCCATGGACGAATGAGAAGATTACCCCATCAAGGTGCCGATCATGGCACCGTTGATCATGGTTTCCCTTCCGCCGGTGTCTTCCTTCTTCTCCACGAGAGGGTGCTTCCTTCGAGGTGGTTGATCTCCCGCCGGAGATCCTCCTCCCCTCTCTCTAGCTTGTGGATGGCCTTCGGTGCGAATAACTCCCCTCCCCGTGTTGGCGGCGCGTCGGGGGTTTTAGGGTCGAAGATCCTTCGAGGGCAAGGAAGACGGGACCGAGCCGGTGCCCGAAGTGGGGCGGGCCGGCCGGCCCGAGCCCGGTTCGGCCGGTTCGGTCGCCCTTTTTTTGCTCCGTGGGTCCTCGTGCACTTATCTACTTTGCCCCCTCCACTTGGATGATTTTGACGCCGTTATCCTCGCGATCAAGATGGAGGCTCTCTTTGCATGAAGTTTGATCTTTTACGCTTCAATCCCCGGGGTGTTCCTCGTAGCACTTCGGTCCTCACCACCATTGGAAGTAATTTCGGCGAGCTCATGAACACGAACAAGACTCCATGAATGCTCCTTTGAACTTATTGCGAATCCGTCCTTTACGTCCATGTTTTCCTACATAAACATAACACTTCCAAATGCATGCACAAAGATGAACTTGTTATATGATTAGTGTGCCTAGTGGCGGGTTAGTTCCATAATCAAATCCAAACCAAAGTGTAATGAATATGCTAGGTGCACCAAAATACACCGTCAACATCTCCCCCACACTTAGCTCTTGCTCGTCCTCGAGCAAGTACTCGTAAAAGAACTTCGTCCAAGGAGTGTAATCGTGTACCACTTATCCTTCTTCACAAGTTAGTCAATCCCTTCATCTTTAATACATAAACACAAAGTAATGATAATCAAACATAAACATGGGCGTTTAGAATTTTTACCACGTCAAGATTTACCCCACAACTCAAACTCTTCACTCGAAGCTTTCAATTTCAGCCATACTTACTTCTTTGCTTCCATCGGAGGGTTTTTATGATTTTCAAAACAAAAATTCCTGCAACAAGTGTTAGACAAAAACCTTTCTCCAAGCTCTCTCAAGTCACTCATATGAAGTGGCTATCCTAACCAAATTTTATAAAACTCTCACCTCCCATTAATCTCTCATATATCAAGTAAAAGTGGAGCTATAGGTAGGGCTAGCGCAATCAACACAAGTATTGTCAAACTAAGAACTTCCTCTAATGGTTGTCTACCTTTCAAAGCCAATGATCATGAGAATTAACCATATGTAGGGATATCAAGGATGAGAAGATTTAGAATGGTGGACATGTGCAAGGGCAAAAGAAAATTGTGACTACAAGGCACCAATGATGTCCTTGTTGTCGGATTGCACATGGTTGGAAATAGAGTAAAAGTTTCGTCTCACAATCAACGTGACTTCCTTCCTTACACTTTATTATTATTTTTTTTCTTTCACTTGATCCATCCCTCTCATATCTTCATTGCTAACTCATCTTTCTCTCTTTTTCTTTTTTCTTTCATTCACATATGATTTTTCTTTCTTTCTTTCTTTCTTTTCCATACACATACTTTTTCTCTTTATTTTTCTCTCTCTTGACAACTTTTCAAAGCTTTCAATTCTCTCTTTCCTCGCATGCATACAATCTGAAATTTTTAAATAAATCATGCTAGAGACGAGACGAAACTTTGAAAATAGGTTGTGTTCAAGGAATACGATGTACAAAAGAGATGTATAGGGTTGGGTATGGAATCCGGCGATATTCATGACTTTCGTTGTGAAAGTCATGGACCGAATATATGACGAGGCTAGCAACAAAAGATAAGCACAAGGACATGATCATTGCTCGAAATTAAAACTCACCAAGAGAGAAGGGTCCTAGCCTAACTCATCGTGCTAATCACACTTATGGTGGAGCGAAAAAAATAAACTTGGCTTTGGATAGGAATTTTTTCTTACTCTCAACTTGGAAAAAGAGGTTTTGCTAACCTTTATTACAAGGGTTTTAATATAATTTTCAGAACTGAAATCCTCCAATTTGTAGCATCGAACATAGCACAACTAGCATGTGAAGCTCAAGATCGAAGTGCGGTATGGGTACTTTAAGTAGTAGCGATTCCACTAAGCACCACGGTAAACGATTTTCAAACCACATACTTGTGTTCATATATCAAGAATCGAAGATTAAACAAACAAGTAAATAAAGATAAACAATACATAAAACACAAAGATATATATAAAGACTCTATTTATTTGATTTTCTTGACTCAACACTAATTTAAGACACTTGCAAAAATTTAAAAACGAGACTCAAAAACTAAAGACTCATTAAAACACCGAGACTCTCACACGAAGATTAAACCGAACCTAAACTTGAAGTTCAAAAGCTAAGGCTAGCAAGCTAGCTCTCCCCCACACTTAAAACATACGACGTCCTCGTCGTATCTTACAAAAATCCTAAGGGGAAAAGCTGGATCTAGTGGTACTTCAAGCAAGTTTTGCACCACTTGCCTCTCATGTTTCCAACCATGCCGAAAAGTTTGCGCACGTTGCGGTTAAGGAACTTGTAGTCATCTTCAACTACGCGCTCCAAGTCCTCCATACGGCCGCTTCATCGCTTCCATGGCTTGGAGACATTCGTCGGCCGACGTGTAGAGATCCGCGATGGATTGACGGCAAACTCGACGGACACACGGATGCAATCCGAAGGGGTCGTCGTCGCCATAATCTCCACCGTTGTCACCACCGTCGTCGCCACCTCCATTGTCGTTGCCTTCGCCACCGCCGTTGCCGTCGCCGTTGGGGCCTTCGGGAGTCCATTCATTGGGCTGCTCATCCCAATCGTCATCGTCTCTACCGGCAGCCGCCCACGAGCTCGGGCTACGATCGTCGGAGTAGTCGCTATCCCCATAATCCTTAGGCTCCGGCGACACCTCCTTGTAATCTTTGCGCTTGATGCCTTGGAGGCGTGCCGACCTTCGGACGGGTGTAGGGACCTTCTCTCCTTCGACGGGGTTGCGAGATGCAAGAGCTCTGGTCGGGACACGTCCTCCGCAACGGATACGTGCGGTCCTCTTGACGGGTAGCTTGAGCTCGCATCGCATCGCCTCCTCCATCGATGGCTTCTTGGCTTCTAGCTTCAACTCTAAGCTTTTTGGAGGCTCAATGGCTGCTACAAGGGTGCAACACATTGCTTGAAAGGTTTGATTCTCGAGCTCCCGGTTCGGCCAAATATATAGTCCCGAGAGAAAAGCCACGGGAACCTTATTTTCCTTTTTTACACTTCCCTTAAAATTTTCCGACCAAACAAGGAAGTCAAAAAGGAGCAATTCGGGCGAAATTCGGGGTCATCGGGCGTCGGGCCCCCCGGGCCGGTCCGCCGGGCCGGCCGGCCCACCCCCGCCTCGGGGGCGGGCCGGTCCGGTTTTTTGCACACCGCCCTATTTTTTCTTTCTCGGCCCATGGGAAAAAGTTGGCCCAAGTAAATCTTCGCGAAAAACTCCGGAAAACTAAAAGAAAAATTATTTACGAGAAGTTGATGCCTTGTTTTTCGTCCTAGGCGGGACGTTCGGGCTCTTCCTCCATGGTAAAGACGTCAACATGATGAATGGGAACGACATCGGGTTCGTAGTAAACCTTAAGCCACCGTCCATTCACCACAAATTGATCGCCGTTTATATCCATAATGGTTACCGCTCCGTTGGAGAACACCGAATGCACAACATAAGGTCCGTCCCACTTGCTTTGCAATTTCCCCTTTCCGAAGGTTTTAAACCTCGAATTGTAGAGGAGGACCTTATCTTCTTCTTTGAATTCTTTTTTCTTCAATCTTTTATCATACCACCTTTTGATTCTCTCCTTGTATATGCTTGCGTTTTCGTAAGCTTTCAACCTCAACTCCTCTAGCTCGCTTATTTGAATTCTTCGTTTCACTACCGCGGCATCGAGATCAAGGTTCATCTCTTTAATCGCCCAATAGGCTTTATGTTCCAACTCAACCGGAAGGTGGCGAGGCTTTTCCATAGACAAATTGATAGGGGGTCATACCTATCGGTGTTTTAAACGCCGTTCGATAAGCCCATAAAGCTCCGTCTAATTTCTTTGACCAATCCTTGCCTCCCTTCTCTATGGTTTTGTTGAGTATGCTTTTTAATTGCCTATTTGACGTCTCCGCTTGTCCGTTGGTTTGTGGGTGATAGGCCGTGGAGACCCTATGCTCAATTCCCAACTTGGACAAGCACCTTTTGAAGTTCTTCCCGGTGAAATGAGTTCCTCCATCACTTATCAAGATTCTCGGTGTACCGAAACGGGGAAAAATCACGTTCTTGATCATAGTGATGGACTCTTCCGTGGAAGCTTTACGACATGGTATAGCCTCTACCCACTTGGATACATAATCAACCATAACAAGTATATACTCGAATCCAAATGAGTTTTTAAAAGGCCCCATGAAGTCTATGCCCCATACATCGAATATGTCGATTTGCAAGTTGTATTTCAAAGGCATAGAATTTCTTTGAGAGATGTTTCCGGTTCTTTGGCATTCGGGGCATGACGCAACATATCTTTTAGTATCTTCATGCATCTCCGGCCAATAGAATCCGCTCGACCATACTTTTGCTTCGGTTCGAAAATGGCTATAGTGCCCACCGTACTCGCCGAGTGGCACTTCCTTAGAATCTCAAGCCTCTCTTCTCTTGTCACACATCTTCTCATCACTCCATCATTGCCAAGCTTGAAGAGGTATGGCGCATCCCAAAAATATTTCTTACTTTCGGAGATTATCTTCCTTTGAGTGTTTTTGTCTAGATGATCGAGGGGCATCTTTCGAATTGCTCGAATGATGTCGATCATCCAAGTATCTTTATCAAGCACTCTATAGAGGTGGTAATCTCTCATCTTATCTTCTATGGGCTCTTTATCATCTTGTCCACGATTCATCCTAGACAAATGATCGGCCACAACATTTTCCACCCCCTTTTTTATCACGAATTTCAACATCAAACTCTTGGAGAAGAAGGATCCAACGAATCAAACGTGGTTTAGCTTCCTTCTTAGCCAAGAGATACTTGATGGCTGCGTGATCGGTGTAAACAATGACTTTCGAGTTCACGATGTAAGATCTGAATTTTTCGAAAGCGAATACCACCGCTAGCAACTCTTTTTCCGTAGTGGCGTAATTTAATTGTGCCCCACTAAGAGTTTTGCTAGCGTAGTAAACGGCGTGAACTCGGCCTTCCTTTCTTTGTCCCAAGACCGCGCCTACGGCGTAGTCACTTGCGTCACACATGATCTCGAAAGGTTGGCTCCAATCCGGAGGTTGGATGATGGGAGCACTCACCAACACATTTTTCAAGGTCCGAATGCCGCTAGACACTTCTCATCAAAGTCGAAAGCCACATCCTTTTGAAGAAGGTGCGTTAAAGGCTTAGTGATCTTCGAGAAGTCCTTTATAAATCTTCTATAGAATCCGGCATGGCCTAGAAAGCTCCTTAAGGACTTAACATCCGTAGGAGGTGGGAGTTGCTCAACCGTCTCTACCTTAGCCTTGTCCACTTCAATTCCTCTCTCGGATATAACATGTCCGAGCACTATGCCTTGCTTAACCATGAAGTGGCACTTTTCCCAATTTAAAACCAAATCTACCTCCGCACACCTTGTAAGGACCTTTTCTAAGTTTGCTAAGCAATCCATGAACGTCTTCCCGTAAACGGAAAAATCATCCATAAACACTTCAACAATTTCTTCGATGAATTCCGAGAACACGGCCATCATGCAACGTTGAAAAGAGGCCGGAGCGTTGCATAGGCCGAAGGGCATCCTCCTATATGCAAACGTTCCGTAAGGACACGTAAACGTTGTCTTATGTTGATCTTCGGGTGAATAGGAATTTGCATGAACCCCGAGTATCCATCGAGAAAGCAAAAATAAGCGTGGTTTGCTAACCTCTCGAGCATCTCATCTATGAACGGTAGGGGGAAGTGATCTTTCTTCGTCGCTTTGTTAAGCTTACGGTAATCGATACACATCCGCCACCCGGTCACGGTTCTTTGCGGTATCAACTCGTTCTTCTCATTCTTCACCACGGTCAAACCTCCTTTCTTCGGTACACAATGTCCGGGCTCACCCATTCGCTATGCGGAACCGGGTAGATGATTCCGGCATCAAGTAACTTGATAACCTCTTTCTTTACTACCTCTCACATGGCATGGGTTAGCCTCCTCCGATGGTCTACTACCGGCTTACATTGGTCTTCCATTGGTATACGATGAGTGCAAAAGGCTGGGCTAATTCCTTTGAGATCATTAATTGAATATCCAATCACCTTCCTATGTTTTTTTTAATAAAGTCAGCAACGCTTCATTTTCTTCGGGGCTCAACTCGTCGCTCACAATGACCGGATAAGTTTTGTCCGGGCCCAAAAATTCATATTTTAATCCCTTGGGCAAAGGTTTAAGGTCTACTTCGGGCACTTGCGGCTCCTCGGGTTTGATTTCTCCTATGTCTTGGAACTTCTCTTCCTCCACGCTACCGTCATGCGGCTCTAAGCCTTTTGTCGCTTCCTCTAGTTCTTCATCTTGTTGATTACTAATTTGATTTTCCATCGCCCTTTGCAGCGGGTCTCTAAGGGTTTCAACAAAACAAAGACTATCTATCTCTTCTACTTCTTCATCTTCGGGAGGAAAAGGTGTAAGGTGTTTAGAAGCACGAAGAAAGTTATATGTGTACTTTGTTCCATTAAGGTTCATTGTTACTTTGCCTTCTCCGCATCTAACACGGCATCAATCAACTTAAGAAAAGGCCTACCTAAGATTATATGATCGAATTGCTATGGTAAGCATCAATAACAAAGAAATCGGTTGGTATATAGTTTCTAGAAATTTTTACTTTCATGTTGCAAGCAATACCTAGAGGTTTGATAGTTCTACCATCTCCCATAATTAATTTCGTTGATGTTGGAGCTAAGTCTAGGTTGTGGTATTGAACTTTATCGTAAATTTTAGAAGATAGAACACTTACTTGGGCTCCGATGTCGCATAAAGCTTTGCATTGAACTCCGTTGATCTCGCAACTCAAGTGCGGCGTCATCTTCTCTTCTTCTTCGGATCCTATCGAGTAAATTTCAGCAAGGCGAGCGTATGGTGATGCTTCGGGCTTGATCCCCATGATTCTCTTCACCTCGGCAATATGTTCCGGATCCACCACGTCATTTCCAAAGAGCTTTTCAAAAATCTCACCGGTGGTTTCGAGGTCGTATGAATTTTCAGCTTTCTTCTCCGGTGGGAAATCCACTTCCAATGCTCTTGCCATTCCCTTTTGATTAGGGAACGGTCTTCTCTTGTCGAATACTTCTCCGTAATCAATAGGAACCCAATCCATTGGCTCGAACTCCCTTAGTGGCTTCGCGCTTGACATGCTTCTCTTGTTCGTCTCATTTGGTGCGGCGAAGTCGACGTTTGGTGTAGTTCTTGACTTGATGTGTTCTTGTTCAAGCTTTTCCATGATTGGCTCCTCTTTTGTGACTTCCGAGGTTGCCTCTTTAGAAAATTCAGCATGCTTTTTTTCCTTGAATTGAATTCGGGCTCTCCCGCAAGTCTTGTTTCCCAATCTCTTCGCATGGCAGCCGCTTTACTAACTTTTTGTAGAAGTTGGGCGGCTTCTGTGAGTGTTTTCTCCATGAGATCCCCACCTGCACACATTTCGACGTGTCGCATGCAACTAGGGGTTAGGGAAAAGAAAAATGTATGCAAGAGTACGTCACCGGTGAAGCCGAGTTTTGGTCCTTGTTCGATTAATTCATTAAACCTATCCCAGGCTTGGTCTATCCCTTCCTCTTCTCCTTGCATGAAAGTAATCACTTGCCTCCTTAGATGTTGAACCTTGCTAATTGGAAAGAACTTCTCGCAAAACTTCTTTGTCAACTTGTTCCAATTGCCTTCAACTTCAAAGGACGCAACCGAATACCATGTCTTTGCTTTGCCGGCAAGTGAGTAGGGGAAGAGATTCCATTTGAACCATTCAACGGGAACTCCTTCTTGACGCACCGTGTTGCATATTGTCGTGAAATCCCTTATGTGTCTATATGGGTTCTCCGTAACCATCCCTTCAAATGGGTTTTCCGCCACCATCTTCATGATCTTGGATTTAATTTCATACTTGGTCGCTTCGAGCTTCGAATCCGACTCTTGTACTTTTATGTCTTCACATCGAGGGCTAGCGTAATCCCTTAATGATTTCTCCGGTTCTTCCACGGGTTGATTAACGAACTCCATCTAGACAATAAGATAAAACAAAAGCAAAAAAGAAACAAGTGTTTTTCCGATAATATATGTTAGATATAGCGAAAAAAAGATAAACTAAAATATAAAACTAAGTTAGATGCAAATCAAACGATGTAAACTAACTTGCTCCCCGGCAACGGCGCCAGAAAAAGGGGCTTGTTGACGGATAAAAGACGTATCCCTCTACGATCCGCAAGCGTACGGACCCCACACCTTTTTCACCACGGGATTCCCAAGGTTCTTGTCAATCCGCGGAGCAAGGGGATTACAAGCGTTCGATCAACAACGACACACTAACTACTAAAACCCTAACTACTATTATACTAGAAAACACTAAACTACACTAGAAAGAATGATAAACGATCAAGGTAGAAGACACTCGCCCACGGGTCTACGATACTAGAGCATGCCATCGCTTAAAGACATGAAAACCAATCTAATCTATCGGGGATGTGGCCACGGTTTCGCCCTTTCCCTCCTCTCGTACTCGTCACTACGCGAAGGTATTCATGACTAGACCTTTGATGGCCACGGCGTATTGAATGGATCCAAGGAAGCATTGAGGCCTATACTCCCTTTACGGCATGGTTGCAAGCCTTAAGCATTAAAGTATATTCAACACAAGATGATAGACAGGATAAACCGACAAAGTGCGATTACATCTCACGACCGATTACAACCCATGGACGAATGAGAAGATTACCCCATCAAGGTGCTGATCATGGCACCGTTGATCATGGTTTCCCTTCCGCCGTGTCTTCCTTCTTCTCCACGAGAGGGTGCTTCCTTCGAGGTGGTTGATCTCCCGCCGGAGATCCTCCTCCTCTCTCTCTAGCTTGTGGATGGCCTTCGGTATGAATAACTCCCCTCCCCGTGTTGGCGGCGCGTCGGGGGTTTTAGGGTCGAAGATCCTTCGAGGGCAAGGAAGACGGGACCGAACCGGTGCCCCGAAGTGGGGCTGGGCGGCCCGCCGGGCCGGCCGGCCCGTGCCCGGTTTCGGCCCGGTTCGGTCGCCCTTTTTGCTCCGTGGGTCCTCGTGCACTTATCTACTTTGCCCCCTCCACTTGGATGATTTTGACGCCGTTATCCTCGCGATCAAGATGGAGGCTCTCTTTGCATGAAGTTTGATCTTTTACGCTTCAATCCCCGGGGGTGTTCCTCGTAGCACTTCGGTCCTCACCACCATTGGAAGTAATTTCGGCGAGCTCATGAACACGAACAAGACTCCATGAATGCTCCTTTGAACTTATTGCGAATCCGTCGTTTACGTCCATGTTTTCCTACATAAACATAACACTTCCAAATGCATGCACAAAGATGAACTTGTTATATGATTAGTGTGCCTAGTGGCGGGTTAGTTCCATAATCAAATCCAAACCAAAGTGTAATGAACATGCTAGGTGCACCAAAATACACCGTCAACACATCCGTATTTTTGTATATATATTATTTAATTTTATGCTTTGTATATAGCAAAATTGTAAGATAGAACGATATAATAGACCCTCGATTCCCCACTGAATTTAGAGAAAAAGAGAAATTCTTGTTCATGGAACATCGATAAAAGCCGACTATCGGATTTGAACCGATGACCCTCGCATTACAAATGCGATGCTCTAACCTCTGAGCTAAGTGGGCTTACATAACAGAAGTAGTGTAACAAATAGAAATATATATAGGGAATCCTTAAAATCTCAGATCTTAATTATAAATCTTAGTTATTAACTAGTTCGAAATTGGAAGTTCTACTTAGAATTAGTAAAGAATAAATTAGTAAAAAAAATACTAGAATTTCATAAAGATAAAGTTAGCTTGATATGCTTAACTAAATGATATTCTTAAATAGGATTCTAGAATTTTGATATTCTTAAATAGGATTCTAGAATTTATTGAACTTTCTTTTTATTTCTCTAATTCGCAATTTGCTATGGCTCGGACGAATAATCTAATGCATATAAAAGTTCCATCCAAAAAAAGCCTTTCTACTTTAAGCTTCACATTTCTAGACATTCTGGTAGTTCGACCGTGGATTTTTTTGTTTCGGTATCTCTGGAATATGAGTGTGTGACTTGTTAGAATTGATCCTATTGATAATACATAGAAAGGGCCTGTTATCTCTATCAAGATGATTCTAATTCGTCGGATATTATTTATTCTAGTATCTGGAACACGAAATACATAGAGTGGATCAAGGAAAAAAATGGAACTATGATTCATACTCACTATTCAGACAAAATTCAAGTAGTTCTTAATAAAAAAGAAATTTTCTTCCTTCCCATTTTGTTTGCCCAAAACACAATTTTTTTCTCTTTCAATAAATGATGATCAAGCGGTTCTTATTCGAAGAACCCTTGCCTTTTGTTTAGCTTGAGACTCAATCATCGTGGCCCTAGTATGAATCTAAGGTTTTAATTGAACTGATTCATAGGATCACAACAAGAAAACTTCTATAAGAAAACCACTATAAATTTTTATTTGATTTTTTACTTGTGAAAAAAATCAAATAAAAAAATAGGGAAGAGGAAAGTCAAGAGGCCTCTAATGATCAACATACGAAAGACAGATGAGCCAACTTGAGATTTTTTGGCATTATCATCACAAAGAAGAAATTCCGGATTTTTCTTATTTCATATCTTCAAGGCAAATCGATCGAATATCGTGGCTGGTGAAGTTTTGAACTTTTTTTCTAATATCCGTTGAAAATTTGTGTGTTTCTGCTTGAGCCGTACGAGATGAAAGTTTCTTATACGGTTCTCAGAGGGGGAGTCGGGCTAGTTACCTATCTCAATAAAGTATATGATTGGTTTGAGGAACGTCTTGAGATTCAGGCAATTGCAGATGATATAACTAGTAAATATGTTCCTCCTCATGTAAACATATTTTATTGTTTAGGGGGGATTACACTTACTTGTTTTCTAGTACAAGTCGCTACCGGTTTTGCTATGACTTTTTACTATCGACTACCCGGATGGCAAAAAAGAAAAAATAAAAGGAAGTGTGGAAAAAATGACAAGAAGATATTGGAACATCAATTTGAAAGAGATGATAGAAGCGGGAGTTCATTTTGGTCATGGTATTAAGAAATGGAATCCTAAAATGGCCCCTTACATCTCGGCAAAGCGTAAAGGTACTCATATTACAAATCTCGCTAGAACAACTCGTTTTTTATCGAAGCTTGTGATTTAGTTTTTGATGCAGCAAGTCGGGGAAAAAGTTTCTTAATTGTTGGTACCAAAAAAAGAGCAGCGGATTTAGTAGCATCGGATGCAATAAGATCTCGTTGTCATTATGTGAATAAAAAGTGGTTCGGTGGTATGTTAACGAATTGGTCGATTACCAAAACTAGACTTTCTCAATTTAGAGACTTAAGAGCGAGAAGACAAAATGGGAAAATTCCACCATCTCCCAAAAAGAGATGCGGCAATCTTAAAGAGAAAATTATCTACCTTGCAAAGATATCTCGGCGGGATCAAATATATGACGAGGTTGCCCGACATTGTGATCGTCCTTGATCAGCAAAAAGAGTATATAGCTCTTCGGGAATGTGCCATTTTGGGGATTCCTACTATTTCTTTAGTCGATACAAACTGTGACCCAGATCTCGCGAATATATCAATTCCTGCCAACGATGACACTATGACTTCAATTCGATTAATTCTTAACAAATTAGTATATGCAATTTCTGAGGGCCGCTCTCTCTATCTAAGAAACCGTTGATTAAAAGAATAGTGAATTCTTAAGCAACTGCGTAGATTCATAGGATCAGTTACTATTCTTTTTTGTTTTGCATAGATAAAAGAAAGGGAATATTGATATATATTAGGGGGTATTGATATATATTATGATCTGATGTGATTTCTTGGTATCCTAAATATAAGATTAATACTTCAAGTTGCTTGAGTTGAGAAAGAGATGCTTGAATCAAAAGAATTCCTTTTTTGAAGTTCAATTTTTATCGAGGACAATATGAATATTACACCATGTTCCATTAAAACACTCAAGGGGTTATATGATATATCGGGTGTAGAAGTAGGCCAACACTTCTATTGGCAAATAGGAGGTTTTCAAATTCATGCCCAAGTACTCATCACTTCTTGGGTTGTAATTACTATTTTGCTAGGTTCAGTTATCATAGCTGTTCGGAATCCACAAACTATCCCGACCGACGGTCAGAATTTCTTCGAATATGTCCTTGAGTTTATTCGAGACTTGAGCAAAACTCAGATTGGAGAAGAATATAGTCCCTGGGTTCCCTTTATTGGAACTATGTTCCTTTTTATTCTTGTTTCGAATTGGTCAGGTGCTCTTTTACCTTGGAAAATTATAGAGTTACCTCATGGAGAATTAGCAGCGCCCACGAATGATATAAATACTACTGTTGCTTTAGCTTTACTAACATCAGCGGCATATTTTTATGCGGGTCTTAGCAAAAAAGGATTGAGTTATTTCGAGAAATATATTAAACCAACCCCAATCCTTTTACCAATTAACATCCTAGAAGATTTTACAAACCCATTATCGCTTAGTTTTCGACTTTTCAGAAATATATTGGTGGATGAATTAGTTGTTGTTGTTCTTGTTTCTTTAGTCCCCTTAGTAGTCCCTATGTCGGTCATGTTTCTTGGATTATTTACAGGCGGTATTCAAGCTCTTATTTTTGCAACGTTAGCTGCATCCTATATAGTTGAATCCATGGAAGGTCATCATTGAATTGATTAGTTTTCAAAATAGTATTTTTTAGCTTAGCCCAATTCATGCATGATTCCAGATAATCCTTTTAGTTGGAAAACTAAATCGTTCAAAATGCGTATGAATAGACAACCTAGAGTTGTAGGGGAGAAAATAGACTATATTACGGAAGAGGTAAAGTATATATGCATTCAGGGGGCAGGTTAGATCTATACCCTTAATGCCTACAAGACAGTTAGCTTTTGTGCGGATTTCTAAGGAGTGATTTTAGAATCGGATTCAATAGAAAATGAGAAAATACGCAAACAAAATAGAAGAAACGAATGTATATGGTTTTTTAGCGGGCAGAGTTAGAGTTGACGGGTGCGGGTATGGAACAGCACTACCCGACGGGTTTCTACCCATTGCCATCTCTAAACACATGTATAAAATGCTCTTCCGTATAAATCTATAATAACTCCTATATAGGAGCTCCCCACTAGCCCTCCTTAAGGAGTTCTCAGGCCTCTGATTGACTGTTGTGAGTAGTAACTGAAATTCACTTGCCCAATGATGAGTTACTTCTGGATTTGATGTCGTTCCCGTGCACCACAGACATTATTCTATACGGCCCCAGGATTGGGACTCCAGAAGGTTCTCACCTGGCTCCGCCTCCATATCTTCTTCTTGGCCCATGTTTGGTTGGAGGGCGTAATTTTTTACGTCCAAGGAATCTTGTTTGCATGGAGTACTAAATGAAGTCTATTTGCAAAACCTTTTCACGCATGAGTGTAACTTTGCGCGACGAATCTAATGATCATAATTAATTGATAATTTGCTACAGTAATCATCCTCTAATCATGCGGTCAAATACCTCATTAGATTCGTCTCGCGATTTTACACAGAGCTGTGGAGGTAGTTTTAAAAACTGACTTTGTTTAATACCTTTAATTAGTGGTCAAAGGGAGGAGCTCCTCCCAACCAAACATGGGCCTGGTCTTCTGCCTCCACCACCACTACGTGTGCTCGAGTTTCCGTGTTCACAGAGAGAGAGAGAGTGGCTGTTGGGCCGGAGAGTCAGCACCATCGAAGGAGGGAGGAAGGGAAAGGCAGAGCGATGGCGGGGATCGGACCGATCAGGCGGGACTGGGAGCCGGTGGTGGTGCGGAAGAAGGCGCCCAACACCGCCGCCAAGAATGATGAGAAGGCCGTCAATGCCACTGTCGGTGCGGAAAGTAGTCCCGACACTAACTAGTAATGAGCGCTGAGATCTGCCTCTCGATGGTCGGTGCTAAGCAACTAAGGACACTTGGTTTATCCTGGTTCCGGCCGGGGTCGTACGTCCAGCAGTGGTGTGCTCGGGGCACTGTATTGCTTGCACCGTGGTGCTCGTAGAGGGGTGGCTACAAGCGAGGCGGGAGAGGAGGCGTGGCCTCCAAGTCCCAGAGGTTTGATTGAGGCGAGTGCCAATATCGTGGGGAAGGCGGAGAGCGTGTGAGTGACTGCTATCCGTCGTCCCGTGTCTGTCCCCTGCGGCTGGGGGACTACCCCCCCTTTTATAGGCCAAGGAGGGAGTAGTTAACATGCGTGCCACACTATTTCTACACGTGTAGCGGTATGGCGAACAGTGCTGCGGAGCTGATGGCCGTACTGGCGAATCCCGCTCCGGTTGAGGCGTCGTGGTGCGCTCTGTGCTTGTACAGGAGCGGCTTCGAGGGCTGCGGCGCAGTAGTTGGTTGACTGGCCGTCGTGGTGGGCCAATTCGAGGGCGCCGTTGACAGGGAGCCGTACGTGGCACAGTGGCCGTTGTGGCGGCGTCTTGTCCCCGTACGTCCCAACAGCGCTGGGGTGTCGCCACATCGCCTGGCGTGGTGCGGCAGTGGCGGGGATGGCCGCACAGGGTTGACAGCGACGGGGACGCACGATTCCGCCGGCCTGACGTCACGGCGTGGTCCTGCATAAGCACGTAGAAGATATTCGAGGGTCTCACCGCCCCCCTTCGAGGGCGCGGCGTGTTAGCCGTACGGGGCAGGCGGCACAGTGTCACGGAGCTGACACTGGCCTTGCCGCATAGTGCCGAACAACGACAGGGATGGCCTCCCCCCGGGAGTTGACGAAACAGCGCCGGGGCGTGATTCCCAGGCGCGTCAGAGTAGTGGCGCGACCTGCTGTGTCAGAGCATTAAATGCCCGTACACGCGTGCGGGAGCAAGTGCGCGCGGGTGCCCTCGATCGAGGCGGACCTCGTTCGAGGGGCGGGGCTGAACCCTCGAGCGGGACGGACCCTGCCCGAGGGGGCGTGAGGGCCTCGAGCGAGGCGGGTTTTACTCAAGGGGCGTTCGCTGCGTTATCCTGACGGGCCGCGGGGGCCACCAGGACCGTGTTTGTGCTGTGTATGTGTGTTAGGTGTGCAAATTGATTTGTGTTTGCGTTTTTTTTTGCAGGTTTTAAGCGGGTGACCCTCGGTTATTTAGGGGACCCTTAGGGCTGTCCCCGCCGCACGCCGCTCCGGCGCTGAGATCGAGACCATGAAGAAGTGTAAGTGGTGCCCTAGCTTTCGATTGGCTCTTCCCCATCTTCCCCTTGGTCGTGCTGTTCGCTTGGTCAGATTCGACGATTAGGGTTCTGTTATTTTCAGTGTTTCCGATTTATTCTATTGATGCTTTTGTGTACTTTCGTGATTTTCCCTGCTTTTGCTAGCTGGGGTTTGAGGAAGATTCGATCGGTGATATATATCCATCTTTGGGATGTTCCTTTTTTTCTGCTGCTCTTTATTTCGTTACCAAAAAAAGCAGCTGTTTTTCTCTGATTCTGCTTGATCTGTGCTTGACAACTTTTGTTGTTTGCAGACAACGCTGGGACGAACAAGGCGGCATCCAGTGGCACATCCCTCAACACCAAGCGGCTCGACGACGACACTGAGAATCTTGCCCGTGAGCAATCTTTAATAGTCCCAACCATCTTATGCATTAACAAATTATCAAGAGGCTTGTGACTATAGTGATGCATGTTTTTTCTAACCCGTTTGGGGTATTGTTATCTCAGTGACGAATTCAGATTTTTGCTTCAATTTGGATAGATGATAAATTATTTCGGACCTAATAAATTCACTGTCTCATAATACTTTGCGAGATATTGTAATGTCAACGGTTTAGAGATGGAAGTCTTGACCAGAACTATAATCCCACTTTATTAGAGATGCTTATGCACATTTGTTAGCTAAAAAAATGTTTATCATGTTTATGTTGTGTCAAAGCATAGAAGAACACTGGTAATCTCGGATAAGAAACTTCAGTTCAAATAGTTTGCCACTTTGATTTAAATAAATAGTGATACTCATTACATGGGTATTTCAACTTTACATAATATGCTCATCCCCTTACCGTCGAGAGATGATATCATGGTAAATTTTCCTTAAAATCATTACATTTTCTTAATTTCCGCAGCAACGCGCGGGTGAGGTTCCCTAGTTTCTATGTATGTTTCCACCCGTGACTAAAGCCCTCTGGCACCCACCAGCCCACTGATGCCCCTATATTTTTCCTCTCCCCTCCTACAGTGCAAGTCGTTATTTCTTTCTTCTCCATTCTATCTTCTTTCTCCATCCATCCTTATCGCTTCTGCTCTTCTTGCTCAGGGACTTCCCCGGGCGAACCGGCCGGCAGCGCGCGGCGGGGGCGGCTCGACCGGCGGCGCGCGGCGGGGGGCGACCCGGCCGGCGGGGCGCGGGGCCCGGACGGTGGCGCGGCAACCTGGCCCGGGGACGGCTTGGCCTGGGAGGGGCTCTGGTGGCCAGACCGGTAGGGAGAGGCAAGACTTTTTTTTTGATTTTCTTGTGAGTTTCTCTAGTGATGAATCCGAGTTGTATGGTGGTGCTATTTTTCTTGTGATGAATCGAGTTGTATGATGAATTGATGGCGAGAATGAGATGAGCATGTGCGATAGTGTCTTGATTTGATTCGATTTGAGTATGTTGTGGGTGTAATTTAACTCAATTTGTGAAGTTCCATTCTTGTTCTTGATTTGAGCTCGAACCCCTATGAGATTGAGAGATGAGAGATGGAGTATAGGGGATGGGGGCGGGGACAGGTGCAGGGTTTTTTTTGCGAACCCTTTTGGTCCTGGTTGGTAATATCAACCAAGATGAGGGAGTTGTCTCTCATCATTAGTCTTGGTTGGACATAAGTGACATATTCCCCTTACCAACCGAGACTAAACCCCCTCTCTTACCAGTGATATATATGTTGTATGCGTATCTATCCTACACGTTCAACGATGTAAATACTATGTAATTTCAGTTTGTTTCACAGGGTAACAAAACTTCTATGTTTCTTTGTTCTGGACGCGTTCTGAAGATCACAACCATGTTACTCGATCAGGTACCCTCGATTGGTTGTCGTGTACAAAACACCGACGCCGTGATCGCCCAAGCAATCCACCGTCGGCGAAATCAAAGCCAGAGTTGTCTGTGAGCTTCCTTTTCATCCAACTTGCTGTTCTACATGCATGCTGTGTTGCCAGGAACTCCCCGTAATCTCGGGTCGAAAAACTGTTATGCAGCTAGCTACCTCCTACGCTTTGATTCCTTCGATCCTTGTCTCCACGATGTACCTCTCCATGTCGCTCTTCTCCCAAAGGCGTCTCGTCACAAGCTCCTCTTTCCTAGGTTCATCTGAAACGCACAGTATATATATCAGACATAGTATGCTATATCATCATTCCACGAAAGCAAAAAAATAAAGAGTATGCAGCCCGACAGCCAGTTAAGTAGCTGGACATAATTATATGGTGAGTATTTTTCTGTTAGGACCACATTATTCCCTACACCAATGGAGTTCTACAAGCCTTTTGCCAAACAGCTAGCGAGATGAACGTGCCAAACATGAACCTTAGGTCCTTAGCAGTGACCAAAGTCCAGCAGTGAGCCCTTAAACTTACAATGTAAGATAAGCGAAACATCGTTTACCCAACATTGGCCCTGTTTGGATACTCTAGCAGGGTTAGAGTTAGAGCTAGTTTCTAACTCTAGCTCTAGCCCTAAACTAACTCTAACTCTAGAGGTGTTTGGATGAAAGGGTTAGAATGACATTAAATATACTTTTTCAATCATTAGGTGTGGGTGGAGGGAGAGAGAAAAATCACTTTTTTTGTGGACCCAACATGAACTAGCCCCAATAAGCACCTCTTGGGTGGGATAGTTTTTTGGGGTGGGTTAGATGCAAACTAACTCAATCTAGCCCTCATGTTTGGATACTTTGTGGCTAGTTGAGCTCCAACTAGCCAAAACTAACTCTAGCCCATGGATCCAAACATGGTCATTTAACTAGTTGGTATAACAAAGACTCTACTGATCTAGATTCAAGCACACCCCACACCCCAGGGCCCCAACAGCCTAATTTCAGTAAGTTAGGGGCCTTATCAGCAGTAGGGTTTATTATATATTTATTTGTTAGCACTTTTAGTTCAAGTTATATATCATGGTGTTGTTAATCAAGCTACCTATTAATACAGGTTAAGCACCATTATTTTAGCTTGAGCAATAACAAAGCCCTCTTCCTCTCCCTCTCGTTGTGCCATTAACATATATCCAGGATACTATCCCTAGTACAACGGTTGCTACCATAACCTTGCTCATAACTGAATTCCACACTAGTTGAATAAAATTGCAATTGCCAATATTTTTCCATGTACCAGCAGGTATCTCGTTTACATTCCGCCGTGTGGGCTCCCATCAACAAACTGCAGCGTGGGCTTCCGACTTGCGGCCACGAATAAACGAGCCCACGAGTCCCACACTTCACGGGCACAAGCCCAGCAAAGCCCACCAAAGCAGAACAGCTTCGGCGGCGGCGCACTTGTGCAGCATCACCGCCGCTCAGACGAGCCGCCACAACAGCACTGCCGCTGCAATGACGCTGGCTGCACTCGCCGGCGCCTGCTTCTCCCTACCGCCCGAATACTTGGTGGTCTGTCAGATCGTCCAAGCATGGGGTTTTCGAGGTCCCCGGCGAGGGGCCATGCGAGGACGGTGATGTTATTGCGCCGCCAAGCCGATCCTCTGCCGGTCTTCCCCTGACAGCCATCGTCTCAGGCAGCACTAGGCGAGAGACCATAGATGTCGAGCCGACCTTCTCTCCGCTTAGTCTTCCACCGAGGTAAGGCTGACCCGCTGCAGCGCTCCCTCCATTTCCCCCCCAACCCCCCTTCACAAATTTCGCCTGTATATATGTGTATCTGCACTGATATGTATCCGCTTTACTACGATTGGCAATTGTCATAACCAGTAAGAAAAACACTGGAGCTCGTCCTTAGCATAGTTGAGTCAGCTGTCTTCATATCGTAATTCCACTTCGATTAATTCATATCACCAATTGATGACAAAAAGTTCCAACAATAATCATCCTGTTGGAAGGCCTAGCTAAGACCTTGGTGGGCACTAAGGTAGATAGTGATCCTGAGTTGATTCCAGATAGAAGCCCTCCAAATCCTGGTTAATAACTGATGAACTGTGTTTTCCCATCTTATCCGAGCAGAGTTCGCAATTGCCCGTATCCATGACTGTCTCCTCACAGAGCTTTGAGCTTGAGTTCAGACTTGCTCCCATACCAAAGACCTTCAGTACCGGTTCCCCACGCATAGTTTTCAAACTGAGAGATGAATAAATGCTCTGAATCTCCGCGGTGAGTTTGTTTCTGCCTTTCAGTGCTCTTAAGAGATTGATGATCTATTTCATCCATGTCCTCATCTGCATGGACAACAAATCCTATTGTAGAAAACCGGAAACTGCAAGTATAAATGCTCTGTAGACATTTTCTTATGGCTGTTACTGAAGAATTTGCATATTCTCAACAACTTTCTCGTCAGGGATCTCTGCAGAAAGCTGAGTATAGAAGGATCCTCCTCATGAGGTCAAATCAATTTAATACTTTTTTTTAGAACAAACCAATTTAACAACACTGGAGTGACTGAACCAGTGGAGGAGCTTCTTTAGTGCAAAGAAGAACTGAGGCAAGTTGAAGTACTGAAGTAGCAACCTCATTAATGACAATCACATTTGTTTGGTGCAGTTATCACCTTTTAAGTGTCGGTAAGCATCATTATTTCAAAGTCCAAACGTCAGGCATAGAGAAAGCGCAGGCACCCTTCCCTTGCCTTCTCAGCACATTTGTGTTACCCCATATTAATCTCCATTGAAGCACCGAATTCTCAACCCCCGTTTTTTCACTGAAACAAGCATTGGTAATGTGGGTTCACATTTTGTAATTTGGAGAACGCAAAGCCAGAGATGCCACATGGGAATTCCAGATCTGGATATCGAAATATAATTTGTAATTTGATTCGTCAAGAATCAAAATTACATATGTACCCCAAAGATGAAAAACTATATTTGAACCAAAATTCTTGCACAAATTCACTTCCTTAGAATCAGAGTTGTAGTCTGATTGACGGAATCAAATTTCAATTCCTTCAATTCAAATCAGTGTTTTCAATAGAAGGCTAAGGGGTTTAGCGGTGGAACTCTAGAACAGCTAATAGTGGACTTAAATCGGGTCATAGCGGGCTACGGTGGCTAAATTGTACATGAACTTGAATAGTGGTAATATATCTCAAAATAGGTATAGCGGGCTACATCGGAAGCTATAGCGGGATATTTAAAACCTTGATCCAAATTTAAATGGGCCCATGATGTACACAGTTCTACTGAGGGAACGCGATGGACTCATTTGTGAACATCCATCAGGGTTATTATAAAATTACAAAATCAACTTGACTGACCAAGCTACTTAATAAGAACAATAATAAAAAATGAGATGCTTCTTTGCTAGGTCTCTGTAAATTGATCTTCTCTGGTAACTTTTGGGGGGTTTGCTGGATGCTTACTACTGACCAGTGTTGTCAATGCCTTCACCTCTTCATCATTAATATCACCATACAGCTCCATTTTTTTCAATTGTTTGAGGTTCTCAATTCCGACAATTTGTCGTTTACGCGAACCTAAGGCCAGTGAGAACCTCTCCAGAACAGGTGCTCCCCCCTGCTGGAAGCTAATCTCATGAAGTGCCTCAATGTAATCTACAACCAGTTGCTTCAGATTGAGAAACCTACCTTTTTCAAATATTAGTTTGCTCCCTGTATACGAAAGGCGGTACAGCTTGAGAGAGACAAGGCTGGGAAGCTTCCCTAGAACAGCTCGTATCGTCTTCTGTTTTAAGTAGGTCTCTCGGAGTGACAGGCTACCTAAGTTCTGAAGGGATGAAACCCATTTCGGTAGCACCCTTAGGCTTCCCATCAAGTGCAGGCTCTGAAGGAGTTGAGGGGGTGACCTTAGGTGGTGCAAGAAGCTGAGTTGATTAGATTTCTTTGCATATTGCATGATTGAGAGATAGCGCAGAGAGCTGCTCAACTTACTCAAGGAGTCGCCAAAGGGCTCCCATGTTGCATCATGATTCATCTGCATAACACAAAGCCTCGTTAATTGTGTCAGCTTTTCCACCTCGTGCAGTGCATGGGGGCTTCTTTCAACATTAATAAAAGCAATCCTTTGAAGAGCTCTCATTTTGCTGAAGTCAGATTGTATCATCACAGCTGTCTCGTAGTCAAAATGCTTCACACTATGTGATCTTGTGTAGTGCCTATATCCACCTGCCAGTAGATGCTTCAGATTTTGTAGCCACTTAATACTGTCGGGCAAGTCTTTCACCAAAGTTTGCCTCATGTCCAGTGTCACCAATCCTTTCAGTTTCCCTATCATGGCTGGCAGTTGTGATATAGGTGTGTCTCTAAGGCTTAGATACCTCAATAGAGACAGTTTGCAGATGTCCTTTAAATCTTCATTTCTTAGCCACCTGCATCCTTCAAGATCTAACATTCTCAAAAGTGTCAAGTTCTTGAAAGTAATGGCCACTGGTTTCTCGGAGCTGCGCATGATTGTTAAAGAACGAACATGGGATAATAAGCTTAGGGAGAAATCTTTGTTAGTCGCTCCTGGCTGGATGGAAAGCCGGCGAATTTTGCCATAGTTCTCTGTGTCGTGCCGGGGGTTCCCAAGGAATGAAATGAAATTCTCTCGGACAGATTTGGAGGTGATGACGTCCAGCATTATGTCATGAACCTTGAAACTCCTGACCTCGCTGCTGCTAGCAAGCTGTTCAGGAATGACAATGCCTCTACTGGCAAATCCATCGAAACAACTCTGAGCAATCTCATCCACGCTCAAACCATTCCTTGCACTGATGAAGCCTTCTGCTGTCCATCTTCTGACCAATGGTCCTCTTCTGATCTCATGATCCTCTGGGAAAACACTCAGGTACAAGAAACAAGCTTTCAGATGGTATGGCAAATCGTTGTAGCCAAGGGATAGAATCCTTGCCATTCCCTCTAGAGTTGAGTTTGTTTCCAACTCAGAAGGTAGCCTATTGATTACTGTTTGCCATTTTGCTGCTGGCTCATTTCTCCTTTGAGCTAGCATTCCTCCGATACTTACTATGGCCAGAGGCAGACCACCACATTTCTTCAAGATGGCTTCGCAGACAGCCTTATAGTCATCATAGTTGGTGGATGGCCATTGCTCTGTCCTGAACACTGTCTTGAATAATAACTTCTTGGAATCTTCTTCCCCTAAGGTCTTCATTCTATAGATGCCATCAGACGACGAGCAACTTCGAGCAACCTCGTCAATACGTGTGGTAACTACTATTCTGCTTCCCTTTCCATCATCAGGGAAAGCGCTCCTCAAGCATTCCCATGCTGCCGATCTCCATACATCATCAAGAATGACCAAGTACCTAAACATCAAGGATTTCTTTCAGCATACACCAGGAACTAAAACCAGCTAGAAATTAAAATTTAATTCTAGGACTATTATCTTATTTTAGTATGAAGCAAATAACATTTTTTTCTTACTCCTCAATTACCAAAATTCTTTATAACTGTGCATCATTGAAGTACTCATCGAAACATAATTTAACTATTTTTGAAAGAAACTAGCAATGATATTTTTAAAACCTAACCCAAAAGAAAACTCCTGAACCTTAGCTCAATACATTTTGAAAGCAAGGAAGTGAGCCTACCTCAGCTGGTTAGGATGGGAGGTGTGGTCATGCACCCTGACCACCCAGGTTTGAATTCCCTCTACCTCAAATTTGGATGCCTATTTCTTCTTCTTTAATGAAAAAAATTACCTAGTTCCTCCTAGGTTTGTTCTATTTTTTATATGCATTTAGAATGCTTGGTATCAATATTTTTTTATATACATTAATGTTTGAATTAACTTAGCTCAGTACCTGAAACATAGTTCAAGTTGGTCTCCTAAATTTATTTTTGTACAAGGAAAAGAGGAAGATACTGACTTTTTATTTTCCAAATGTTTTCTTGATATGTCAATGAGCTTCAACAAATCCCAACTTTCAATGTCTTTGAGGGGACCTTCCTCGTTTCTGTCACTCCCTTCTTTGCTGATGGGTTTTGGAACAATATCCTTCAGTATGGATTTGAGGATTGACTTGCAATCATAGGTCTGGGACACAGATACAAAAGCACGGCTTTTAACGCCAGGCACGTCCCAACTGTTGTAAACAGCCCAAGCTAGGGTGGTCTTGCCTAGGCCACCATAGCCGACAATTGAGATAACCTGAAGATGATTACCACCTTCATTCAGTTTTCCGATGAGTGCTTCTGTGTTAGCAGCCATCCCAACCAGCCGTGATTCGTCACCATGGAGGGCGGGCAGTCGCTGATCCACATTAGCATATGTGGAGCCAAGCATGCTCAGCGGCCTAAGATTAGCCTCAGTGGCATCCAGCTTGTACATCAGTCTCCTCTCGCTCACTCTCTGTGCACGGGATCTGAGGCTCTGGATATTTGTGGTCAGCTCCTTTCGAACGTCCAGTGTTCTTAAGAGGTTGACAATCTTGTGTATGTGCTTTGCCAGAACACCACCTTCACTGTCACCTGGGTACTTGGTCTTGATCTTCAGTTGGTGAGTGAAAATGTCGATGCAGTCGTCTGCATCATAACCGATCTCCCTCACCTGGTTCATCCAAGCTGTTGTCTGCAGATAACAATTCAATTTTCGTTACTTCTGTAATGTGTCAATTCAAGATTTTAGGTTGAATTGGTTGCAACTCAATACGGTAACCAGAGCCACAAATATTTTCTAGTTTTTGTCTGATCCGCAGCCTGCAACTGTATTCAAGTGGTCATGTCTTTTTTTTGTTCTCCTTGCATAAGTATTTGTTCGAACTCAAATTTTATATGGATAGGGATAATTGCATCATTTATTTTCTATCCGTATTTTTGGTTTCACTTTATGTGCTACCTTGTTTGGTAATTTGGTAGCACCTGAGATGGTCCTAGCCATGTTGGCTATAGGGCTAACGAGGTATCAACTTGTATCATTACTTGACCTAGGGAAAGCCCACAAAAGTGAAGCAAATAAAGACACATTGTGAGCTGCAGGCCTGAACACGTTTATGCAATGCAAGAAATCCACATCTTGAGTTTGTACGGTGATGATAATAGAACAAAAGGAAGTTGCATGCCTTGATGATATTACAGGTGGCATCTGTTATTTATAACGCTTTGCTTGTTTACCAGTCCAGACTAGCTGGGAAAGCTTTGTCTAAAACTTGTCCGATCAAGGCTAGGCGAATGAGAAAAACCAAATATATGTATACAACATTGTTTGCAAATCTAACCATATACAACACCCCCCCGTTTTGATGGATGCCATATATATTTATCTTGTCAATCTCAGCTATGCTCTTGATTTCTTACTCGTCACCATAATTTTCTACTCCTGACATATGTAAATTAGGTGTGTGCATGGGCTACACATATATAGCACCTATTGGGTACGGGATTGGATTTGTAGCGGTGTTGTGCAGAATTTTCTTCCGGTAAATAAAACCAAGCTGTGTTTTGTTGATCATTTTTCCCTCATCGCCATCTTCTTAGGCTCTGTTCTTTTCGGTTTGGATTTTTAGTGGACCACGGATTGTGGGAAACTAGAGGTCTAAAAGCTAATTGTTGTTTGGTATTCTGGATTGTGGATCTGTATCTCACTTATATATGTGGGCTGTGCTATCTTTTCCCTGACTCTGTTTTTTCTCCCCACACAAGATGCTTTGACTAGTCAACAATAGCACTGCATCTTCTAGAGGTCTCACTGTCTCGGTTCCATCAACCCATCCTAGTGCAAGTGTGCAACAACCAAGGAACTCCCAATGATCCCCTCTTGGCCTCTTCCCTTCCTCTTTTATGTGTCCTTTTGTTTCTTGTTCATATAATAAAGAAATCAGGTTCCTTGAAAGAGCTTGGAAAATCCAAAGGAGCTAGGCAAGGGGGGCTGCTGAATTGACATAATGTCATGACGACGCACCAGTTCGCTCCTCGTGTCGTCACCGGCGCTGTCGAGGTCGCGTAGGCAGGCGGTCAAGGTCACGAGGTCGTCCTTGAGCTCCTGGATCTCATGCCGCACGCCGCCGAGCGACGTCCAGTTGTCGGCCACTATGTTGCCGAGCTTCTGCAGGAGGATGCCTGCGGCGCCCAGGGTGACGCTAACCACGGCTGTTTCCATCGCCTCCGGGCGGCGATCTAGTGGTGGCCTTCTTGTGCAGCGGTGCTGGCAGATGGCCGGCACTGGGGCTAGTGACTAGCTGGTGACCGGTGATGCTGCTTTGACCGACGAAGCCACGCCTTGCCTTGTGCTACATATAACACAGACCGGGAGTACTGTATTGTGCTGTGCATACAGCTAAGCATCACATTCATTATTGCAATGTGAGTAGTAGTAGTGCTTGAAACAAAAGCACCTGGATCTTGCAGCTATTTTCATTTCTCCTTCCTTCTAACTTCTTACTGTTTTAATACAATCATTGTACCATATATAGGTATTAAATCATCCTTATATTATATGAAATTAGTTGTATATTGTTATGGTGAGTCAGTGACATGGCATAAGTTAGTAGGCCCTCTGAAGGCACTGTTTGAGATATATAGGTTAGTTCTCCATCTTAGCTGACCATGGCGCAACTCACATGTCCTCTCTACCACACCTCCACAAGGGAGCATATGTATTTGAATATGTTGTGCTAACATTATACTACTGGAGGCGTAGTTTTCTATGCTATCATGACCACTAGACAAGATTAGACTTGGTAACAGTTGGAGACCTACTAAGTATACATTATACTTTTGGCTAATCATTGAGATCAAGGCCGCCCGGAGCAGACATTATACTTTTGGCAAATCATCGGGATCGAGATGACACACTTGGCTGAAAGACTGGCAGACAGGCAGAGGGTAGGCGATCGGCAGCAGCGGCTCGTCGGAGGCGGTGGCTGCACGGAGCTGTGGTTGGATGCTTCAAGGATAGCACCGGACCGCAGACTGCCATATGCTATGTCGAATGGATGCTCTCTTCCAAGTCCCTAGTGCTTACTGTCACTCTCACTACTCACTAGCTTAGTGACAGAGCAACAAGCATCATATTTCTTGGCATTTTATTTTATTTTGGAGAGGTGCGGTCGTGTGTGGCGTTAACCTGACTGAGACAAGACCGGGAATCAGCCCAGATTAAGCCACTGATCACTGTTAATTGACTATCTAGCTCAGACGCTCAGTCTTTCAAGTTCAAACTGATACTTGTTTAGTGACAGAAAGCAACAAAGCACCCTAATCTATACAGCATTTTATATTTTATTTATTAGAAGAAGATAGTTGTGGTTCTCGTTTACATTATTCGGACATTGAGAATCTAAGATAGCTGGGAGCAGGTAAAATGTTATTGTGTTTCCGGTACGGTGTGTTTTGATTCGAAGTGTGAAACCATGACGAACGACCAGCGGCGAGGCCAAGATCCAGCCCCATGGGGGGGGGGGGGGTGCGGCTCCACGGGATTTCTGGGCAGCCCCACCCGCGTTGGTGCAGGCTCCGCCACCGGGAACAGCGACCCTTAACTTTCAGAAAAAGTGTTGGTATAATTTCATACTGAAAATGATGTGTTCGTTCCTTTTTTTTGTCTTCTCTTGACCTTTAAATGTTTGGATTTCATCATTCATTCTAGCTCGGTGTGTGTGGTTATTTAAACTGGTCTAATCCAAATGTGTTCGATCCGTATACCACCCTCCGTTCTTGAATATATATGACATCATTGAATTTTTTTCATTTGTTTGGCTATTATAGTCATTTCTACGAACATTTCTCTCTCTCTCTGTTTTTTTGTCTTTGTTCTGTGTACCCTACACATCCAACCATTGCATTTGACCCAGATTTTGGTACCCTCCTAGGTGTAGCATCTATACAGAGCTAAGCAAATAAACAGAAAATTATTGTAGATAATAAGGAAAAATAACTTGTATGGGAAAAATAGTAAAGTGCAACCAGCTCATTAAACTTTCCCCGTATTGTAGGCCCATAAAATGCTGATAGCAAACACCTGGGGTCCTGAAACCTTTTGGATGGTTCACCTGACAGGTGGAAGCACATTGTTCCCCAGGTAACCTGGGCAAGGTTCATTGAAAGATTGTAAGTTGTTTCTTTAGCATTGCTATTTTCTGCGTTGTGATTTGTGAAGGGGGTGGCTGTCAGATACACTTGTTATTTGTTGTGTTTTGAGACGGACAGATGGTCACTAAGATTAACAGACTATCTCGACAGGGAGATGGAACTTCGGCCTCTTGTTGGTAATGACTATACCAGGTGAAGGTAAGTGGTACGTCAAGTATGCCGGGTTACCTATCTCCTCTTATTGTCTGTCACTGTCAGTCTCCCTTGCCCATGTATGCATTACCAGTGCCATTAACACCCTGTTGCTTTGTTTAGACATTTGAGCTTGGAGAGATGGATCCATTCCGGCCTCCAGCTTCGCCCAGTTCGAATGGATGTGTGTGTCACGAAATCCGAGCATGAGGAGCTGGGATCCGGACGGTGTCAGCGAAGGTTTTGCGCTGAAGGACTAGGTCAGCAGATTAGAATGTGGGTGTGTGCTTTGTAGATATGACAAGCACATGCAGTATGCTTAAATCAGGGTATATATGACAATTCAGGCATTCATCCATTTACAACAACAGTACAAGTTACGGTAACAAAATGGCGATGTCGTTTTAAAAGCACCTATTCCATCATCATCATAATCTCCTTTTTATTTTTTGAAATGAGAAGCACCTTTTTTTGGTTCAGTTTTGCACTTGAAATTCGCCTACCTGGATTTTTTTACATATGGTGTCTTGCTGCATTCTCTCCATAATCCATGACTGGCTAGCATCCAGCATCCTGCATGCTGCATGCAAGAAAAAACCGCACAGACGGTGCAGCATGGTCCATGGGTTCCTGTCCTCCCGACTTGCGGCTTTGCCCATGGGCTCCTGGCTGATTGCAGCCAGTCAGCCACGATGCACGAGCCCACGAGTCCCCCCACACTCTCTTTTCTTCACAAACTCACCGGCTCAAGAAGCCCGCTCAAGGAGAGCAGCTTCCTTCGTCGGCGGCATCACCGCCACTCATACGAGCCGTGGCAATGCCGCTGCCTCGCCTTGATCCTAACTAAATCTGCTGCGGAGTAATTGCCGGCGCCTGGTTCCCCCCACCACGGCCCGGATCTTTCTCGGATCGGCCAAACAGGGGTTTCGGAACCCCCGGCGAGGGTCCACGGGAGGACGGTGATGTGGCTGCGCCAGCAACCCGTCTTCTCCTCGACAGCCATCGTCGCAGGCCGCACCGGGCGAGACCATAGAGGTCGAGCCGGCCTCCGTTCCACTGCCCTCTACCCCTCTACTGCCGAGGTAAAGCCGATCCGTTACAGCGCTCTCCCCTGTTCTTTTTTTTCTCTTCTCCTTTTCAGTTTTCCCCTCTACATTTGTGTCTGCAATCTGCATTGACATGTATCCGTTCTACTAGAATTGGCAATTCTCAAGGACATAGTTGAACCAATTACTTTTGCTGTGTCTGTGTGTCATGATTCCACTTCGATTTATACATATACTCAACATCAACTGATGACAAAAAATTTCTAACAATAATCATTTTGTTGAAAGGCCAAACTGATATCTTCTTTACCACTAAGGCGGATAGTGATCCTCAGTTGATTCCAGATAGAATCCCTCCAAATGCAGTTTAATAACTGACGGATTGTGCATGTTTACCATCCTGTCCGAGCAGTGTTCACAATTGCCGATATTTGTGAGTGTCTATTCACAGAGCTTTGAAGTTGGCAGGGTGTTCGGACTTGCTCCCACACCAAAGAATACATAATATTCCCGACACATAATTTTCAACCGATAAATGAATACACGCTCCTCTGCGGCAGTGGCTCTTAAGAGACATTCAGTAGCTTGTTTCAGATTTTCAATGCTCTAAAGAGATTGATGAACTTGCGCATGCACATTGCCAGGCGTCTGATGAGTACCTTCTAAATCTGAATCTGAAACAAAGTGTTCGGACTTCACAGAGGGAAATGTTGCATCATACCTGAGCACCCTCACCAATTTCCTCATCTGCACGGACAACAAATGAACTGGATAAATGCAAGTATAAATGTTCTCTAGGCATTTTCTTATGGTTGTTACTGAGTATTGGTATATTTTTATCAAATTTCTAGTCAGGGATTTGTGCAGAATGGCGAAGATAGAAGTATCCTCCTGACGGGATAAAATCAATCTAATACTGGAGTAAATGAACTAGTGGAAGAACTTTGGTACAAAGAAGAACTGAGGTAAGTTGAAGTAGCAACCTCATTAATCACAATTGTATTCATAGTATGTAAGTGTTTATAAGCATTATTACTTCCAACATTAGCTTGTTCCACATCCCTATATTTAGTATTTACCGATGTGCATCTTTCTATTCTCAACCCATCCAAGAAAAATAAAAGAAAACACAAGATATATGCCTTTTGTATTTCAACTGGAAAATATATGCATATTGTTCGAACCCACAGTTATACTTCACAGATATGCTTGTTCATCTTCTGCATTTCAACTGAACAGATATGCAAAGTTTTAAGTCACATTCTGGGGTGACTCGTGGGCATGAGTGCTTGCTAGTAATAATAGTACTGCAGTATAATGTACCAGTAATCACACAAGTGGGCTGCAGGCACGTTTTATTTATAGTTGACGAATAGAGCAAGCTGCACTCGATGCTTTCCCGCACACATTAAAATGTGACACTGATACTCCACAACAACCTGGGCATCCATACACCATTTTGTAAGTACATTGTGTACAAATGTCCTGAAAAAAAGAAAAGGAAAAGGAAAAGGAAGAGCAAATTGTTTACAAATTATAATTGCTGTCCAAATGTATTGCGTTGATGGCAGCAGGAGGGACAAATTAAATTTAAGGCTCACAAAACATCGATTGGGAACAAACAAATACCAGATAGCTACTAGCTAGGCCATTGATAAACTGACCAGTCTATCTACAGTAGTTACTAAGAAGAAGGTGGTGGTGGTTGATCATCTCTGGAAAGCCTTATGGGCTTGTTTGGATGGCTCTTGACTTCTTCCATCACTGTATTCACCACATGACCATCGTTAATGCCGAATAGCTCCACTGCACGTAGCTTTGGGAGGTTCCGTATTCCAAGAACGCTTGCAGTGGACCCCCTCGGAAGGAACAGAGTGAGTCTCTCCAGATTCCCAGGTGCCCCGCTCTCAAAGCTAAGCTTAACAAGATTTGGTAGGTTGTCTATAACCAGTTGTTTCAGCACGGGGAACTGATGGCTTGTGAAACTTAATTCAGTCCCCGTGTATGACCCACTGTATAACTTGAGAGAGATAAGGCTCGGAAGCCTCCCCAACTTATCTACCATATCCAGTCCTAAGTAGTTGTGTCGGAGAGATAGGTTGGCTAACCTGCTGAGGCATGGAAACCATTTTGGTAAAGAGCCCAGCCTCCCCAACAAGTGCAGGCTGTGAAGGAAGACAGGCGGTGACCTTACATGCTCCAAGAAGTAGAGCTGCTCTGGTATGTTACAGTTTCCTTCATCTTGCATGACTGACAGATAGCGAAGAGAGCTGTTCAAATCGCTCAATATATCACTAAACTTTCCCCAATTTGCATTTGGATCGGTCTGCAATAAACACAGCCTGGTTAACTGGGATAGCTTTGCCACTTCTTGCAGTGCCTCAAGGCCCTTCCCTTTGACATCTACAAAAGAAATCCTCTTGAGCGCTTTCATTTTACTCAAGCCAGGTGGTATCTTCACAACTTCCTTCTTGTACGCAAAATGCTTCACACTGTGCGTCCTTGTGAAATGGACATATTCACCTGCCAGTAGACACTGTAGGCTCTGGAGCTGTGTGATGCTCTTGGGAAAGTGTGTTACTTTAGTTTGCCTCACATCCAGTGTCACCAATTCTTTGAGTTTCCCTAGTTTGCTTGGTAGTCGCTCGTTACCTGTCCTTCTAATGCTTAGATACCTCAGCAGAGACAGCTTGCAGATCTCCTTCCAATCTCTGTCACTTAATGACCAGCGGCATCCTTCAAGATCTAACACCCTCAAAAGTTTCAACTTGCTGAAAGTGACGTCCTTTGGTTTCTCTGTGCTGCCCATAATTGTCAAAGAGCGGACATGGCGTAAGCTTGCTATCGAAAAATAATTGTCTCTGCTGCCTGGGTGGATGGAAACCCGACGAATCTTGTCATGCCCTACTGTGCTATGGTGGTGATTCCCAAGGGTTGATATGAGGTTCTCTTGGGTAGATTTGGCGGTGATAATGTCCAGCATTATGTCGTGAACCTTGAAACTCCTGATATCGCCGCTGCTAGTGAGCTGTTCAGGAGCCACAATGCTTCTACTGACAAATACATCAAAATAATCCTTAGCAATCTCTTCCAAGCTCAAACCGTGTACTTCACTAATGAATCCTTCTGCTTCCCATCTTCTGACCAATGGTCCTTTTCTGATTTCATGATCCTCTGGGAAAACACTTAAATATAAGAAGCAAGCTTTCAGGTGGTACGGCAAATCATTGTAGCTAAGGGAAAGAATCCTTCTCATTCCGTCTAACACTTTGTCCTTTTGCAACTCAGAAGGTATTCTTTTAATTACCTTTTCCCAACTATCCACGGGCTCATTTATCCTTTGAGCTAGCATTCCTCCTATGCTTACTATTGCTAGAGGCAAACCACCACTTTTCTTAAAGATAGAATTGCAAACATCCTCCAGTTTGAAGGTCAGCAAATGTTGATATGTGGATGGGATTGTCACTGACCCAAACACTGTCTTGAATAACAACATTTTGGAATCTGCTTCGGTTAAGGCCTCCATTTTATAGACATCGCCATTGGATGATGAACAACTTCTAGCGACCTCATCACTTCGTGTAGTAACTACTATTCTGCTTCCTTTTGCATTATCAGGGAAAGCTACCCTCAACTGTTCCCATGCTGTCGAGCGCCATACATCATCAATAATGACCAAGTACCTAAACTTGAAAACAAAGCTAATCAATTTAGTTAGCAAAGATCAATTATGAGTTCACTGAGATTTCTTCACGAAAAGAAAAAAAGTAATTTATTTGCAAGTTTTGCATCAGTAACTAAATTTGTGAAAAAGGGTTTGATTCAAGAACTATACCATCTCCTATTGTTATATGCTATACAAACAACATTGTTTTTCCCACTTCTTTCATTGATGAAAATTTATATTGTTGCACAGTTGAAATAAACAATTCAACAAAATGGAAGCTTCGTAACCAAGAAACACAAATTCATCATTAGTCATTGTTAGACTTATTATTTCTCTAGGGTATTTACTGCTCTCTTGTAATCACCACCTGTACAGGCTGGCTTGACCCTTTGGGCGCCACCCTTCCAGGGCTGGTCCGGCCCCTTGGTGGCTTGGCCCCTTGGGGCTCTCTCTTTCTCTCCCTATATATGTAATCCCTTGTACTCAGTCATCATTCAAGTAATCCGGCCTATTGGCCCTTCTCTAATATGGTATCGTAGACTAATTCCAAGTCCCGGCCTCTTTCCCCCCCACGCCTCCGCCCCTTCCTTTCCCTCGACGCCCGCGCCCGCCTCTTCAAGCGTCGCGCCCGCCCCTCGACGCGCGCGCCCTCTCCCTCGCGCTCCGCGCACTCCCCGAGCCGCGCGCCCCTCCGGCCGCCGCGCTCATGGCCGGCCCCCACTCCGGCGCCTCCGGTTCCGCGCCTCCACCGTCCGCCGCCGCCGCCAAGCTCCGTGATGAAGCCCCGGCCGCCGCCAAAACGCCGGAAGAGGAGGCCGCCGTCCCGGATCCGACCGACGAGCGCCGCAAACAACTCCCCGGAGGAGGCCGACCTCCTCAAGTCCGCCGCCGCAGCCCCAGGAGCGTGTCCGCGCCGCCGCCGCCGCCCTCGAGGCAGAGCGCGCACAAGCCGACACCCCGGAATTGCGGCGACCACTCTCCGGGAACGTCTCCGCTCGACCGCCCGTGACGACGCGGCTTCCCAGGGGCGAGGACGACGACTCGTCTTCTCCGACACCGCCGCCATCGCGAGCCTTCACAATCGGGCCGCCGCCATCCGGGGAATATCCCGAATTTAATTCCGTTTACTCGGACCTCCGTGCGTCGAACTACTCCAAATGGTGCGGCCACTTCCTCCTCACCCTCGGCCGGTTCTCCCCGCAGATCACGTCCTCGCCGACGCCATCCCCCCCCAACGACCCGGCATGGTCCCGCATGGACGTGCGGTCGTCTCCTCGGATATTCAACACCATCTCCTCCGAGCCGCCGGACGACATCCACCGCCCCGACGCGCACGTCGCCCCGAGCAGCCCGGCTCGCCCGGAACAACGGTTCCTCAACAATCGAGCCTCCCGCGCCATGCCCCTCGACGCCGACCCCGGCCCTCTCCCGTGGCGCTCTCTCCATCGACGAGTACCGCCGCAAGATGAAGGGCATCGCCGATGCACTTGCCGACCTCGGCGAGCCCATCCCCGACCACACCTTCGTTCGAACCCGCTTCGTGGCCTCAACGAGCGGTTTCGGTTCATGTCTCGGCCCGTCACTCGCCGGCGGCCCTCCCACCGTTCGCCGAGGTGCGCGCCGACTTGCGCCCGCCGAACTCAATATGCCGCCGCGTCGTCTCCCCGCCCCCCGCACTCGTCACCACCACGCCCGGCAAGCCGTCTACACCGTCGCCGCCACCGGCTCCCCCCGCTCGCCCTCCACGGCCGCTCGGAGGGGGCCCCTCTCCGGCAATTCCCGCGCCGACGCCGTCGTGGCGGCCGCGGCCATGGAGGCCCGTCCGGTGGTTCGACCGGGGGGCCGTCGTGGCCCACCGTCCTCAATCCGTGGACAGGATCCTTCCACATGTGGTCGGCCCCTCCCCCGGCGGCCCACACGGTCTTCCACCTCGCCCCGCCCGCCACATCCACGGGCGCGCGCCGACCGGGGCTCCTCCGGCCTTCTACGGCCCCGGCTCACCCTACCCGCGCCACCCCAAGCTCCGTCTCCATGGGATCCCCACTCCCTCGCCGCCGCCTTCGAGCACCGTCAACCTCGGTCCACCACCGGCTCCTCCGACCGGGTGCTCGATTCCGCGCATCCTCCCACATCGCCGCCAACCCCGGTATGATCGCACTATCACCTTCCACCTCTTTTCCCTCCTCCATCATCGTGGGTAACCGCGCCACTCTTCCGCTGAGGGTGCCGGCTACTCCTCCTTGCCTCGGTCCGTTTCATCTTCATAACGTCCTTCTAGCCCCCGATATAATAAAAAATCTCCTTTCTATCCGTCAATTTACTACCGATAACTCGTTTCGGCCGAATTTGACCCTCTTGGTGTTTCGTTAAGGATCTCCGCACCGGGGCTACCCTTCTTCGCGAGTGATAGCCCGGGGCCCCTCTACACTCGCGCGTGCCTTCAACGCCATCCGGCCCTTGCGCCCTCGTAGCAACTCCCTCCTCGGCAACCCCGGCACCGTCGCCTCGGCCACCCCGGCGACGCCGTCTTCCCGCCCTCTCGCCCGATCGTCCTCCATCCCCTACTCCAAGCCCACCGATGCCTCCCCCGTGCCATGCATGTCAACCGGGGCGTCACGTTCGGCTACCCTTCTCCTCTTCCTTGTCTCGGGCATCTAAGAATTTTGATTTAATTCATTGTGATTTATGGACATCACCTATCATCGGTGTATCGGGTTTTAAATACTATTTAGTCATTGTCGACGATTGCTCTCATTTCGTTTGGACTTTCCCCCTTCGCTTAAAGTCCGATACTTTTCCTACTCTCTCGAACTTCTTTGCTCATGTGCGCACACAATTCAACCGCACCATTAAAGCCGTGCGGTGTGACAATGGTCGCGAGTTTGATAACTCCACCTCTCGCGCTTTCTTCCTCGCCAACGGTGTTTCTTTACGCATGTCATGCCCCTACACCTCACCACAAAACGGCAAAGCCGAACGCATGCTTCGCACCACCAACAATATCACCCGATGCCTACTCTTTCAAGCCTCCATGCCCCCCTCCCTACCGGGCGGATGCCCTTGCCACCGCCACCCATATCATAAATCGCCTTCCCACAAAAACCCTCCACATGAGCACCCCTTTCTTTGCCCTTCATGGCACCCTCCCATCCTATAACGATCTTCGCACGTTTGGTTGCACGTGCTATCCCAACCTCACCGCCACCACCCCCCACAAACTTGCCCCTCGATCCTCTTTGTGCGTCTTCATTGGCTACTCTCCCGACCACAAGGGTTATAGGTGCCTTGACCTCAACACTAACCGCGTCATCATATCTCGCCATGTTATTTTTGACGAGACGACATTTCCCTTCGCTCAAGAAAGACCTTCCCCACCTTCTCGCGGAACTCGACTTTCTAACCGATGACCCCCCCGTGCAAGTTTTATCCCCCCCCCACAGGGTAATCATGGCGCGAGCTCGGGCCACATTCCCGTGGTTCCGGGCCTCTCCACCGCCCGGCCCAACTCGGGCCGGGCAACTCGGCCCCATGGCCCTCTTCACCGCCCGGCTTCTTCCGCGCCGCGTCATCCCCGACCGCCGCCTCCGCCTCGCCATCTCCGGCAACCACGGCCTCTCGCGCCCGCGGCCTCGACTCCGGCCGCCCGCGGCCCCGCCGTCTCGGATCCCGCCGCGGCTCCGCCCACCACGACGCCGTCCGTGGCTCTCGCCACGGCTCCGACGACCCCGACTCCGAGCAACCACGACCCCGCCGCCTCTCGGATCCGGCCCGCGGCTCCGCCACCACGGCTCCGTCGCATCCGGCTCCCGCCACGGCTCCGACGGCCGCGGCCCCGGTCTTCTCGCCGACCGTGGCCCCCGCCGCGACCTCGGCATCCACGACAACCGCTTCTCCACCTCCCCCCGCTTCGACCCCGGCGGTCCCCACCACCCCCCGACGCCCGCCGCACCGAGCATTCACCAAACCGCCGGTGATCCACGTCTACTCCGGACGCGCCCCCGCGCCCACACCGACCGAACCGCCTCGCCGCTCCGCCCAATCCCGTCTCCCCCACGCTATGTCAAGCACGGCCCTCCTCTTCCACCGGCGCCGTTCCCACCACGCCGCTTGTGAACTCCCACGGCATGGCGACTCGTGGCAAGTCCGGATTCCGCAGCCCTCGCCCGGGTTTACACTCCGAGGTACTCTCCCCAATTCCACGATCATTTCGTGATGCTTTGGCTGACCCCAACCGGCGCAAGGCCATGGAAGCAGAGTGTTCGCTTTCGTAACAACCACACCCCGGGACCCGGTTCAACGTCCGACACAGGCAAATGTGGTTACCGGCAAATGGATCTTCAAACACAAATTTCATGCTGATGGCTCCTTCGACAAATACAAAGCTCGTTGGGTTCTTCGCGGATTTACACAGCGACCCGGCGTTGACTACGACGAAACATTCAGCCCCGTCGTCAAGCCGGCCACCGTCCGCACCGTCCTCACTATAGCTCATTCCCGAGACTGGCCCATTCATCAACTCGACGTGAAGAATGCCTTCCTCCACGGTACCTTGTCCGAAACAATATACTGCTCTCAACCCTCAGGTTTTGCTGACTCCTCTCTCCCTGATCATGTCTGCAAACTCAACAAGTCCCTTTACGGGTTGAAGCAGGCCCCCAGAGCTTGGTACAGCAGGTTTGCAAGTTATTTGTTCTCTCTGGGTTTTACTGAAGCAAAGCCAGACACTTCTTTATTCATCTACCGCCGTGGCAATGAAACTGTCTATTTGCTCCTCTATGTTGACGACATTGTACTCACAGCTTCCTCTCCTCAGCTCATCCAATGGGTCATCACAGCTCTCAAACAGGAATTTGCTATGAAGGATCTTGGGCCTCTGCATTTCTTCCTAGGAGTGGCTGTACAGCGCCACAAAGACATGTTGTTCCTGTCTCAGCGGCAATATACCCTGGATATCCTTGGACGTCATGGCATGAGTGACTGCAAACCCTGTTCTACCCCTGTGGACACATGTGCTAAAGTTTCTGCTGCTGCTGGCTCTCCGGTTGCTGATCCGACAGCTTATCGAAGCCTCGCAGGCGCCCTGCAGTACTTAACCTTCACCCGGCCTGATATTGCTTATGTTGTCCAACAAATCTGCTTGCATATGCATGATCCCCGGGAGGGTCACCTTGTCGCTGCTAAAAGGATTCTTCGGTACCTCCAAGGCACTCTCAGTCTCGGCCTCGTTATTCCCCGGTCTGCCCCAACCCAGCTGGTTGTCTACACTGATGCAGATTGGGCCGGCTGCCCCGACACTCGTCGCTCCACATCCGGCTACGCTGTCTTCCTCGGTGGCAGCCTTGTCTCCTGGTCTTCCAAGCGACAACCCACCGTTTCTCGATCAAGCGCAGAAGCAGAATATCGAGCTGTTGCAAATGGTGTTGCTGAAGTGTCCCGGCTCCGCAGCTTCTTCGGGAACTCCACCACCCTATATCCTCTCGCCAGCCTTGTCTACCGCGACAACGTCGGCGCCGTCTACCTATCCACCAACCCCATCCAACATCGCCGCACCAAGCATGTGGAGATCGATCCGCACTTCGTCCGGGAACGAGTTGCTCTTGGGGCCGTTCATGTACTTCACGTCCCTACAACTTCACGGCTTGCGAGATGTCTTCACCAAGGGTCTTCCCTCCGCTATTTTCATGGATTTTCGCTCCAGCTCGAACGTTCGTTCAACCGACGTTCCGACCGCGGGGGGGTGTTAGACTTATTATTTCTCTAGGGTATTTATTGCTCTCTTGTAATCACCACCCTGTACAGCCGGCTTGACCCTTTGGGCGCCACCCTTCCAGTGCCGGTCCGGCCCCTTGGTGGCTTGGCCCCTTGGGGCTCTCTCTTTCTCTCCCTATATATGTAATCCCTTGTACTCGGTCATCATTCAAGTAATCTGGCCTATTGGCCCTTCTCTAATAGTCATGGTCATTCCTTGGAAATATCATTCTTTTTTCATCTCGAGGGCCCATTATGCATCAGTGTTGAAGAAGATTGTGTCTTCATTTTTCAAGGGATTCTTCATCCTCAACCATTTTGGATAAAACTTGATAGGAATGAAGAAGGCCATTCAAAGATATCTTTTACTTTGCTATTGTTTAGTTGTAGTGGGTTCTAGACCGGGTCGATAATGTAAAGAGGGGTAGAGGTCGACCTAAACTGACTTGGGATGAGTCGGTTAAGAGAGACCTTAAGGAGTAGAACATCTCCCAGGAGTTAGCTATGGATAGGAATGCTTGGAGACTTGCAATCAATGTGCTTGCACCATGATCTTTGTTTCTTTTTTCCATGTGTACCCTTAACTCTACATGCTATCTTGTCCTTTTGTGCTTCTCTTACTCTTGTTTCTTGTGGGTTTCATCTTTAGCCTACCCAACTTGCTTGGCACAAAAGGCTATGTTGTTGTTGTAGTACAAAAAATTCCCCCTTTTTCTCATTTGTTGGAATATAAATGGCCCCTTTCATAAGATTCTTGTGAAATCTCAAAGCAAAAAATAATACTAAAACATTGTTGGGGGGGAATCTGTACTTGCGATGATTAGTTTAATTCACACCTAATTGAGCATGATTTTGCTCTATCCTAGGATGCATGCTCTAATATCATGCATAAAATTTGTAAATAAAAATATTGAAAGTGTAAGATTTTCTGCATAAGTAATCTAAGTTGTCTAATTGCTTAGCCAAGTATATAGTGTGTTCAAAGACTATAACATGCAATGCAGTCTCAAGGGAGGAAGGTTATAAGAATGCTTTTATGCGACAAGTATTCATATTATCCTCTCAATGTTCCTTGAAATCAATTTCCAGGCTTTGTTTTTAAAATAGCAATAATTCAAGTATGGATCAACAATTTAAAATAGCAATAATTCAAGTATGGACCAACAATTTCTGAAAACCTGGTTCGACAATTTTCAGAAACCTAGAAAGAACCTTGTTCTAAAACATGTCAACAAGTTTTGAAAATAATTCAACAACTTTTTTAGTGAGAATTTATAAGATACAGACCTATGGAATATTTACTAGTTTGCACTCATAATTTTATTATACTAATGAAGAGAGGAAAATAGTAGTGACCTTTTATCTGCCAAGTGTTCTCGAGACCTTTGAATGAGCTCTGATATGTTCCAGGATCCAATGCCTTTAATGATGGGATCTTCGTCTTGCCCAACAGGTCTTCGGTGAAGCTCCCTCACAGTGTACTCCAGAAGTGCCCGGAGATCATAGGTCTTAGACACTGGCACAGCAGCGCGGATTTGAATGTTTGGTTGCCCAGCACGGAATAGAATGTTGGGCTGTCCAGAGCGGATTTGACTTTCGGCCTCTTCCCCGCTGTGCAAAACAGTCATCGCAAGAGTGGTCTTACCTAAGCCACCAATCCCAACAACTGAGATCACCCGAAGTTGCATGTCATCTTTATTTAATAAGTCAATGAGTTTTTGTTTGTTTTCAGCCATCCCAACCAGCAGTGACTCATCTCCGTGGAGTGCAGGCAGCCGGCGATCCACATCGACATAGTTGGATGAGCTGGCCATGTTGTCCGGCATGTCCAGGGCATCCAGCTTGTACCTCAGCCTCCGCTCGCTCACCTTCTGAGCACGAAATTTGAGGCTCTGTATCTCAGTGGCCAATTTGAGTCGAACTTTAAGTGTTCTTAAGAAGTCAAGAATGTTGTTTGTGTGGCTTGCCAGGCCACTGCTGCTTCCTGAGTGCTTGCTCAGGTGATGCAAGAAAATGTCGATGCAGTCCTCTGCATCATAACTGATCTCCCTAACTTGTTTCATCCATGTCCTCATCTGCAGACAACAATTCCAGTTTCTTCAGTGACAAAGACTCATACAATGAGCATTGACGACTTCACGCATGCAAACTTTAATCCTACCATCCTTTTATATGCATAGACTGTCATGCCCACACACAAGATATATGAGTATTTTTTTTCGGGAATACGCAGGAGAGCTGTGTATCTTTGTATTAAGAAGAAATTAAGTTAGTTTGTTACAACGCGGGCCGACTGGGCGCACGCACACGGGGTTACAACGCTAGAAGATATATGAGTATGGACTGTCTATATTATGTACTGTGTTCTTGCTATTGTTTTCCCTCGAATTCTAGACTATTGGATCAACATGGATCTATACTTCAATATTTTCGAGATCCATGTGAACTCTGTGAATCGTAGTTTGATCCCTTGCTCCTAAATAATTGCCATATAACACAGGGACACAACTCTTGAAGGGCATTGCTTTGCGACCTAATAGATCTTGCTTCACCTACTTTGGTAAACTCTCAACTCCAATTTTCTTATACAACGAAAACTCTGCTACTATCTTGTAACTTTGGCATGTAGATGTATAGATCAAATAATGAATGTGTGGGATGAGGTTTTCAAATAGGCTCAACTGTGGTTTTCTTTGATGATGAAGATGCTTTCATATGGCAATTCGATTCTTCTGGGGTTTAAGGTGATTAAATGTAGAGGTTATTTCAGTCTGCACACCTGCGGTGTACAAAATCCATGTACCCAACAGCTTATTTTTCTACTGTAGCTTGTGAAATAATTAATTGCTTAGTTCCTGCTTATTTTGTGCTGAAACAGAGTCAATAGTTCATATGCTTTTTTTGGAATGTGCTGTAGGCTGTAGAAAAAGGATGTGGGAGTGCTATGGAAACCTAGTTCGTCTGGAAGCAACTGCCAAGTTGAAGCAAGCTGTGAAGAGGCCAGGAAGATTGTTGATCTAAATGATGCAATGTTGTTTGATAAGAGAAGAAGAATCAAGAACCTGGAGATAAAAGACGAGGAGCTAAAAGTGGATTGTCTGAATGGAAATGAGACTGCAGCATGAAGAGATGCTGATGCGATTCTACGCAAAAGCGTCAGATGCAGGAATGATCATATCAGAATTCAGAATCCTTTTTTTTTTTGTGAACAATTCAGAATCCTCTTCAAGCATATGAAGCGAGCACATTTCACATCGTTATGCGTTAGCAAATTATTACTCTAACATATGTAATTATAATAGTTTTTTTCTGAGTATGACTAGTAAAGCTCTATTCGGTTCGGATAAAAGCTCTTAAAAGGAGTGAGTCCTTGACATGGACTCATGATCGGCATAGTTGTTGGAATCCACTATACTTCTGTTGTGGCACTCGTTCATGATTCTTTATCTTATTTCTTCTTAAGTTTTTATCTCTTACTATATTAAAATCATCATATTTGTCCCTTACTATAGATTCAAGAATTCTAACTGTTTTTCGGATTAATTCGAAATTCACCTGCTGGTCCAAACAAGAGAAGGAGGGAGCAAATGAAAACTCAAGTTATCACGGGAATCCGAAACTATGGAGTAGCACGAAAAGCCCAAATAATGGAAGAGAGTCGTCGGGAATTGACTTGAGTATTGTCAGTTTGTCGCGCACCTGCTCCTTCTGCCCGTCGTCGTCGCCAATACCGGCCACGTCGCGGAAGCAGGCGCCCATGCTCTCGAGCTCGTCCTTGAGCTCCTGGATCTCGTCGCGCACGCCCCCGAGCAGCGTGTACCTCTCGGCGATCAAGCCGCCGAGCTTCCCCAGGAGCATCCCCATGGTGCTCTGCGCGGCGCTGGTGGCGAGCAGCTCCATCGCCTCAGGCGAGCTAGCTCTCACTCCGCGTGCCTTTCCTTGGGCCGGGCGGCGCCCGACGGCTGAACATAGCCTTTAGCTACCAATTAGGCCAATATATAATTCTTCGGTAATGCTAACAATCGGAGTGTTCGAAATTAAAAATAAACGGACGGTTCGAAACACATTTCATTTTACAACTAATTGTTTTCACATGTTTTATAATGACTTTTTGCATGAAACATAGTGTCATGTCGTGTCATCTGTTGTGGTGGAATTTTGTACTTTACCTCACACTCAAATGATTTTAGTAGATTCTTCTTATATTTTTTAATATCATATCTATAGATTTTCGGTGTTACTGATATTTTTGTTGATATTATAAGGGACCCTTTGGTTAAAAAAAATTACAAAATACTGGTCATCGCCCGGGATCCATAATAAAAAAAATATATGAAACTAGTTTGTCAAAATGACCACCAATTTGGAACGAATGGAGTACTAAATTATCAATAGAGGTGTTTTTCTATTGTATGTATCATCTTAATTGAGGTGGAGATGATACATCATTATAATTAACAAACGCTAACGAGTTCTATTATTGCAGGGAGATGTTTATTAACCTCTCATCAGTCATCACAATCATTGAAAGCATCATTTTCCCTTTGTTGCTTGTGCACGGCAGCTAGTATTGCAAAATAAAATAGGACCAACAAACATATTGGGGGGTGTATTGCCGTATTGGTTCGACCATCGGTATCATCTTGCTCAAAATAATAATGGCACTGTTTGGAAGGTAGGGTAAATATTTACCCTAAGGCAAATGAATTGCTCCTCCTAATATTTGCCCCTTAGGGTGTTTGCATGGAGCGGTAAATGTAGATGTGGATGAGAGAGGGAGGGCGGGGTCCACCACAAATTTGCTCCAATTTGCTACCTTTAAGGGGTAAATGGAATTAGGGAGAAAAACATTTGTTCCACCACATTTACCCCACATGTTTGGCACTTTAGGGGTATATTAGGGGTAAATTTGTCTCATTTACTCTATTTACTCCACCATCCAAACAGTGCCAATATCTTTTCGTAGAGGGTGCCTCTTTCGTAGCAAAGGTTACTTCATTGTGACGCTACTGAGGCAGAGATTAAAAAAACTGATTTTTTATATTTAATTTTCACGATTTTGCAAAAATATATGGTCCGGCACAAATTTAGAAAAAATATACATCTGGCGCCGTGGCCCACGGCGTCAGGGACATAACGCCGTGGGCCGCGGCGCCGGTGTGCCGCCAGGAGTGGCCCCCTAGCGTGGCTCAGACGTAGCGCCCTACGCCGCGGCGTTAGGGGCCTAGCGCCGCGGGCCACGGCGTCAGGCCTTAGCGCCGTGGCCCTCGGCGGCAGCAGGCCCCCTAACGCCGTGGGCCGCGGCGCTAGGGTTCCCACGCCTATATAAGGCCGAAATTCAGCCGAAAATATCATAATAATTCGAAAAAAAGAAAAGAGAGGGGGAAGAGGAGAAGGGAGTGAGGGAGGAGGTGGTGAAGGTGCGAAGCTCTGCCGGTTTTTCGTCTCGTTGGAGGTAATACTCTCAAACTAAATAGTTTTAGTGTATATGTGCTTAGTAGACATACAGTTTTAGTGTAGATCTGCGCAGTTAATACATAGTTTAGTGTAGATCTGCTTAATGAATACATAATACTAGTATAGATCTGCTTAGTAAAATTACGTTTTTAGTGTAGATCTGTTTAGTAAAATTATAGTTTTAGTGTAGATCTGGTTAGAAAAATTATAGTTGTAGTGTAGATCTGAGTAGATTTATTTTGTAGTTGCAGATCCAATTGTTAATAGTGTTTTATTTTTTTCATGCTATCAGACATGTCAGATGATCTCAGTGTCAAGTTGTATTTCGGTAATGGGCAGATTAGATATGGTGAACATGGAGTTGACTTGTCAGAATTTAATTCTGTTGACCATGTGCTTAAAAAAGCAGCCTCAAGAAGTTTTAGGTCCATTGTCCAGTTTTTTTTTAAGGACATTTCATGTAGATGCAGAGCAACATGACTTGTCCATTATGGATCTAATCAATAGAAGTGAGTCATTATGTTGGGATCTTATGTCAGTTCAAGGCACTGAACATTGGAGGAGTTATATCAAAATAGCATGTGATTTTGGTTTGCCTGTGATGCTGTCTGTCCAAGTTGTTCATAAGACTGGGTCTAGCAGTCAAGTGCCTGTAAGTGATGCTCACCAGGGTGAGGCTGAAGTACAAGCAGGAGATGGTCCTGCAAATGAGCCACAAGAAGAAGGAGAAGGACATGGTGAGGAAGAAGAAGGACATAGTCACACACACTTTGAGGGTGCAATTGACGAGGGGGAAGTTAATGAAGAACTACTCAGGCGGTTTGAAATGGAGGCCAATGGGGGTGAACGTGGATTGGAAGAGGACTCCTCAGATGATGAGGATGACCCGCCGGGCCAAGGGATTGGGACGAGTTACAATTTCTCACGGCCTATCCGTCAATGCCGGTGAGAATGTGGCCTCGGGAGTATAGAGAAAATGCAGTTTCTGTTGGCGCCATGTATAAGAGTGCAGTAGAGGTGAAGGATGTAGTGAAGAGGTGGTCCACCCTTACTCTGCAGAGAGAGTTCAGGGTAGTGAAGAGTTCTCCACATATATATGATGTACACTGTCTGAAGCCCAACTGTCCTTTTCGTGTGTATGCTTCCAAGGGCAAGTGGAAAAAATTACTGGGAGATCAAATCTATTGTGCATCACACTTGTGTACTTGAGCAGTTGGATGCAAGCCATGTAATTTGTCATATGGTTTTGTGGCTAGCCAGATGTTTGCTAAGATTGTGGAAAATCCTACTTTTGAGCCTAAGTCCATTATCTTGGCAATTGTGGAGAAATTTAAGTATCACAAAAGTTATGGTAAGGCATACATGGCAAAGAAGAAGGTAATGGAGATGAGGTGGGGAACTTATGAAGCATCCTATGACAATCTGCCTCGATTGCTGAACACAATTGCGGCGCTAAATCCTGGTATTTATTATGATATCAAGGCTTATGATCATGTGTCAAGGCCAGAGAAGCAAGTCTTGCAGCGGGCATTCTTAGCATTGGGTCCTGCTATTACTGCATTCAAACACCGTCGACCAGTTATTTGCATAGATGGCACATTCCTAACAGGAAAATACAAGGGCACAATCCTTATAGTTGTGGCTGCAGATGGCAACAATCAGTTGTGGCCTTTGGCAATTGCTTTTGCAGAGGGAGAAAATGGTGACAGTTGGTATTCGTTTCTGGAGAGACTGAAGCACATGGTGGTGGGAGATGTGTCAGACGTGTGTGTGATACACGATAGACACAAAGGTATTTTGCAGGCCATTAGTGACATCAAAGAAGGTAATCAAGAGCGTTACAGAGCAGCACAATGGCCAGATGTGCATAGCAGGTGGTGCATGAGGCATATGGGAGCAAACTTTCATAACCAGTTCAAGAACAAAGAACTTACACAATTGTTCAAGCGCCTATGTGCAACCAATCAGGAGAAGAAATTCTTCGACCTATGGCAAAACTTAGATGATCTGACGAAGAAATCATCAGAAGAGATAGCTAAGAAGCTTGTAAGTACTGAATCCAGGGAAGAGTCAGTTTCTCTGGAGGACGTTGGGCTAGATGGTCCAAATGTCAGAAGGAGAAGGGGACGTGCTGTGAAGACCTTCAGCCAGTGGATTCAGAATGAGCCTAAGGAGAAATAGTCCCTCCTGTTTGATAAGGGAGGTGTGAGGCATGGGATAATGACAACAAATTTTGTTGAGGTCTACAACGTTGTTTTGTGTGGTGCCAGAGCTCAACCTCTTGTTGGTATCATTGAGTTCTTCTTGTACCGCACAATGAAGTACTTTCTTGACCGTGCTAATGCAGCACATGCATCAATGCAGGACCCTCAGAAGGTGTATTCAACATGGATGACAGAGTACTTGAACAAAAGACAGAAGGCTGCTCTCTGTCACAGAGCTCACCAAGAACCTCTACGTCGTGAGCCTGGCGATGAAGTACGATGGAAATATCAGATAAGTTATAAGTCCAAAATACAAAAAGCCAATGGCGAAATAACAATACAAAAAACTGTTATTGGGAATCATACATGCTCATGCTCTTGCCAGAAGCCACAGCTCCTGCACTACCCCTGCTCACATGTGATCGCTGCATGCCTTGCATCAAAGAATCAGCATTGGGGCCGCTACATGCCTAAATACTTTCTGAAGCAAACCGTTCTAGACACTTGGAACCACACTATTGAGGGTTACCTGCATCTTGGAACTTTCACTCAAGACCCCAAAGACAGTGTGTTGTACATACCAAATTCAGATCCATCCATGTGTCAAGGTGTCGGTCGACGCAAGAAGAAGGGGATTAGGAACAACATGGATGAGGTCAAGCCGGACCTCGTGGCGGATATGCTCCAAGTGCAACAATCCTGGACACTCCTACAAGAAATGCACCGAAGCATCTTACTTTTCCACTGCCACTTCTACACCACCTTCATCTAGTGCACGTCGTTCCAGTCGCTACAACGAAGGAATGCAGCGACCGTACTTGTTTGTGCTACCGCATTTTAATAATTGAACTACTTGTGCATGTTGTCGTCTTGTAATATTTGAACAATTTTATCTTGCAAGGTATTGGAATATTTGAACTTATGCATGTTATCGTGTTGTAATAATTGAACTACTTTTTCATTTGCTTGCTGTTTTATTCTTGTCGTCGAGTTTCTTATCATATCCGGTTATGTTTTGTTCTATAATTTCAAATGAATCACATAATGAAATATCATATTTCTCATCTGTTTTGTAGGATTTCAATGGCTTCAACGGGTCCTGAGTTGGATTTGGAGTTGCTCACCAGTAGGAAGGACAAGGTTGAGGTGCCAAAGGGGATCCACACTCCTATGTGCTACTGCGGTGACAACTGTAAGCTTGTCAAGTGCAACGTTCTTGGGTACCGCTACGGGATGAGATTCTTCATGTGCGAGAACTACGAGCATGACCCCCTCCCACCATGTCGCAATGTTAGACCAAAAGTAAGAACTAACTGAATTACTAAATAAATATTATGTCATTGCTATTTTAATAAGTGCTAACTTGTCTTTGAAAAAAGACTCCACCCCCTCTCTGTGATTTTATGCAGTGGCTAGATTGTGAGCAGTCCGAACAAGACAAGCGTTACGTCGAGGAGATGGGTCGTTCAGCACGTGAGAGGTGGCTAAGTATGGTTCAAGCAGAAAAACAAGAACAAAAACGTAAGGAGCAGCAGGAGGAAATTCGCATTCGGCAGGAGATCAAAGAATGTGAAGCGGCCGCGGCCCGTGAAGCGGATAGAGAGAGGAAGAAGGAGAGAGCTTGTCGGGCTAAGCAAGCTGGGCCGGATGCTATGAGCAAGGGGAAATACCTCCGTTGCACCCAGTAGACGTAGAGTACTCGACGCCGAGTGCTACTGTATCAAAAAAATTATCATTTCATTTCGTCATTCTCTAGAGTCGAGTTGTATATTTAAGAACTTGATTTAAGATGCATTTCAGATGCGAACAGTAAAACTCGTACTAGAATGTGTTTTTTGTGAAATGCTCAAAATATTGAACACATAGGGCGTGTTTCCTCTGAGTCACTGGCTGTTTTCTTGCCCCGGATTTAATGACCCACCATATAGTCTGCGCCTACATATATGTGACCACTCTTCACCATTCTCACTTCACAACACAGGAAGCAACAATGATTTCTTGGACTGGGGCTGATGATGATGACTCCCTCGGTCCAGCACTGTGGAGCCAGCAAGATCCAGAGTTCAACACCAACTTTCCAGTCTTAGACAAGAGAGATTTCAAATCCATGCGTGATGTTAGAAAGTACGCACCAAATCAAACGGTGAACTTGCCAAGGTGTGCACACGGTGAGTTTTGTGTGATGCAAGTTTATCAGGTATGGGACAACTCAGGCCGCCGCTTCTGGCATTACTGGCATTACTCACGAGCATGGGTAGGCAAAAATCCATGACCTCTGTCCTTCATCATTTTATTTATGATTTACTAATGTAGACACGGTTTCTGCAGTACTGAAAGGACCTTGATGTCGCCTAGAGGGGGGTGAATAGGCGTGACGACCAAATTAAACTTTTTCCCCCAACGCACTTGAGCTGACAGTGCTCCACCGGTCAGACCGGTGGTGGTGACCGGTCAGACCGGTCAAGCACTCGGTCTTCACGCGATGACACCGGTCGGGACCGGTGCGCCTCACCGGTCGGCCGGTGTAGCACGAGAACCCGCAAAAACAACTTCAAGCACCTCTTGGCTTCTAGCACGAACCAAACTCGGGGTGTGGCTTTTGTAGATGATCACAAGCGAGTAATGAGCCCCCGCACACACAAGTAACACACCCAAGTAGGTCGAAGCGGAAGCAAATGAAATATGCTAGAAAAACAACTTAGAGAGTCGAACCACACGAAGAAGCAAGGATTTGTTTCCCGAAGTTCACCACCCACTGAGGAATGGCTACGTCTCCGTTGAGGAGCTTGTAAGGGACGATTCCCACAACAAGCCGGGTCTCTTTCAACCACTTTCCTCCTTTCCACTAAAGTGATCTTTTCCACGAAGAGGCAAGATCGCAGCCCTTACAAACTTCCCGCTGCTCACCACAACCTTGGGAGCTAGCCGGCGACACCTAGCCGTCTAGGAGGCAAACCTCCAAGAGTAACAAATGCACCAAAGTTTGTAGACTCAAAACCAAAGTGCTCAAGCTATGGAACCTGCTCTTGTTAGCTCACAAAGTCACTCCTAGGCTCACTTTCTCAACCCAACACAAAGATGATGGCTTGAATCCACAAATCTCACAAAGAGATTGTTGGGGAGAGCCACTAAGGCTTAGAGCTAGTTAGAAATGGCTTGGGATCTCAGCAACAACACTAGAAGCAGCAGCTCTCACTTGAAGAGGGCTTGGGGTATTTATACCCCTCAAAGGAGAAAACTAGCCGTTAGATCCCGGGAGGCACCGGTCAGACCGGTGCCTACACCGATCAGACCGGTGTATGAAAAACTAGCCGTTGGGCTGGCGGCACCGGTCAGACCGGTGCCCCTGACCGGTCAGACCGGTCAGGCCCGAGTTGCCCCCAAAACCTCTTTTGAAGAAGCTAGCACTTCACCACCACGATGAAATGACCCAGGTTAGGTTAGGAGGGTTAGTTAGCTCACTCAAGGGCTAGATCTCACTTAGGTCAACTAAAGAGCACTTTGACTTGGTCAACTTGCTAAGTTGCATCCCTCTTGATAGTACGGCGTACATATACTCAAGAAAAGAGTAAAAGAGCTTTGATGACCTCTTGAGCTTGAACAACTTCAATTCTTGCCATACTTGATCGATAACCACTTGAGGGCTTTCAACATAGCCTTTGACTTGAGCACGTCCATACTTGAGCTAGTGACTTAGGATCTTTCCATATAGCCTAAGAATGCACACTTGGATCCATGGCCACTCCATGTTGCCAATCTTAACGAGTTGATGACTTGCAAAGCTTCTCTCGGTTAAGGTTTGAATATGATACTTGAAGACCCCACGGATGCTAGACCTTCACCCTAGCAAAACACTTATGGCGGCTTAGCTACGGCCCCAAAGATTGCTTAGTCCCTCACCCTAGACATCTCGGTTGATCTCTTCATCACTTATCCAATCCACTTTGAGTTCCACTTTGCTTCACACGCAATTAACCTTCATTTGAAAATCCCGCTTCAAATGCTTGATCTTGATTGACAACGGATATGCAAGCTTCCAATTTTAGAACCATAGAAAGTATACTCAACATCTTGTTCTCTTTCAATAAACTCATGAAGTCTTGCACCATATGCTTATCTTTGTAGATGTGAGCCATAAAATACATCCATATTTAAAATGCTTCAAAGGTAGCTCACGAATATATAATGAAAACCTGCTCACGATCTTAGACAAAAGCATTAGTCCTTTAATCGCCTTGTCATTCAATTCACCAAAATCCACTTAGGGGCCTAGATGCACTTTCAATCTCCCTGTCGTATGGACCTCCCTGGGCCCACTACCTCGGTGGGTACCAGGACCGACTACTCGGTGGGCCCCTGGGACTACCCGGCTTGCGCTACACGGCACCTGAAGGCGTGGAGCACAAGGACAACGCAGGAGTAGTACTCGGTTAGGACTCTGTACACGTTCCGCACTGTATAGAGGTCTTCTAGACGTACTCGACTAGTACTCCCTCCCTACTCCGACTTGTAACCCTGCCTCCCGGACTATATAAGGTGAGGCAGGGACCGATCTCGGATCACCATCCAATCTCATACAACCCACGGCGCACCATTGCACCACCTTGTAATTGTGCCCTATCAATCCAGAGCTACGCAGCATACAGGACGTAGGGTATTACGCACCTCGTGGCCCGAACCTGTCTAAATTGTGTGCCGCGTGTCTCTTCCTTCGAGTTACCGATCTCGGCGAGTCACATTCATCTACTTCGGGTACTCCCCGTAGTAGGTTGCCGGTTCAAAACACCGACAGCTGGCGCGCCAGGTAGGGGCTCTCGCTCGAGATCACATGGCGAACTCGACGGCTTCCGTCCACATCAAGCCAACTGTTGCCTTCAACCGCGGCGACACCTTCGTTTTCGGCGCCTGGGTCTGCACTGCCGATGGCGCGGGCTCTTTCCAGCGCCGCCTGACCATGCAGCCCAACCCGAAGACAGGCCTCGTGACGCTTCCCGAAGTTGTCACAGGCGAACTCGCCGGCAAATTCGGCGAAGTTTCGCTCTTCGACCATCACGCCGACTTCGAGCTCGAGTCCGTCTCCAACTCGAACCCGACGTCGCCATGGGCCATCGCATGCGAGCCGGCTCCTCAGCCATCGCAGGCGGTCCCTTCACCATGCCAGCGCTCCGCGCGTGGCCCCCGCGTCCCCAGCCGGGCCCGCACGGAGGCTCCTACACCACGCCGGCCGGTAAGGAGCCCGTAACCGAGTACAACTCGGACTCCGACGCCGTCCCCCGACCACGTCTCGGACTCCGGCCCTCTCTCCCGAGTTCTACTCGAACCCGGACTACGAGTTCGACTTTGGGTCGGACCCTGAGGAGCCCGAGTCCGAAGATGACTCCTCCGAGCTTCCCTTGTCGTGGGCCGGCCTCCCGGGCCGGTTATAAGATCGACGCCGGCGAGGAAGATACGTCATCGGCCGCACCGCAAGCCTCGCCGAACCGACAAAGGAGGACTCACGCCGCATCGCCTACATCGACTCGCTACCGTTCCAGGAGGGAACACCACTAGCCCAGGCTGACTCGAACACACCAACTGAGGTGGCGCTTTCTGAGTCAAGCTTGGGTACCCCCGATCGTCAAGTCTTTATGGCTGCCGGCGACACCCCGGGAACCTCAGGCACGGCCGCAGACAAGTACCTGGAGGACATCTCTGCAGACGAGCTGTCTGCTGATGCCCCTGCGGACGAGACCGACGCCAACAGGGACGCCCGGCGCGAACGTAACAGGAAGCGCAACGAGCGACGCCGGCGGCTCAGGGACAACCTTCCCATCCGCAACCTTGCGAAGCTCTCGAAGCGGTTGAGAGCAAGAGTCCACACCACTCCCGAGCAATGCCTCATGTCGATCACAACGATCGCACGCCAGGCTCAGGGCATACGAGCTGGGGAGGTCATCGCCAAGCTCGCTGAAGAAGCCTACTTCATGCGGGTCGACAAGAGAGTCGCCCAACCTCCCCCGGCCTAAGTCTCGCGACAACGAAGCTACTAGTCGCGGCGGCCGACCCCGGTCCTAACCGTACTCGGGGCGACATCCCGCCGACCCAAACCGTCGACGCTCCACCGCCGGCGGACCCTCACGGCAAGACCACGGCAACCGAGAAGTCGTCCCCCACCGTGCTCCGGCCGGTGGCGGCGGCAACGACCCCAACGGCGGCGGCGGCCGACGGCGGCGGCCTCCAACCACGGGGCCAACAAGAAAGCCGGAGGCGGCGGCAGCCGCGGCGGCCGCGGCCACGCGCATAGCCACGCCTCCGTGCCTCTCATGGCGGGTACGATGCTCACCGAGAGGATCGAGGAGTTGCGGCGAGAAGAAGTCGACCACCGCTCGGCGAAGGCGACGGCTTCCCCGCCTTCTCACCACGGCTTCGCAACCTCGCTCCTCCCCGACAAGTTCAAGCCTTTGGGGATCACCAAATACGACGCGAAGCGGACCCCATCCAATGGCTCCGATGCTACGCTCTCTCCATCGAGAACGGCGGCGGCAACGCCGACACCAAGTGCCTCTACTTCCCCTTCTCGCCGGACCAAGCCCCACTTACATGGCTCGAGTCGCCGGACAAGCACTCGATCGACAAGTGGGACCAGTCGAAGGAACAGCTCACAAGCAACTTCGCGGGCGCCATGGGCCGTCCGGTACTCGCATGGACCTTGCCATGATCAAGCGGGAACAAGGCGAGACCCTCCGCAAGTACATGCGCCGCTTTTTTCGACAAGCGCGCTACCGTCGTGGACGTCACCGACAAGGAGGTCATCGACCTCTTCCAGGACGGGCTCTACCATCGCCGCACCTTCGAGGACTTCGGCCGACGCTGCCCCAAGTCCATTCCCCACCTAAAGGACATGATCACGTCCTGGGCGGACGAAGAGGACAAGGCTAACGCCAAGTACGACGCCATCCGTGGCAAGACAAAGCAGAACCAGGGCGGCGGCAGCGCGGCGCAATGCAAACCAAGGCGGCCGCAACAACAACAAGAACAACAACAACAACTTCTCGGGTTCCAACCGCAAGCGCAAGCCAGACAATACCGTCGCGGCTATCCGGCGCCCTCCGAAAGGGAACTCGAAGAAGAACCCCGGCGGGTTCAAGGATCCGTCGAAGGAGAAGTGCCCGTGGCATCCGAACGGCAACCACACTACGGAGCGGTGCTACCGGCTCGGGCATGTACCGAAGGATACGCCGGAGCCACCGCACCCTCACGATCAAAAGAACAAGAAGAAGGACGGCGACGACAACGACTTCCAAGAACCCGAGAAGACCGTCAACGTCCTCTTCGGCGGACTACCCAGCAGGCGGGAGCAGAAGGCTACTCGCCGTGAAGTAATGTCCATTGAACCAGCGGTCATGACCCCTCTCAGGTGGTCAGAAGTACCCATCACTTTCTCCCGCGCGGACCAGTGGACTAGCTTCTCCGAGCCAGGACGGTTCCCTCTCGTCCTGAAACCAACAGTGGCGGGTTCCAAGCTCAACAAGGTGCTCATCGACGGTGGAAGCGGGCTCAACGTCCTTTTCACCAAGACCTTGAAGAAGATGAACCTCGACGTCACCCCCATGCTCGACAAGAGCAACGATGCCGTTCTACGGCATCGTCCCGAGCAACGCGGCTATCCCACTAGGCTCGGTGGTATCGCCGCTACCTTCGGGGCGTCTCGGGATAACTACCGCACCGAGTACATCAAGTTCGAGGTTGCGGATTTCGAGACTTCCTACCATGCCATCCTCGGTAGACCGGCCATCGCCAAGTTCATGGCGGTGCCCCACTACACCTACTTGGTACTCAAGATGCCAAGTCCACGCGCGTACTCTCCCTCCAGGGGGACTTGAAGATCTCTCACGACCGCGATACGAGGCCGTGGTGATCGCTTCAACAAACCAAGTACCCAACCCGATGATGGAGGTCTACGCCGCGTCGAAGAAGCTTGCCACAAGCAAACTCGACATCCCGGCAGAAGTCCGACGGCCGCCAACAAGCCTCGGCCACCCGAGGAGGTACTCGTCAAGTCTGGTCGACCTCGAAACGGCGACCCCAAAGCAAGACCACCACCATTGGGGCCGGCCTCGACCCCAAATAGGAAGACGCGCTCATCAGCTTCCTTCGGGCTAACCGCGACATCTTCGCGTGGAAGCCACGGACATGCCAGAGTGCCCGTGGAGCCGATCGAGCACTGCCTCAACGTCGATCCAAAGGCCACCCCCAAGCGACAACACCTCCGACGCTTTGCCGACGACAGACGGGATGCCATCAAGAAGGAGCTTGCCAAATTACTCGCAGCCGGCTTCATCAGAGAAGTCTTCCATCCTGAGTGGCTCGCCGCCCCGTCCTCGTCCGCAAGAAGAACTCGAACGAGTGGAGGATGTGCGTCGACTACACCGACCTCAACAAGCACTGCCCCAAGGACCCCTTCGGGTTGCCGCGGATTGATCAAGTCATCGACTCCACGGCGGGCCGCGACCGCTCTGCTTCCTCGATCGCTACTCCGGTACCACCGCATCGCAATCAAGGAAGAGGACCAGGAGAAGACCGCGTTCATTACCCCGTTTGGCGCGTACTGCTACACGACCATGTCATTCGGGCTGAAGAACGCCGGCGCCACCTATCAACGGGCCATCCAGGCCTGCTTCAAGCGGCAACTCAACAAGAACGTCGAGGCCTACGTGGATGACGTGGTTGTCAAAACCAGGGACTCCAGTACCCTCATCGACGACCTCGAAGAGACCTTCGCATCACTACGCGAGTACCGCTGGGAGCTCAACCCGAACAAGTGCGTCTTCGGCGTACCTTCGGGTAAACTACTCGGCTTCATCATCGCCCGGCCGCGGAATTGAAGCCAACCCCGAGAAGATCTCCGCCATCACCAGCATGAAGGCTCCCACGAGCATCAAGGACGCTCCGTAAGCCGACGGGGTGCATGGCGGCGTTGAACGGATTCATCTCGAGGCTAGGGAGAACGGGGTCTCCCCTTCTTCAAACTACTCAAGCACCACGAGAAGTTCGTGTGGACCGCAGAGGCGGACCAAGCCCTTGCCCGGCTCAAGGACTTCCCCGTCGAAGCCGCCGGTCCTCACGGCTCCCTACAAGGGCGAGCGCCCATCGCTCTACCTTGCCGCGACTACTCACGTGGTCGCATCGCCATCGTTGTCGAACGGCGGGAAGACGGCCACGCCTACCCGGTCCGGCCGCCCGGTCTACTTCGTCGGCGAGGTTCTATCGAGTCCAAGGCTCGCTACCAGCCCGTGCAGAAGCTTCTGTACGCTCTACTCATCACCTCGCGGAAGCTACGACACTACTTCCAGGAGTACTCGGTTTCCGTCGTCACCGACTACCCGCTCGGCGACATCTTGAGGAACCCAGACGCCACCGGAAGAATCTCCAAGTGGGCTGTCGAGCTCGGCGCCCTCACGATCGACTTCAAGCCACGCACCGCCATCAAGTCGCAGGCGCTAGTCGACTTCATGGCGGAGTGGCGAGAGAACCAGCTACCTACTCCCACCGTGCGACCGCAGCATTGGGTGATGTACTTTGACGGCTCACTCAACCTCGAGGGCGCAGCGCGAGGGGTACTCCCGATCTCTCCAACGGGCGAACAACTCAAGTACGTCCCGCGATCTTCCCGGAAGGTCTCAAATAACGAAGCCGAGTACGAAGCTCTACTACACGGGCTCCGCCTCGCGGCTTCACTTGGCATCAAGCGGCTACTAGTCTACGGCGACTCCGCAGTGGTCATCAACCAAGTCAACAAGTCCTGGGACCGCAACAAGGAGAACATGGACGCCTACTGCCTAGAAGTACGCAAGCTCGAGAACAAATTCTACGGTCTCGAGTTCCATCACATCGTCCGCGACAACAACGTTGCAGCGGACGTCCTCTCGAAGCTCGGATCTACCCGCGCCCAAGTACCCGCGGCGTCTTCGTCCATGAGCTTCACGCGCCATCCATCCCGGAGCCGGCGCCACCAACCACCGTCCCGCCTAACCACCCAACGGGACAGAGGTCATGATGATCGACGTGGACCGGAGGCAACCCTTCATCGACTACCTCGCCGAGCGAGAAGGTCCCCTCCGACAAGAACGCAGCCCGAACAACTCATCCGCCGCGCCAAGTCTTACGTCCTCGTCGGCGACAAGCTTTACAAGCGAGGCGCATCTTCCGGAGTACTCATGAAGTGCGTCCCTCGCGATGAAGGCAAGGACATCTTGGAGGAGATCCACAAGGGCGTCTCGCGCGCAACCACGCGTCCTCACGCACGCCGGTCGCCAAGGCCTTCCGGCGAGCTTTCTACCGGCCCACGCCCGGGCGATGCCGAAGAACTCGTCGAAGGTGCCAAGGATGTCGGCTCTTCGCCAAGCGCAACACGTCCCGGCCTACAAGCTAGTCACCATACCGCCAACCCGGCCCTTTGCCCGCCGGGGGCTCGACATGATTGGGCCACCGCCAACCGCGCCGGGAGGATTCAACCGGTACCGGTGGCTATCGACAAGTTCACCAAGTGGATCGAGGTCAAGCCGGTCACATGCCCCAAGGCGGACAGAGTACTCGACTTCCTGAATGAACTCGTACACCGCTACGAGCTACCCCACCGCATCATCACAGACCTGGGGTCCAACTTCAACAACCACCAGTTCTGGGAGTACTGCGAGAACATGCGGAATCGACGTCGGATACGTCTCCGTCGCCCATCCACGGGCCAACGGACAAGTCGAGCGCGCCAATGGGATGGTGCTCGACGCCCTCAAGAAGCGGCTACACGACGCTCGCTAACTCAAAAGGGGGCAAGTGGATCAAGGAACTACCCAACGCACTCGGGGGGCGCGGACTCGCCCATCCAAGACAACGGGGCAATCCCCCTACTTCCCGGTCTACGCGCTCCGAAGCCATCCTCCCCGCCGATGTCATATGGAACTCGCCGCAGCGGTGGAACACTACGACGAAGGCGTCTCGGAAGACAACAGACGAGTTGATATCGACGGCCTCGAAGAAGCTCGCCGTGCCGCCCTCGTCCAATCGCAAGGTACCCGGAGGGTATCCGACGCTACCACGATCGCAACGTCAAGGAACGCTCCTTCAACGTTGGAGATCTTGTCCTCCGCCGTATTCGAACACGGAAGGACTCCACAAGCTCGGCCCCCCTTGGGAAGGCCCCTTCACCGTGGCTAAGGTGACCGGCCAGGCTCCTACCGCCTCCAAACACTTGAAGGCGAAGAAGTCAACAACTCGTGGAACGTCGACCAACTCGTCGATTCTACGCCTAGTCTATACGACTACTCCGGGTACAAGTCTACACGACTACATCAACACCCCTTGCCGCAAGCGACCTTCCGGTCCCGGCTCCAAGTCTCCGGACTACTCTCCTCCGTGTCCGGCCCCGTGCGGCTACCTACGGACCCCCGGGTCGCGACGAGCGTCAAGGACTCTAGCAACGGTCTACCAAGAGACCACACCCCAAGATCCAGCCCCGCGCGGCTACCTACGGATCCGCGATCCGGCCCTCCACGGCTACCTACGGATCTCTTGCCGCAAGCGGCTACCCGCTCCCGCCGCTACTTAGCCGTAAGCGGCCTTCGGCCCGTGCGACTACTTGTAACTACGGCCCCGGCCACCCGTGTGTACTTCTTCGCAATAAAGCTTGATTGTTTATCAACTTCTTTACTCGTCTACTCCCCGCGACGGGACTACTAAGCCGAGTACCACTACTCGCAACTACTCCACGATGGGCGCTCCGCACTCGCAGATCGCGGTTACGAGTACTCATTGCCGGAACAACTTCATTTCATTGATACATGAATAGTTCATTACAACTGTTTCCTGTACAACTATGGCTACTAGCTATCTATACAGGGCTACTGGAGGTTCAACTTCTCGGCTACCTGCTCCGCGATGGGAGCCATCTCGCTCCAACCAGCCTCGCGTGCATCGCTCGTCCGAGCGCTGGCGGCCACCCCGCCCGGCGACTACCTCCACCGGGGCCTTCGGGAAGTACGACTTCATGAAGGCCAAGCACCGCTCGGGATCGACCCGGCCATGTGCTTGACGTAGGCGGCCACCCGGCTTGGCGCCTCACGAAGTCGATCCGCCGCGGCGAGCGATCTTGGAGCCGCCCGGTGCGGCACCAGGAGCCTCGCGATCGGGAGAGCAGCCTCTTCAAGATCCTTCGCCGGGGCCCGAGCGCCTCGCAATCCTCGTTCAACTTCTGCAAAGATTTGTAGCAGTTGACGAGGTCTCTATCAGATGCAATCCGCAGCTCCATGTGCTTCTCGCACTCGAAGGCCGCCCTCCTTGTAGTCGAGTTCAAGTACCGGCGGGCTTCCCCGCTCCCGTAGAAGAGGTTCTTCATGCTAACCTCCGAGTCCTTCGACCGCTCCACCCGGCCCTCGAGCTCGCAAACACAAAGAACGGGTCGAGCCTCGGCGACTTCCAACAAGTACCCGACAAGTCAAAAGGCATACCTTTGTTCTTGTTGCGGAGGCCCTTGTTCTTCCGCACCAGGTCATCACCTTTCGCCTGCAGCTCCATCACATCGTTGTGATACTTGGCGAAGGCGGCGTCGAGCTTCGACTGCATCGCGGCCGCATGCTTCCGCGACTTCACGAGCTGCTCCTCCAGGGCTTCGGCTCGGAGCACGGTGTCGCCGTAGCCTTGCAGCATGTTCGACTTCTCGCGGGATCGCTCCGCGACGTCCTGCACAAGACAAGATCAAGTCAAGCAGAGTACTCTACGCGAAGGATGGACTACTCGGGAAGCTACGATTACGTACCTTCATCCACTGCTCGGCTCGTCGCATCGCCTCCGTGTGTGCCGCGCCAACATTGCCGGCTCGACGAGATCGTCGGCCAGCAACTCTATCCCGCCACGGCTACTCGAAGTAGCCTCCGTCATCGGCGCCGAGCGGATCGGCTCCGCGTCTTGGATCTCGGGAGATCGGATTGCCACCTCCAGGGCAATCCCTGGCGACGTGGTAGCGGCCTCCCCCTCGGCGGACTTCTCGACGGTTTCCCTCTCGGGCTCGGGGGCTCTCGCCGCGGCCTCCGGGGGCCTCTCGGTGTCGCCCTCCCCGCATGGGTACCCCCGCAGGGATGTCACCGCTTTCGCCGCCTTGTCAACAAGGAACACGCGCATCGGTGCCTACAACTACTCGTCCCGGAGTTCTACGCCTTCAAGAAGGGTACTTACCTTCAACCGCGACCGCCTCGGCGGCCGACGCCTCGGCGGCCGGGGGCTCGGTCCGCGACTTGGGCTTCGCAGCGGGCTCCCTCGACGGACGGCGCGGCCTCTTCTGCCTCCACCGTCGCGGGCTCCTCCCCGTCCCAGCTCAGCTCAAGTCTGTGGATTTTCTGCAGAAGCATCCACAGAGGGTCGTCAGACAAAACCGACTACTACAACGAGTACTACTCATGAAAGTGTGGTACTTACAAGTTCGACCGGACGATAGTCACGGCCGGAGCACCGAGGATGCTGGCGATATCAACCAGTCCACCCTCGGCGGGCGCCTCTTCCTCCGCCTCTCCGACTACCGCCTCCTCCACGGTGGCGGCGGCCGGCGCGAGGTTTCCCGGCCGTCCCCGCGGCTTCCACCTCTTCAACGGCGGCGGCCGCGGGTACTCGCTCCCCTCCGAGCGAGGGGCCGGGCGCTCCACCCGCGCCGTGGTTCCTCGACAGTGGGGGCTGGACTTCGGTTTCCAGCTGGTTCCCCCACTGTGGGCCTCATGCCCTCATCACCTTCCTCCACGGGCTCTGCTGGCGGCCTCTCCTGAAGACAAAGGAAGAGTACTCGTCAACAATGTACTCGAACAGCGGGAACTCGACCACTCCGCTCAAGATAACTTACTTCCGGAGGCGTGGTCTCTGAGACCTTCATCTTCTTTGCCACCCGCTTCTTGGCGGGGTTGCGCGGCTTCCTTGGCGGCGCGGCAAGGCTAGCCTCCAGGCTAGCCGGTGGGTCTTGTACAAGTGGCACATGAGGCAAGCCCGGACGGCTAAATCTCGACCGCAACTGGAAGCGGTCCTGCAGCGTCTCCTCGTCTTCTTCGTCATCGGAGGTATCCTCCACGATGACGGGATCGCCGTCGTCTCCGACTACTCGGCGCTCCTTCACCTTCTCCACCGTCGGGATCTCGATTCCGCTCGGTGGTGGCTGCGGCTCGGAGACAAACCGCTTCACATCATCCTGCGCAAAAGACACAAGGCGTCAGCAACTCTGCGACAAGTGCCTACTACTCGACGAGGGGGGTACGGCTACTCACCTCGTTGGGCGGGCGCGCGGCGGAGTACTCCTCGACAGGGCACGCCGTGTACTCCGGCATGTCCTTGAAGATTCTCGACAACCTCTCGATGATATCGTTGTCGTCCGCCCGCCCCCCGGCATCCGCGACGTGTCGTCGTCGCCGGTGTACTCGAAGCCCATCGTATCCCGCGCCATCGGCCGGCCGGATCCGGCGCTTCATGAAACCGAAGGCCACGTGTTCGGCCCTCGCTCCCGCATCCCGCAGTCTTGATGCGCGCTAGCAACTCCGGAAGCCGGATCCCCTCCCCGCATGGTGGGCTCCGTGTTCCACCACTCTTGATGCCCCGGGCCGCCGTCCGCTCGGCTTCGGCAGCTCGGGATGGTGGTTCGTGATGTAGAACCACCTCGTCTTCCGCTCGGTGTTGGAGTCCACGAATTTGTACGCCGTGCATCGCTCCGCGGCATCCTCCCTCGCCCGGATCCCGGCCCCTCCGACTACTCGGGGTTGGAGGCGCTCGGGTCGCGGCTTCACGCGGAAGAACTTCCGAAGAGAACCCGATGGCGGCTTGATTCCCGTGAAGGCTTCGCAGAAGTGGACGAAGACAAGTATGGAAGATTCCATTGCGGTTCGAAGTTGAGGTACTCGATGCCATAGTACCCGAGCAACCCCTTGAAGAAGTCGCTCGCCGGGAGCGCAAGCCCGCGCTCCACGAAGCGCGAGAACATCGGGATCTCGTCTTCGGCTTTCTCCATTGGATAGGGATCTCCCGCGGCGGATCTCCACATGTCGATCTCCTTCTCCCCGATGAACCCGCCGTTCAACGGGGGTCGCCAGGTCCTCCGTCTTGACCTTCAACTTTTTCCACTCACGGCTTGGGTCGCCGCGCGGTGGAGATGTGGGCGCCGCTCCGGTGCCGGCCGCGGCGGTCTCCGCACGGCTCCTCTTCTTCCCGCTGGCCTTCGACGTCTTCGACGGTGACGGTTTCATTCTCCAAGTACAAGGAGTCTTCACTCGCATTCGCTCGGGGGCTAGCCTAAAGCTTTCGGGTGGCGATGCGTTCGGATCTACTACGACGGCGCGCTCGCCGGAGTGGATCTACTTCAAGATTCAAGTGGCAAATGACCGCGGCTCACTTGGGTGAAAACCCTAAGGGTTTCGGCTTGTATTTATAAGCCAAATCGCCTCCGCAACGGCGGCCGGATAAGTCCACGCGCGGCCGACTCGGCCGCCGCCGCGTGACTCTTCGTATTCTACTAGTCGACGCGCCTCACCTCGGGGGCTCGGCTACTTCTACTCGACTACCTGGGACGCGGCTAGTCTCAAGAGCATCTCAGGACACATTCTCCAAGAAGACCCTTCAATTCGAGAGGAAGTACTCGACTCAAGGCTCGGGGGCTCCGTGCCACGTGTCCTTCGGTTTTTTCTCCGGATTTTTTGGGATTTTCTTGCCGAGACTTCGGATAGATCCTCAGCCAGAGCCCGCGGCTCGGGGCTCGGGGGCTACTCCATGTGGGTTGCGGTTCTGCAAATCGCGTCTCCATGACGGCTTTGGCTTCAAGACCAGACAGGCATTTTTTGAAGACCTTCGAAGGCAGATTTCAAGGACGCTTGGGACTACTCGAGAAGACTTCAAGATTGCTCAAACATCAGCTGGAGTACATTCCAGCCTCGGGATGCTTCGACTACTCTTGAGGACTTTTGGCTTGTAGCACTCAGGGACGCTTGAGGACTACTCGTTAAGGCCGTCAAGACTACTGGAAGCTATCCTTCTCGACTACAAAGTACTCGGGGGCTTGTCGTATGGACCTCCCCGGGCCCACTACCTCGGTGGGTACCGGACCGACTACTCCGTGGGCCCCCGGGACTACCCCGGCTTGCGCTACACGGCACCTGAAGGCGTGGAGCACAAGGACAACGCAGGAGTAGTACTCGGTTAGGACTCTGTACACGTTTCGCACTGTATAGAGGTCTTCTAGACGTACTCGACTAGTACTCCCTCCCTACTCCGACTTGTAACCCTGCCTCCCGGACTATATAAGGCGAGGCAGGGACCGATCTCAGGATCACCTCATCCAATCTCATACAACCCACGGCGCACCATTGCACCACCTTGTAATTGTGCCCTATCAATCCAGAGCTACGCAAAGATACGGACGTAGGGTATTACGCACCTCGCGGCCCGAACCTGTCTAAATTGTGTGCCGCGTGTCTCTTCCTTCGAGTTACCGATCTCGGCGAGTCACATTCATCTACTTCGGGTACTCCCCGTAGTAGGTTGCCGGTTCAAAACACCGACACTCCCCCTTTTTGGTGATTGATGACAACTCGATTAAAGCTTACAAATAAAACAATAAAGCACATTTAGATTCTCAGATATAGCTAGAGCTCCCCCTTAATTTGTGCTTTGAGTTAGATTTCAAGAAAATGGCCTTAAATGCCATTAGCACAAATTTGGAAGAAAAGACGTGTGAGCTCCCCCTATATCTTTAGAATCAGTGCAGTGCAACATGTGTGAGCGACAAAATAAAATCCGTGATGCGTATGACAAGATATGCACAAAGCAAAGAAAAATGAGCTGATTAGGCAAAGACCGGCCGAGCCGGTGCCCCGACCGGTCGACCGGTCGAGTCCCGGCCCGCTCGCTCAAGCGGGCGGCACCGGCCGGACCGGTGCCCCCGACCGGCTCGACCGGTCGAGGTCCGGCCACAGACACAAGAATAAGTGCGTGCTATTTGGTCCAAGGTGATCATGCCAGGGTTGCAAGCTGGTTTAGATCATCGTGCTCCATTTAGCCAACACAAACAAACACCATTCAAAGCATGCATCACAATCTAACCATAAGGTCGCTTAAATATTACAATAAGGTTTAAAAAAACACACAGTGGCACTCATACAAAAGTTCTCAAGTCCACTAAGTTAAAATTCTAACTTATTACATAGTTTCTCTCAATTGTCAGCAGGCACCGGGCGACGGCCGGTGCGGGGCACCTGGTCGGACCGGTGCAACACGCAAGCCCCGAAAAAGACAAACTTGAGGCTTTAATCGCGATTCTTCTCCCCCTTTGTCATCAAGCATCCAAGAAGGGCCTGGAGAAGAAGCAACCGCCGATCACCGTCCGTGAGATCCGTCTCCGGGTGAGAGCTCCCTCCTATTTGAGAGCCGTCAAGAATCCAATGCAAAGGAGAATTTAGGTAAATCGACTCCGAGATGTTGATTTGAGATGGATGAGCTATGGGAGCACGCTTTTACCATAGAAGTACGGGTCGTAGCCAAAGATCTCGGCGGAGAAGCGAGCGCCCCAATCTTGTACTTGCTCGGGAGGTGGAGGAGGTGGGGGTGCTTGCTCCTGTTCCATGAAGTGAGACGATCCCGCCACGTCGGGAGGAGGAGGTACAAATGGTGGAGGTGGAGGAGGAACCGATGAAGATGATCCTTGTCCTTGCTCGGTTCGAAGAACATGGGGCCATATTGGTTAAGCAAGTCCGAGTTGGCCCATCCTCTCATCCTTTCCTCAAAGGAAGGTATCTCAATCCGAGGGGATTCCCAAGATGGTGGAGAGCGAGGTGGTTGAAAGCCTTGGGCATTGTGCATGAGCTTCATCGTATCCCTCATTTGCTTATTAGCCCTTCTTGACCTTTGCTGCTCAACCTGGATGTCATGCTGGCTCCTACACATCCCAAAAATGAAGTTGAGAAACTTCTTCAAAGGAGAGGTGGATCTGCGGGGTCTGCCTGGCTGCCAGCCTCCCCACCGGCCGGGGACGGTGCTCGGACCGGCCGGACCGTGCCGGGTCCGAGCACCACCGTGGCACATCTGGCCGAGCTGCTTCCTCCTCAAATATCTCTTCCTCCCCGACCCGGTACATGCTCAATTCTAGGAGATGGAACCCGTGGATTCTTGCTTGGGTTGAGCTTCGAGGCTTGTGAGTCACATTCTTCGGAAACTCCGTCTTTGCAACCTTTTCGATCATATACATGATGTACGGGCTATAGCCGCGGATCTTCTTGGGGTCCTCCGATAGATGCTTAATCTCTTGCCAAATGAAGTCCCCAACACTGAACTCCGGAGCTCCCGGCCTCAAAGCCACCATCAAGTTTTTCTGAAACTTAGTGATTTCTGAGGGGTTTCCATCTCTAGGTGTGATAGATACCCTAAGTAGCCTATTTAGGACACAAGTAGGTATAGAGGTTCTTCACCTTCCCAAAGTTGGCATGCTCACCGCGAGGGTACATCACGTGCAAAGCATCCTTCTCTAGCTCCCCCTCATCATGGAGCTTCCTCAACTCCCCATCTCCGCCGCCATGATCCCAAAGCATCTCAAGAATCTGTGGAATGTAATGGAGTACTTTTGGCCGTTAGTCATCCAAATCATAGCCCCGTCGGCCTCAATGTGACCAAAGTGTCCTGTGGCAAAGAACTCGGGTGATGATCTCTTTGTTCCAATATTGTCGGAACCCCATAAGTGACTTGACCCTTTGCCTCTCACAATTGCCGATTACTTCATCAAAAATAGGGTCTCCTTTCCTTGCCATGTGCCCCCAATCCACATATTGTGCCTTGTGTGTGATCTTGGGCTTCTTTATAATCACTGTAGCATAGTAGTCTTGCTGAAATTTAGCCCAAAATCTAGGATCCGACGCGGTCTTGCCCTCCTCATAGGGGTTCTTGTCCCTTAGCTTCTTTAGGGCCTTGGTCATGCCAGCCCCGTGGTACTTCACCGGCCGATCAGGGTAAATGTAAGTAGGTGGCATGATCCTCAACCTACCCTGATCGTCGTCGTCCTCTTCCATGGCATCCACATCCTCTTCCTCTTCCTCCTCGTCCTCATCCTCATCCTCATCTTCGCACCATCGCTCTCCGACCCGGCCTCTCCCGGTGCCTCCTCAACTCGAACCGACCGGATAAGTTTCATCTTCCACATTGTCATCGCCGCTCGTTCCGTGTCACCTCCTAGATCGGGATCCTCGGCACTTGCTTGAGTTGAGCGGTGTCTCAATCTTTTGCCGCCGATGTTGACGGTCTTTGCCCTCTTCCCCAAAATCACCGGGGATAGCTCCTCGGCGAGTGAGGACTTCTTCTCTTCTTTTCTTAGCCCCTTCCTTTTCCCGCACCATAGCCGCCGTCCCGAGTCACACAAAGGATGACAGGAGTGTATAAGACTATAGGAAAAAGATTGAATTGAATTGGAATTGAAACTTGAAAGTTCGGAACAATTGGGTCCGTTGCGGGCCACACCGGTCGGATCGGTGAGGGGGCACCGATCGACCGGTGCCACCTGCAACGCAGCCAATTGCTCCCACATTCAATCTGAGCAGTTGTTGATCTAAGATTTGGTCTAGATGAACAAAAGACATCCTAGAATAGATATGTGTTGAAAAACAAGAAGAAAAACACAATTTGGGGGTGGACATGCGCCACCGGTCAGACCGGTGACGGCCACCGGTCAGACCGGTGAAGGCCGTCCGACCCCAATTTGTGATTTCTCACAATGTGTCCAACAAAATGCTATGGATCTATAGGAATGTCTTCTAGGTGATCTCAGAAGATGTTCTACCAAAGGGAATTCAAAACTTTGCACCATGTGAGGAGATCGGGCAAAAGAAAGGTTTGAATACCTTTGGAGAGATGAACTTGAGTTGAATCCGAGAAACTTGGAGGGGAAAGTGAAGAGAGGCCTTGAGAGATCCTTTTGCTTGCAATCTTGAGGCTTTTCCTTGGTTGAATCTTCAAATCACCATGGAACTTGAGAGAGGTGAAGAAGTGAAGAGAGAGGGGTGATGTTCACGGTGTGAGGCAGTGGAGGGATGGTGAATGATAGAGGAGAGAGAAGGAAGGGGGGGTAAAAGGATTCCTTTTACTGTGGCCCCACGGGCTGACGCCGGGCGTCACCGGTCAGACCGGTGACGGCCACCGGTCGCGCCGCCGCTGACCGCCGGCCGGTCAAGCCAGAGAGGCCATATCGGTTTTTCCGGCCCCCCTTCGGTAGAACCGAAGATCCTGATAAAAATCAACAGAGAGTCCTTATCGGTAGAACCGACACGCCCTCGGTAGTACCGTCCCTTTTTCTCCTTTTTGAGATTTTGCTCCTTGAAACTTCTCCAAATATGTTATAGGACAATTCTCATCCACTTAGGTTGCATAAACACGATTATGTGACTTCAAGGTCACCACCGGTCAGACCGGTGGCCAGACCTGATCGGACCGGTGCGGCCTTGAGAAACAAAATTTGAGCCACAATAAAGAATTTCACTTCAACCTTTAGAGATGTTTTGGATATGAGATATTAAGATGATATTGATCCAAAAACCATCAATTCTTTTAAGAATGGAGGATTAACCAATTTATTTTAGAATTCTTGATCCTTCCAAGATTGAGAGAGATAAATAAGAATGGATTTTAGGGACTTGAGAAAATCTTCTTAATTGTGACTAGCCGTCAATCAAGCAAGGAGAACTATAGTCACAACTAAGTTGATTGGGTCACTAAGACCAAGAACCAAATATTTTTCAACGAAAGCACACATCCTATTCATGCTAGTTGATTTTTCGAAAAATCTATCCTATATCACAAAGTGCATGCATCCACTTCAAATGAATGCCCTAACAAGCATATTTGGCTCATATCCTCATCCTCGAGACACAAAGACGAGTGGAAGTAAAGATATCAACCAAATATCTAGAAAGGAGCTCAAGAGGCCATTTGAAGCAATTACATGCTAAGGATGGCACACTAGCATGATGTTATGGCCTAGATGCATTACGGTATTTCAATGAGTTTCGTGAAAACATACCTTTGCCTTAAGACCATTTCATTTGTGCATATATTAACTTTCATACGGTGTTAGCTCTTACTTGTTCTTTTGGAAGTTACGCTTATCGAGAGCTTCCTTTGAGATGCACAAACGAATGAGACTACAAGATCACTCGAAGAAATTGTTAGTCCCATAAGTGACTCAAGTTTTGTAATGAGCTCCCCCTTAAGTAGTGCTAGAGAATTTGAATTTCTCGACCAAGGCACTTTGCTCAATCAAGAACATGTTGAGGCTCATTCCAAAACTTGGTCATAACACACGAATAATTTGATAATTGACATGTGTTTTGCTCCTCATAACCTTTGACGCCAAATCACCCTTCTTCTTGAGGGTTTGGACAACCCCCGGTCACCCGAGCACTCATGCCGGTCACCTCCGCAGCATTCGGAGGCGTACGGGTCACCCGCTCAAGTTTCACCGGTTGCGTTTGTAAGTGCAATCAAGACTTAAGTGGGTTTTGGTGAATTAAGTGACAACTTGATTAAATCCCTAACACTCTTGTGGAGCATGTGAGCAGGTTAATGATTATTGATAAATGATACTTATGAGTAAATTCATGCTTTTGGCTCACATTGCAATAAAGACAAGAATGGATCATGACAATGTATATGTAATAATTATAAGCATACTAAGAGTGAATGTCATGATAAAGAAAGGATGTTCTTCCCATTGATCTTTACATAAAGCATACAACAAGCGATCCTAAGCTAAAGAAAAGCAAATACAAAGGCATGATGATACATGATAATCGATTGGCTTTTCTATGTTGGGCAAAGCACATTTTGAAGAAAGGAGAAGCTTGTGGTTTTGTAATGGGAGAATTAAATTAAAAATGAATATGGCATCAAGGGATTTCACCATTGACACATGATAGAGATTGATGACCAATGTTGTGAGCTTTGTTAAGAAAAACATCAAGTGATTTCACTATTGCTACAAGATGGAACTTGATGATCTAGACAATAAGTTTACCAAGTTCAATATCAAATGGTTTTCACTCTTATACTTCATGAAGATTATTGACTTGTTCAAAGAAGAGATTTGCAAGACTTCGAGTTGGATTTTAGCTAAGGTCATTTGGCTATCTATATTACTTTGGACCTACATTTGAAAGATTGCAAAAGCAAGGATAATTGATATCAATCAAAGGACAAACAAATTGAGTGGCATCTCGTTTGATTTTATCTCTATGGTGCAAGGCTTGACTCAATTATGGCAAGGATAAGTGATGAAGAGATCAAGATGGCTAAAACGAGGAACTAAGCTAAGGCTATGGATAGCGACCATAAGCAAAGTGGCTAGGGTGAAGTTAAGAGCATCAAGGATTTCGAAGTATCATATCCAAGCCTACCGAGGGAAGTGATAAATTGCATCTAACGTCATGATTGATAAATTCAAGTGGCTTAAGAATTCAAAGTGATTGATCTCTACTCTATGGAAGAATTCTAGGTCGCTAGCTCAAGGTGGACATGCTCAAGCACATACATATGTTTGCTCATCTACAACATGTGCTTAGTTGGTACACGTCATTTGAAGCCCTCGAATCATTGAAGATCATTTATCGGCGTACCTTGGAGGTTCAAGCTCAAGTGGATTTATTAGGATTTATCTTTTCTTGAGTTTAGGTATGCCGTACTATCAAGAGGGATGAATCACCGGTTGGACAACAAACATCAAAAAGTGCTCAAGTGAAACCTAGAGAGACTAACCCGTGAGATCAAAACCTTAGTCGAGCTCTTCGGCCAAAACCGCCCGACCGGTTTTGGAAACCGGCTCCGACCGGTTTGGGCACCGACATCGTCCAACGGCTAGTTGGTTTGTAAACCGGTCCGACCGGTTTGGCAAACCGGTCGACCGGTTTTGTCCGACGTACTAACGGCTAGTTTTGAGTGAGGTGGGTATTTATACCCATGAGCTCCTCCTTGAGGGGCGCTGGTTCTCTTCACTCCTAACACATTCCCGTAACCATAGCAAAGCTCTTCCCAACCTCTCTAAGTGAGATTTAAGCCTCTAGTGCCATATCCTTGAGTTGGGTTAAGAGAGTGACTAGTGTGAGAGCTTTAGAGAGCTTTGAGAAGCCTAGTGAGCATCCCACACTTGAGCACCCGCCGATTTCGTTGAAGATCATTGAAGCATCCTTTACTCTTGGAGCATTTGCTCCTAGACGGCTAGAGGTCGCTTGGAAGCTCCAATCCGAGATTGTGGAAGCTCCAAGAAGTTTGTATTACCCCTGTGAATCTAGTGGAAAACCTCTCATCTCAAGAGATTGTTCTCTTGACTTGAGATCGAGGGAAAGGGCAAGCCTTGTGTGGCGAGTCTATCCTTGTGTGGATACCTCAACAACGTGGACGTAAGCAAGCCTTTGTGGCGAGCTGAACCACGGGATAAATCCTTGTGTCAATTGCGCCTTTACTTCATATACATCTTGCATGTTGGTTTATCTCTCTTTCTAGCATATATCTTGTGCTTCCGCTTCGATCTACCTTGGTGTGCTTGTGCTGTGTGCAGGGACTTTGTTGGTACTCCTGGAAACCCATGTGCAAGTCCCACACCAAGTTTGGTTTGTGCTAGAACTCGTAGAGGGGTTTTACTTATTGACTGTTCTGTCTGTGTAAAACCGGTCTGACCGGTTTTGGAAACCGGTCTGACCGGTTTCAGTACTGACAGTGGGTTGAATATTTTTAAGTGTGCAGATTCGCCTATTCACCCCCCCTCTAGGCGACATCAAGATCCTTTCAATTGGTATCAGAGCAAGGTTCTCCGAAATCGAGCTTAACCGCTTGGAGAAAAGATGTCGATAACGTCTGAGGTATCTCTTGAGCCATTGACACTAGGTGGTTCAAACTTTGATTCTTGGTCTGCTCATGTACTCAATAAAATTAGGACCTTTGGTCCATATGCCGAGCAGGTGTCGTAGTCGCTAGCATTCTTCCTCCTTGCACTAGAATAGACAACTTTGACTTGTCAAATTTATCTAGAGAGGAGTTAGAATGTTGGCAACTCAACGCTCAAGTTACTGATTACATTCGTAGTACCTTGAGTTGTGATGTGCAGGAATTGATTTATGACGACATAGTTGATGCACATGACATTTGGGAAATTATTCAAGAGGTCTACGGTATGCCCAAATGTAAATATCAAAATCAAAGAGTAAGCATGCAAAGTAAAGCCACAGCGTCAAACCAATCATCTTCATGCACTCATGATGACATCTCGGCCAAGTGTGATGAGAAAAGAGAAGTCATAGGCCAAAATGAAGATTTGGGGTTTGAGCATGATAAGTCGTCAACTAGTGAGGATCAAGGTGTAAATGTATCTTCAAAAGGGTGCTCTACCTCTGGAGTACACACTGATGCTACAGTTATCACACCCGAGGATCAGCAAGACAAGAAAGGCAAGTCGGGTGACCCTGTGGGGAAATCGGTCCAACCGGTTTTCAAAACCGGTCCGACCGGTTTTCACGGATGAGGGCAACTAGAAGTAGCAAGTGTTCAAGAAGGCGATCAAGAAAAACACCGACAGTTTCTAGATCCTCAACTCTCAGTGTTGATGATCACAAGTGCTTGATGGCCAAGAAGAGCAAGGAAACCAAGGACAATCAAATGTCAAAGAGAGTTGAAGATCAAGTTGGCATCATAAAGACTTTGACTCAAAAACTTGAAGCCTTCAAACTCTCTTACTCTACCTTGGATAATAAATATGATATCTTGCTTAACAAAGTTGCTTGTGCTACTAACACGTCTACATGTGTAGCGTCCTTGGAGCAAGAAAGGAAGGTGCTCAATGAAAGGCTTGAAAAACTCACTAGCGAGCATATGGCGTTGCAAGCACGTCACAAAGAGCTTGAATGCTCTCATGAAATGCTTGTAGAATCATATTCTTGTTTAGAAGTGGCTCATGAGGTTGTTCTCTCGTCGGTAAAATCCACTCAACCTCTCTCACACACATGCACATGCTCACGTGTCAATATTGAATTGCCTTGTACTAAACCTTGTTGCTCTCAAGCAAGCCAATCTAGTATTGAGCATGTATTTGTAGAGACTTGTGATGACCTCATTGCGAAAGAAAATGATCAACTCATGCAAGAGGTCGAAAGGCTTAAAGTTGACTTGAGTAAGTTGAAGGGAAAGAGTCAAGTGCAACCTTGTCAAGATAACCGTGACAACATGGTGAAGAAGCTTGAGAAGGGTTCAAACCGCACTAGCTCAACCTTTCGACCGAAGAAGCGAGGCAAAAATCACAAGGATCAAGAAATGAAGAAAAAGGAGCTTGATGACATACAATCATTCAAGCACTCAAATGAGGGGCACTATGCATCGATGTGCTCTCCTCAGCTCAAAAACAACAAGAAAAGGCAAGGGAAGCTAAGGAGAAGGATATGCTACAAATGCAAGCAACATGGACACTTCATTGGTGATTGTCCACAAGTAACCGGGGTGCTGTCTGTACCAAACCGGTCTGACCGGTTTGGGAAACCGGTTAGACCGGTTTTGGGAACAGTGGCGCCTCGAGTGCATATCAAGCACAATCAAGCCTCTACAGCAAGCCTTCAGATCAAGAAGGGGCAAGTGAGCAATAACAAGTGCAAGGCCTCATCAAGAAAGATCAAGGGCCGTCTTTGCTACACTTGTCGGTCAAAGGGACATGAAAGTAATAAGTGTCCAAATGGTAACATTCCTAAGTCAAAACATGACAATTATGCATTATCAAGACTTAGGGATAACAAGAATGATACTTATGCGACCAGAGTGATTAGTTCACCTCAAACTAGCATAAGAACCATTTGGGTCCCAAAATCCATTGTGACTAACCTTAAAGGACCCAACATGGTTTGGGTACCAAAAAGAGCTTGCTAGAATTGCAGGAGCATGGAGATGCATTGGAGGCTTGGCAAATGTCAAGAGAAGGTCATTGAACAAGAATAATGCCAAGCATAAAGTATAAACTCTCTTTTTCTACTCCAATGACATCTTGGTAACATAAGCTTCATCTTTATCTTAGTCAATTGATCCTAAGTGGTTTCTTGTGCTCAAGGCCTTGGTTTTGTGCACTTGGCTTGTCTAAGTACTTTGTTATACAAATATGCTCCTCTTTCCATAAGATGCTTGTAATCGCTCTCTAGTAGAGCATTTCGATTTATTTTGTGCGGTTCAAATGAGAAGCAAATTGTAAGTCAATCAAGTGTTTGGCCGTATGTGATGTTAGAACAATTTGAAGCATATGAGAAGATGAAGAGAAATCCCAAGCTTTAACACAAACTCCAAAGGCCACACACTTGCCCGTGTTTCGGTGGTACGGACCTCGGAGGTTCCGAGAATTTCCTCGCAGGTTCCGAAGTTTGTTGCAGAACTCAACCTCCGGAAAATCTTCGGAGGTTCCGAGTTTTTGGAAGTTCAGACCTATAAAGTCTCAGAATCAAGGTGATTATCAAGAATCATACACTCATGAAGATATGCCTGCATTAGGAGCTGATGGAGTCTTGAAGAAATGGTGGTTGAACTGACTGGCAAAACCGGTCTGACCGGTTTGCCAAACCGGTCTGACCGGTTTCGGCCCAGGACAGTTTGACTTTGTATTAAACTTCAAGATTAGCCCAAGAATTTCAAACATATATCCTCAGCCTCTGATTAAGCATCATACACACACTGTCTTGGTGATAGTAAGTACTCTTGGCACAATTTCAAATTTTTGTGAATTACTTTTCTTTTGTGCCTAGAACAATTTGTAAAGTGACCTCTCCTAGTTCATTAATTTGACCAAGTGCTCGTCTCATGCAATTCAAATTCATGATGCACCTATCTAGGGGGAGATCACTATACAATTTGTGGCTTTGAGACTAATGCCTTCATCTAGTGATCTCTTATAGTCTCAAATTGAGAGCTCATCTCTCTCTCCATGGAGTATGCTATGATTCTTGAATCCAAAGGGGTATTTTTGAGCAAATCTTTTTCTTTGGATTATGGAACTGACCTTAAAGCTTAGCTACTCACCACAATATAGTTTAAATTCCTCAAGTTGGACTTAATCGTCAACATGGTGCATGTGACCCTAGTTGTTTACATCGATTCATATGCTCCATAAATAAAGGGAATTTGATCTATATTGTGAGGTTTCAATTTTTGGTGAACTCTTTGTCTCTCTAACCCAAAAGGTCACCAAGGATTGAGACTAGTACTTGTGCTACTTAAGTCTCTCTCTCTCACGTTGTGTATAAAGGTTTATCAAAATGAGAGCAATGGCATGGACCTAACTTGATAATGCACAAGTCAAGGGAAATCACAATTCACCAATGTGAAGATGTGATAAGCTAGAGGCAAAGGTATGATTCACACTCATTTCTTCTTCTACCTTTATCATCTAGGTTTCTTTCATGCTAGGGTGTGCATTTTCTTAGCATGTGGTTATTCACGGTCTCTTGTGGATTTCAATTGGATATTTAATTGATGCCTACCTTTATATTGACCTTATGTCAAATGTTTCTTGTAATGCGAGAGGCATGAGTTAAATATACTAATGAGGCCCTAAATCATGTTTAGCCACATGTTTGAGTGACATAGGATTAGTTCTTTGAAAAACCTAACTAGCATGATAGGACATGTGTGAACTTTGAAAATATTTGGAGTTTGGTCCTCATGACCCGATCGACCCACATGTGACTATGGTTAAACGTGCTTGATTGATGGCTAGTCACAAGTGGTGAGATTTTCTTAAGTCCAACATAGTCTTCTTATCCTTTTCTCTCTAAAGTTTCTTGGAAGTATCAAGGAGCTTTTGAGCCTAAATGGAAACATTTATCTAAGGGATTTATCTAGTGACCAAAGTTTGTTGCTTAATCTTCTCAGCTCACTAGATTCCTCTTAAAAGAAAAAGAGAACAAAATTCTTCCAATATCTTATCTTTTTCTAAATCACCTCTCTCGGAGAAAAAGGGGGTCTTTGGATAAAGTTTTGAAGCTTCAGGTGTTACTTCAAAAAGAACTAGTAACTGGACTCATCTTGAACATATCACTCTTATTGGTTCTCAATTCAAGCTTCAACAACTCAAATTCTACCATCTTTTGGTTTCCTGAGGGAAACCGGTCTGACCGGTTTCTGAAACCGGTCTGACCGGTTTTACCCCGGGGCCACCCCTTTAAGGGGTATCTCGGTTGGAATATTCCTTATCCACTCCATTTCACTCCTCACCAGACCAAGCCCGTGGTCTTCTCTTTCAACCCGCGCCCCACTCTCCTCTCTCATTTCCCACCATGAAATCTTGAGAATGGGCCAAGGAAAAGGTTTTCCCTTTGGGGATTAAGGGCTAGAGGTGCTAATCTTCGGCCTAACCGGATTGGAGACCGTTTTTTGAAGGTTTAATCATCTTCTCCAATCCTCTCAAGGTATTCAAAGGTTCTTTTTGCCCGATCTCTTAGCTCCATGCATATCTCTTGGATTCCTTTGAGCAATCATCAACTAGTATGCCCGGAAGCTATCTTTAAGTTTTGAATCGGTTTGGATGGCTACATTTCAAATTCCTTAATCTAGGGTTTCAAATGACGAAACCGTCCGACGGTTTCGAAACCGATCCGACCGGTTTTGCCCGGAGCAAACCCCGATTTTCTTTAGTCTCTTCTAATTCGTTTCTCGTCAAGTCCCAAATCAATTCCTATGTTCCTTATACACTCTTTGCAACATTTTCTTGGTCAGGAACAACATGTCGGACTTCTCTAAGACCTACACTCGGTCGAAGAAGCAAAAGAGGGTTGATGAGCCCGAAGGCGTTTCCGGTCCGATCGAGGCATCTGGTGCCTCCAGTGGGCCTGTCTTGAGACCCAGGACTTCCAGGGCATCACAACCCGCTGTGGACGAGATCGTTGAAGAAGAAGAAGAAGAGGGGCATGAAACGTCTAGTGATGATAATGAGAGTGATGAGAACTACAGAATGCAGTTTAGACATGGAAAAGGACCCGCAGATGATGACGACGATGATGATGATGAGGAAGAAGATTTAGAAGGAAGAGAAAGAGGTGTTGAAGAAGAAGAAGAGGAGGAGGTGTTGCTTGAGATCCGTAGGCCTGTCAATCCCAGCTCTCATCGGATTGTGAACTATCTTGGTATGGGAAAGACAGAGGCAGCTAGGAGGAAGAGAAGAGAATGGCCCTATGGTGAGCCTAAGGACATGGCCAGTGGGATAGATTATCGGTTTCACACTTTCTTTCAGCAGGACTTCTATTCCACCGCCATTATTGCTAAGAAGAAGGGCATTATTGCAGAGGCTCGGTGGATAGATTGGGCATACATGGAGAGGGCAGACAATGTTGTTTTCAGAGATATCATAAGTGTTTGCACTACTCTGAGGATCAAGCCTCTGATGGGTTTTAGGCACAGTTGGAACACAGAGGTAATTGCTCAGTTCTATGCCACTGTTGCTTTTGAAGAACATGAGAGTGCTAGGAAAATGCATTGGATGACCGAGGGGACTAGATACAATGTCACTTTCACTAACTTTGCTAGGTTCCTTGGACTCGGTCCGAACGGATTTATCTCTTCCTTGTATTCACCGAGGCATTCGTCCTATGGAGTCGTCCGAAATGAAGTTCATGTATCCTAGGGACAAGCAAGCAAATGCGGGCTTTGCGGCGGGACTTTACTCCTATTACGGTGTCTTTGGCCGTATGTTTCGCTTGACCCTCACACCTAGGGGAGGAAACCCGGCAGATATTTCTAACTATGCTAAGGACTTGCTCGTTCACATGAGGCCTCCCGGACTTCCATTCTCTGTGAGTGACTTCATTTGGGAGGAAATCAAGTCTATTAGCGAGAGCCCCCGCGAGGTTGTGTGGATATGCACCATATATCATGCTTATCATCGAGAAAGCGTCTAATAGAAAATATCTAAAGGATTCAAAGCATGAGCCTTTCAAGGTCCCCGTACCCAAGAGGATGAGGTTACCTTCACTCGGAAGGTACGACGAGTTGATGGAGGAAGGAGAAGGTCGCAGCGGGATCGGCCGGTCGCCGCCGCCTCGGTCGGGGCCAAACCGGTCCGATCGGTTTGGGAAACCGGCCTGACCGGTTTGGGGCTGGCAGCAGCAGCCAGCCAAGGGACAAGCCACCCTCTCCCATTCGTAAGCTCTTGAACTTTTTCACTTCTATGTGTAAGAGCCGAGGGGGATGTGTTAGTTGAGCAGCAAAGATCTAGGAGAGAAAGGAAGCAAATGAAGGACACTCTCAAGCTTTTGCACAATCACCACGGATTTGAGCCTCCTAGATCTCCACCCTCTCCCGAGACGGAGGAGCCCGAGATTCCTTCGAGGACAAGCATGGTGGCACGGCTAGGCTCCGAGGGTTATTTTCAACAATATGCTCATCACTTTGGTTATCAAGTCCCTAATCCTCCACCTCCTCCTATGGGACCCCCTACTAGCGGAGAAAGTATTGTATCTCAAGCTTATCAATCTCTCTTCGGCAACATTGATGGTAAGATGTGGTTCATTTTCTCTTTCATTAGCATCTACCATTCTTTCTCAAGTTCTAAAATTCAAATTCTCTCTTAGACTATCCTCCTCCACATGGTGGTGTTCCTCCGGCGTATGGCGGTGCTCCTCCGGAGTATGGTGGTCAGTGATGCTCAGCGGCACCTCTTCTCCAAGTTTTTAGTGATGGATGACAAAGGGGGAGAAGAATAGACGATTAAAGCTTATCTGTCTTGTGCTGTAGGGGTGAAACCGGCTCGATCGGTTTCACAAACCGGCTCGACCGGTTTTGTCTTTGCAGTCCCAAGCTCCTATGTATCCAGATTATCTTTTATCTTAGAGACTTGTTGAGAGATTTGGATCCGTAATATTTAACTCGTTGAACCTTATCTATGTGTTGGACTTGAGAACTCTTGTATTGTGTGCTACAATGTGTGTAATGTACTTTAAATGTTTCTAAGCGACTTAATGGTAGTCTGTGATGCATGATTGTATGGTGAATGAGCTTTGTTTCCTTGTTTTCCCCTCGTGTTGTGCGGCGATCGGGGAGAAACCGGTCGACCGGTTTCGAAACCGTCCGACCGGTTTTTGCCCCCGTGACAAAGACACACTTCGTGTGTTTTGCCTCTCGGCCGTGCTTACTCTTGTCATATGCATCACACACTTATTTTATCTTGTCACACACACTTGTTGCACCCCACTTTGCTGAGATTTAGGGGGAGCTCCTTGTCTTTCTTGAAATACGTGCAAATTGGCATTTTTAGGCCAGAATTTTGGAATTCCACTCTTTGCACGAATTGAGGGGGAGCTTTACCTAAATCTTGGTTCTTATGAGCTTTATTTTTATATCTTTTGTAAGCTTTAATCAAGGTTGTCATCAATCACCAAAAAGGGGGAGATTGTAAGTGCAATCAAGCCTTAAGTGGGTTTTGGTGAATTAAGTGACAACTTGATTAAATCCCTAACACTCTTGTGGAGCATGTGAGCAGGTTAATGATTATTGATAAATGATACTTATGAGTAAATTCATGCTTTTGGCTCACATTGCAATAAAGACAAGAATGGATCATGACAATGTATATGTAATAATTATAAGCATACTAAGAGTGAATGTCATGATAAAGAAAGGATGTTCTTCCCATTGATCTTTACATAAAGCATACAACAAGCGATCCTAAGCTAAAGAAAAGCAAATACAAAGGCATGATGATACATGATAATCGATTGGCTTTTCTATGTTGGGCAAAGCACATTTTGAAGAAAGGAGAAGCTTGTGGTTTTGTAATGGGAGAATTAAATTAAAAATGAATATGGCATCAAGGGATTTCACCATTGACACATGATAGAGATTGATGACCAATGTTGTGAGCTTTGTTAAGAAAAACATCAAGTGATTTCACTATTGCTACAAGATGGAACTTGATGATCTAGACAATAAGTTTACCAAGTTCAATATCAAATGGTTTTCACTCTTATACTTCATGAAGATTATTGACTTGTTCAAAGAAGAGATTTGCAAGACTTCGAGTTGGATTTTAGCTAAGGTCATTTGGCTATCTATATTACTTTGGACCTACATTTGAAAGATTGCAAAAGCAAGGATAATTGATATCAATCAAAGGACAAACAAATTGAGTGGCATCTCGTTTGATTTTATCTCTATGGTGCAAGGCTTGACTCAATTATGGCAAGGATAAGTGATGAAGAGATCAAGATGGCTAAAACGAGGAACTAAGCTAAGGCTATGGATAGCGACCATAAGCAAAGTGGCTAGGGTGAAGTTAAGAGCATCAAGGATTTCGAAGTATCATATCCAAGCCTACCGAGGGAAGTGATAAATTGCATCTAACGTCATGATTGATAAATTCAAGTGGCTTAAGAATTCAAAGTGATTGATCTCTACTCTATGGAAGAATTCTAGGTCGCTAGCTCAAGGTGGACATGCTCAAGCACATACATATGTTTGCTCATCTACAACATGTGCTTAGTTGGTACACGTCATTTGAAGCCCTCGAATCATTGAAGATCATTTATCGGCGTACCTTGGAGGTTCAAGCTCAAGTGGATTTATTAGGATTTATCTTTTCTTGAGTTTAGGTATGCCGTACTATCAAGAGGGATGAATCACTTGGTTGGACAACAAACATCAAAAAGTGCTCAAGTGAAACCTAGAGAGACTAACCCGTGAGATCAAAACCTTAGTCGAGCTCTCTCGGCCAAAACCGGCCCGACCGGTTTTGGAAACCGGCTCCGACCGGTTTGGGCACCGACATCGTCCAACGGCTAGTTGGTTTGTAAACCGGTCCGACCGGTTTGGCAAACCGTCCGACCGGTTTTGTCCGACGGACTAACGGCTAGTTTTGAGTGAGGTGGGTATTTATACCCATGAGCTCCTCCTTGAGGGGCCGCCTGGTTCTCTTCACTCCTAACACATTCCGAACCATAGCAAAGCTCTTCCCAACCTCTCTAAGTGAGATTTAAGCCTCTAGTGCCATATCCTTGAGTTGGGTTAAGAGAGTGACTAGTGTGAGAGCTTTAGAGAGCTTTCAGAAGCCTAGTGAGCATCCCACACTTGAGCACCTGCCGATTTCGTTGAAGATCATTGAAGCATCCTTTACTCTTGGAGCATTTGCTCCTAGACGGCTAGAGGTCGCTTGGAAGCTCCAATCCGAGATTGTGGAAGCTCCAAGAAGTTTGTATTACCCCCGTGAATCTAGTGGAAAACCTCTCATCTCAAGAGATTGTTCTCTTGACTTGAGATCGAGGGAAAGGGCAAGCCTTGTGTGGCGAGTCTATCCTTGTGTGGATACCTCAACAACGTGGACGTAAGCAAGCCTTTGTGGCGAGCCGAACCACGGGATAAATCCTTGTGTCAATTGCGCCTTTACTTCATATACATCTTGCATGTTGGTTTATCTCTCTTTCTAGCATATATCTTGTGCTTCCGCTTCGATCTACCTTGGTGTGCTTGTGCTGTGTGCAGGGACTTTGTTGGTACTCCTGGAAACCCATGTGCAAGTCCCACACCAAGTTTGGTTTGTGCTAGAACTCGTAGAGGGGTTTTACTTATTGATCGTTACGTTCGTGTAAAACCGGTCCGACGGTTTTGGAAACCGGTCCGACCGGTTTCGCATCGACAAGGGGTTGAATATTTTTAAGTGTGCGGGTTCGCCTATTCACCCCCCCCCCCCCCCCCCTCTAGGCGACATCAAGATCCTTTCGGCGTTGGCACGGTCGACCGGTGCATGTCACCGGTCAGACCGGTGACTACCACCTGGCCCATTTTGGTGATTTTTCTTTCCCTTTTTCCTTGAGTGAGTGAATGTATCACTAATTTCAGTCCTGCAACCAAGGATAAGGCATTGCTCTACTAGAGAGCCATTAAAAGCATCGAATGGCATGAGAGAGTAAATTTTTTTATTAAAATAATCAAAGTCACTGCCTCATGCTTTGCTTATACTAGAAGAGCATCGCATGAGTGTTCGTCACGAACCAAAGTGACTTAGACTCAATTGAGCGCATTAGTTACCGAGATGACATTGATTTCACGAAATATATGAGTTTGCTCTTCACATGGTCAATTGAATCCTTCAAGATTTCCATGTCCTCCAAACCATGTGCTCAATGCATCTCTTTCAACCTACAAGCTCAGTAAGCATTTCTTGGTACCCAACACTTGTTGGGTCCTATTGGGTTAGTCACAAGGTGTTTAGGAACCCAAATAGCCCTCATGCTACAATGAGGTGAACTAATCTCCCTCATAGCACAAGTTCTATTCTTATCGTTCCTAAGCTTATGGAAATCATAATGGACAAGGTTTGATTTAGGAACGTTACCATTTGGGCAATCCTTGCCCATGTGACCCTTTTGACGGCATTCGTAGCAAATGCGACTTTTGTTCTTGTTGGTCATCCCATTCCTTGCAATTTCTTTTCTACACTTGCTTCTGAGACTTGTTCTTGGAGAAGGTGGCTTCCTTGCCTTGTTTGATTGAAGTGGGGCCGCCCGGCCGCCACCGGTCCGACCGGTGGCACGCACCGGCTCGATCGGTCATGGTCGAGCCACCGCCCGTTGTTTCTTTTGGGCACGAGTCGGCAAGGTGTCCCTTCTCTCTCGCACTTGTAGCACACCCTCCACTTGTTGGAGCTCCTAGGCTTCTTGGAGAGTGGTTCTTGTGCCTTGTGCTTGATCGGGCGATATTGGGGTTTGATTTGCCCAATCTTGCTCTTTTCTTGAATCTTGTGCTTGTGGGACCTTGTATTTTGTTGAGGAGTTGAACTAGTGGCGGTTGATCTCTTCCCAAGCTTCTTCACCATGCTTTCACGGTTATCTTGAGAAGGTTGCACTTTGCTCTTCTCCTTCAACACACACAAGTCCTTTTGGAGCTTTTCGACCTCTTGCTTTAGTTTATCATTTTCAGCAGCAATGAGGTCTTCACAAGATTCTACAAGTACATGCTCAATGCTAGATTGGCTTGCTTGAGACAAACAATCATTAGCGCTAGATAAAACAACTTGAACTTGTGAGCATGTGCATGTGTGAGATAGAGGTTGTAGAGATTTTACCGATGAAAGCACAACCTCATGGGCTATCTCTAGTGTTGCATAAGAATCAACAAGCTTCTCAAAAGAAAGTTCAAGTTCATTGTGATTAGCTTGTAGGACCATATGCTCGCTAGTGAGCTTCGCTAGTTTGGCTTCTAGATCATCATTGGCATCTTCTTCTAATTTAGCTCTACAAGCAAAGGATTTGATGTCATGATCATATTTGTTAGCCAATGTTTCATACTTACAAACCAAGGATGCAAGTTCGGATTTGAGAAGCTCAAGTTCTCTTGACGAAGAGCTTGAAGCTTCAATCTTTTGGTCCTTAGCCCCTTTGGCTTGTCTCTTTTTCTTGCTTCTCTTCTCCTTCTTGGCCATCAAGCAAGTTGGTGTGCCCTCGCCGGCACCGGTCTGACCGGTGGGTGTCACCGGTCTGACCGGTCCCTGCAGAGGGACAGCGTCTTCGCTTCTTTGCTCTTCTTCTTGCTTGAGGTTTGATGCTTGATGCTCAGTAGATGTTGTAGAGGTAGGGCACATCTCCACTGACTCATTTTCATCATCGCTCTCGAGTTCATCCCATTTGGTGTTTACCAACTCAAGTAGTAATTTCCAAATGAGATGAGCATCTTCGGAAATCTTTTTGCTCTTCAAGATAATGTACTTTAGTTCTCTACATACACAACTACACAAGAGGTTAGTAATAACGGCATTGAGTTGCTTCTTCTCCAAGTCCATTGGTGAGACACATGTCTCATCCTTTGGAAGGATACTCGCAACCATAATGCTCTCAGCGGTAGGGCCCAAAACCTTAAGTGCAATGTGAACATTAGAGCACCAAGAAGAATAGTTTGAGCCATCTAGAGCTAGAGGCTCAAACGGTACCTCACAAGTTGTCGACATCGAAGAACTCCAAGCGGTTAAGCTCGAATCGGAGCACCAAGCTCTGATACCAATTGAAAGGACCTTGATGTCGCCTAGAGGGGGGGGTGAATAGGCGTGACGACCAAATTAAACTTTTCCCCCCAACGCACTTGAGCCGACAAGTGCTCCACCGGCCGGACCGGTGGTGGTGACCGGTCGACCGGTCAAGCAATCGGTCCTCACGGATGACACCGGCCGACGGTGCGCCTCACCGGTCGACCGGTGTAGCACATAGAACCCGCAAAAACAACTTCAAGCACCTCTTGGCTTCTAGCACGAACCAAACTCGGGGTGTGGCTTTTGTAGATGATCACAAGCGAGTAATGAGCCCCGCACACACAAGTAACACACCCAAGTAGATCGAGCGAAGCAAATGAAATATGCTAGAAAAACAACTTAGAGAGTCGAACCACACGAAGAAGCAAGGATTTGTTTCCCGAAGTTCACCACCCACCGAGGAATGGCTACGTCTCCGTTGAGGAGCTTGTAAGGGACGATTCCCATAACAAGCCGGTCTCTTTCAACCACTTTCCTCCTTTCCACTAAAGTGATCTTTTCCACGAAGAGGCAAGATCGCAGCCCTTACAAACTTCCCGCCGCTCACCACAACCTTGGGAGCTAGCCGGCGACACCTAGCCGTCTAGGAGGCAAACCTCCAAGACTAATAAATGCACCAAAGTTTGTAGACTCAAAACCAAAGTGCTCAAGCTATGGAACTCGCTCTTGTTAGCTCACAAAGTCACTCCTAGGCTCACTTTCTCAACCCAACACAAAGATGATGGCTTGAATCCACAAATCTCACAAAGAGATTGTTGGGGAGAGCCACTAAGGCTTAGAGCTAGTTAGAAATGGCTTGGGATCTCAGCAACAACACTAGAAGCAGCAGCTCTCACTTGAAGAGGGCTTGGGGTATTTATACCCCTCAAAGGAGAAAACTAGCCGTTAGATCCGGGAGGCACCGGTCGGATCGGTGCCCTACACCGGCGACCGGTGTATGAAAAACTAGCCGTTGGGCCGGCGGCACCGGCCGGACCGGTGCCCCCGACGGCCGGACCGGTCGAGCCCGAGTTGCCCCCAAAACCTCTTTTGAAGAAGCTAGCACTTCATCACCACGATGAAATGACCCAAAGTTAGGTTAGGAGGGTTAGTTAGCTCACTCAAGGGCTAGATCTCACTTAGGTCAACTAAAGAGCACTTTGACTTGGTCAACTTGCTAAGTTGCATCCCTCTTGATAGTACGGCGTACCTATACTCAAGAAAAGAGTAAAAGAGCTTTGATGACCTCTTGAGCTTGAACAACTTCAATTCTTGCCATACTTGATCGATAACCACTTGAGGGCTTTCAACATAGCCTTTGACTTGAGCACGTCCATACTTGAGCTAGTGACTTAGGATCTTTCCATATAGCCTAAGAATGCACACTTGGATCCATGGCCACTCCATGTTGCCAATCTTAACGAGTTGATGACTTGCAAAGCTTCTCTCGGTTAAGGTTTGAATATGATACTTGAAGACCCCACGGATGCTAGACCTTCACCCTAGCAAAACACTTATGGCGGCTTAGCTACGGCCCCAAAGATTGCTTAGTCCCTCACCCTAGACATCTCGGTTGATCTCTTCATCACTTATCCAATCCACTTTGAGTTCCACTTTGCTTCACACGCAATTAACCTTCATTTGAAAATCCCGCTTCAAATGCTTGATCTTGATTGACAACGGATATGCAAGCTTCCATTTTTAGAACCATAGAAAGTATACTCAACATCTTGTTCTCTTTCAATAAACTCATGAAGTCTTGCACCATATGCTTATCTTTGTAGATGTGAGCCATAAAATACATCCATATTTAAAATGCTTCAAAGGTAGCTCACGAATATATAATGAAAACCTGCTCACGATCTTAGACAAAAGCATTAGTCCTTTAATCGCCTTGTCATTCAATTCACCAAAATCCACTTAGGGGCCTAGATGCACTTTCAAGTACTCCCAACAACCAGATAACTGCGGTTTCGTGCAATGGGTGGATCCCCCAGCTATTCACCCGTACCAAGAGTACATCAACTACCTCGAGGATGTTGTCATCTTCAACCTGAGGCAAGAACTCGCGTCGGCATTGGCTTCTCCAGATCCCACATCTACCAACGGCGATGACGGACCTGTGACCGGACCAATGGTGGTGAAGACGAACACCGGCTGTGAGGACGAGTACTGCTGTTGTCCGTGCCACGAAAAGGACAACACTCCACCAGCAACTCCACCATCTGATCCAACTCCACCCCCGACGGGGTACTACATGCCGTCCCAGCAGTCCGGCGGGTCTATGATGTCTGGGTTCTCTTGGTATTATTCGTACAATTAGACTACAATTGTTGTAATCGTTTATCTAAATTCCCTAAGGCACGTTAGGACTAGCAAGAGCGACACAAAGTTAGGGTAATTGTGTCGCACGTGCCATTGCAAATGTATGGTTGATCTAAATTCGTCGTTAAGTATTAATGGTTGGTCGTTCTATTCAATCCTTCAACAATTCGAATTTTTAAAAAAATAAAAAATCCTACAGCCGCAGCCCACGGCGGCAAGGAATACATACCGTCGTGGGCCGCGGCGTTACCTCAGCCGCACGCTGACGCCGGGCGCTAGGCGCCTAACGCCACGGGCCACGGCGACAGGGACTTAACGTCGTGGCTCTTGGCGTTACGGCTAAGGGCCCACTCCTGGTGGCACCTAGCGTCGTGACCGACGACGTTATGTCCCTGACGCTGTGGGCCACAGCGCCAGATGTATATTTTTGCTAAATTTGTATCAGACCATATATTTTTCAAAATCGTGAAAAATTAAATATAAAAAATTCAAAAAATCTCAAGTTGCTCCTATTGCATATTGTCAATTCAAGCCCAACAATAGCACATGATCGGGCCCATTTGGATCGTAGGTCGTCCGTTGAGTTTTTCTTACAGCTGGGCCAGGTTTTCTAGGTTCGGACTATCATTAGTGGGCTGTGAGTTAGAGCCTGCTGAGCCGACGAGCGGGACAATAAAAGGGAAATCTTAGACTGAGTCCAACAAAACATGCATTTCCATTTTTGCATCACGAGTTGGCACTGTGCATGGCCGAATCTCTCTCCAACAGGAGAGGCAAAGGGTGAGGCAAAATGCAAATGGAGGAGAGAGGGGATGCAAAATTGCATCCCCTCTCTCCTCGAAGGCATCCGCGCGCAGGGGAGAAGGAGAGAGCCGGCCGCGCGCGGTAAAGAGGGAGGCGAGAGCGCGGGGGCGGCGGCGCGGGGCAAGGGCGCGCGCGGCGCGGAGGAGGGAGGTGAGCGCGGACCGCGGAGGAGGAGCGCCAGTGTTGTTGACGAGGACGCCCGCGACGAGCCCCTCACCGACAAATTCGAGCATGATGGCCTCCTCCCTCCAGCTCGCTGGCAGAGGGAGTCGTTCGATGTGCGCTGCCGGCCCGAGGTGCAGGGGATCGAAGATGCCGCTCGTCCTCACCGGGGAGATGCGAGGCGCAGGGGCTCGCCGACGAAGGACGCGGGGTCGCGGGGTAGGGGCTCGCTGGCGAAGAAGGCGCTGCCGCCCGAGTCTGTCATCGCCACGATCTTGCAGCGAAATCGTCGATTCGAGCTCCACCCGGATCCACCGCGCCGGCGGAGGGAGCAGGCAAAGATACATAGGTCGATTCACCTTCGCACGCCTCCTCACCTCAGCGGTGGCGTCACGTCGATCTTGCAGCGGATGGAGCTCCGGCGGCGGCACCTCCTTCCCCTTCTCTCCATCCTCTCCGGTGAATCCCGGCGCGGTCAAGCGAGGTGGGCGGAGTTGCTGCACCCCTTCCTCATCGTCTTCCTCCCCGCCGTCGCGGCCAGAGGGGAGGCCGCCGCTCCGGCAGGGCCTTGCCCGTCGAGCTCCTCCCCAACAGCAGCGCTACTGCTCTCTCTCCTGTAGTTCGGCGGCTCGGCAGAGAGAGGAAGGTAGGCGCGCTCTTGCCGGCGCTGGAGGAGGGCAGCGCATGCAGCAGGAGACGGTAGGCGCGCTCTCGCCAGCGAGGGAGGCAGGTGGCGCATGCAGCAGGAGACGGGGAGATGCATATGCAATTGCTGACTTGTTGTTGGAGGTGACACTTTGAGAAGAAAAGGAAAAGCACTGTGTATGCGAGGCAAACCCAGATTTACCTCTCAAAAATGCAATTCCTTGTTGGAGTTAGTCTTATTATGTATCTTCGGGAAGGTTGTATTGTGCTAAAACTTCTAATGTGATTGTGCAGTCAACCACAACTATTGGATCCCATGAATCCATAACCTATACCTGAGCATTTTTAGCCCGTCCCAGCTCGCCCCGCTAGCCCGGCCCGGGCCCCGCCCGCCCACGAACGTTACTGGACGGACGTGGGTAGAGATCTTGAAGCCTGCGAAATTTTTTTTTGCTCGAGCTCGGCCCGAAATGTATTTTTTAGTTGTTTTACACTATAAAATACGCGGGTGGCCTGCCTAAGCCCGGGCCCGGCCCGAAAACTGGGGCCCGACACATCCCTAACCTCACATCCTCTCTCCTGCTCTTCACTCCGTCCCGTGTACCCACGTCGCAGCCCATTCGTGCCGCCAAGGAGGTCCACCTGCGCGCCCTAGTGGGCCCCGGTGCCTGCGTGCCACCAACCCTGTGACCCGCCGCCACCTCAAGCCCCGCCGGCGGCCCGCAAGCCGCGCACCGTGACTCGCGCGCACCCGCACGAGCTCGCCTGACGTGGCTTCGAGCGCGGGCGCCAATGCGCCGCCGGCCGTTGGCCATCGGGATGAGGAAAATGAAGGAGATTTTTCAAAATATTGGTAAAAAAATATTGATGCGAAAAATGTTGTAATATTTTGCAATATATTGACAAAAATAACGTAAAATGTTGAAAAAATATTGCAACATTTCTAAAAAATGTTGCAACATTTTTTATTTAATAGTCATGAGGTGGGATGGCCGGAAACTATTAGCTATCAATTTTAGGTGAGTTTCGGTGGGTTGGAAATTTCAAACCTTATCTACTTCTGGTTGCCAATAGGAGCCCCGGACAAAAACTTAAAAAAAAGAGAGGTGGGTCACACCAGACGGCGGTTGTGTAAGAGCAACTCCAAGAGACTCGCTGAATTAGACTAGCTACATTTGGCCAGTATTCTTCCTCTATATTTTCTCTTCTTCCAACAGACTAGCTAAAATGACTAGTCATCCCACAACTAGGCCTACATGTCAGCCATGTGAGAGAGGTGGGAGCATGAGGGGACCGCGCGGGAGGTGGTGGGGCCGCGAAGGATAGCTAGCAGAGGGCGCTAGCCATCTTTGGCTAACGAAGGCACAAGTTTAGCTAGCGAGGAGAGCTAGTGGGGTGTTTGGCTAGTATGTTGGAATGTCGTTTTTGTTAATTTTTCCATTTTTAGCTAGTCAAACCAAGATAGCTAGTCTATTGGAGTTGCTCTAATTCCGAGGCATGGGCCTGATAGCTAAAAAAATATATCTCAGATATATTCAGAATTTGTTCTACCATCTTTTTCTAACTTCCTGTTTCATTGAATTTTGAAGTCATGGGCCTAAAATATTGTAATGAATAAGCTGTGGATTGAATGAATTATTGTGTGAGGTCCTGAATTTAGCATGCTTAGAGTTTGTCACGATCATTCACATATCATTCAAAGCCTGTTTGACACAGCTTCAAAAGCGGTTTCAGGAGCGGCTTCGCGACTTGAATTGCCAAACGACAAGCTCGCTCGTTAGCTCCCCTGGATTTGCGCTAAGAGCAACGCGTATCACGCGTGAAGCTGCGAAATTGCAGCTCCCTACCGCTCTCTCCCTCGACAAGGAGCTGTTGGGGAAGCTGTTAACTAAAAAACAGGTTAGCTAGTGAAGCTAAGCTGTGCCCTCAGTTATTCATCTCTTGAGTCTTGCCGTTTACTCGCATAGCTCCTTTCTTTTGGATCTAATGTACAGTCACTATTACATATCAGTATATCATGATACGGAGTTCTAATGTGCAAACACAATGCATGACAGATCATGATCTTGAGGATCTAATCCTGCAACTGAAGCTCTAGCATTACAGTTCACATTACCAATAAGATAGTTCAAAATAAAATTAAACTTTGAATTTGAATTTTAACCAGCCACAACCTATGCGACGTATCGACCATTACGACTATTGGCTTGTTTAATCTTATCATCTAAGACATTTTAAATACTATGTATATTAGTAGAATATAATAGACAATTCTTTATGATCGAGTTTAGAATCGATGGTAATTCACGGTAATCTTAGAAGGAGTAGCCTCTAACCTTGGTCGCAAGCAATACGTTTTTTCCGACAACACAAGCAATACGTATTGACCGCGTTGAACCAATTCTCACCCAGTCACCGGCGGTTCTATCTCATGGGCGGCAGTAAGGGTCAGCAACTCCAAAAGACTAGCCATCTTGGCTTAACTAGCTAAAAAATAAAAAATTTGTCTAAAAAATAAATCCAACAGACTAGCTAAACTTACTTTAGCTATCATCCACTAGCTAAACCGGGGGCTTCGCTGGCTATCTTTGGCTAGCTAGTCCCGCTAGCTATCCCCTTGTACATGAGTATGACAGGCGGGACCCACTAGCGGTGGAGTATATGGAGAGTTGATTTTAGCTAGTTTGTTGGATTTCGTCAACTTTTTACTAGTTATTTCATTTTACATACTAGCCAATTCAGTAATTTAGCTAGTGATATTTAGAGAGGCTCTTGGAGTTGCTCGGCAGACCCATTAGTTAGAGTAGAGTCTTTACTTACAGATGGAGCTTTTTTTTTCTATTTAAATAGAGGATGTATCAATCCAATGGGACAATATACAAACAAATCTAATTCTACAATCTGACAAATTGTTTCGGTCGCTTTGGTGGCTGATGCATAGTGATTGTTTCGGAGAAAATCATCTTGTTAATATGGCCGATTGTTGATGACCGATTTGTTCCGAAAGAAAAGATCTGCTGTCCGGTGGCTGCTAACCCAAACCAAACAAGGCGTCATCCCGGTGTTCGGCATCTCCCGCCACGGCCGAGGGGCGTGACAGGTTCACGACGCCTCGCCGGTCGCCGCCTCACGGTGTAAGCAGCGCGCCGGAACCGTCGAGCTTTGCTGCCGCGGGACTCGGCACGGTGAGTTTCCGAGTGGGAAGCTGGTGGCAATTGTCAGTGTGTCGTGCTTCGCTTGTGCCCCTAATGTGTTTGCGTGAATGCGCAAGCAGATGCGCTCGCTAAATCTTGCCATCTCTCCTCTGTAGGTGGTTTTCATCTGATCCCAAGGGCAAGGCACCATGGCGGACGACCCCGCCGCCGGAGCCGCGCACGACTACCCCACCATCGACCCGACCTCGTTCGACGTCGTGCTCTGCGGCACGGGGCTCCCGGAGTCCGTCCTCGCCGCCGCCTGCGCCGCCGCCGGGAAGACGGTCCTCCACGTCGACCCCAGCCCGTTCTACGGCTCCCACTACTCCTCCGTCCCGCTCTCCTCCCTCGCCTCCTTCCTCTCCCCCGACGCTTCCCCGTCCTCCTCGACCGCGGCCGCGGCCGCCGCCTCCGGTTCGCACACCGCCGTCGATCTCCACCGCCGCAGCGTGTACTCGGAGGTCGAGACCTCGGGGCCTGTCCCCGAGCCGGCGAGGCGGTTCACCGTCGACCTCGTGGGGCCCCGGGTGCTGTACTGCGCCGACGAGGCCGTGGACCTCCTACTGCGCTCGGGGGGCAGCCACCATGTGGAGTTCAAGAGCGTGGACGGGGGAAGCCTCCTCTACTGGGAGGGCTGCCTCTACCCTGTGCCAGACTCGAGGAATGCCATCTTCAAGGACACCACACTCGAGCGCAAGGAGAAGTTCGTCCTCCACAAATTCTTCAATCTTGTCAAGGAGCACATTGCTGCCACATCAGTTTCTGCTGATGAGAGGGGAGAGGATGCTGCTGCTGCCATGATATCTGAGGAGGACCTGGAACGCCCCTTCGTTGAGTTCCTCAACCAACATCGGCTTTCTTCCAAGATGAGAGCGTAAGGGTGTTCTGAATTGGTCAAGTATGAACTATTTTTGGTAATAATGTGGCTAAGTTTAAGTCCTTTGTGGTGTTTGCAGGGTTGTGATGTATGCAATTGCCATGGCAGATTATAATCAAGATGGCCTGAGACTTCTGAGAAAGTAATTACGACGAGGGAGGGAATCAAGACCATTGCTCTGTACTCCTCATCAATTGGGAGGTCAGTTGGCTTGCCTGAACATTTTATTGTTCACTTTTGAAACCATATTCTCTGTATATTCTATTATGTAAATGCCTTATTGAGTAATCCATCTTTTATTTAGCTTTAGAGAATAAGTGGCCTGGCATGTGAAATCTTAAGAACTTAGCTGTGGTACTAAATCTTTCTTATGTTTTTTCAACCATAACAGGTTTGCTAATGCAGAGGGTGCTTTCATTTATCCTATGTATGGGCATGGTGAACTGCCTCAAGCTTTCTGTCGCTGTGCTGCGGTTAAGGGTGCCCTATATGTAAGATGATCTTCACAATATATGTGGTGATGATTTTTACACTCTAGCTTTGGCTATTGTTTCTTTAGTCATGTGACTGTACCATCTTTTATCCCAATTATTAGGGATATTGATGAGATAGACCTTGGGTTTGCCAACTCTCTGCTGGAATGGCATCCTTCACTTTATTTCTTCTTCCTTATAAGTAACTTGTGCCAATTCTTAGCAATCATATTTTGTTATTCAGGTGTTGCGGATGCCGGTGGCTGCACTTCTTATGGATGAGGTATGATGATAAATCAAGTTCTATACTGGCCATATTCTTGTTAGCTTTTTTGCCTGATGTTTATCATACAGCAGCCATTTTGAAGTATCACTTATTTGAGCTATGTGTCGTCTTTCGCACACAGCTTCTGTTTTCGTGTTTTTTGTTAACAATTGGACACTCGGATATGTTTTGCAAATATAGAGTTAAAATATATCAGTGATTATTTTCTTTATTTTGTTTTCCATGGCAGAGGATGCATGCTTAACATGTAGGGCTGCATTACCAATTCTTTGTTTCTTTACCCTTTTGCTAACATGAAATACTTTGCATTTTACTGATCAGGAAAATAAGCATTTTGTAGGTGCCAGATTGGCATCTGGTCAGGGTATTTCTTGCAAACAGTTAATAATTGATCCTTCATTCAAAATTCCTACCTTGGATGTTCCATCGGATTCAAATACAAATTTGTCAAGAAGTGTTGCGAGGGGAATATGCATATTTAGCAAGTCTTTGAAACAGGGTTCATCAAATGTTCTGGTTGTTTTCCCTCCAAAGTGTAAGAAAAACTATTCTTCTATGTGTGATTCTGCTAGGTCTCCTTGATGTAGTCATGTAGCCATGGTGGTCTTGCTTCTCTTAGTTGATTCAGTTTCCACTCTTGATTTAGCACTAGAAGAGGAGCAGGTTGCGGCTGTTCGTCTTCTTCAACTGAGCAGCAATCTCGCAATATGCCCTCCTGGAATGTAAGTTTTGTATCCTATCGTCATAGCATGCATTAGTTGCACTTTTCACATATACTTTTTCTAGGTTTCTATCCCATTCAGAATTTCCATATAATATAGGCAAGTAACTTACCCGCAAGCTAATCTCAATGCAGGTTTATGGCATATCTGTCTACTCCCTGTACCGATGCATCTGCCGGAAAGCAGTGCATCAAAAAAGCAATAGATGCTCTGTTCAGTTCACAGGGTTCAGATGGCTCTAAAAGCCACCTTGAGTCAACCAGTGAAAGCACCGATGATGTGAAGCCTACACTAATCTGGAGCTGTGTGTACGTTCAAGAGATCACACAGGTGAATTTTTTTTTTGTTATCATTACGGACTGTATCCATGTGCATTTCAGCACTGGTAAACAAATTTGCTCCATGTATATGTTCTTTTTATTTAAAACATTTGCTGTCCTATCTTGCACTATCAGGGAACATCGACATCTGGTTCTTTATGGTCATTCCCCATGCCTGATGAAAACCTGGATTACAGGAACATATTGGAATCGGCAAAAAAGGTAGTGCATCCTGGGATGTTGCTGTTTATTTTCTGAGGCACTCATGTACCTGAACTGGCTAAATAGTGGAACTTTTAGTAGTCAGAATTGTTCCTGTCAGTATGAGATGGTTACTGAATATGACAATTGCATGCTCTTCATAGTATACATCAAGAGTTATGTTGTTTTTATGAAAGCTTTAGAATGGTTGATGCTTCATTTACATCACTAGCTCCGTCCTGATGAATTCTTTTATGCTTCTTTTGCAGTCATTTGCAGATATCTATCCTGGTGAACAATTCTTGCCTAGAAATTCAGCTCCTGTACATGGTGATGATTCTGATTCTGCGGAGTAAAACCATATTTCTAGAGGTACATGCGACTTGTACTTGTGCAATATGTAGGATGCTCTGCTATGGAAAACGAGTTGAACCAAATCAGGGTGAATAAACCTTCAAATGCACTGCAATATACTGACAGCCTTGGATGCCTCGAACCTCCATATAGTCTTGAGAACAAGGTTGTAACCAATACAAGTTACAAAAGCTTAAATGCTTCTAAGAATCTATTGTAGGAAACCAGAAATTTGAGCACCGAGTATTTCTTTCTATTCTGACAGCTCCACCATTTGGCAGGAGAACATTGTCCCAGAATGAAGGCATGGCTCGAGCGTCGCAAGGGAGCCCATTGCGTTGATGAGCAGTTGTGCTAGATTTCCACAGTGTAGGTGGGCTTGCGTAGGTGTACGGATTCTTGCAATACTTTGCTGTATACAGGATGCCATACGGGATACATGCTGAACGCTTTGATATTGGTTCCCCAATTGAAGTCATTGCACTAGCGTAGGGGAGAAAATGGATGTTTTATAGTAGACTTTTTATTTCCCCTTGAGGGTAGCAGATACATGCGTGGTGGGATGTGAATATTCTTAATTCCCAGATCATCTTTCCTCATTTTGAGTGTTTTGGATGCTTTCTAGCAAACTTTTGGCGTTTACTAGCATTGGTGGAGAGCTGGTGGCTGATGTCGAAATGTTGTGAGTGAAAAATATTGCGGATTGGAGCCAGGGTGTTGGATATTATTTACCATCCCATCGGAGCGCCGCCCACCTCCTGTGATAAAAGAAATTCTCGACATAATAAAGGATCCCTCTGTGTGAACGCAGTGATGTCTCTGTAAATGGTGCTTGGTTTCCTATTAATTACCACCGTAATAGCAACAGCCACCAGCCAACAGTACTTTTCTCTCAGAACAAACCAACACCAGCCATCAGCCACCAGCCAAACGAACAGGTCTATCTACCAGCATTTAGCATCAGTCTTCCGCGTTTCTTTCATTCGCTTGTGTGTTTCCGGCGCTTGACCGACGACCAGTGGAGCACCGGAGCCGGTGATATGGCAACCCTACTCAAGCCGATGACATATTATTGTCCATTGCTCCATTGCCAGGTAATCAAGATCATCATCCAAATATTTTGACTTCAGTTTATTTTGGATCCTGATCGGCGACTATCAGGCTGTTTTTTTTTTTTTGCTAAATCGGAGACTCAGGGGGTCATAATGTGCAGTTCATGGTGGCGGCACCAATTTCTGTACTTGCAATGCTACAAGAAGGGGTCGTCCTCATTCATGGTCTTTGTGAATTATTTGCTTAAGATGATCCCCTCAGCGATGCACACGGAGGTGTTGTATTATAAGCAGCCAAGGTTACTCTCTATCACCATATTAGCCTATTTGATTTCCTCAAAAGATGCAACAAGATCTGTTAGTGATTATAGCAAGCAATTTATTTTAATTCGGTCTGTTCTTGCAGATTGCCAACATTACTAATCAAGCATACAGATTAGTATCACTGGAGCACCATGCAAGAGGATTGTTGACGATTCTGTACTATCGTTCTAGAAGAAATTATAATCCTGTCAAATTACTATATGTTATACAAATTACTTGTTTTCATGAATTATTAATCTGTACTGGCAAAAGTAAATGCATTAAAGAAACAATTTTCATAATTTGGAGTAGTATTTTTTCAAGTTCAGTATTTGGAGTAGTATTTTTTCCAATTCAATATTTGGAGTAGTATTCAATCTACAGGATATTAGTCCTAAAATAAATTAAAATTACTTCTAGGCATGTTTTTTTAAATAATTTTCCAGTTTAAGGAGGTATTTTCAGTAACAGATGCCTTTGGAAAATTATTTCTCATAAGTTGGAATAGTATTTTCTACGTACAATGATCTTCTGCATGCCTAAAGTAGTAAATTCCCAATTACTTTAAATTCATAGTGATTCTAATCGGCATAATCTTTATGTGGCACACACTTCTGATGGGAGCATTTTTACATTCAGGGACAAAAATGGACTATTTGTGCCTTGAACGTGTATGCATGCAAACTTCAACTATACCTCAAATCCCTTTATTTTAATATGAAGCTTCCTCATTTTACGGCTCAGACCCCTCTATATCTCATAGAAAATTACGACTTCATTTGGCAAATCTCTTTTTTAATTTCCAAAAAGTCAAATCGTTATTTGTCCGCCAATTGAACCAAGCGTCTGGAATGCCTTAAAATATGTATAATTAGAATACATATGCTTTTTACTACTTGGGATGAGAAGCTCCACCCATTACTCTACCGTTAGCAAATTACTCCTTATTTGCTTCATGAGTTGAAGTAATTTACCACAAATACAAGCTGATCTTTTTAATTCAATTTGCTTCATGAGGAATCTATATCGTTGCATTGGTTCAAATCAGAAAAGTTATCGACCAATGATCTGACAGTACAAAACCTAATAAGCTGCTATTGACTAAATAATAAATGTGCTATTGGCTAAATAATAAATGGCGACATCACACTAGATCGGAATCATCGTGAGATTAATGGTGTTCAATAAATAATAAATGCTCATTAAAACACATGCACTACGATTGATTTTTTTACAGCCAGAAGGTCCTCCGGCCCGCTGATCTCAACGACATCACACCTCTACTCGCGCTACCCTCCATGCTGCCCTTCAAACGCCGCTGTTGATGATTACCTACTGCAGCATATTAAAAAATCATACTGCAGCATATTAAAAAAAATCATACATACGCACTTCGTAAAAAAACATCACGCATGCTCCGCTACACTGACTGCTCATCATGTTCTCCTCATCTATTATTTTTCCCATATGTGATGACCGTCGAAACAACCGGGATTGCTGATTGCGATCGAATAAATCAATGAGTCAAAGATATACAGTACAATTCTTTCCACCATCGCCATGAGACAAAGAAGTGAAAAAAATTAGGCTTACGCGTCAGCCCTTCGTGCCGCCGCCACACGGCATGGGCAGGTCGACGGCGGACGCGGCGGCACCCATGGAGAAACGACAGCCCCAAATTTCAGCATTGGATCTACAGTAATTAAATGCAAAAACGAATTCATCTAGGCAACTTGTGTCGATTTTACTACTGACATATGATGAGGACTAAACATGTCAGTAGTAATTTACCTCGCCGGAGCTTTGGGCAGTCACGGTGGTGCGTGGTGAATATCATCCACCACGCGATGTGGTGAATATTCCTATATATATGTGTGTGTAACGAACTAGAATGGCATTCTGTGTAAATGATTTTGGAGGAAAAACGAACTAAAGTGGTAAGTCAATGTAAATAATCAGCGGACCCAAAAAAACACTATTAGGTACCCCATACCCACTTTCATCCTTAGCGACAGGGTGCCTAATGCTGATTTGTTGTGAGACATGCTGATTTGTTGTGAGACATGACCTGTAACATAATCACCCAATTCACCTAGTTTATCAATAGTTTGGAGGGCTTCACCGCGGGTAAAAATGATCGCGATTTTGGTTTTCGGGTTTCCCTTGACTGAATTTCGAAAGTAATGTTGATTGGTGCTGATAAGCTAAGCGAACAGGCCGCTCCACTGTTTACTATAGATTATTCCTCTTTTTTTCTTTTGATTTATAATCGAAAAATAAACGTGCTACTTGAGTTTTTTTTTCTTTCATTGCGTTTCTGGTTCTTCACATGATAAATCAACCGACTTCAAAATCCGCCGAACATACTTGTCTATTGGCTTGGCTCGTCGATCAGTAGCACGGGGATTTGCTCGAAGAAGAAGAATTCTAGAACGGCACTGGACATCAGGACATGGGAGCATGGAACTATGGAAGTATGGAACTGACAAGAGGATCATCTCCTTATCCTGCCCAGCTAGCTAGAGTCCACGTCAGTAACGGCCCCTTCCAAAAAAAAGAACCTTAGCAGTAGAGCGAGCCCAAAGCCCCGACGCAACCCCCGGCTGCTCTCCTGTCTCCTTCCGTCGCTTCCTTCTCGGCTTCTCCCCATTCCCCCGCGACCCCGCGTTGCAGCTCCTTGCCCGCCGGCTGGTGCTCCGTCCCTCGAGTCGATCCCGCACTCCAGGCCGCCGATCGGGATGGCGCGCTGAGCCTGCCCCCCGTGCGCGCGCGCGCGTCTCGTCGGGCACGATGCTATCGGCGTCCACCAGGGTCTGCTCTAGGCTCGCTTCTCCGCACGCCTCATCCGGGCCCGCCGCCGCCGCTGCTGCGGCCGCGGCCGCGGCGGCGCTGGCGAGCTCCTCCGCGCTGGGCTCCGGGATGAGCTTCCTGGAGAGGCACCCCGTCCCCCCGGGCGCCGGGTTCGGCGACACGGGGAGCAGTCGCGCGGCGGCTGACGACCCACCACCGCGGCCCTGCAGCTCGTCCGGCGAATCGAGGTGAGCATCAGAACCGCGGGGGGTGAGGTTCCGGTTCCGACATTGGTTAAACCCATGATCGCGGACCTCAATTGCTAGCAATTTCTATCACTACATTTATTGGTTGGTTCTCAATTGCTAGCATTTTCTCCCACTACATTGATTGGTTGGTTCTTGCTTGGAATTGTGATTGCTGAACAAGTGAACTCCCAACTCACATCCTGCGCGGATGAAAATGTCCAGTAATTTCCCAGGATCGTGTCATTTACTTCTACCTTCTGTTTCTGATAGGGAAGGATGTCAGGGAAGTAGAGTGCCATATCAAAGGCAGCCGATGGCACATCAGCGCAGAGCGACTGATGGATCAAGCCACCACGTTTCTGCTGCAAGCTGTTCTTCGCTGTACCAACAGAGTTATAGATACTTTTCATCATTGTCTGATCAACAGAGGTTTTGGGCTGGAAACAAGGTGTGTGCAAGCATCCACATCCATGTAGTAGTTTGCTTACGGCTTACCATTTCGTAGGCGTCCAAGATCATTTGATTGGTATTTTAAGGGGCTGTTTGGACGCCCGCCACACTTCGCCAAGCCAAACTGTGGCGCGCCACAGCCAGTGGCGGGCGTTGGGACGGCCACACCCATTTCACTGTTTTGTGGCAGGGGTGCATGTGGCGTGGCAAGGTTTGGCCGGGAGCCAAACAGGCCCTAAGATACTCCTATCAAACAATTTCATGCGCTTAACATGAGATTTCAAATCATCATTGAAGATGTTTGGAATCTGAGAGTAGGTATACTGAAGTAAGTGTCTATGTTTCCAGCTTATAAATGATTTGCCAAGGCATGTAAAAATTGTGGAAGTTGGGGCACGTGATGGACTGCAGAATGAAAAAGGCACTGTACCAACACCTGTAAAGGTTGAGCTTATACGGAGACTGGCTGCCTCTGGATTATCTGTTGTTGAAGCAACTAGTTTCGTATCTCCAAAATGGGTACCACAGGTAGAGGCTTTATATAATAACTGGAGAATGCACAGATTATCTGTCTGTTTTATCTGCACTTATTGTACAAATTAATTATCTCAGGATCACGATTTAACTTGTTCTTTTCATCAATATGTGATTTAATTTTCATGGATCCAGAAGGCCTATGTCTGTTTTTCTGTCTTTTTAGATATATTTGTTGCTAGACATTGCACAGCACTCAAGAGTTGGAAAACAATCAATGCTTCATTAACCCGTTATCAGTATGCCATTTAATATATCATAACACTTTCCTATCTCTACCAAAGTAGTAATGTTTTCCCCTTCAAAATGTAACTACTATAGTATTGTCTTTTATGAAAAGAAACTGATGAAATGGTGACACCGTCCACATCAGAACAGCCAATTGGATTGGGTTTTGACTCGTTTACTTCTACATGAGCGAAAGCATAACCTTAATCTCTGATTGGAGCATCTACATCGTGCAAATGTTGTTAACTAAACTGATGTCTTTCTGGTGTTACTAGAAGATTGCTGCAATATGATGGTTAGTCTGGGAATATGTGGGTCCTTGGCAGGATGTGAAACTACCTAACGGTTGAGTGTAATGTGTGATTTTGATGCGTGCTATTAGAAGTTATTGTTACTGTGGATCCATAGAACCTCTAGATTTTAATTTGTACTTTCAAAACTAATATTTTACAATGCGGCAACCATTTGGTCAAACTTTATCTGTTTCAAAGGTGTACTGACAAATAGCTTCTCTGGTTTGATTGAATCTACATATGTTGTGTTGCTTGGCATTTGTAATGGCATGCATACTTGCATACGCTTAAAGAAACTATCGAAATTAGCATTATTGCAAAGATGACAAACAAGCTCTCAAAAGTTTTCCTGAACGTAAATAGTTACAGGTGTGACATTTACACAAACAAATAGTTTCACTACATCCTGGAGAAAACTCTAAAAGTTAATCATCACGCATTACATCCCCAATATCACATAAAAAGATTGAAGTGGATCTCTTGATATTACTATGCTAAACTTGATTCATCATTCTTTTCATATTTATACAAACATTGATGTTTTATGTGTATTTGCTTGCTTTGTAATTTCTTTTACATGGCCCCTACTTGCTAAATTTACTTTTCTTTTCCCTTCCCATTAGTTTTTTTTAACAGATCTTGCCCATTAGTTCACTGTTTGCTATGTATTTACCAAATATTTTTTCATTAATATGATGTTTGTTATTGTAGTTAGCTGATGCCAAGGATGTCATGGAAGCAGTTCGAAATATTGAGGGTGTACGTCTTCCTGTATTGACCCCAAACCTTAAGGTGAACTATGTTTATTCAGCTGACCGTTAATACTGTACCTTGGTCTCATTGAATATTTTGTTATTTGTATACGTCACCACCATCAGGGATTTGAGGCTGCTGTTGCAGCAGGGGCAAAAGAAATTGCAGTATTTGCATCAGCTTCTGAAGGATTTTCCAAGTCAAACATAAACTGCACGATCAAAGAGAGCCTTGCGCGCTATAATGATGTTGCTGTTGCTGCAAAAGAGAGAGAGATTCCTATCCGAGGGTGAGCGCTTTTTTTTACTGCAACATCATGTTTTGTTGTTCACCCTTGTAAAATCTCAGGGTATGTTTATATAAAGTAATTAAACTCCAGTAATTCTGTTGAAACTGCAACTATGCTGGCTACTTCCAACACTAATGGACTAGCTAGTCTAGCAAACAATTTATAGTTTTCTGGTTGCTAATAAAGTTTACCATATCTTACACACATGCTAGCTCATGGTGCCCTTCAGAAGAGTTAACCCATTGTCTAAACCAACAGTAAGCAATAACTTGAGGTGGAGCTAATTGATGGAACTATCACCTCCTTAGAAGAGACAGAGCTTGAGCCATGTCATTCAGCAGTTAGCAATGTAACACCTTCAATCTTGTTAGCATGAGTAACTCATGATTTAAATCATTACTCCAATTTTCCTAATTTACACTATGATCTGCCGTCAATAATGCTTTACCATTTATGTCTGTTATTTTCTTCCTTTCATTGCTTGTTTAGTGGCCTATCTTATGTACATATTAAACTGATCATGAGAAAATAGTAGCTTGATGAACTTGGTATCTGTAATATTCACACGATTAACAGGTAACTGAAAAGAGTTAAGGATTGCTGGATGTGCACAGTACAGTGCTAAAGTTTATGTTTCTCTACTTGCCGAGAATGTAGGTATGTCTCTTGTGTGGTTGGATGCCCGGTAGATGGACCAGTACCGCCATCAAACGTAGCTTATGTAGCCAAAGAGCTTTATGACATGGGCTGCTATGAGGTTTCACTCGGTGACACTATTGGAGTTGGTACCCCAGGTGATATACACTTACATTTGCAACCCCCCCCCCCCCCCCCCCCCCAAAAAAACTTTTTTTGTATTTCTGAGAGAAATTCATGACTGTTTATAGTGAACACTCTTTATATGGTTTGACTGGATATGCTTTCCCTATGAAAGCTTTATGTTTTCTCCAGGCAAACATGTTTTCTCCCTTCAGGCCAAAAAAAAACACTACAACAACCTGGACGTAGTACATTACAAATATGAACCTTTTCATACTATGTAGAACATATCACTTGGAGAAACGTAGCTTGAAATTATCGTAAACCCCAATCTTCTTTTTATATCGGATCATATTTGATTATTTTGCTTGGCTCCTCTTTTCCATCTGCAAAATCCTGATGGAGCCGGAGATCCTGAACAGTTTCATCTTGTCCCCTTTCGTCTATCCAGGCACCGTGGTTCCAATGCTTGAGGCCACCATGTCCGTGGTTCCTGTGGAGAAGCTCGCTGTCCATTTCCACGATACCTACGGCCAATCACTCTCAAATATCCTCATCTCTCTCCAGGTAACACACATTTGAAACACCCAAAATATCATCACACGAGCTAAAGTGACGTGATCAAGCGTTCCCTCTCAAATCAGATGGGAGTCAGCGTGGTGGATTCCTCTGTCGCCGGCCTCGGTGGTTGCCCTTATGCGAAGGGTGCGTCAGGCAACGTGGCGACCGAGGATGTTGTGTACATGCTTAATGGGATGGGGATCAAGACGGGTGTAGACCTGGGAAAGGTGATGGCCACCGGTGAGTTCATCTGCAAGCATCTGGGCCGCCAGTCTGGTTCCAAGGCAGCGACCGCACTGAGCAAGGTTACTGCTAATGCCTCGAAACTCTGAGGCTTGATAAAATTACCATGATCCCCTATTGCACATTGCAGAAATAGCTGTAAATGAGCACAAGGTTGTGAAATAAGCAGTCTGTTCTGTCATGAGGGGTCTGTTCAAGACAACAATAAATATAGCAGCAATGCTATATGCAATCAGAGGTGGCATATTTCTAGCCACCTTCATCTGGCAAAATAAGCACAACATGACGAGTCATGTAACAAGTCTTGCAAATGTGACCACTTTCAACAGAAACAGTCCCAACAGTCATGGCAAACGTGAGCGAAACTGAGTTCCTTCTCAACTTGGATTTAAAAAAACATGTCCCATCTACCCTAGCTTGTCAGTCTGTTACGCTGAAAATACAATGGGAAATATTAATGCATTTCACAAAAGTTAAATAGGTCAGCGAGGATATCTGTTGCAGTTCTGCAGGCATACAATGCATTCAGCCTCAATAAGTTATGTACTTGATGAAACCTCCTACGACAACCAAATTTGCAGTGCCGTCAATAAGAAAAATGACCAATCAGGAATCACCATCAATGTGAAGTTGGGGTTTTGCTGAACTTCCCTGATGGTAGCACAAGGCCTTTCCCATAGGCTGCTAACAGAAGAGCCTCTGCTCGCCCTGCGTAAGAATGACAGAAGCATCACCGGGCTGAAGCAAAACATACAAGTAAATTGCAATCTACTCTCAACGAGTCCTCTAATAAAATAAAATGGATAATAAAACTAGAAAATGCTTCACGGTAGTAAAAAGCTTCTAAAACACATTTCTACTGCAGAAAATCCCAAACTTCAATTAGCTAACGCTACCCCAAAAGAAAAGCTTCCAAAACTCATCTCTGGTGCATAAATTCACACTACCCAACATGTCGTACAACTAGCTAATATGCACTGTAAATCAGATCAGGTGTGGTTTAAGATTATTTTGTTAGTGCAACTTAGATAACAAACACAAAAGCAACATCTGTACCAGATGTTTATGTCAAGTTTCTTCCAGTTGGTCAAGCAGAATTAGCATTAACAGAAGCGATGGAAGCTAAAAATAGATTGGCTCCCAGATGCCAAAACTACTTGAAGTAAGCTGTTAACATTAGTAAGATGTGTACCGTGATGTTTTTTCAACTTCAGGGATAGAGCTTTGTCAGGGAACAAAATGGATGCAGCTTGTCTGCTATTATCCTGTAAGAAGTTACACATTAGAAACATAATAGAACTATGTTAGATCTGGTGAATTGGTAGAACATAAGAGCAATGCTGGCAACAGGTGATTATTTCAGATGCAAGACAGGGAATTCTCAGATATTAATAAACAATTACATTATCTACAACTATGTGCTTGTTGTGTCTGGCATCAATGTCTATCACTGCGGGCACAAAAAGAATGCATATCACTGCAGCAAAATCCATTTCCGCTAAAATTTTAGCTTATCCAGTAACCAGGTTAATTAATCTACCATTTTTCATCCTTTTGTAAAAATCTTACTCAGCAACCTTACTGACATCAATTGGACAGACAGACAAAGGTATTGTGTTGGCATTTGGGCATTGATGATGAGCTCTAATAAACAAGCAAGAAAAAAGTATCGATGTATATGAGCACCATAACACCATTATATGCTCCACCTAACTAAGAGTCGCAAACCTTAGGCGATTCACTTCGAGATAGCCCAAAGTAAGCTTTCCATGTCTGCGATGCAACCGGAACAACTGAAAACCCAGATGCTACTAGAGAAGCAATCCACAAGCCATATGAAAAACCTGTACTCCACCATCCCTGTATATCAGAAAACAATAGAAGCGAGATTTATTTAGAAGATTCTGTAACAGCTAACAACATTGGCAATACACAAAATTTAAATATTCGATCAGTATGAACCAGGTGCAACTAATTCCATTGTCCAGTGCATATATGCTAGGACAAATCAGAAATATGAGATACCAAAATATCAAGGGCAGAATTTAGTGTTATACAAGTATATACACTGATATAGCAACGAACTATTCTCATAAGCACTACCGAACAACATAACTTCGCTCCAAAAACGAACAAAGAGAAAATTGATGCTAGTTATAGTTATCTTGCAAATAAGGACGTTTAGTGTGTGTTATTTGGGAGACAAGAAACAGACCAGCTTTCCGTCAGTTGGAAATGGACTAGACTTCTCAATGTATGCCGTAGTCCCTACAAAATGACAGAAAAATATTTCAACAGAAAACAGCTCTACCATGCGCATAAATGTATTGAAGAAGAATGTGATTGCCAATTCACTGCAAGTCTGCAACTATGGAGTCTTCAGAGTGGCAATGTAGTTATCTGTGCTCCAAATACACAAGTACCAGGAGGTGCATCGAGGCCGCGAAGCAGCTGGATGATGGACTTGGTGTCAAGGCGCTTCCGAATGACCTCCGACACCACAATGTGCACGAACGGGTTGTCGAACACCTGCAGGATGCCAATGCTTACTTATACTCAACACCCGCTCGCACCGTACACGCAAACTGAGCCAATAGCCAATTCGAGCATGGCGGCCGGCCGAACCTGAGAGGAGCCGTCGGGTGAGAGGACGGCGATGGCACCGCCGGTGTCGGGATCCACCCCAATCGCCCACCCGTTGGGGGCGGCGTCGGCGCCGGGGCTGCCGTCAGCCGGGAGCAGCGAGAGGGAGGCGAGCCAGGGGTCCCGGGGCTCGGCCTCCAACAGGAGCTTCGCCCGGGCCTTGGCACCCGCGCGGGACCTCGGGGTACGAGTGGCCGCCGCGGGAGCGGGCGCGCCGCGGCAGCGGCAGCGGCGAGGGCGGAAGGGCGGGGAGAAGAAGGACGCGGCGGCGGCGGCCGCCGCGGACCAGTGCGGCGCGGAGAGGCGGAGGGCGGCCGCGCGGAGCGCGTTCATGGGCTCCTGGTTGGCGGACGGCGTGGTGGAGACGGTGGCCGATGCAGCTCCGGCCGCCGCGGCGGCAGCTGCCATAATTTTTGGAGGAAGAGGGTTTTGCTTGTTTCGCAGCGCAGCGCGGGGGATAAGGAAGGCGTCAGGTTGGCACGACACTCGGAGTTCGGACGGAGTGGCGGACAAGACGAGCGGCTTTGCTCGCATATTTTTCGTTCTTTTTTAGATTTTTCTTAAAACTTATTTATACGATTTCTCTCAAACTTAAATTGTTCTTTAAATCTGGCAATGTGCATGCGGTTATCTAGCAAAGTGCGGCTATCTAGCTCGTGATTTGATAAATCTGTGAACACTAGCAATGTGCCCGTGCGTTGATACGAAAAAAACATAATACCCTAATACAACTACCCAAAGTTCATAATTTTCAAAAAAAAAAGAAAAAAAAGTTCATAATGCAAAATCATGGTCATGTCTTTGTCATTTCTCTTCTGGTTTTCCTTCCACAATTCCATTGAAATCCTTGCATTTGGATCTCTAAGGTATAAAATAATGACTAACTTACGTTCACCAACTAAAATTAGGTAAGTCGGACTAACATATGTAACTTACGTTCACCAACTAAAATTAGGTCAAGTCGGACTAACATATGTTTAGAACAATTAAAATATAAGTCAAGGTGGTGTGATCTTGTCATATTCAACTGGATGAGGCAAACTGACTTTTATGCAAAATTAAACACAAACTCTCAACTCTCGCCCTGTTCGCTTGGCTTATCGCACCACCAACAAGATTTTTTCTCTCATAACAAACCAAATACCACCAAAGAACTGACCAACAATACTTTTCTCTCGTAACAAACCAAGACTACCACCGACCAAACGAACAGATTTGTCTAACTCATCTGCTATTTTGTTGCAACATGTCATACAACCACCTCCTCAAGTCTTCCGGTACTACATTATTGGAAATAGCCATACTCCTGGTGTTCTAGGACGTTTGGCTGGTAGCTGGTGCTGATTTGTTCTGAGAGAAAAGTTACCTATTAATCAATCATGAAAGAATTAGATACATTCTAAAAAATTAAAATGACAAATAAAACAAACATCCATTCTGGTGATATCTTGAAGACAGTTACCTATTAGCAGTCCAGTTATAAAATTGCACGATTACAAACAGGAGTGTTAAATCACAATAAGTAACAGATACATAATCGCACGATTACAAATAGGAGTGTTGAATCACAAAAGAGATTATGAAGTCAGATATTTATCATGTAGGTGTTCCAAAGTAAAGATTCAAAACGCTGCAATATTTACAAGTCACTCAATTAAGAAATTAGAAATATGAAAAATATGAGTAACTTCTGGATAGTCTATTGAAGTGTGACAGTACTGAAATAGTTAGTCCTATTTATCATGTTGTAATATTTAACGGGCAGATAGATTCTAAAAGGCAAACCTAACCTTGCTGGATACCCTCTACATCCAAGTCAACCACAGTGCATGTTGGTTCCGGAATCTATCTATTTTTCCTATGCAGAATATTACAACACGATAAATAGCTAATTATGTATATTGTTTAAAGGGGAAAATAAATATTTGCAAGAACCGCAAGGCATAAAGAGTTCGATCTGCTAAGTCTGCTGGCACATAGCACAATCTCAAACATGTATTTGATGAATCATCAGTCAAGCAACAATGATATGTATTTTGTGCCTAAGAAAAAAAAATCAGCCCCAATATGCCTTACTTAGCAGTTAGCACCAAAACTAAATCCTTCAGCACATTTCCAAAAAGTAGAAGACTACAACTCTGATTTCCTGGATTGGAATTATCTCCCCTGATAAAAAAATCAAAATTGTCTAATGCCACCTATTAATGATAATTCCACAAGGAATAAATAAGGTGCTAAATTGGGAGATGCGCCTTGTTCGTTTGACTTATCACCACCACCAAAAATGATTTTTCTCTCGTAACAAATCAGCCACCAAGAACCAGCCAAAGCAATACTTTTCTCTCGTAACAAATCAAGCACCAATACCATCAACCACCAGCCAAACGAACAGGCTGATGGAACATACCTTTGTTGCAAAAGGATTTGGCTTGCTTCAGGGTATCATACTGAATAAATCTACGCAAATGGAGGCATACACATACAAGAGAAGGTAATTTTTAGTAGATTTAACAATATTAAATAAGTGGAGGTATACACACACAATAACACATGATTCATTGAACAGATAAGTGGATCATAAATCTAAGACTAAGAGTAGTAGTAGTAGTAGATATCTCCAAGATCCAAAAGTGCGCATAATAAATTAAAAAGCATATAACTCACATGTCTCAATTTCCTTTCAGTTCGAATATACTCTGACTGTACCGCTTTTAGGATTACCATTACAAGAATGTAATATATTTCCAAGGTTTACACCGGAAAGTTTAATCTCTAGCTCTGCCTGAAAAAAAATGCATATGTTAGATAAAAAATATATATTACTCTAAGAAGAAAGAGAGAAACAAAAGTGGCATAAGGAAAGCATATTGAAATGTTGCAGGCCTACGATTCAGTATCATATTAGAAAACTTAGAGCAGGCTTACCGTTCAGTATCATAGTTGAACATTAACTGGTTGTGGCCTAATGCTGGATCATAGGAATATATTGTTATGCACATTCCACGGGAACTTAGTAAAGAAAGAAATTCGGACAGAGACCTTAGGAAAGAATAATACAATCAGTGAATATGAAACATCTCTCATATATGAAACCGATCGCCAGAAAATTTAAGGTAACAGAGCACCAAAGGATTACTTAGTTGGACGGTTCTTTGGATAAACAGATAATATCTTTTCCAATAGTATGCATGACAGAACAAAGAAAAAAATATCTCTCTATCTAAAACAGGACAAAGCTCCCAAGACAATACGTATTTTCTGAAAGCAACTAAAGGAAGGAATAAGCAGCATGTCCAAATTTGAGAGTTATATTTGAAGTGTCCAACCTTACCTAGCTTAGGTCAAAGGTGGTACCGCTGAGAATGTTTTTTTGGGGCTGTTGCTATCTATACTCCCTCCGGTTTGGTAAATGAAGTCGTTTTGGACATGATTTGAGTCAAACATAGGGAATATAAATCATGAATAACTTTTAAGTCATTGAGTTTGGAAATGTGAAAACTACGTGAATAGATTCATCTTGCAAAATACTTTCATAAAAGTATACATATGTTAGTTTTTAACAAATATTTTTATAAAAAGAAGAAGTCAAAGTTGCACTTTGGAGACCGTGCCACTGTCCTAAACGACTTCATTTACCAAACCGGAGGGAGTACATCCTAAAATTAACTATTGTATAAGGTAAAAATGACAGCTACAAGCGCAGTGAGTGAGTGTTAGATAAAGTACACATTTATCACCTTAAGTTGACTAACCAAACCAATTGAAGTGCAGACACACTCCTTTTTCACGCAACGGACAACACTTCGATGTCTAATATCCTGCTGTAGCAACTTGGGAATTAAAAATAGTCAATTGAAAAAGATTTGGCAAACGACTCCATCAGTATAAGTAACAAATTTATACTACTTGACATCCAACCAATGGAGATATGATTCTTGCTGATTTAGCATCTTGTTGATGAAAAAGGTCAGCAAAAAAACATGCAAACACAAGCATTTCAGACAACATATGTATAGTGGTAATTTAATCGGGCATATAGCATGCATCACAAGTTGGTGTAGGTTAGGAGTTGGTTAATCAAATGTAATTGCCGATACACACATGCTCTTGCGATATGAATCATCATCAAATCACTGGAATCAAAGACCAAAAGTATACCTCACCAAATCGAGTCCGGCAGTAATGGTTCAGAACCGCTGCTATGATGGAGCCCCTGCAAGAAGCATGGCTGATCTCAAAAGGATGCAATTTTCTCCTGGGTGGGGATGGCTGTTGGATCTTGATGTCGTCTCCCTCGCAGACGTCGGGCGGTGGGGTGGTCCTCCACCATGGAGGGTGGCTTCCGCCCGGAGTGGAGGATTGCATCCACACCAGCAGGGGTGGCAGAGGCGGAGATGGAGTCACGGAGGGGAGGATGGCGGAGATGGAGTCACGGAGGGGAGGATGGCGGCGGTGAGTACGCGCCACTGTTCCCAATGCGGGCTGCTCCTCACCGAGCAGGGCGCCGCCTTGCCGAGTGTGGATGGGGAGAAGGCACAGCTGATGCGCGGGTGGAGAGGCAGCGAGATGGGCAGCGGCGGCGGCCGCCACGTAGGGTTTCGCGAAAAAAACCGTGGGGGCGGTGGCGGGGTTTTTTTTACCGCCGGGTATCGCGCGGTATACCGCGGTTACCGCCGTTACCGCCGGGGTACGGTAACGATGCCCGGCGGTAGAAACCCCCAAAATTCAAATTTGAATTTAAATTCAAAAAAAATGAAAAAATCAATAAAAATCACCAAAAAATAGTTCATGATTTGTAGAGTCTTATGGTGTCAAATGTTTTCAAATTTGAGCGCATTTGGTATTTATTTGGAGCTTTAGAAGTTGAAACAAAAAAGAAAAAAAAACAGTGGCCGGCCCGTTAAGGCCCATGAAGCCCACTCGCCGGCTTAACCCTACCTAGCCGCAACACCCTTGCCCCGCGACCTCCCACTCACGTCCCGGACCCCGTCCGCGCTCTCCCCCTCGCGTCCGCCGCCGCAACGCCGCTACCGCGCCGCCGCCGGCGGCCCCGCGCCCCGGCCCGCGGTTTACCGCGCGGTAGCGGCGGTAAGCCGCGCCGAGGGCGGATCCGCTCCCTACCGCGCGGGAGGCGCGCGTCGGCCCGCGCGGTTAGCGCGGTATACCGCGGCGCCGCCTCGGTATACCGCGGTTAGGTACGTTTTTTTTTGCTTTTGAGTTCATTAAGGCTTTAGGAATTGTGTTAGGAGTTAGGATTTTAGTTAGGATTTAGGTTTTCTCTCTGTTTTAGGATTTTTGCTAGGTTAAGGATGTGAGTTAGAGGTAGAAATAGAATTGTTGCTTTAGGTAGAATTAGAAATGGAATTGTTGGTTTAGCTTTTAGGTTTAGGAGTATAATTTGTGGCATGATCATGATGTAGGATTTGTGTAGGATCTAATTTTCGGTAGGTATAATTGTAAGAAAGTGTTTTGTAATTTAGTTTGTGTTGGCATTTATGCGGGTAGAAAATGTCGGGGAGACCTAAAGACCCCGTATGGGAACATGGTGTAAATCTAGCTCCCGGATGGCGATGCAATCACTGTGGTATGCAGAAAAGTGGTGGAGGTTCAACTAGGTTGAAACAACATTTGGCCGCGCGTGGATCATCAGTGCTCCATTGCAACAACGTTCCACCAGACGTGCGGGAGTACTTTCAGCGGGATCTTGATAGGACGAGGAAGGCAACTAATGAACGCGCTCGTCAGAGGTTGGCACGGGAGGAAGCAGCAGCAGCGGGTAACAATCCCGCTGGAGGATATGATGAGGAGGCTCAGATCCAGGATGCAATTAATTTGTCGAGAGCGAGCGCAGTTCCGACAAGGGGTTGAAGGGAGACGAGGTACTTATGAGCGTGGAGGGGGTAGTGGTTCGGCGGGGTTGAATCCCTTCCAGAGGATGCTTAGAAGAGCCGGTTCGCGGAAGGAAACTCCGGTGGTGGTGGAAGACTATAACTTGAGGCCGGTGGGAGAAGTGGATTGAAGCAAACGAGGATTGATACGGGGTCCCGGACGCGAAGGGGAAGAATGCTAGGGAATCTATTGGAAAAGCATGGTCCAAATTCTTCCATACCGCCGGAGTACCGGGAGACAAAGCGGATAGTCCTTACTTTGTTAGTGCGGTTAGAGAGACACAGAAGTGGGGTGAGTTTTCTTTTAGTTTGTGTTCGTAAAAGTTTTCTATCGGCTTGCTTTTGTGTATATGTTCTCATGTTTTGTTGTATGGCTACAGGTGAAGGAATTGCATCCCCCAGTGGACGGGATATTGATGGCAAGTATCTTGATTTGAACGAGAAAGATTTGAAAGATCGGTACGCAAAGTTTCGAAATGATTGGCCCATCTTTGGTGTGTTTTTGATGTGTGATTCCCGGACTCGGGCCGACGCGGATGAGTGTCATCAATTTTTTGATATATTGCAATGGGGTCACGTGGTTTCACAAGTCTATCGATGCAACCGGAAAATCTCGGGATTCAGACTATCTCAAGACGGTAACCCCTAACCTTAGCTTATTTACTATGAGGCATTGAACTTGTGTCATCGGAGGTAACTAAATGTTGTACTTAATTTTTTTCAGGAGATTCGTAAGGTGGTTAGGGAGATTGGTGCGGAGCATATAGTGCATATCGTCACGGATAATGGGTCCAACTACAAGAAAGCATGCAAGGCTCTTGGACGGGAGTTCGCACACATTACTTGGACACCTTGTCTAGCACACACTGTCAATTTGATGTTGAAGGATATCGGTGAAAGGGTGGAACATGCAGGTCTCATCTCGGTATGCAAGCGAATTTCAGCTTGGTTGCACAACCATGGTCAGTTGAATGCGATGATGAGAAAGGCTATCGGTGGGGAGTTGGTTAAGTGGAATGCCACTCGCTTTGGGACCAACTACATGTTTTTGGAAAGCATGTATCGGAGACGCCAGGGTTTCATGCAGATGATGGCATCTCCTGAATTCCAAAACAGTAAGTGGGCACGTTCCGATGAAGGTCGATTTGCTCATGCTAGGATGTCTAATATGGATTGGTGGGATGGGATGAAGTACATCATTGACACTGTGCAACCGAAAGGTACAAGTTGCTTCGCTTTGCCTGGATCGGGACAAGAAGCCAAACTTGTGTGAGGTGGTATACCATTACCGAGTTGTGCAAGTCTGAAATGGAATCTTTCTTTGGAACCAATGTGTCGACTTGGAATGAGTATCGACAGATTCTTGATAGACGCATTCGTGATGTGTACGTCGAGACATACGTTGGTGCGGTACTACTTGTGCTTATTTCAATTTCAGTACTAATGCCTTCGAATTTGTGCTTATTTGTACTCGTTCATATTGTGCAGTCGGTGTCCTCAATCCCTCTCTTTCATATACGATGGACCCAACCAGGGAGATGTATCGGATGCTGAAGGATTGCTTTGAGCGCATGACAGATGTCGAGTCCGCCGTGCAAGCATTGCAGAGGTCGAAGTGTTTCGCATGAAGCATGGCGAATATGGCTCGGAAATGGCACAGCGGATGGCGACGGACCCGAAGACATCACCATGTAAGCGTTCTTCCCAAAGACACCTTCTTCTATCTGCTACTCGAATATATTGCTTACACAATCGGTTGCACATGCAGCGGCTTGGTGGATGATGTTCGGTGGATCTACTCCACAGTTGCAGCGTCTAGCTTTGCGGCTTGTTTCACAGTGTGTTTCCTCAAGTGGTGAAAGTGCATCTTGGCCCCTAATTATTTTGGTGATAATGACAAGCACGATTTGAGGTATTTAATGCTTCGACAAGATGTGTGCAGGGCTTAAACGAATAAAATCCTTATAGATGATCAAAGGAAGCCCCCCAATTTCAAGACGTTGTCTCCTATTCAAATCAAGGCTTAATTTACTTTTCTTTTGAATTTGAGTATAGGAAACACCGTACTATAAAGGGGGATGCAATTCAATAGCCAAGAGATGCTAAAAGTGCTCTAGAAGGTATTCTAAGTGAGTGAGAAGAGTTGAGAGTTGACACGAACACTTTTGCTTATCTTTTCTAAAATTCCCAGGCCTGGCCGGTTGTACCGACCCCATGTCGGTTCTACCGACCAGAGCCCCTCGGTAGTGCGGCGCGGGGCCGGTATACCGATATGCGTTCTCTGGCACATTTTAGCCGGGGGCCGGTACTACCGGCCCTGTGTCGGTACTACCGGTGCCGTCTCGTTTTTCTTCGGAAAAACACCCCCTCGGTAGTACCGACACCATGTCGGTAGTACCGAGGTTATACGACTTTGCACAGTAACGGCTAGTTTTCAGCCCCTAGTATTTAACCCCTCTTCTCCCTCCTCACTCATTGCTGACCAACCACGGGACAAACACTTCCTTGAGCATTCACTCCACCTCCCTCACCTCCTCTAGAGCTAATCCTTGGTTCCCTTGAGCTAGGACTTGAGAAGTGAGGTGAATTCTAGTGAAGTGTGACCAAGCTTTGAGAGCCCCTTCGTTCTTCCCCTTCTCAAGAGCACTTGAAGCATCTCCGGGGTGTTGTTTTGCATTTGTTACTCTTGAAGCTTGCTTCTAGACGGTTAGGCATCGCCCGCGAGTGCCCTCTTGGTGTGGTGCACCCGGGATCGTTTGTATTGCCCTCTCCTTCGTGGAGAAATCTTAGTGAGCACCAATCTTCCTTTGTGGGGGTTGGAAGAGGAAAAGAGGCTCTTGGTGATAGCCCTCCCTTTGTGGGATCCTCAACGGAGACGTAGCATCCTTTGTGGGTGTGAACTTCGGATTAAATTCTGTGTCTCCATTGCTTGCTTGTATTTCTTCATTTCTAACTAACCCTAGAACTTGTTTTTAGCCCGATCTATCATTTGGTTGCTATCCAACTTGTTTCTGTGATTGCAGGTGGTTCTTAGCATCTAAACTTAAACTTTGATTCAAGTAGAATTGCTAGAAACCGCACAGAATTCAAATTTCGTTTTAAGTTTCTTTCGCTCTTTGTCGCCGTAGTACCGACACGGCACCGTAGTACCGACCCCGTCGGTAGAACCGGCACCACGTCGGTAGTACCGACAGGATATTTAATCCGCTGCTTTTGTTTCAGAAATTTGAAGTGATCCTATTCACCCCCCCCCCCTCGAGGCATCACAAGGTCCTTTCAATTGGTATCGAGCCTAATCCCTTCACTTAGGCTTAACCGCTAAGGGATCAAGATGTCGGGGATTGGAAGCAACCCAACCGCCGAAGAAATTGCCGCAAAAGAAGCTCAAGAGAGAGAGCTCACAGCAGCTCAAGTCGGCGACCTCGTCGGCAGGGCACCAAGCCGTACTCCATCCAACGTGGACAGCTCCGACGACTCCTCATCGGACTCCAACTCCGACTCGGACTCCGACTCAAGTGATGAGGATGCCAAGGACGACGATCTTGCGGCAAAGAAGGCGGCCAAGAAAAGAAGAAAGGCTAAGAAGAAGAAGAAGGCCAAGAAGATGGCCAAGAAGCTCCTCAAGAAGATGATCAAGAAGGAGCAAGCCAAGTACTCTCACTCCGGCTTCTACGAAGTGCCCCACAACTACGGGCAAATTCCGGGCAACAACTCTAACGATAAATTCTATTCCGTGCATTTGGGAAAGCCTCCTCATTTCGATGGGAAGGACTATCCTAAATGGGCTTACGATATGCAAATGCACCTTTACGGGCTTCACCCCTCTCTTTGGAAGATTGTGGTTGTAGGTGTAACGATTCCCGCCGAAGGAGAAGCTCTCACCATTGAGCATGAACAAGATCTTCACCGCAATGTACAAGCCACAAGAGTTATCACGGGATCCTTGTGTGCACAAGAATTCAACAAGGTTCGGAACATCCAAATTGCCAAGGTGATTTGGGACACACTCAAGGAAGCACATGAAGGAACCGAGCATGTGAGACAAGGCAAGATGGATCTAATCAATGGAGAACTTGAGCTTTTCTTCATGAAGGATGGAGAGACCGTTCAAGAGATGTATGATAGGATCATGGTGCTTGTCTCGGACATTAGAGCCCTTGGGAGCAAAGATTGGGATGACTCGAAGGTCACAAAGAAGTTGCTAAGAGCTTTTGCCCCCAAGGACAAGAACTTGACTCAAATGATAAGAAGAGATCCAAGATATCCAACAATGACACCCACTCAACTCCTTGGAGAGATATTGCACCAAGAACTCGTTGATCAAGATGTGGAGAAGTCTCTAACTTTGAAGATGGGCAAGAGTCTAGCTCTCAAAGCTAGCTCTAATGAAGTAGTTGAAGAAAAGCCCAAGGCATCCAAAAGCAAGAAGGAAGACACTAGCGATGAAGAGAGCACGGATGAAGAAACCGCCTTTGCCATACGGAAGTACAAGAAATTCTTGAAGTCAAGAAACTCAAGAAAAGGTGGAGATGATAGAAGGAAGAAGTCACAAAGGAAGTGTTATGAGTGTGGAGAGTATGGACATTTCATTGACGAGTGTCCCAAGAAGAAGAACAAGAATGAGGAAGAGAAGAGGTTCAAGGAGAGAAGCAAGGAGTACAAGAACAAGTACCAAGGGCGTGCGCACGTGGGTCAACAATGGGACTCAAGTGATGAAGATGAAGAACCAAAGAAGTAAGGGATGGCAACAATTGCCATGGCACAAAGTTCATCCTCAACACGTCTCTTCAACAACCTCTCCGATGATGAAGACCACTCTCATTTTTGCCTCATGGCAAGGGGGAGCAAGGTACAAGAATCAACCATCTCATCCTCTATAACATCCTCTTCTTCCACCTCTTGTAGCGACATAGAAAACCTAGATGAGGAAAAGGAACTAGAGAACAACATGATAAAGAAATTTGGTAAAAAGGGCCACAAGGAAATTAAAAGGCTATTGGACAAACTAGAGAAAAAGAAAGAGATCCTTCATGAGCAAGAAGACTTGCTTATCCTTGAAAAGGAAAGAAACCTTGCTTTAGAAAGATCTCTTGCCGAAGAGAAGGCTAAGGTGGAGAAGTTGACCATGGACTTATCCTTGGTTGGCGACTCTAATAAGATGTCAAAGGATCTCACCTTGGCAAATGAATCTTTAGCTTCCCTAAAAACTACTCATAGTGAGCTTCAATCAAGCTTTTCATGCTTGACGGAGAAATACAAATCTCTTGAAGCCAACTTTAATAGTCTTTGGGAAAGCACCAAAGCAACTCCATCGGCAAACTTGGACTCTAGTGCCTCCACTAGCAAAACTTGCTCTTTTTGTGTTAATATTGATATGAATGCTATCAAGACTAACATTGCAAAGCTTGAAGAGAAAATTAAGAGCAAGGACAAGGAAATTGCCCGATTGAACATGTTGTTTACACAAAGCAACATTAGTGCCAAGTCAATACCCAAGGTGGTGGACAAGCAAGGACTTGGACACCGCAAGAACAACAAGGCAAATGGTAGGGTGGCCGTGAAAGGGCATGAGGTTCCCTTATGGAACAAGGGAGGCTACCTCAACACAATTATGGATATTGCTCATGGAGTCACCACGTCCACCACAACCAAGGAGGCCCCAAAGATTGTGCAAACCACAAAGGAAATTGGTGGGAGTAACACTCCACCTAAGGCATCGAAGAATGTGGTTGAGCATAAACCAACACCCAACTACACTTGTGATTACATTGTAACCTTGGACCATAATGGTAAAATAGTGGTCAAGTATGTTGGGGCCTATGCCATGAAGGCCATGAGAAAGAGTGTGTGGGTTCCAAAAGTTTTTGCATCTAACCTCCAAGGACCCAAATCCCTTTGGGTACCTAAACCAAGAGCTTAAACTTGTTTTGTAGGCCTACTCCTCCGTGGAAGTGCATGGTTAATTGATAGTGGTGCCACTAATCACATGACCGGAGATGAAGGCTTGTTTGCATCCCTTGACCGTTATGACAACCCTACGGAAACTATCATTTATGGAGATAACGGTCAAGGAGATGTCATTGGTCTAGGTAAAATTGCTATCTCAACAACAAATTCAATTGAAGATGTTTATCTTGTGCAAGGGTTGGGATACAACTTGTTGTCGGTTTCACAACCTTGTGAGCAAGGCTACAATTGTCTCTTCACTCATGAGGGTGTGACCGTCTCTAGAAGGGAGGATTCCTCTATTGTCTTTGCGGGTCACTTACGGGGAAAACTTTACTATGTGGACTTCACAAAAGTAAAGGTGGATCCTAAGGCTTGCTTAGTGGCAAAATCCGACTTGGGTTGGCTATGGCATCGCCGACTAGCCCATGTTGGCATGAGGAACTTGGCCAAACTTCAAAAAGACGAGCACATCCTAGGACTAACAAATGTTGTTTTGGAGAAAGATAAGTTGTGTAGCGCATGTCAAGCCGGAAGCAAGTTGGAGCTCACCATCCCGCCAAGAACATTCTATCCTCATCAAGACCCTTGAAGTTGCTACACATGGATTTATTTGGACCAATTGCCTACATAAGCATCGGTGGTAATAAATATGGTTTAGTAATTGTTGATGACTTTTCCCGTTTCACTTGGGTATTCTTTTTGCAAGATAAAAGTGAGGCAAAGGGAATTGTGAAGAAGTTCATTAGAAGAGTTCAAAATGAGTTTGATCTCAAGGTCAAGAACATAAGAAGTGACAACGGCTCGGAGTTTAGGAACACACAAGTCGAAGAGTTTCTAGATGAAGAAGGCATCAAGCATGAACTCTCCGCTCCATATACACCTCAACAAAATGGCATCGTTGAGAGGAAGAACCGCACGTTGATAGAAGCGGCAAGGACAATGCTTGATGAATACAAGACTCCGGACTCATTTTGGGCGGAAGCCATCAACACCGCATGCCACGCCGCCAACCGCCTCTACCTCCACAAGTACTTGAACAAGACTCCCTACGAAATCGTCACCGTAAGAAACCGAGTGTGCATTACTTTAGGGTCTTTGGGTGTAAGTGTTTCATACTTAACAAGAAACCCAAAGCCTCAAAGTTTGCATCCAAGGTTGATGAAGGTTTTCTACTTGGTTATGGAACTAACGAGCATGCCTATCGTGTTTTCAACAAAACCACCGGTTGTGTTGAGACCACGGTAGACGTGAAATTTGATGAATCCAACGGCTCTCAACGAGAGCAAGTTAGTGAAAACCTTGTAGAAGATGAAGAGCCCCCAAGCATATCCATCTTTAGGATGGGGACCGGTGAAGTGATGCCGCGGGAAGTTCAAGCACAAGCTCCCGTTGACACAAGCACTCATGATCCATCATCATCAACACGAGCGGAGCCACCTAGTTCTCAAGTTCAACAAGATGAGAGTCAAGTTCATGGTGACGATCATGAACGGGGCTTTGATCAAGGGGGAGAACTAAGTGATGAAGCCCAAGAGGATACACCGCAAGGTGAAGATAATGATGATAGACCTATTCAACGTCAATCTCAAGAGCCACATCCAAGAGTACATCAAATGGTTCAACGGGATCATCCCGTCGACAACATTCTCGGAAGTATTCAAAGAGGGGTAACAACTCGATCTAGATTGTCAAATTTTTGTGCATTTTACTCGTTTGTTTCCTCTTTGGAACCTCTTAGTGTGAAACAAGCTCTTGAGGATCCGGATTGGATTATTGCCATGGAGGAAGAATTGAACAACTTCAAAAGAAATGAAGTTTGGGAGTTGGTACCAAGACCCAAGCAAAACGTGATCGGCACCAAATGGGTTTTTAGGAACAAGCAAGATGAATTTGGTGTCGTCACAAAGAACAAGGCAAGACTTGTTGGCAAGGGTTACACGCAAGTTGAAGGCTTGGATTTTGGAGAGACGTATGCTCCGGTAGCAAGGCTCGAGTCAATTCGTATTCTTTTAGCCTATGCTACTCATCCCGATTTCAAGCTTCATCAAATGGATGTGAAGAGTGCGTTCTTGAATGGACCTCTCCAAGAAGAAGTGTATGTGGATCAACCACCGGCTTTGAAGACTCAAGGTTTCCAAATCATGTGTACAAGCTCCATAAGGCGCTCTACGGGCTTAAGCAAGCTCCTAGAGCATGGTATGAATGCCTTAAGGATTTTCTTTTAAAGAACGGCTTTGAGATAGGCAAAGCCGATTCTACTCTCTTTATTCAAAGAAATGGAAGAGATATCTTCGTTTGTCAAATTTATGTCGATGATATCATTTTTGGGTCTACTAATGATAAATTTTGTGAAGAATTTAGTAGGATCATGACCAAGAGATTTGAGATGTCTATGATGGGAGAATTGAAGTTCTTTCTTGGGTTTCAAATCAAGCAAATGAAGGAAGGGACTTTCTTATGTCAAACCAAGTATGTGAAGGATATGCTCAAGAGGTTTGACATGGCCGATTCCAAGCCCATAAAAACACCCATGGCTTTAAATGGACATCTTGATCTCAATGAAGAAGGGAAGTCGGTCGACCAAAAGGTATTCCGTTCCATGATTGGCTCCCTCCTTTACCTTTGTGCATCTAGGCCCGATATAATGCTTAGTGTGTGCATGTGTGCAAGATTTCAAGCCAATCCCAAGGAGTGCCATCTAATGGCTGTTAAAAGGATCTTTAGATATTTAGTTCATACTCCTAACCTAGGCTTGTGGTATCCCAAAGGTTCCACTTTTGATCTACTTGGCTACTCCGATTCGGATTATGCCGGTTGCAAGGTAGATCGGAAGAGCACTACCGGGACTTGCCAATTTCTTGGTAGGTCTTTGGTGTCGTCGAGCTCTAAGAAGCAAAATTCGGTTGCTTTGTCCACGGCCGAAGCCGAATATGTGGCGGCGGTGCTTGTTGCGCACAACTCCCGTGGATGAAGCAAACGTTGAGTGATTATGGTTGCAAATTTAGTAAGATTCCACTCTTGTGTGATAACGAGAGTGCTATCAAACTAGCGAACAATCTCGTCCAACACTCTAGAACAAAGCACATAGACATTAGACATCACTTCTTACGGGATCATGAGGCTAAGGGTGACATTGCTTTACGGCATGTTTGCACCGAAAAGCAACTTGCCGACATTTTCACTAAGCCTCTAGACGAGCAAAGGTTCTCGTGCTTTGAGGAGTGAGCTAAACATCTTAGATTCTCGTAACTTGGCTTGATCTTTTGCACATAAACTTGCTTGTTGCCTAGATAGGAAGCAAAACCTTTCACTCTTAACTTCTTTGTGTGAGTTTTACAAAACATTGGATTTTCACATAGCGGGTGGTGACTATAGCTTTGAATGATTGCTTGTGAACTAGTCACCAACTCCTATGAGTTCTCTACATGTCCATATTCCTTTCCACCCAAGATCTCTCTTTAGATCCCAAATATTTCCAAAATCGCTAAATCCACCGGTACAACCGACACAAGGTCGGAAGTACCGATATGAACTCTCTGTCTGATTTTCCAGTATCCGCCGGTTCAACCGACCCCGTGTCGGTACTACCGGACCCCCCCGGTAGAACCGACCCAGGGGCGGTATACCGATAAGAACTCTCTGTTTCAATTTTTAAGGGACCCCGGTAGTACCGACGCTCCGTCGGTACTACCGATAAAACCCGCAGGTCTATATAACCTCCGCGACCGAGGGCTAGGGTTCAGACCCCCCTCTTCCAAACCATTGAACCGCCCTCAACTCCATCCTCTCCAAATCCGCCAAGGGATCTCAACACCCATCCGTGGAAAGTGCTCCTAGCCCATATCCCTTGATTCTCCATCCTCCGGAACATCCGATCCTCGCCGGAAGACCGTCGATTCGCGCGGGAAGCTTCTCAAGGTACTCATTCAAAATCTCCGTGGATCGATCTCTCAATGTAGTTGTTTCTAGAGGAAATGCTTTAGGGAATCATCATCTTTACCTCCATAGAACCCGTGCTCATGATTTGGTAGATTCTTGTTGGCTAAAACCTCGGATTCCGGTTCTTTCACCAAAACCCGACCCTCATCGGTAGTACCGACCCCGTGTCGGTAGTACCGATGAGGGGCGGTTCAACCTCGCTTCCCATCTTAGGTTGAGCTATTCCTCCTCGTATTCAAAACCTCAATCTTATGCATCGTTGCTTATCCTCCGGATGGGTCGAGCCGGCAAGCAAATTGTGCGTGAAGGCTCCGATGAAGACGACGTTCCTCTCGCTCAAAGGAAGAGGAAAGGGGGAGCTAGTTCTCAAGCTCCTCGTGGTCGTGGACGTACCAACCCTCCCGCGCCCCTCGCCGGTCCACGGGACAAGGTCATCGTGCCCGTACCAAGCAAGCACACCAACCCGATGACCATTATGACGACTATGAGGATATCTCCTTGGAAACCCTTTCCTCGTTCGTCCTTCGACCATCAAGGCCTCCTCGTCCTGCCACTCAAATGGGGGTTGTAAGGATGGTGGATTACACTAGAGGCTCCCACAATGTCTACAAAGAGAGGTACTCTGACCCCGCTCTTTGGCAAAAGGAGTTTGATTCCGATATCCGGTTTTGGCTCAAGTTCAATGCCGATTGGTATGAGTCCGTCATTCTAAGCAAGGATCACATGACTATCGATATGAAATCAATCAACTGGGATCTCCTTAGGTCACTTGACATTCCGGCCGTCAATGAAGCTATTGATATATGCCATGCCAAGGGGATGACCAATGTCATGTCCATCAACTGTGATTGGAATGAGGAGGTGGTTGCCCAATTCTATGCAAATCTCTATATCCGTCGTGAGACCCGGACTTTCCATTGGCTCCTTCAAGGCAAGCCTCTTTCCGTCTCCTATGAGCGCTTCGCTCAGATTCTTGGCTTTGGTGAGGAGGATCTCGCACTTCCAAAGTTACATGGTGGCGAATTTCCCCTTGACAGCGAGATGGCATTCATGTATGACTCAGCTTATGGCAAGGTGGAATTTGGCACCACTCACGGGATGAAGCCAGTCTATCGGATGTTAAACCAACTCTTTCGCTACACTCTCACTCCAAAGATAGGTGACAACACCAATATCTCCAATGTGGCAAAAGAGATCCTAGTGAGGATGGCACCGGCAAGGAAAGCTTTAGTATCTTCAACTTCATTTGGGAAGAGATCATTGTGTGCTCCGTGTCCGCTAACAAGAGCCGCCAATATGCCCCTTGGATATTTCGGATGATTTGTGAGGTGGCGGGAGTTGACATCCTTCCCGACAAGACTCACTCTTGGTACAAGCCCAACAAAGGAAACATCGAGCGGCTCCTCAAGTTGGGCAAGCATGCCCCTCCTCATCCTTCTACCGCGGTGGCTCCTCCTCCGTGGCCCATCCTCTTTTGAGCCACCCTCCTCCTCTCGTGGGCCATCCGCATCTAGAGGCACCGTTCCCCCGTGCAAGAAAAAGAGCATCTTCAACTTCCTCTCTCAAGGCCTTTTTGCTTGCTTCAATGTGGGACGACACAATGCACAAGAAATTCGTGCCCATAGGCGGCACGTTGATGAGCAGCTCCTCAAGCTTGAGACGCAAAGCAAAAGTCCTTGCTCGCTCAACACAATATTGAGCACTCTCCGGTTCGCGAGCCCATGGACTTTCCTCCTCCGCCAAACTTCTACAACCCTTGGGAGATCTACGGCGACGCCTCCATGATGTATGGAGTTCCTCCAGCCGACATCGACGACGAGGACTTTGGTGGTGCAGAGGACGACGACGATGACGACGACTCCCCTCCAGCTGCCCACTCTCCACATGACTACGATGATTGAAGGGCCTCCTCTTTTTGGCGCTTGATGCCAAAGGGGGAGTGAGCTCACAATTTACTCATGTGTGGTGTGGGCTTGCACCTTCATCTATCTATCTATCTATCCTTGTGTTTGTGGACATGTAAGGACTATGTGTGGTTTCATGTGTGTGGTGTAATGCTTGTCGAAGAACCTAAGAACTTAGAACTCGTTTAAATTTGTAAGACTTAAGTTGTGCTTGTGGTGTGAGGAACCTTAGTTATCTATTTGTGATGCTTCTTATTTCTCTCTTTTATTGTTTTGTATACCATGTCATATGCATCACGGCTTGTATATCACACTCATGCACTTGTGTATGTAATTTGAGAATGAAAAATCTTCTAAATGTGTGATGGGCATTTGAAGCCTTCATAGAAGTTGAAGCACACATTTAGGGGGAGTTTCAATTTCAAATTCGTTGAATACACACATCTTTTTATAAACAAATTGTGGTTGTCATCAATCACCAAAAAGGGGGAGATTGAAAGTGCATCTTGGCCCCTAATTATTTTGGTGATAATGAAAAGCACGATTTGAGGTATTTAATGCTTCGACAAGATGTGTGCGGGGCTTAAACGAATAAAATCCTTATAGATGATCAAAGGAAGCCCCCCAATTTCAAGACGATGTCTCCTATTCAAATCAAGGCTTAATTTACTTTTTCTTTTGAATTTGAGTATAGGAAACACCGTACTATAAAGGGGGATGCAATTCAATAGCCAAGAGATGCTAAAAGTGCTCTAGAAGGTATCCTAAGTGAGTGAGAAGAGTTGAGAGTTGACACGTACACTTATGCTTATCTTTTCTAAAATTCTCGAGCTCGGCCGCTTGTACCGACCCCATGTCGGTACTACCGACCGAGCCCCTCGGTAGTGCCGGCGCGGGCCGTATACCGATATGCGTTCTCCGGCACATTTTAGCCGGGGGCCGGTATTACGCCCCGTGTCGGTACTACCGGTGCCGCATCGTTTTTCTTCGGAAAAAACACCCCCTCGGTAGTACCGACACCATGTCGGTAGTACCGAGGTTATACGACTTTGCACGAGAACGGCTAGTTTTCAGCCCCTAGTATTTAACCCCTCTTCTCCCTCCTCACTCATTGCTGACCAACCACGGGACAAACACTTCCTTGAGCATTCACTCCACCTCTCTCACCTCCTCTAGAGCTAATCCTTGGTTCCCTTGAGCTAGGACTTGAGAAGTGAGGTGAATTCTAGTGAAGTGTGACCAAGCTTTAAGAGCCCCTTCGTTCTTCCCCTTCTCAAGAGCACTTGAAGCATCTCCGGTTGTTGTGTTGCATTTGTTACTCTTGAAGCTTGCTTCTAGACGGTTAGGCGTCGCCCGCGAGTGCCCTCTTGGTGTGGTGCACCCGGGATCGTTTGTATTGCCCTCTCCTTCGTGGAGAAATCTTAGTGAGCACCAATCTTCCTTTGTGGGGGTTGGAAGAGGAAAAGAGGCTCTTGGTGATAGCCCTCCCTTTGTGGGATCCTCAACGGAGACGTAGCATCCTTTGTGGGTGTGAACTTCGGATTAAATTCGTGTCTCCATTGCTTGCTTGTATTTCTTCATTTCTAACTAACCCTAGAACTTGTTTTTAGCCCGATCTATCATTTGGTTGCTATCCAACTTGTTTCGTGATTGCGGGTGGTTCTTAGCATCTAAACTTAAACTTTGATTCAAGTAGAATTGCTAGAAACCGCACGTAATTCAAATTTCGTTTTAAGTTTCTTTCTGCCGTCGGTAGTACCGACACGGTACCGTAGTACCGACAGGATATTTAATCCGCCGCTTTTGTTTCGTAAATTTGAAGTGATCCTATTCACCCCCCCCCCCTCTAGGCATCACAAGGTCCTTTCAAGTGGATGTGTGCGTAATTGGAGTACTTTTGCGTTGCCGCATACCAAGGTTAGAAATCGGTTGACACATAAGAAACTTAACAAGCTTGTATATGTCAACTACAACCTTCGGGCCGCGACTTGAGGATGCCACTCCTGGTGGTGGTGATGATGGTGATATTATTGAGCATCTTGGCCAGCTTAGCTTCTATGATGAGAAAAATCCGGTCCGGGATGGATGGAATATGGTAGATCAAACCGGGAGCCGGTTCTTGATGAGGAGGATGAAGACAGTGACATTCCTATCCCGTCCCAGCTTGTGAGGGATCAGATAGACCCCGCAGATCCGCAAACCGCTACGGTGATGATTGCATTAGTGATTGGGCAAGAAGAAATGTGGGTAGCAGTCACATTGGGAAGAGGTTGTTCCAGACTGGGCCTAAGCAGGGTGACCCGAAACGTCAAAAAGGCAAGACAACAGCACCAATAGAAGTGACCAGCGACGCCTCCACTGATGATGATGATGGTCAGCGTAGTCCACCCTACCAGGAGTCTGGGGATAGCAGCTCAGATGAGGATGACGGTGATGATGATGACGATGGTGATGGTGATGGAGATGGTGATGGTGATGGTGACGGTGGTGGTGATGGTGGTGGTGGTGGTGGTGGTGGTGGTGGTGGTGGTGGTGGTGGTGGTGGAATTCGTTTCACAGGTATACATATCTACATTTACACACACGTATGATGTTTCTAACTATATGTGCTAATTATGATCCATGGTTTGGTTGACTGCAGGGGGAGACCGAATTCACCCATGCTACTCAGGATCGCGACCATGGCGCACCAGAGTCGCAGAGGAGAACGGTTGGAGCGTCACAATACGACCCAGCGTACTCTTCTTCCTCCCACACCGATACCTCGCGCCGCGTTCTTTTTATCCCATTCGGACATCAACGCCCGGCCACGGACGACTTGGGTGTATGAATGGGAAGACCCTGATTTTTACAACTTGTTAGTCGGTGAGTGGCAGACGACAGCGGCGTGGACGGGCCTAACTTGGCAACAAGACAAGGGTGAGTTGCTTAGGACGAGAGGTTTGAATGTCATGTCCATCGCCGAGTACCACTCCGCGACCCAGCTAGGGATCTTTCCATTCTACCATTGAACTTGTGTTGTATGAACTATTTGTATGAATTATTTGTATGAACTATTTGTGTTTGAACTTGTATTTGAACTATTTGTGTTTGAACTATCAACTCACTTATGCACGTCTAGTATTATTGTGTTTGGTGTAGTATTTCTATGTATAACTATAAACATTGATTGGGGGTGCTATTTAACACTAATTTGTGCCAACACCATGCCAAAATTTTCATTGATTCAAAGCCGGGAGGTCTTTTTTTCCCCAAACGGTATAAATAGTTTATACCGCGGTAAAAATAGTTTATACCGCGGTAAAAACTATTTATACCGCGGTATACCGTTCAAAACCGTTTGAACTAGCGGTAGTAATGGATTTTGGTTTGAAATTTGAATTCGCGCGGTATCTAGCGGTATACCGCGGTATACCGCCATACCGCTGGGCGGCGGTAAAAACCTATGGGTTGGTAAAAAAACCCCGGGCGGTAGGGGAAAACAGAGTTGCGGATTGCTGTAGAGGCGAGGCGTGCGAGCGAAGGCGCGGGTGGACACAAGGGTTAGACCCGCGGGAGCGGAGAAAAAACAGACAAAGTTTTAGTCTTACTTTCATTCTTTTTAGAAGTAGAAGATAGAGAGTCTATGAACTATTGAACTCACATGTCGGGCTAATTTTCGCCACCAGATTTCATTCTATTTGTTTGGCTTAAATCACTTTCAGGCTATACAAGGCACATCAGTGCCCTAAGTCCATCAAATTTTATTAGGCCCCAATGGCATTCCCCTATCCATATTGGAACACATGAATAGCAAGATGATGTAACTAAGTGTATCCATATATCTCACCGGAATTAGTTCAAAAGCTGTAAACATCTGATGAATTTTACACTATGAATGTATGTATCATCTATCCTACAAGCTGAATTTGGAATAGTACATTCTGTCTGTACGGTGGGGGCATCTAAGTATTGACATGATCAAGCTAACTGCCACGAATGTTTGTTGATTTCCTAAACTGTCGACCTTGAAGAAGAGGTCAAACAACTCCAAATCATGAGAACTGTAGTCCGTGTGGTCATTTTGTCTGTTCATCTTGGAATGCAACTAGTTCCCCCATCAATGGCTTTGCAAACAAAGTTGCAGTATGTCAGTTCATCGGGACTGTGCTTCCAGTAGGATGTTTGTTGCCACATTGATGTCATTTCTAGCTCTCATCAGTGCCTGTCTAGCGTCATTGCCATCAAATCCCATTGAGACCAGCATAGCAACAGAGGATTCTGGAGGTTCCACGGTAGGTGCAAATCCAGCTGATGACTGATTCTGCTTGAAAGAAAACTAAGTCAGTAATGTACAACGTAAATCAACTAAACAACACCTGCCCATTTGCTTTCTTCCATGAAAATGCTTAGTAATTCAAACTTGATAAGAATCTCATGCCCCCCAACCCCCATCAAAATCTCTCAAACCCCATTTGAATGCTGTTTCAAAGTGGCCAGCCAACCCCATTTAAATGGATGTTTAATCAGATAATTGGTTAAACAACAGGTGATAACCAGTTTATTTAGCATTTAGGTGAACACTGCACCTCATAATGCAAAAACAATGAGTAGCAGAAGAATAATTGCACAACAATGTCACAAGATAACCAATGGGACCTAAAAACCCAATATCAATTACCAATAATATCATCCCAATCCAGTGAATCATAAAGGCAAACTTGCATTTATAACAAGGCATTAATATGTAATGGATGATCATACGTATTCAAGAAAGAGAAATGATTAATCTTTCGATAACAGCAGTCAGTTCAAGAATGCTTTAATGCACTTCATAACAACAGGAAACTGTGTCAAATGTATGAATGATCACCACAAGATTCTAATCTAGAATGTTAAATTATATCTGGATTCTAGATCCAAGGTCTATGCGCGTATAAATTAACTATAAACTTCAGAAGCTAACCTGAGCAGTACGCCCTGTTTGAGATGGTGTGTTTCCGACAAGACTTCTCGAGGGACGAGATGTATTTCCTGGTGAAGGGGCAAAGTATCTTGCAAAGAATGATGAAATAACCTGTGGGATCTGTACAAGAAGCAGGAACTTCAGGAAAGAAAATTCTATGCATCCAAAGCAAAATAGTAATTAGCAAGAACACAGCCCATAGCAAACAGTAGGAAAAAAATTGAGCTTAGATAGTAATCTAATGACAAAATTAATACCCATAAGACCCATAGCTTAACCCTCATAAGTTCATTAGAACAGTCCTCCACTTAAACATACCACTACCCTACAGTCTCCATAGGAGAAACTCCTGCAGTTAGAGAGCTAAATGGATAAACAATATATCATTCCTTTACCTAAATTACTTTCAGTTCAAGCAGCAAAACTGTTTTAACCCTGTTTTATTGAAAGCAGATTATTCATCCTAGAAGATATGTAGTGCATATCAAATAATATGTAGCCTTTGCACCGGGGGTAAATGGTGATTGCAACAAGAAAATAGAAATAAAAAAACTAGGGAACATGACTACACGAGTAACAAATAAATAGGTAAACCACCAGTTCTCAAGAAGCAAAGTTAATGAAATGCAATTATGTGGGCACCAGGCTAACTCACTGGGTGCGCATAATTTTTTCTATCCCTTATGAGGGGTTATATAGTATTTACTTGATAGGGCCCATGGAAGAGCATGTGACAAGCAAGCTAGTAATTAGTTTGGTTGGATTCCATATCCAGTAATTAGCAAATATGAGATAAATTATTCTAGGCATGCCTATATAACAGGAGACTGAATCAGAAAACAGTATCAGCATGCGAACAACAATCTGTCATATTAAGTGACAATGTAGTACAACAATGCAAAAGTGCAAACTGGAGAATAGATCTGTAGTAACCTTCATTTTGCGGATGCCGAGCACATTTAGGCGATAGAGAGAACCAGCAACCAGACCAAATATACCAGGAATAAGGGAGCGCTTCCACGAAGATAAAAGAAGCTGCCAGGTGAAATAGAAAATATGTGAATTCTCAATGGAAAAGCAGAGAAATCCAGTCATGGTTTATGACAAGAGATTGACCTGAAGACCAGCTAGGTAAATGAATGATTTGTCACTGAAATTTACACCAAAAATACGAAATCGTGATGTGACCGGAATGTCAAGAAGGAATGGAACAAACGAGGCAAATATGAGGCCATAAGGTCCTGATGCAAGAGTGCTGATGTAGTTTGTATCTGCAATAAAATAAAGACAAAAAACTCAAAACTGAAAGAGAACGAAGCAAGTGCATGAGAACATGATTATGCTATCAACTGACATAAGATAAATTATGAAACACAGAAAGAAAATAAGGCATGGTAATTAAGCCACTAATCAAAATAAAATTTAAGACAAGGAAACAATGTGAAATTATCAGAAGGCGAAGCTTATCTAACACAATTATTAATTAGCTACTCTAAAACGGTGAAGAATATTCAATCAAGAGTTCTATCCTAATTCCTATAAAATCAGGGAAGACAATTTTCCTAAGTCTTCTGAAACAGCTGAATTGATGTCTTCTCCACATCATACAGTTACACTTTCTCAAGAAAAAACACAAATGCCACGTTCCAAACTGCAGGAATACTTTCAATGCAGTATCTTTTGAAATATTTTAGCTATCTCAATTCATTTTTGGAAATGAACCGAAATACTTCTTTGGAATGCAAAAAGATTCCATGTAGCTAGGTTGAGTCCAAATCATGCTGCAGCACAGCACAGCGAACCAAACAGCTTGCTTTGAAATAATGACATAGTAACATATCGGCTGCTATCTTATCAAAACTTGACGTGTACTAAGAATGGTCATGCCCTGATTATCTAATATAACAATGATTGCAGAGAACAGGAGAATGGAAGGCCCTTTTTTAGAGTGAATGGGAGTTATTTTGGAAGTAAGCAAAACACATAGCTGTCAACTGCACTAAAAGATATATAATTCCAAATGACACCAAATGACATTATGTAGTAATTTGCCTTATTTCTTCAATATGTACCTTTCAGGATAACCAATGACAGGATCTCAAGAAGTGATGACACTGTGATAGTGAATAAGCAAAAAACCTGCACAATAGACGGAAAAAATGAGCATTATATCATTATTCTCCGATTGTTCAGTACAAAATTAGTCATATTTCAGATTTTTTTGCAAATTGAAACTGATTTGGCAACACCACAACATTGCATGTGTTAGGACTTAGGTAGCAACATGCACTTGAGAACCTACACAGCAATGGACCAGTTTTCAAGTCCACAGACCAGGAAGCTAAGTTCTCAAGTTCAACATCAGAAGTGTAAGGCATGCCAGTTAATGGGACTACTAGTACAATTTACTGCTTATACCATCTTATTGGTGCGGTAAAGACTAGATATAATTACAAAAGGTAAAGTACCTACCGAGTATTTGTTAGAGCCTATCTGCCTCTCAAACACGCGGAAGTAATACAGAAGGTACAGTCCAAACATTAACTCCGGAGTTGATTGAAAAGCAAATACAGTTGGAAATATCTTCCATAAACGAAAATTTGTTATAATGTCCTGAAATAATTGATAGAAATAACCAATCAGATTCTATCTCAGAACAGTAAAACTTCTCATATACGCAAATGATCCAAGATAGCAGCCATTGATTAGACAAGTAACAAAAACGATACAGCCAACATACTGCATCAAAGTAGAACAGCAGATGGAGCTCCAAGGACAAATTTATTGTTTGATTGTTAAATTTAATCCCCCCTGTCTCTCTCTCTCCCAAAAGGAAAATGATATGAAACACAAGGGCATGAATATGGCAAACTAATGAAATTTCATGCCAATCCCAACTGAGAATTAAGGTTATTGTTTTCATTGCAAAGCCATGGCATGAGATATGAATTGTAGATTTACTCATTGGCAGTTAAGAATAAGTAGCAGATCTAGCTCCAAATCTACACAGCATTTTCATATTGCCTGACACATTGATACAATGACATACATGCCACCTCTTAGGAATCAACTTCTGTAATCACAAGTATATACTAAAACCACACAGTGCACACATGGCGCAATATATACAAGTGAGGGATCGCCTCTCATGCAGCGTTGCTACATCTTATCACATACATAGCCTTCTCACATCTTCTGTGGCTGACAATGGTAATGGTAGTTAACTGATAATCAGGTCCACAAGCTTAAAGTGGTGTATTTAGTGCATCTTTCATGTAACTCTTAACAGGCCTAAGGTGCAAAAGTTCACTGCAATGTGTAAACCATTTACCAATCATGTCACCCATCCATTTGGGGGGGGGGGGGGGGGGCAATCCCCAAACTCCTCCCGTTTGAGCTTATTCCCCAACTCAGCTACAAATTTGTCTTACCCAAGGTTACTAAATCCAAATTGAGCCATCCAAATTGTTTGTGATCTAGATCCTTCATATCAATTCATTCTTGACACAGCATAATTTATGTCCTCCCAGAGTGTAAGGATGGTGTTTGTGGGAGCCTCCCACAAACACCGTCCTTACACATCTGACAAAGATCACCGAAAATCACCAGCCACTACTGTTACTTCAGCAACAAACCTAATACAAAAATTCTAGCTACCAATTAAGCGGCGAAAGATGAAATTTCACCTACCCCCGTTTCCCCAACACAACAGAGCCACAGATTAGACACAGTGGACCGCCCACACAACCAAATCAAAAGAGCCACCATGCAGCCGCTGACAGGTAGCCGCGTTTTGATGAGTGCACAGATTCGAGAAACCTAAGCGCGGGCGCAGCAGAGACGGCGAGATTCAGCACACCTGGTATGAGATGCCGAGGGCGCGGGCCCGGCGCTGCGCGCCGAAGACGACGGAGAGGAGGCCGCTGGCGACGAAGACCGCCCGCGTCACCGGCGCATTCTCTGCAACCAAAAGGGAAAAGGCAACGGCACCCGCACCGTCTCGGTCAGGGAAAAAAATCGCAACCACGAAAGACGCGAAATTCCGGCGGTTTAAGGGGCACGGTGGCGGCTTACGGAATCCGGAGACGCCGCCCTGCATCTTCCGTCGGGGGGGCCGCCGGTCCGATCGGGGTGGCGAGGTGGAAGCAGAGGTCAGGAGGCGCCGCCGCCTCCTCGGCCCGTCCGATCGGGTCGGTTCCTTCCGGTGGGGTAGCGGGGACGCGGGCGGGGCGCTGCGGTGGTTCCCGTGGGCGTGGGAGGCGGGCGGCGCGACGGAGTTGGGGAGGACGGTCAGACGGGCGTGGTGAGACGGAAACGGAAGGGACCTGTTTGACGGTGGTGGTTGGGCTGCGCTGCGGGTGCCTTTGTGAGTTGGACTCACTCCGCCGTGGAGTTCGCGGGCGGCCTGCTACTGCTAGTCTCTCCTCATGCCGAATTTGTTCTTATATTTTTTCACAATTTTTCAATAACTAGTCGAGATGCACGAACGACACGCACGTTCAAAGAATTTAGCAAAAAAGAATTTGAGGGCCCGGTTCACTTCCCTTCAAATTTTCTCTTCATCCCATCACATTCATCACATCTTCTCTCACAAAAACACTATTATAACATTATTCATACACTACTTTTCATCCCCTCTCACTGAAGTGAATGGAAGGATAAAACGAAATATTTGCTCTTTGTATCAGTCATCGAATTTTTCCCCAATGCTTACATCAATCTATGTTTTGACTGAATATACATTATATCACTGCAAATGATTTGATAGGACCTTAGCTTCTCTCCAAATGACTCTAGCTCTTGCGTCACTGGTGAAACAACTTCTCTAGTAAAGTGCATGTGTGGCATGCACATATTTATCATTTTGTTCGTCTCAAAATGAGAACATGTTGAAATGCTTTCCTCATCAACAAGGACAAACTTATCCCCAAAATATTCAGTCAAATCCTTCCACAAATCAAGCAAAGTCCTGATAATCACCCCCTAGATCTAGCATTTGTACGACAGTAAACAATTACAATAATCTACTTATCATTCTAGTTATTTTCATTTTCATCTATGCTCTCTACACCATAATAGCCTGTTCGGGTAGCTGGTGGCTGGTGCTGATTCGTTCGGAGAGAAAAATACCGTTGGCTGGCTGGTGACCGGTGATATCTCCGGTGGTTAAACATCACATGTTCTTTTTTTTGAACGAAACATCACATGTTCTACTACCCATAGACATTAACGATCATAACTGTTTTATATTATACACATTCAGTTGTTTGTCATGTCCTACAACTTCAAGGATAAAGCCATTTGCATTTTGCCATCAGGAGAAGAAACCTTAGCCAAGTACCCAACTGTGTACTACACACAAGTTGCAGCAAAAGAACCAAAAAAAAGTCATTTATCACAATTCCATATGGATAGTAGTTGATGCTAAGACCAGCCAACACTTTGCTCAAGATATGATCACTCGTGCTGGAGGTGGGTGGGGATACATACAGCGAAGCAGAATAGACAACCTCTTGAGTAGGTAAAGGTGGGCATTATGTGGTTTTCTGTCGATTTGAACCCTGAAGAAAGTCCACGGGGAGAGTAGTCAAAGGAAATGCAGTGGACTATTTACGAGCCATGCAAAGAGTAGTCTTCGGTGTGGCACTCCCGCGGCCGGCGACGCGCAGCGCGGCCTCGCCCGACGTGCGGTGCGGCGCTCCCGCACCCGCAGTCCTCACTCAGTGCCTCTCCTGGACCGCTGCTTTACGGCGTCGTCGCCACCAGTCCCGCCGTCTATCCTCCGCGCCGCCGCCTCCCTAACGCCCAAAAAACAAATCAGCAATGCAAATTGAATCAATTGTTGTCGGTAGAAGCTTTGTTTCCACGACAATCTGAACAAGCCAATCAAGTCGTGGGTGACACCGAGGTGCTCGAGGTGGCTCTGCGGGAGGTACACGACGCTCCTCTTCGGCAGCAATGCGACATGGTCGGTGCACGTGTGCCAGAGCTTGAAGCACACTGCGGCAGCACGTCGCTCGGCACCGGCTGGGCCGACAATGTCCCTGTGGCCATGGAGATGGTCCATGTCGCGCTCCCATGGCTGACGGCGTCGTCGTCCCCGTGGCTGTGGAGCTAGTCCATGCGCACCCGCGACCGTCAGCGTCGGCGTCCCCGTGGCCGCGCCGCCGCGGAGCTGCTCTGTGTGGCACCCCGACGACTAACGAGTAACGACGAGGACGAGGAGAGCGGTGTGGTCCAGCGAGGACTAAGGCACCGGCTTTCCACAAGTAGGGTGACTTAAAGTCGAAAAAGTGGTGCTTGGTGAAATCAAACAAATTTCCCGACTTAAAGTCTTCTACAACTTATAAGTTGCATAAGTAGCTCCACCCCTACTTAAAGTGACTTATTTCCATTTTTTCCTCTATCATCCTGTGTGGAGCCCACTGACTTATAAGTCACTGCAACCAAACAGGACCGACTTACGCCCCGTTTGGTTCTCATAGTAGGGTGACTTAAAGTGCAAAAAGTGCAAAATAAGTCACCTGTGAAACCAAACAACCCCGACTTAAAGTGCTCCAACTTATAAGTTGCATAAGTAGCTCCACCCCTACTTAAAGTGACTTATTTCCACTTTTTCCTCTACCATCCTGTGTGGAGCCCACTAACTTATAAGTCACTGCAACCAAATAGGACCGACTTAAAGTGTTGTGACTTATAAGTCGGGTGACTTATAAGTCACCCTACTTATGGGAACCAAACAGGGCCTAAGAAGCCGGAGCCAATGACGGCATGGAAAAGGACTTACGTTGGTGGAGCCGTAAGGTGCAGGTGGTGGGCGTGGGCCCGGCGGGTACAACAGATGCGGGTGATAAAAACATTACCTTTTTGGCAGAAACACTCTCTAAATTGCGATTTTTTGGTACTTCATACTCCTTCCACCCTATCCACTTCTAAAAACATATGACAAGTGGGTCCGACATGAGGGGTAAGGCGGGTCCGATTTTGTTGAGAAAAGTTTTCAATTGTCTTCGCTCCTTATAGTATAGATAAACACTGATTTCGAAATTGTCAAAACTAGTCTACAGCTACCATCTGAAATGGTGGTTTGAACCAACCGCTGTTGTCAAAGACAGTTGGCCCCAGCCGCCATTTCAAACGGCGGCTGAAGCACAAACCTGGGGGCTGCAGAGTTGGGCCGATGGTAGGCCAACGGCGGGTACATACCAGCCACCTTTGCAAATGATGGTTGGTTGTTTTTTCCTTTTTTGTTTTTTGGAATTTTTTGGGACAAATGATTTTTGGAATTCGAGAAAACCGAGAATATGAATAAATAGTAATTTATAAAAACAATACTCCATAGTTTACACCAACAAACTAGTGTCCAATAAACATACTAAATAGGACCGCACTTTGTAGGTCATGGCGGGCCCTTTGGCCCCATCGCCCTCCTAGCTGCAAGGTGCGCTGCCCTCATGTGGTGGGTGGGGTGCGTGAGGGGATCGCGTGGGACGACGCGGCCTCAACATCCAGATTAGTGGTTGTGTCACTAAGCTTGCTGTCGTCGATCTAGAAGCCCCCTCCTCCTCTCCGATCGACTGTGATGCCGCCGCTAGCTCCGCCAACCCCATCGTCCCCGCCGCCGCCAACCCCGTCGCCACCGCCGCTACTGCCTCGAACAAGGCCGCCATCTAGTTCGCCTGCGTCATCTGGGTCCCGACTGGGACCCCTCCCAACTGGGTCGGTTCGAGCACTTCTCGGTCCTCTAGTATCTCGTCGTCCCCGAAGAAGTCGTCCCAACAAAACTAGAATTTCTAAAGTATTTTCAGGAATTTCTAAGCAAAACTATTATTTATAGAAATTTCTAAGGAAAATCTAGAATTTCTAAATCTAGTAGTATTTTCGGGATTTTTTTAAAAAAACTAGTATTTCTACTATCTCTATCTCTACTCTAAAAAGAATGAACTTACTAGAAAAAATTGATACGTCGTTTTACCCGGTCGTCCGTGCGTCCGCCCTTCGCCCCCGCGGTCCATCAATTTTCGGCTGGTCCCTTTTTACCCTCAGCGGTCCTGCCATTCCGCCATTCCCTCGAAAAGAAAAAAAAAACCCGACGGACACCCTCCCCATCGCCGTCCACCGCCGCACCTCGCCCCGGGCACCGCCGCCGCACCACCCCGCTGCTCCTCCCCCATTCGCTACTAGCCTGCCCACGCCACCCCCACACGTCCCTCCATCTTTTCTGCTCGCCCACGCCACCCCCCACACGTCGTGTCCCTCCCCTGCTCCCGCTGCTGCCGTCCGCCGTTACCCTCCCCTCTCCGCCTCCTCCCCTGCGGATTCTCCCTTCACGTGACCCACCTCACGACGTGTGCGGTCGGGTGCTCGCATGTGTGAGATCTCGTATGATTTCGTCGTCTCCCGTGGCCGTGGCAATCTCGTACGATTCTGCCGCCGCCCGTACGATTCCACAGTCTCCCGTGGCCGCGGTCATCTCCCGTGGACGCCACCGTCTTCGATTCCCGTGGACGCAGCCATCTTCGTTGCCTGTGGATGCCGCCAGCGCCGTCTAGGAACTCGATCGCTGGTCTCCTCCAATCCGACTTTGAAGGTACGTTTGATCCCACACGCTGCAGTGTCAGCGATGCCGTCCATCTGAGTCGCTCGCCATGGAGAGCTTCAATGCATATTTCGGCTCATGCAATTTCAGGGGAAAGTCACTACTGGCGTGGCTTCAATTGGATCAATTTTGTTTGCACGCTATTTTCTTGTGTGGTAGGGTGCTAACAACTGATTAGTCTGGCACCTGATTTTTGTATGGGTTGGGGCGAGGCGGTGGTGAATCCATGGTGAATTGGCTCGACCTGGCGCCGTCCTCCCCGTCATCACAATGGTACGCGAATCTGACCCTGCCCCTCTCCAATCCTATCTATTCACAGGTTTTCCTCGAGCCTACCTCGCGATGTATGCGCAGAGATCTGACCAACGGTTTTTCCTGCCCGTGTTTGTTGCAACCGCTCAGGTTGGAGATCAAGGTGGGCGGCGTGTGCCTGCTCGACCTCACTGGATCTCGGTCAGGGGTTATTAGGACGTCCTTGAAATCATACTGATGCTAGCAACTAAAGCACAAACGAAGCATAAAGCTGGGCCTCATACTCTCAATGCTGGAGTTTTGTTCCATACATTTTTGCTACTGCAATGATCTATATGAAATCTTAATCTTCGGTTTGGTAGGATTCAATTATGATCACCTAAGTTGCTTATTTGTTGCTCTCGTTACATATTGTTCAGTTATGCAACCTGGAGGCTGTCTATATGGTTTGAAACAATAAGTACTTGTTCCCACGTTCCTGTAGGTAGTTTAATTCCATCTACGGCTGAGTGACCCATCATATTACATTCATTCTCATTCTTTAGCCCAATCTAGATTTCTGTGACCTTATTGCATTGTTATTTGCGACCTAAAGATATTTTACATTGTTCTTTAATAAAGCATGTTTCTGTTTCATACTTGTCACCAATTATCACCATTGCAATTATTGAATGTAAATCCAAACCAATACATATAGAGTATGTATTCTCATATTAATTGCATAGCATGTATATGCACCAGCAGTCCTGAGAGGGGTCTATATGCTTCAATACCAATATTACCTTTAGGGAGGTACATTAAGAAATTAAAATGATTTTATAAAATTATGAGTATGACTATGAAATATTATCTTGTTACTGGAAAACTAGGATCAAACTAGATGAGTTATATGTATTGTCTTGGAAATAATTTATATGATATTCCTATTATAATTTTGACAGTTTACTTATAGGCTATAGCAGATATTTGTGTAGTGTTCTCTCACAAAATAAGAGCTTGTCTCAGAATTTTATTCCTTTATATCGGTTTTGTATCTTTACAGGCTATGATGAAATAATTTGAACCGCCACTTATGCAATACGCTTATGTTCACCTGAAAGGAGAACCTATATGGTGCCCCTCCACGCCGCCACCGGCTACTACTCCACACCGCGTGTGACGCCCTAGGTTTTTAATTACCGTCATTAACGCTAATGACCGAATCGGCCGAGTCAAACCCTGGTCAAACCTAGGTCAACCCGGGTCATCACCCGAAAAACTCGTCGATGAACCCCGATGAACCCCTTGACCAAGCCCACACACACCCGTAGTCAACCCTTGGTCAAAGACACGGTCAAAACCCGCTTGACCGTTGACGTCGGCGAATGTCATCCGAACTTTTGCCGCGTTCCCCAAAATTCACCTAAACACTTCAAAATCTACCTTTATGAAAGTTGTCCAGCTTGTTGAGGGACACAACTTTCATGTAGATTGGCATTTCAAATTTGGAGAGGAAAATTGTGAAAAACCCCTTGCAAGACAGATTTTCCTGTTTTCCAGAACGTGTCGACATTCAAAGTTGGCACGACGTTCCTGCAAAATCCGTTGAGAAAAACACTATATGGCCTTTTTGAAAGTTGTAGAGGGTAGTTAGATCTACAACTTTCCTATTCATTGCCTTGTGCACTTTTATTCAACTTTTTGGAGATCTAAGCGTTCAAACTGGCGCACTATAAAACCTTGGGCCGGCCGGTGTCGCGCCACGGCGTCACGCGTCGAGCACGCCGGCGCGAGCGCCGCGCCCGCCTCGGAGTCGGGGCCCTCGCGCCGTCCCGAGGCCGCACTTCCCGAGGTGGGGAGCACTCCGAGGCCCCCCCGGAATCCGTGCCCCGCCACGTGGAGCCTTGGTCCTCGCCGCTCGTCGCGCTCGACGTTGCCCGGCGGTCCGCCGCCGGCTCCCGACGCGCGCCGGTCGGGGGGACACGCCGTACGACGAGTTAAGGCGGGGGCACATGTGGTAGCCGGCGCGAACGCTTGTCGACCATAAAGAGAGGTCGTTCGTCGCTCCTCCCTCGACGCACCCGCTCCTCCCCACCCACCCGCTTCACGCCGCCGCCGGCCGCCATGAGGGCCGCTCGGTGAGCGCGCCCTCCCCGTCCATCCGTCGTCGTCCAACCGCCGTCACACCTCCCCGGTACCCCGAGGACGCCGCCCCCGCCGCGCATTGCCCGAACCCGCCCCGGCTCGCCGAAATTTTTCCCGCCGCCGCGGTGGCCCCGAGCCGAGCGCCGACGGACCGCCCCGCCGGGCCCTCCCATGCCACCTCCAACCCATCAAAACAACTCCTAGGTGAGCCACGAGGCTTTTCCCCACCTCCTTTCCCCAACCCCGCCGCCACCTCGCCGGAATCCGGCGAGACCGCCGGCGGCCACACCCCCCCCCCGGGGACCCAATTGCGAAGTGCCCGTTCTTTTCAGGGACTTTTAAGCAACCCGAGGGCATACTTGTGAAACCCGAAAAAGTTATAGGGGCCTCAAGGTTAAACCGTAACTCCAACGGTGAGGTCATTTATCTGATTCTTGTAAATTGAATAGAAAATCACAGAAAATTCAGAAAATTGTGAAACCAATTTTGTTGGATCCATGGTGATTTATACTACAACTTTTGTTATTCTAGCCTGAGCTAATTCCTTTTAGTTTTTGCATGAAAAATACAAATGTGAAAACACTAGATCTGCAATATCTCAAAAACTATAACTCCTCTGTAGCTAATTTTTGGATATGATGTGTGTTAGGTTATGAGTAGCTCCTATGCCAACAATTGCACAAAGTTATCATGTAAGTCTTTTTATAAAAATGTTTTTCTATCTCTGGTAGAACTGAATAAAGGATTTTTCATGTTAAATATATTTATGTTCTTGACCCCAACTTGTGCACACTGTCTTGTAATCCAAAATGCACATCTTGTGAATTAATCATGAATTTTGGATTAACAGAAATAATTATTCTTGATTTATGCATGTTTTCCTTTGTAAATTAATAAACCAAGTTCAGTAGAGATTCCATGTGAACATGTTGGTTTTCTAAGCTTTTTTAGGACCAGATAACATCCACAAGAAGTTTTATGTCATTTTGATGCTTAATTATTTTTATAGGCATTTAAATTGAATCACTAGATAACCTTTGTTATTTTCCATAATGTTTATTTCCCTAGCATCCAACACTTACATGTGGGTCCAATGGACCAGTATAGATGCTAGTAGGCTTAAGAAACACCCCATTAATTTTTGGTAAATTAACTGTTTAATAAAAGGCTTAAAAGCCCTTTTTTTCTATTAAAGGGAAATTGAATAAAGAAAAGCCTTAGTTAATTCTTTTTCCTTTTTGAAAATATTATCTACTGCAATTGAAAGATAATTAATTCTAGAGGCTGATAAGAAATTAAATCAAGGATGAAAATGTTATTTATTTCTTTACTTATGAAAGGGAAATGATTAAAAGCTTTCACATGAAATGACAAATATAAAGAAAACTTTTATTCAAATGTGCAATAAAGAAAAATCACCCAACCACCATGTAGCTTGAGTGTGGTTGCAAATCATGTTAACAAGGTTAATTGTACCTACCCACTACTGTTGATGAAATTAAATTAAATTATTTACATATATATGTACACAGTCACCATCAAAAAGAATAAATAATAAAGAGTTGCATATTGTTCCTTTACGGAAGAGTATGCTGAATGTATTCTTATCTAGGTGAAGGTGCCCAACAAGTACACCCTTGATTGTCAAAATGGTTTATAATTGATTAAAGCGAAAACCGTTGAATAAATCTTGCATTTGCATCTTCGTGTAGATCTTTCCGCCAGTAGACGTACGCTCGTACCGGAAGGAGGAGACGAAGGTGCTAACGAAGAGCTGCCGTGCGTGAACGTAGCTCAAGACCTGGACCCCAGTCCAGAAGGGCCCAAGGCCAACCTTGCCAGCGAAGGCAAGCCCCGGATCATTAACCCCGCCTTTAAAAATTATGCAATTATGTTTGCTATGATTGTGCACTTACGTTTCAGGAATTGATTTGAAACCCTAGATGCATGATCCCTAGGTACCTATGCTCTATCACTAGTATGCTAGGTCGATAGCTGCTATGCTATAGGACCGATAGAAGTCGAGTGATGCTCGACACTCGCGAGAATAGGTTCCTAGATAGGAATCATAAGATATCCTTAAATGGATCGCTCATGTGGTAAGAGCATGGGATTGGGCTCCGGTCCAGTGGGCATGTGGGCTAAGCTTTTGAACGTACCAAGCATATGCGGGAATGGGACCGGTAAGCCTAGTACCTTAATGAGGCGGCATGGGATCTTACTATTACTACTCTTGAGAAATCTCCTTACCGGCTAGCTACGGAAAGGGTGGTGTATGGTGACTCCGGGTATCTCGCGGGGTATGCGGATAGCTCCGCACCGGGGACCGTAAGATTCGATCCCAACCCGAAGATTTATGGGGACGGCCTGGGGAGTTGTCCTCGCGGGGGCAGCCAACCGTGTGTTTGGGTCTACCTTGCAAGGTTTAAATCAATCGATTGTCGGCCTCTCACCGTTATCTGAGACTGCTTATTCTATTGGCCATGATATCCCATAATGATGGAACCCGAGAAATATGGTTGGATGAACTAATTGCTTGTCCAATTCTTGATTGAATTAGTTGGCACACTTAGAAATGGTAATCAACTAGAACTTGTGCTAAAAGATTGAAAGTAAGGACCTACTCTTAGTAGCTTTCCAGCAAAAGAAACTCCACCGGCCAAAAGCCTATCATGTCTAGAGGTTGGTGATGTAGTCATCACCCGACGGTTAAGTCTTGCTGAGTATTAGTATACTCAGCCTTGCTTAAAACTCGTTGTTGCGGGTGTGATTGATAAGAAGGGTGACGACAAGTGATGACATCACGGACGGCCTCCTGTGATGTTCACCGTTCCGCTAGTTTAAATTATTCCGCTGTATTTTCGAACTCTGAATCTTTATCTTATGCCATGAACAATGGTTTGTAATCAAATGTTTAATCCATGTTGTACTCTGGACTCGCCTTCGCGTGAGTTTTAATGCATGTATCGATCCTCTGTTCGATGTCCAAGTGATTTACCGGGCGTTAACCCGGCAACCAACGACAGGATGATACTTTACTATTGCTTAACGACCAAAGTGGATCGGTCTTAGGCGATAGTACGGTATTTTCCCGGGCGGGTTGTCACACCGCGCCTCCCATTGATGTTGCTCCTCGCAACCTCCTCCAGCAATGGTAAGGAATCTCTTTCCCTCTCTTCCTCTCTGATTTCTTAAATCAATTTCAGTCTCAAATCAAGTTGAGATTTAGGCTTCAGGAAAAAGGCCTCCAGCGACATGCCTTGCTCAAAGATGATTTATTGGTACAAGGAGGTGTTTGACATTGCAAACAAAATTGGTAACTCTGCACATTTGCAAAGGTTTGGTCATTGTTCTTAATATTCTTCTAATTTATTCACTACAATACTAATTTATCTGATCATTAATGGTGTTAAATTTTCTTCCTTGCTCTGGAAGGATAATAGAATCAAACAATGTGAAGGTCACCTTGGGCACTTCAATTTGATGCACTGTTGGGCTGTTAACTAAAGCATCAATGCATCATAGTGCACTGTCTATTGCTATATACATGTTTTTTTTGCTCGTAGTCAATGCTTATGTTAGTCCTAGAGTCTGCATGCTCTACTAAATTCATGTTTTCTATTTTGCTCGTAGTCAATGCTTATGTCAGTCCTTAAGTCTGAATGTTCGTAGTCTAAATGCTTATGTCTATTACTCAACACAATTCATAACCTGATAATGAATCAATACATGTCAAAGAAAGACTTGAATGGGACCTGTGTTAGGGATTTGAATTGTAATTTGTTATGCATGTTCAATCATATCTTCATTGTGTCTTACGCAGGTTCTTGTGCTCAATGGAGATTGCCTGTGCTGGCAGGTCAATGTATGTTGATTTCAGGATATTTTGCGCCTACTACATATCCATGAAATACTCAAGATAATAGAGTCGTGTGTGTTTATATTAGCTACAACATGGTATGCAATTTCTCCTCTAGAGATGTTCATTTTTTATTCATAATATTTATTTTGCTTACGAATATTGATACTTAGATGTGTTGTAGGATTCTAAATATTGTTGGCACTCATGTTAATCTGCAACATGATGGTGTTGATTAGAATTCCATACGATTTGATTAAAAAATCATAATAACATCTCTCAGCTTTTGATGATTGGCATTGACGTGTTAAGAAACCAGCTGAAAGTGTGGGCACTGAATGAATAAAGGTAACTCTGCAGTGTATATGCTGATAAGGTTTCAGCAATTACATCCTACTCATTTGCACTCTTGTGTATCTGTGTATTTCCGAGAACCAAATAAGGGATACTGGAATTTTTCATCTATAGAATATCCCTTTTGTTCTAATGTTTGATTGGGAGCAACTTCATCTCATTTGGCATATGCATTGCAACAATGATGCTACAGATCTTAGCTACCAATAACAATCTCATTTGTTTTACCATTGCACTACTTTGAGCTAAAGGTGGATTTAGAAGTGATGTACTTACAATCTTACATACTATGTCATCAACTTGCCAGAAAACATTTTAGCTTGAAATTAATTTTTGTCATCCCAATGGATTTTGAGTGACAATAGTTTTACGAACAAATGCATAGGCATAGTTTGTACTATTACAGTGAAATAAGATGGTTTGAAATTAATTTTTGTCATCCCATGTGGTTCAATTGCATTTGGTTAAATTTTTTCTTTAGTGTGCTTAATTAATTCATGTGATTCCAATTACCACAAATACATGCTCAGGTCCCTTTGTCCATACTGAGCTCACGAGCCATGTGTGTGGACTATAAGCATGGATAAATTGATTGCTTAGTAATTTGATGACCTTCTATTTGGTTGTTCAGATTAGTTGTTTCATGCCTTTTTTAAAAAAATGAATATACAAATGAATTGGGATTGATGATCATTAGTAGCTGAAATTGAAGGTACATAGTTCGCATTTTGAGTATTTTTTTCTTTCACTACACTATATATGTGGTTGTAATCTCTCAATTACCTTGATTGATCAATTGTGCCTTCCATTTGATTAATTATTATTGGCACCCACGGTGAGTTCTTGTATATATTAATTGGCCTTTGCATGATTTTTTCAACACTAGAAATTGTGCAGTACATTTTAAAGGACAAGAGGAACATTTTTCCAGCGACGTTCAAGGGGATCAGGCAAGTTGGAGTGATTGGATGGGGTAAACATCTAGGAATGCTCAGAAACTAAGTCAGGCATCCACCTCTTCAGACTTGTGGTATTATAGCTGGGTTTTATGGGTTGGATTTCTAAGCGAGAGGACAATCTACAGAATCATGAGTTTCACTAGTTGCTAGCAGGTGATGTTGTTCGTTGTCTTCAGCGTACTTCTAAAACTGGTAAAGATACTGCAAGGGTACAAAGCTGACCTGATTTTGAATTTATTTTTGAAGGGAAGATGACGTTTATCTATTTGACTTGTTTGGCGGTTCAACAACAATTTTGATTGTCCGCAGCAGCATCGGGATCATTCTTAGAGAACTTTTGAACCTCAGGCTTGGAAGCACCAAATGACGAGTGATTCTTTTTTTTTGCGAATTAAATGTGAGTGATTTTGGCTTCAGAAACAAGCAATATCTTGGATTTGTAAGAGGGAACTTGATAACTTTTGAACCACTAGCTAGGAGTGAGGAACAAAGCGGTGTTTGATTTGCAGAGTTGTAATTTAATGCATGTTCTCTTGGATGCAAAAAGTAGTTCATGCGAGGTGTTTGTTGACATTATGTCTGTACATGCATGGCCACCGAAGTTGAAATTTTTTCAATGCTATATGTCGTGCTCATTTTGACATTGTTATGTAAAAGTTAACATCATGAATTTTTTTAAGCCTTAAAAATAGTATGATGTGAACATTAATACCATATATTTTCATGTTGCAAAATTTGAATAGCCCGTAGCAACGCACGGGCACGAGGCTAGTACTCCTAAAAAATGAACATACGAGAAAAACTTGGTACGTCATTTGGCGCTCGGACGACCGCGGCGACTACCGCGACTCCCCCATCCGACGACCGCAGCCCCCCGGTCGCAAACGATTCCCGTCGTCCGATCTACAACCCGCCTCCGCTCCCCATTCTCCACACAAACCCTAATCCTGCCCGCCTCCCTCTCCATCGCACGGCCGCCGCCGCCGCAGCTGCTCGGACACTCGCTCGCCTCACCCGCCTCCCCTCTCGACCCGTCGTCGTAGGCCACCACGCAGCGATCCCTCGGCTCCATTCCTTTCCTCACATACCGCCCAACCCTAGCCACCGTCTCCCCGGAGTCCCCGGATCAACATCGCCCTCCACTGGTGAGTCGTACGCAGCGGAGGAGCTTCTTCTCTGCGCAGGGAGGGCTCAAGGCGGCCGTACAGCCCGTCCTCCAGTGCGCCGCCACAGCCCTCCGCCTCCACCAGCTACCTGTCATCCTCCGTGCACATCGGCTGCCGCCGTCCTCCACAACCATCTACACTGTCGTGTTTACGTCGTCGTTGCGCTGCCGCAATGCCCCGCCGCCCATGCCCAACTAGCCGAGCTTCAGCGGCCGCCAAGCCCCGCGGCGCCTCGAGATTGGCTTGGCCATGGACATGGGATGTTGACGACTTCATCAAGATGGGCACCCAAGTCACCTAAAAAGTCACACTGCCAAAATCTGATAGTTTTCAGGTAATTATTTTTCCCGGGCACCTAAGCCACCTGCAATTATTCACCTACTCAAAGGGAGATGAATCTGTTTCACTTTTGGCATTGCATTGTAGTCCTCTACGTAAGGCAAGGTGCTCATGCTGGACAATGTGATTTAGGTTATTGATGAGAGGGAAGTGTGTGCGTACCAACGGATCATTAGCTACCTTCCCCTTTGCTCCATCAAAGATCCCAATAAGGTAAATGGCATAGCGTTTGCTGTTTGTATGATTATTAAATCAGGTACTAAAATGAGTGGCACCTTGAGATATATGTGGCTTCTAAGGAAAATTTTAAGAGTTAACAAATGGTATATATCATCCTATCCTGGGTTTTATTGATACTTAATTTGTTCATAAAGCAAGTGATACTTAAGAGTTACCAGATCGTCAATAGAGGCATTTGCACATATAATTTGATGCATATATCAAGTTTAAAAATATTAATGCTTAAGGTAATCTCATGTTTTCTTTCATCCAAAAGTATAGGTCTGCTTGCTTTTCCTCCGGAACGGCTTGAGTTGATTCCTTTGTTCCAGATGCAGCTATAGTGAATAAACATATATGAACTCAATTCCTCCATTTTTCCTACATTCTTCCCGTGTTCCAGACAGGGCCTAAACATCAACTGGAATTTCAGTCCTACTAAAGTTCTTGTTTACCGATTTACTTTTTAATCTTTATGGTGGTTGGTAGAAACACTCGTTGTTTATCCTTGGTGTGCTTTCCCTTCTTCCTTGACCATGCAACTGGAAGTCTGTAATGCTGATTTGGTATGAGTTTGTGAGACTACACGAGTTGAGTTGTTGAATCCTTTTCAAGAATTCTCTCTTTTTTACTGTATTTGTTCTAATTTTTGCAGTGATACATTGCCTGCATAAGATATATTCAGTATGTGATCTTTTTTGTTGTTTCCTGGAGACACTGTGACCTACATCTTCATGTGGCAGACCAATCATGGGAACAGTCATGTCTGCTTTAATTGACTATCTAAGTTCAGGTTCTACTTTTATTCGGGTAGGTCACATACTGAATATATCTTCTGCATATCTGGTTTATCTTAACCAACAATTTTCATCACCTAGGATGGGTGGTTAAATTATGTGCCACATTGAGTTGACAGGTATGTGTGTTGAGCATGGTGTGGAAGTTTTTGTCTAAAAGTATTTCTTTTTGCAGCTTGTTAAGAAGCAATGCCTATGGGCAGGCATGCCCTGGACGACTGAAGTGCTTAAAAAGTCTTACATGATACATACACAGGTACACACAAATAAAATATGATTGAAGCATGATGTGCTGATTCATATGTTTATTTGTAGAACATGTAGTTAAAGAATTGCTTTGGACAAGATCAAATGACCACTAAGCAAAGATGCAGGTATAGTTTCTTAGTTATAATTGTAGAAAACTTGTGACCATCATATAATCATAGTTTCTGGAAGCTATGTCTTAGCGAAAGGCAAAGCATTTATACTTCTTTCATGGCATCGGTTCATCCGGTCTTTGAAGGTCTCGTCTTGGCGCGTCTCTGTATTGATTCAAACTAAGCATCAGATAGACCGACGGTGTCCACACTCAGACCGTCGGATCATCCGGTGCTACTGTCTTCGCTGCTCTTCCTTTGCAAGTTATCCGACGCATCTAGAATATAGACCGTCGGATCATCCGACGGTGTTAACTTCATTTCAGCCTCTACGCAGTGTTCCAAGTGCTCCGACGCTTGCACCGATGGTACTGTCGGTTCATCCGACGGTATCAATTTCTTTCCTTTTCTTCGCGTCTTCAACTTGGATCTTTGCTTCAACTTAACGTACCTAACATACTTAACATGCCATTACTTATAGCCTCAAAATATATACTAAGTCCTCATTTTTCTTGTAAGTAACCTAACATGTCCATGGTATGTTAACTTGTGGTGTAACATGTTAGCTTGGGCATGATACGTTAACATGTGATAACATCCATGGGACCTAGAAGTGCATACAAAGACATGCTAGACAATATGATCAGTCCCATTACTTGTGTCATCATGAATCACCAAAATTAACTCGAACAAATGGCAAATGAGGCTATGTTCGCTACAAAACGTCGTGGCCCACGGCAGCCGCCGTGGCGCACGGCGGTTGGTGGACAAATCTGATAAATTTTCAAACAGTCGTATAATTTTGCAAAATGATTAAAAAAATATATAAAAAACTTCATTTTTATCGAAGGCTTCAATGTTGATGACTCTATAGCATGGTGATATCGGCATGCCATGATCGCAAGCACACAAATAAAAAAAAGTTTTCATAAGTTCACCAATTCGGTAATGAACACACGAACAAATTTGATATTTCTGTTTGGGGCAACAGGAAAAGTCCATTTTCCACCTCGATTTTCAACTTTAGCAACAAAGTGGACACTGGACTCCATCCTACTTCGTATCTTGCATATTTAAACCAGCCCTAATTCCTAGATCTTTATAGTGTTGCACATCATCACCATCATCCCGAAAGATATTGTTGCATGCGGCCCCTTGTCACACCCGACTTTCCGAAGAAAACCAAGTGCATACCTATATGCATGCCAGGATCAAGTTTCATGCATATAGTGACATATAAGTGAATACGAAAACGATTATCACGTATGAAAAAGAAAGATTATCGAGAGATTTACGCTTAATCCCGGAAACGAAGGCACCAAACATCACGGGCAATCGACGGGGGTTGCGTACGCCTAGCACTCCACAACATCTTCACGTCATCTTCATGTAGCTTCCTCCTTCGAACAACATTGTTTATAGCAAGGGTGAGCACTTGTCGTACTCGGCAAGTGTGGAGAAAAGAATGAATGCAAAGGCTTTGTAGTGGACTGGGCTATAAGCATTTAAGCAATTTTAGTTGGTCAAATTTTATTAGCACCTACTTACTAATAAAGTATAAGTTTATACCAACCCACAATTAAGCATAAGATAAGAGATACACCATGAGCACATGGCAAACATAACCAGAGAACACGATTTAAGTCCATCTTCAAGTTCAATTATCATGTGAGGGTCCAGGCCGCTCTTGACCGTGAGCACGGCTAATCGATTAGTTTTACACTGCAGAGGTTGTACATCTTTACCCACAAGTCGCGTAAAAGTCCCGAAGAACTTTAAACCCAACCATGCGATGCGCGCGCAGCATCATACCACACTACCGAGGTGTGATTGCATAGGGACGCTACGAGGCCTTTACAAAGAGTCCTCCCGTGCGTATTAGTCCATAGTAGTATGTCATAGAGGCTATCTTTCGTACCACACTTCTATTACGGACGGTAAGCCATAGAGTCTTCCGTTCCATCACCGCTCCGGAATAGAAGAGCCATAAAAGCATTCCTCCGTCCCCAACCTACTATGCGAGTAATAACCACACAAAGACTTCCCTAATTACTCGGCCAAGACCAGAGCCATATAGTCCTTGTGGTTGCACTGTTGTCCTGGGTGGTTCTCCATGTTCCGATTAAGCATATGGTCTTGTATTAAGCAATCAAAGATATAACATAAAGGTATAACATGATTCATCATTAATGTTCATTAAAACCACCATAACCCCGGTATAGCAACTAAGCATAACTACCCAACATAAATGTAAACCCAGGTTAACAAGGAATGACAATCAAAGACTAGGTAATCCTTAATAGGAACCCATCAAAATTAATGCAAGCAATGCAATGAGTGATTAAACATAGTTCTTAGGACAAAAGATCAAGGACACACTTGCCTTTAATCAAAGAGTAGTTGCTCGAGAATATCTTCAACTTCAAGCTCTTCCAAACTTCTTGAACGGCGTTCACTCTAAGCGCATCAATCATCGGGCACAAACATACACAAAGCAAACAAACACATATACTAAGAACAAAGCACCAATCAAAATAAACTTTAAAAGAACGCACTAAAGGAGAGGCTTGATTAGATGGATCACTAAAGAACACAAAGGGTGCTTGGAAAGGCTTGGTTAGCTTTAAAGAGATGGTTATGAAAGATTGAGCAAGGACGGAAAGATCACACTTCGATTGAGCCGAGAAAAGAACGTCTAACGAATTGTTTGCATTTATGAGAGAACAAGACTATGAGCTAGGTTCATTTTAATTAACAAAACAAATATAAAGGGATATTTCAGAAATAAAATATCCCGTGTTGACATTAATGCAATATTAAACTTTATTTACGAAACCGGTGTAAAGAACTAGTCAAGTTTTATTAATAAAGATTCATATAGGAATTAACCGATTAAACATTTAATTTAGAAGAACTAAACTATATGAACAATCTAAACGAAACTTTGTAATTCGAGTAGATCATATTATTATCAAAAACAGTATTAAATTGGCTTTAATCAAGATTAACATTTATTTATAAAGCCGGAGTAAAAACCTAATCAACTTTTAATTATAAAAGTTAATTAATCATTAAGCAAATTAATATTTGACTTATGGAAAACCGAGTAAAAGATCTAACTATATTTTATTCATAAAAGCATGTAAGGTAATCATTAATCAAATTAAATTTGATTAGGAAAAACGATATATAGATCTATATAGCTTTTATTTGGAAAAGACATGTATATCTAGTCATTAATCAAAATTAATATTAATTTTATTTTCAGAAAACAAAACATGGTGAAAACACTCCACTAATGCGTGCTTTACATTATTATGGACCTAACGCAACTTGAACGGATGAAATCGGAGCTAAAACATAAAAGATATGAGAAAAACAAGAATGAAAGGACCTAGTCGCGATTAACCGTAGATTTCAGGGGCTAGCAAAGAAGATTCCCGAGACACATCAAACAGTGCTCGCGAATGGATAAAATCTAGGGGTTAGATCTGCAAAAGGGCTTGGGATGGATTGGATCTTAAGGAATCTAATATGTATAGGGGGTTTCTGTGATTTGCAAAGACACAAAAAAAACTAAAGAGTTACACGAAAACGCGGGGTTCAATTTGCAAAACCGCCATAACTCATCCCCTTCCTCTGGACAGAGGCGCGCACGAGCACACGGGGGGCGGCGGCGTCCCCGGTGGCGCGGCCTCGCCGGCGCTAGGGGCGGCCTAGGGTTCCGGTGAGGCGCGAAATCGAAAGAGGGGATCGAGGTGGACTTAATGGTGTGCTCACCAAGGGTGGAGGCGGGCCGCAGGTGGCCGGCAACAGATGGACAACGGTGGTGGCGAACTCCACGGTGGCAGCGCCGCACTGGGGAGCGTCCGGCGACGAGAAGCTGTGCAACGCGCGCGGCTCGGGACCCCGGTGCTCTCTGTGGCGTCCACTTGCTCCGGAGGTCAACAGAGCCGGCGAATCGGGCGGCGGCCGGCGCTCCACGCGGTGGGCGGCGCGCGGCGGGCGGCGGCGCGCGCGGGCGACGGGCGCGGGAGGCGGCGGCGCGCGGGGCGCGCGGCGGCTAGGGGCGGCGGGGGTCGCGCGCGGCTCGGCGCCGGTTTTTTATAGGGGCGCGGGCGGGGGCGGCGCCTGCCCCGGGGCGGCGGCGGCGGCCATGGCCGCCGGCCGGATGGGCCCCGCCGGGCCGCGGGCCGGGCCGGCGCGGGCAGGCCGGGCGGACCGGGTCGGGCCTCGGGCCCGGCCCGTTAGGATAGTTTTTTTTTCCGAAATATTTTCCGGTGCATACGAAATTCCGGAAAAAGTCCGTAAAAATACATTAAAGCACGAAAAATAGTCGAAAATCCCAAAAATTCCAGGAAAATTCCTAGAGCTGGATTAAGACACGAACAACCCAAATAAAGCATTTGGTGCTCATGAAAAAGATTTTAGAGCCCTCTAATAAATAGAAATAGCTCAAGGAAAATGAGAATAAATTCCAGAAAAATCCGGAAAATTCTCGGGAGAGTTTGGACAGCTCCTAAACGCATTTTCGAAACCTTTTTGCACTCAAGAACCACTAGATGCATCGGCATGAATGCAACACACATAACTTTTTATTTAATTTAGAAAATCAAACAAAGGATTTTTCCTATCCTATATTCCCCGTAAAGAAAAACAAATGTTGGAAAAAAATTTAAAATTATGAGAAAATTGTTATTTAATTTTTTTTCCTATTCACATCCTGAAATTGGAAATTTCGGGGTGTGACACCCCTTGCCCATTCGGTCATGTCATGGATCCCCGTCGCAACCGTCGTGTGTTTCAATTCTGACTTCCCCTGAATCCGCGCTAAGAGCCTAGGACTACATTGTCGCCAGCTGCTGCATCTCGTGAAAAGTATGTTTGGATCTGATACCCCCCACCCACCCCCAAAGAAGGCACCTATTAATGTATCACGTAGGTGAAGGATATTGTATATTTTGAATTAAAAATAATTATATTGAACTGAATTGGATTGCGAATGAGGTACGTGGGTCATGATCCATCACTACCCTTACGTGCATGAATCATGTCTATAGTGAATATCTAGGGGATTCCCTACGCGTTGCTGCGATTATCAGAACCACATAAAAGAACAATTGCATGCATGAACTTCGTGAAAAAAACAATGTCACGCAGTATAACATAACTTGCCAATCGCAGCCGTTGATCTGCATAAGAAAGCTGACTGAGTAGATCGAATTGAAAACCGAAATGAGAATAGACGAATGAAACTCATTGCTTGTGTTGGGTTTAGTCTCACATCGGAAATTGATGGTGAGGGGAGCGCAACATATAGGTGGGGCCAGTCCTCACCCATCAGGCTAGTCTTTTGGGTTGAGTTAGACCCAAGGCCTGTTGCTGTGGGCTCCGGTGGACCTAAGGCCTTGTTGGCGCCGGCTCGTGGGTATAGCGGGCCGGGCCGGATTCCGCTGCGCCACTCTAACAGCTTGCAGCGGTGAGGATCACATCCATGAGTAGTGTGCCTTGCTAGGCACTGCGGATGCCAACATGCAATGTCAGGTTGCTCGGAGATGAGTGGACGATGGAAAAGGAGATGCAGGATTACCAGACCGCTCGTGCGTGAGTGTACCGTGATTGTCTCACAGCGTGTCGCGTGCCAACTCTTGCTGGAGGATCTGTGCCTGCTTCCAGATCACCCTTCCTCTTGGATAACCCCACTGTGCGCCATCTAGTAACGACCCACGACAAACTTCTCAACATCCCCACGAAAGGTGCTCTCACGTTCCCATGAAAGGTGCCCTGAATGAATATGCTCCACTTCTGGACACATACGCTCCAATTTATACTGGTGTAGAAGAAGCTTTCTATTTGTTGTGTCAGTTTCACATTGGTGATGCGAATGAGATATGGTGGGTGCGCACAAGTTTTAGTTGAAGTGAAAGTGATGAGTCCATGCATGTCTCTCTTCGTTGGCTGGGTGTGGACAATTACGTACGTATTGTCTCTTGAGTTGCCTGGGCAATTATCTGCCGTGATGAGTAAAAAAGAGGTGAAGCTAGATGATGACGTGGCTAGCCGATGTGACACGCTGAGGGTTGAGAGAAATGGTTAGTGGGTTGCTCCTATATAGTTTTGGATGATGATGATGCTGCTGCTGCGACTGCGACAAATGTAACAAAATAATGAGAACATACATCCAGCCCGCATGAAAATTTATATAGGAAGCACAATTGTCAAAACCGGGTGCCTACCATTTCTCTACAATTGAGCTTGTGATGGTTCAGATTCTCGGTTGAGAAAAAAATCGATTAGATTGGTCGCTTCTGTATGTCAGAGCTCACCGGACCTGCGACAACTTGTTCATGCGCGTGCTCGCGATCAGGGCCTGCGCCAAACCACACACACACACCAATTGTTAGCGCATTGGCACTCAAACCACAAAACATCTGAAAAATTGGCAGGCACTCATGACCTGCTTTTCCCAGTCGCAGCGGACGGTTATGACGGCCAGGATGAGCGTCTGGACCGCGGTTCCGCCGATCATGCCTGCCCAGATCCCCTGCAAAAGTTTCGAACGGGAAATGTTAGGTCTTGGTCATGATCAATGCTGATAGCGTAGCAGTTCAATCAGTACCAGCACGCCAAGATGGAAGAGCCATCCAAGGAGGATGCCCAGGGGTATGCCGATGATGTAGTAGCAGCCGATGTTGATGTAGGCCACCGTGGATTGCCATCCCGACCCAACAGCCACACCTGAAGTATATACAATGAGCATCATGTTTTGGTTAGGGAGCAAATTCATCCAAGGGTACAGCTTGGAGCACATGATTCTTTATTTCTTACAGTGATCTAAACACGAAAGCACTAGTTTTCCTTATGTGGCACACAGAATTTCAAATTGGGCTGCCATAGAGTAGAGGGGAGCAGAGCTGCTTCTCGATCACTCACCTGAGAGGACAGGCTGTATGCTGTTGAGGAGTATGGTGAAGGCCAGCAGGAGCGAGAGCTCATCGACGGCATCCAGTACCACAGCACTGGTGGTGAAGATGAGAGCGATCTTGTCGTGGAGGCCCATGATCAGAGTCCAGAAGAAGATCCCGATCACCAGCGAGGTCGTGGATGATACAGCGGCCGCGAATTTGGCCCCTTTTCCGTTGCCCGCGCCAAGCTCATTGGCTACACGCACCCTGCATGAAATCGACCAATGTACCGTAATAGTAGCATTCTACATTCAACTATTGAACTGGTCCAGTTTGGTACATTGCTCTAGTTAAAGAAGTACATTCAACTATTGAGTAGCATGGAATGCATAAGAACTAGGGATAGGAGAAGACTACCCAGTGTGGTGTGCGTGAGTGGTAGGTGTGCCTACATGTGCTCTGCTTTTGTAAATAAAAAAAATTACCCGGTACCAGCGAAAAATGCCACTGGAATCATCATCTCCCAGGCGTTTATATTCATGCTGCAAAGAGGAAAAAAATTAACAATCTATGGTCATTACTGCATCTACTTAGCAGTCCAGAAGATCAACTAGGCGAACAGAACGTACCAGATGGCAAGGGCATCCACCGCAACCGCTGCGTTCTTGAGGTTTCCTGTCAGCAGGATTAGTATCCTATAGTACCATGTCTCCAAGCTGCACGCATCATCGTAGACCCCAATTAGCTTCACTAAGAAAAGCACTGCAGTGTTACAACAGAAGAAGCTCAAATTAAGCAAAGTGCACTGAAGTTACATCAGAACGTACCAGAGCATGACACCGGATGCAGCAGACAGCTTGACGAACTCCCCCACGCCGGCGAACGCCTCCATCGAGAAGCCATGCCAAGTCTCCGGGCAACCGCCGCAGGTGACATAGACGAACATCATCACGGTGATCGCCCACCACGAGAAGCCGAGCGTGAGCGCGACGGCGGGGAGCCCGAACTGGAGCTTGGAGACGAAAAGCCAGCTGACGAAGAGGTGGATGCAGAGCGCTGCGGCGGCCGCGATGGCGTTCACGTGGTTCTTCCTCTGGCACTGCAGGAACCGCTGCAGCGGGAAGAGGAATGGCTGGGAGAGGTGCACGGGGATGAACCATACGGAGACCTTCCCCGCCATGGCCGACAGCTCCGGTGACTGGCCAGTTAGCAGAAGGACGTCCTCGGCGAAGAAGTACATCGGCGTCAGCAGCACGGCGCACACCAAGAGGACGATCCATGACCGCTGCATGTACACCCCCATCATGTGGTACTTCTTTGCGCCGTATGCCTGGCCGCACAATGTCTCCAGAGCGCTCGCCATGCCCAGCTGCGTGCTCATTCTTTTTAGAAACTTGCACATTCATAGAGCATTCATATGACATCAACACAACTTTGCACAAGCTACTAGTCACTTCCCTTTTAACAAGTGAAAGAGCATAATGATTAGATGCCGCATATTAGGCTATCAATTCATGCTTTTTGCACAAGAATCGTCTTAAGAAAAATACTCCATCCGTTCCAAATTATAATTCATTTTAACTTTATTCTAAATTAGATGTTTGATATATCATAGTTGTATGAACTCAATTGAAATTGCAGAAGTTTAACTTAGGACAAATCCAAAGTGAACTACAATTTAGAGTGGGATGAGTATAAATGCTGGAAGTTTATACATAAATCATCCACCGCCAATTAATAAAAGAATTCCATGAAGTTGGCCCACCGTGCATGATGACAACCTCGCTCACTACCAATAACAGGGCTCTTTTACGGTGGACCATATCACCAAGTGGTGGTATGCAGTATAGGACTATTTTTGGTAAGGGTAAATAGGTAATTTTTGCAATCTTTTAATAGATTTGGCAACCTCGAGCTAAGATTTTTGAAATTTGAATTGAAATTTTTGTTTTTGAATTTTGAAAAAAAATTGGCCACAAGAAATGGAAAAATTGAAAAAAATCGATTTTGAAATTTGGATTGAAATTTGAAAATTTTGAAATATGTCACAAAATTTTGAAATGAAAAATTGAATTTTTTTCATTTTTGAAATTTGAAATGAAAATTTTTGTTTACATTTTTTTTAAAATTTGGCCATATCACCAAGTGGAAATGAAAAAACAGTTGAAATGAAGAAATCATATATTTCGTTTATGCAACCGAGATAAAACTTCCAATAATACCCCTATACCACCCATACCACCTATGCATACCACCCTATACCACATGTGTAAGTTGTGGTGGTATACAATTAATTTTAGCCGTTGGATCCTTTCATACTGGTCCTTTTCCAACAGTGGTATGGTCCACCGTAAAATAACCCTAACAAGAACCAGCTAAACCGAGACACTCAGTGCTTCCTTAGATCATCCACACTCGTCATCCTCTATTTCCTCCTTCAAAACGGAACATGTTGCCCTAGTCATCAAGATTATCTCCTTTGTATTTATTTCTCCCGCATTCATCATCTTTCGTATTTCTCCTTCATCCCAACAACCAAGACCCACACGTACTTTTTCATTATTTATTTAATTTTAGCACTGAAGGTCACATAAAGAGCGTAGAGGTTCTAAAAAAACATAAAGCGTGTCGCTTATGGCTATTTTCTCATAATATAACAACTGCTGCAATGGGATATACCGATATAGTATGGACGGGGCGGATCAGAAATCATCGATCCGAACAGAAATGTCCTCCTACTGCTCAATGCTCAACCTCAGCTCTGCGCGCGCCTATCTCTGAATCTATGCTCTTCCCTGTCTAAATAACCCCATTCAAAAAACTAGCTGATGGAGTAGGATCGGCTCACGGATATCATCAAGAAGAATGAGCCTTCTTACGACTTGAAAAATTCTCGAACCTCGACTTAGATCAGCGAGGGGATATTTTTGAACAGGTCCCGTAAATTCACTCCCGATTTGTAATTGAGCCTATGCTACTCAGGTGCTCTAAACTAAGTTAGAAACCATTTTGCTAAATAATGTAATTTTAAATACACACCAGATTCTATCCAAACCATCTCAAGTACTTGATCACATACTATGATTTGGCAGTGAAGGAAATTTAAGACTAAGGAAGGATGAAATGGAACAAATTGGAGGCGGCATCACGAACGCACCAAGAGGCCATAGTTGAAGCCGGCCAGGACGGTGAAGGCGAAGGAGACGGACGCGAGCTCGAGGTCGCCGAGGTGTCCGGCGAAGGCCTGCATGACGACGTTGAGGCCGTAGGTGGCGGTGCGGGTGAAGATGGACGGACCCACGATCTCCCACAGCTTCTTCGACTCCTCCCACACCCTCCTCCTCCATGGATCGCAGCTGCTGATCTCTCGCTCTTGCTTCTTCCTCCCTGCTGCAGCAGCAGCAGTGTCGCCAGGCAGCAGCGCCGCGGTGCAGTCCGCCTCCTTGTCATGCCGTCTTCCCTGGTCCATCGTTAGGTAATCGAGCCACTCTGTGGTCTCTGTCCAAGAAGCACGTTTGGCTCTCTTGGCGATACGTGTGTTTATCGCAGCAAGGGAATAATCATGTTAGTGGGATTGGGTGGCTCGGAGCACGCACTCACATGGTAACGTTTGGACTTTTTTTAGCATGGTAACTTTTGGAGTTTTGCACGATGGGATTCGACGACAGGGAGGGAGAATGAGTAGTAGTTAGACCTAACCCCATGTTTTTATGGGAAAAAATGGGCTGCGCACCGGGCGCACGCCGGCCCGGTGCGCACCCCTACGTGGCGTTGCGCTATTTGACGGGGGGGAGCATCGGGCCCGCACGTACCCACTCGCGGCTCCCGCCCGCACGGGAACGATCGGCTCCGCCCTGCCCGCACGGCTCGATGTAATCGGCTCTTTCCTGTCCACAAACTTTGGCGCCCAATACTACAATCAATTTTCGGAGCTCACTTAAAATTAGTTAACTCCGACATCTAGCTTAACGAATGAGAGTACATGTTCACCAAGGCTCATTGATCCCATCTTGCTACTGTGGATTCAATGTTTAGATGCAAAGTTGCTCAGAAATATTTTTCAAAAGCAGCTAAAAGATGAAGTTTCAAACCACTCCTGTCACCTAAGTCCGACGCCCAGTGCTGTAATCAATTTTCGGAACTCTTTTAAAATTGCTTAACTCCAACATCTAGATAAAAAAATGAGAGTACAGGTTCACCAATGTTTATAGATCCCATTTTGCTATTGTGTAGTCAAATTTTGGATGTAAAGTTGCTCAAAAATAATTTCTAAAAGAAGCTAAATGATGTTGTTTCAGACTTTACTCCTGTCACCCTAAGTCCGGCGCCCAGTGCTGCAATCAAATTTTCGAGCTCTCCTAAAATTACTTAACTCCAACATCTAACTCAACAAATAAGAGTTCTTGCTCACTAAGGTTCATAGATCCCATTTTGCTACTGTGGAGCCAAAGTTTAGATGCAAAGTTGCTCAGAAATCATTTTTGAAATCAGTTAAAAGATGATGTTTCAGACTTGACTCCTGTCACTCTAAGTCCGGCGCCTAGTGCTGCAATCAATTTTTGGAGCTCTCTTAAAAATTACTTAACTCCAACATCGAGCTCAACAAATGAGAGTACTTATTCACCAATGTTCATAGATCCCATTTTGCTAATGTGGAGCCAAAGTTTAGATGCAAAGTTGCTTAGAAATAATTTTCGAAACAAGTAAATGATGTTGTTTTAGACTTTATTCCTTGTCACCCCGAAGTCCGGCGCCCGACTCCTGCAATTAATTATTGGAGCTCTTTTAAAATTAATTAACTCCAACATCTAACTCAACAAGTGAAAGTACATGTTCACCAATGTTCATAGATCTCATTTTGTTACCGTGAAGGCAGAGTTTAGATGGAAAGTTACCGAGAAATCATTTGCAAAAGCAGCTAAATGATGCTGCAGCCGGCTCCCTCCCCGAACGGAAGACGCGTGGGATGCGGGCGCTCTGCCCGCCGCGAGCTGCCACCAGGGGGTGTGCACCGGGGCTGGCGTGTGCCCGGTGCGCACCCAATTTTTTCCCCTTTTTATATGGTTTAGAAAATGAGGAGGAGTTAGAAAAGGAATAGGATCGATGCATTATCATATCCCGCCATTTCATTCTGGATCACTGGATGTGTAGGAGGAAAGGAGGGGATGGGCTATCGTGTTAGCATTCGGTGGTGATTCAACATTTTTTCCCACATATGTATGATTCTCCTCTTTATGTAGAGGACATTATATTTTGGTCAAGAAGAACATATCCCAAGCCTAAATCCAATCAAAACCAAATAATATAACAGAAAAATAATCAATAAAGTAAGTTTTATTGATTTCAAACTTGTTATATACAATTAATACAATACGTTTGAAATACTCCGATACCTGGAATGCATATCATCTTACAAAATACATATAAAGAAATGGACACACTAATGATACTCAATTTAATGACCAGACTGTCACGTATGTGTCTGGGTAAAAGAAAAAACTTTAGCCTACGCCAATTATTGTGATGCTGTATAACCATATCATGCAATGTGGGGATTGGCCTTGTAGTCTAATGGTAGGATGGTCCAGTGGGACGCTACCCACCAGGGTTCAAATCTTGGTGCTCGCACCTTTCACTTGATTTTTTTCAAGATTTACCGACGTTATGCGTTAAGTGGCAAGCGACGTCCCCGTCGACGACGAGACACCGTTGGTGACTTCGGGAATATCCAGATTTGTTGGTGCTCAGTCCTTCGGATGTGCTCATAGGGGTAGGGTTTGCGTACGTGTATTCATAGGGGTGAGTGTGTGTGCTTGTTGTGAGCGTCTGCGTTGTACTGTGTAATTCTAAAAAAATGTCATGTAATTGGCTTCAGTGGGATAGCACATGTACAAAGGCAGTTTGTTATTGAGAAGATATCCGTTGCAACGATTTTCAAAAACCAAATCATAACACTTATACTGCCTTAGTCCCGGAATATAGTTTCGTTTAAACTTTTTCAAAGTCAAAATTTTCAACTTTAACCAACAATAACTCTTAAAATAATTTATTTGAAATAGAGAAGATTACATATTTTGATAGTTGGTTTAATGATAAATTTACTAATATCATTTGTATGTTATTAGCTATATGATTATTTCACTATACATGGTCAAAGTCGAAAAAGTTTAAACGAAGCTATATTATGCGACGGAGGAAGTAAGGGTCTTACAAAAATTTGGAGATAAAAGGATGGTAGGTTAACCCCTTATTGCATTTTAACATTAGGTCCATCCCTTGTTATTGAGTGAAAGAGTGATGACCTCGGCTTCACCATTTAGAAGTCTAAATATGCACTTTCAGAGAGTTTATGAACCCAAATGGTACATTGAAATAAGTTTGGAGATCTGAAAATGTATCTATATAACTTATATATATAACTTATATAGATGCAACCCTACTAAGAGGTATTAATTTCAATACTCAACATGCAATCTATCCGCCCATGTGGATACCCACTACATCACACACCATCGACTAGCATCAATTTATTTATGACTTCCACTAATTTTCAGCATCCATGCATGCAAGTTAAGTCTTTGTGAGTACCACGTTACAAAATTCATACAATATAAATACATGGATGATCAATTATTTAAAAGTTGTTCTCTCTTAACAAAATGAACATATTTCATGCATAATGTTGTTTGAAAAAAATATCACTATGCAATCACCTTAGTATTTCTACTTTAAAATTTCAAAAAATATTACCACATAACTCAGTGTTTATACTTTCAAATTTCACCTTAAAATACCACCATGTGCTTAAGTTTGCAAGATGTGTCAGGACGCTAATTTGGACATGACTTAATTGTGTCGAAGGTATGGATATAGTGGCTTGGAGTTAGTGGCAACCATTTTAACTCTCTTTCTGTTGTGATGGTAGTCAATTGGAAGTAGCGGCTTGTTGGTGAACACTCTGGTACAGAATAGTTTTGGTTTGCTCCTCTATTCTTTTGCCCGTGCGCTTTTAGGGTTGGAACTTTTCACTTTGATTTTGTAATATTGTAAGTTGCATGCATCTTTGATGCAGAGCCTGGAATATCAATATATTCTTATTTCTAACAAAATGTCATTCTTTTTAAAAAGCGAGTATCACTCAATTTTAAAAGTTTATGGACAAGACAGGTTCGGGACCCTGGACTCTGGTGTATTTTAGTCTTTTTTTTATAAAATCATGTAGGGAGCTCCCCCAGGAAAAGGAAGATTAGAAACTACGAAGCCACTTTTCTGACAAAACCTGTACACAGATGATTTAGGCTTGAGCAAAACCAGCCAGAGCTCTTAAGAAAAGCTCTCCACCTTCCCAACAGAAGTGTGTTGTTATCAAAGGTAATATCCTTTTCTCCTCTCGTATCCGAAACGACCCGGATTTCCGCGATCGGAACCCCGAATCTTAGCACCTCGGTGGTAGTCCCGTGAGGGCTACCACATGCAATCCCCCGTCTCGGCCGATGCCAAAATCCATACGTAAAGATAAAAACAAGAAAGTAGAGTACAACATTTATTTTATTACATTAATCGAATACATCTCTTCGGCACATGCCGGGTACAAGTCCATCGGGACCGAATCAAACATAAATAAAACGTCCGACGCCGGCTCCATGAAAGCGCGGGAAACTCCATATCCGCAGGCGCTCAAGTGTAGGAAGAGCTCTAGTCCACCCAACCGTCGTTGTCGAAGTCGTAGTCCGGCTCGCGTCGAGGCACCGTGGTCTACCCGATAAGCGGGTAGGTCATGTCAGCTTCCCAACAAAGAGGCAAAAGCGGTGTATATTCTACCATGCATGAGACATCCCTAATCTGGCTGTAGAAAGCTTAAGCAAAGCAGCGAAGCAACGTACAAGGTAAGCAGAATACAGCTAGGAGGTCCACACCTCGGGGAAGTTTCCGCTTCCGAGGTCCACACCTCGGGGGTCCACACCCCCGCTCAAGGAATTCCACACCAAAACTCCGGATCTCAACCATGATCCGTAACTCAACTCTCATCCGCGATGTGGGGCCCACCGGCTCCTATCCCCACATCTCAACGGCCGAAGCCGGCTCACACACTCGGGGGAGAGAAGAAGCACAAGAGAAGTGTACCTAGTCGGTGAGAGATCGAGAGACTCGTCCATAACCAAGGGACACGGACTATAGCTATAGGTTTAAACACTCGCGAGGTTGTACAACCGTACCCGCCCCGAATAGGACCGAACCGGCCGTCACCGATACCCGACCCTACCATACGGCCGAAGGCCAAGTAAGTGGATAGTACCCTCCCCGCGTCTCCGAGCCCGGCCCAGCCCTCGCGGCGCAGCTCATACTACCCGCGAGAGGTCCCTCGAAGCCGTGGAACCCTTCCCCGGCCTCGCCGGGGCAAAGTCTACTAAGGAGGGAAAGACCACTCCCGACACGATCACACCGATCCTCCTACGGAGGGGTGCTATCCACTACAAGTCTCACCCCGCACCCCCGCCCAATACAAGGCGGGCGGTCCGTACGAAAATAGTCACCCGAAACAAGGTCAACCGACGATCGGTCCTTAAAGGGCCGAGAGCGAGCACTCACCGACTCCATCCCACACGACACGACCCTCGGGTAAGAGGCCGCATCGCATCTTCCCTCGGCGCGTTCACAAGTAACCAAGCGGCTCGCTCCCGCCAAAACACAACAAGGAGATACTCACCCGTAACGCACGCCGGAAACACACCGAGATACCCACATCTCGGTCCAAGCCCGCAGTACCATCCATAATCAAGCAACAAAAGTATGGATAGTTGAGGTAAGGGACTAGCTAGGGGTATGTAGCTAGTCCCGCAGTAGTAGAACAAGGAAACAGGATATAACAAAGCATCAAGGCATGGCTATTAAACGGGTTATGCAATTCATCAGATCAATGCATTAAAGTAAAGCACTAGCGCCTATTTAACAACATGGGATCTACATGGTTGGGAGTGACATGACACCTTCGTTGCCGTTGAAGCGCCGTCGTCCGGAGCGGTGTACTCGGGGTCCTCCACGTCCTCTCCGGTCGAAGCTCGGGTCCGCGGCACGAGAGTCGACGCGAAAATAAGATTACGGTGCACAACTAAGCAATAACTCCAAATGAGAACCAATTTAGAAGATCCAAAAGAACCCAAACTACCTACAATCGGCAAGGTTTCGAAATTACGGATTTATAGAAATTAGTTTTATATTTTTCTCGAGCTTCCTATAAAAAGTTATGAATTTTAAAAGGTTAAAACCATTTATTAGGAATTTCGGAAATTAACCCGTAAAAGAAAATGAATTTTTAGAAAAGATGCCGCCGACGTCGGCATGACGTCGGCGACCGCGCGTTGTCGTGCCGAAGATGGGCCGAAGTGTCAATGGGCCGTAGGTGGCCCAATGGTCTTGGCCCGCATGGTTGGTGGGTTACGGCCCGGAAGTACCGTGCTTGGTAGCCCAACGAGCTACATCACCCGTGTCCCAAACTCCTCCTCCCAAAACTCGCGCCGGGCCGACGGCCTACTAGAGGTTAGTTGGGCCTAAGGCCCGCATCCGACCGACCGGCGGCCCACTCCTTGGGTTACATCGCGTTCGGTGATCCATGCACACTAGGTGCTCGACGACTTGCCCGCACGGCGCGGCGGCCGCGCGGCGCGCGGCGCGTCGCGGTGCCCGTCCGCGGTGGCAATCGCCCGGCCACCACCACCATCGGGTTGATGCGCACGTCACGGCTCGACACCGGGGTGTACCGGCCGGACAGCGCTCGCGTCCGTGGCCTCGCGCGCGGCGAGCGACGCGTCGTTCCGTAGCCGGGCCCGATGCCTCCGCCGCCGCGCGTCACGGCGCGGCGCCCCCAATTCACACCCGCAAACGGACACGGGACGAAGCCCGACTCATCCATACATGACTCGCGCGTCCCGGCCCCCCGTTCACCCGCGTGGCCGCCCGGTAACCGGGCGCGCCGCGCGGGCGACATGGCGGCGCACACGCCCCCGCCCAACAAAGCTTGGCACGAAGGCCAACCACCATCACAAGGCCCTCGCATGGCGTCGGCGGGCCCGGGGCATGAGTGGCCCGAGTGCTCCACACGAGCACGATGCGGCGGACCGCGCGGCTCGAAGGCCGGCAACCAGGCAAGGCGACTCGACGGCGCACCCCAACGCCGTCGGCGCAAAACAGAGTAGAGCTCAAGGAGGGAGGAAAGGGATAAGGCGGCTGCGGTGATGCTCACTTCGGGGCGGCGGTGGAGTCGTGGCCGGCTCGGTGGAGAGGTGTACGAAGGCGGTGTAGAAGTTCACGCCGGTGGTCGTCCGCCTCGGCTCCTGCTCCTTGTCCCCAGCTGGTTCACGTCCTTTCCCCTCCGGCACGGCGCGGCGCCTCCCGGGCGTGTCGACGGCGTCCCGGCGGTGAAGTGGTCCCTGCTCCAGTTCGGCTCCCGGCTCCTCCCTTGTCCGGTGCGATGCGGCGGCGGCGCGCCCACTTCTTTCTCCAATTTGGCGCAGACGGGGCGGTGGTGGATGAGGAAACCCCAAGAGGGGGTGGGTGGCTTGGCGTCCGAGCCACGCCGTCCTGCTCCTTTTGAATCGAAGCCGCGAGCAGCTCGAGGAGGAAAAGCCCTCCATGCCCCTGGCCATTCGCCGGGCAGGCCAGGTGGCGCTCGAGGCCGCGGCTTGGGGCGCCTCGGATGCTCGGTGGAAGGGCAGCTGGGTCTTTAGCCTTTCTCCGCGGTCGAACCCGACCCCCGCGCACACGCGCCGGTCCTCGGCGTGCGCGCCGGCCGGGCGGTCCGGCCGCGCCCGCCCCGCGTGCCGGTGCGGTGAGACCGGCGGCGCAAGGCCGGCTCGGTTGACCGCCGGGTAAAGCGAAGAGGAAAAGGGGGAGAGAGGTGACTGCCCAGCGGGTCCCACCTGGCAGCGCGAGCGGCTGGTTAGCCGCGGGGGTTTCTTGGTGGGCCGCAACCGGTGCTGGGCCGGAGGGTCTAGGTGGGCTGCACTCGGTGTTTTAGCACTGGCCGGCCCAACTAAGGTTTTCACCAAATTGAGATTGAGTTTTGAATTTAGAAGCTAGGGATTAAGTGTGAATTTGGATTACTTCCAAATTCAAACAACACACAACAAAATTCCAATAAAACCAGGGAATAACCAACTCACATATTTACCATAATTTAAATATATGTTTTTATAAATGGGATAAATTGGTGGAGAATTCAGAGAAGGGCTAGCAATTGGGCTCGAAAATTGTTAGCACTCAAGTTCAATCAAAAAGTTTTAATTTTTCGCAAAAAAAAATTACACACCTAAATTCTTGGGTTGTTACAAAGATCGATGAAATAGACACTATCTTGTGACCGTTCGTTCAAAAAAAAGATAAGACTTTCCATTATGAGAAAAACTATCCCCCTAATTCTCGAAACCCCTGGATAAGATAGTGCTTCCAAATATTCATGTAGCAGACATTTTTTTACAATAACCACATATATTAGATTATAGCAACAAACTTACAAAAAGGCCCTTGGGAAAAGGACCAATTACAACAAAGTCCCCGACTAACATGAGAATTTCCCCGAGCTAGAAGAAAAGCTTCGCGCTCGACACAAGGTACAGTGTGTCGCTCGGGCACGAGAATCACTTTGGCCGCAGAACCGGCTATCTCATCGGGGTGCTTCCCACGGAAAGTTGTGAGCGCTTCGAGAGCGACCCGCCGCATCGTGTCGATCAAGTTTCGCCCTTGTGCCTTACACTCCCACGCGTTCCAAGCGGGATTGGTCGGACACACGGAAATCTTCACCTTTACTTCACAACGAAGGAGTTGGGCGGTGGTCATGATCTCCCGTGTTGAGTACTCTGGGTAAGTGGTGTACCCAAAGTCCTTCAGGGTGTCCCACAAAAGTGCAGGAAATCCACCCTCCTCGAGGTAATTCACGAGAGTCCATGTTTCCACATTAGCCGACGCGGATCTAATGTTGTCCATCTGGTAAAAACAGCAGGACAGAGGTTCCTCAATCTGAGTATAACTTGACATATACGAAAGCTATGATCATGAGTTTTTAAGAGTAGGAACTAGATTAGATGTGGAGCAACTTGGGTAAGGATCACCTAGGCAAAAGATTTTTGGACGGGGTGCAAGATCTACACCAATAGTCACAACAGATTTTTGGACAGCAACACCTACACCAGGGAGGCTAGGCAAGACAAAACATACTAGCAATATTTTACCTTAGAAGGCATATAAACAAGTACGGGTTCGTTTTAAGCTTCTCCAATTTTTAGCATGATGCAAGACGTCCTATTCATCCTCACAAGGCAATCAAGCCAAAACTCGAAAGCCATTGCCGGTGGCATGGCACATACACAATTCTCCCTATAGTAACTAGTCGAGAACTAGCCGATGCTCACTTAGAGACTTACGAAATGAGGTTAGTGTACCCGTAGAAAATCACGAACACAACGAACCTTTCATGCCGCACTCATGAAAGCGTCCACATACATTACCGTTCACTATAGAAACAAGATCCATGCGTTAAGCCGCCGCATGGACAGCCTCCAACCTCGGACACTCTCCGTTCGAATAGAGTGTATCCTTGCCTCGCATATTCGACATGCGAATGCTCACGTATGAACACGTGGCGACACACAACTTACAACCGTACGCGAAGATGGGATCCGTGGAATGGATCACTCCATCAACCCTCGCAATTCCCGTGATGCGGCACAGCACACGTATAAAACACGTGGCTCATCTAGTTCGGTTGTGCAAGAATGTAAGTCTGACATAAAGTAAAATGTGCTGGAAGTTAGCAAAATAAACCATAGATTAATAAGCCACCTGAAAGAAACCAAAAAATCCCTCTAGCCTCTCGGTCTAGTTTATCCTTAGCGGACCAAGTGTTTTAGAAAATCAAACAATCTCGGCAAATTTTATGCAAAAACCAATGAATAAGGTTATTAATTAATCTCCGGTGCATATAATCGCTCGGATACCAAATTTGTGACAACCCACCCGGAAAATAACGTACTATCGCCTAAAACCAATCCACTTTGGTCATTAAGCAATAGTAAAGTATCATCTTGTCGTTAGTTGCCGGGTTAACGCCCCGTAAATCACTTGGAAATCATACGGAGGATCGACATATGCATTATAACTCACATGAAGGCGAGTCCGAGTACAACACGAGTTAAAAAAAATTATTACAACCATTGCTCATGACATGGAGTGAAGGTTCGCAGTTTGAAAACGGCGGAAATGAATTAAACTAGCGCAACGGTAAACATCACAGGAGGCCATCCGTGATGTCATCACTTGTCGTCATCCTCCCGGTCAACAACACCCGCAACAACATTTGTAAAGCAAGGCCGAGTATACTAATACTCGCAAGACTTAACCGTCGGGTGATAACTACATCACCAAACTCTAGACATGAAAGGCTTTTGGTCGGTGTAGTTTCTTTTGCCGAACAGACTACTAAAAGTAGGTCCTTACTTTCAATATTTTAGCACAAGTTCTGATTGATTACCATTTCTACGTGTGCCAACTAGTTCAATCAAGAATTGGACAAGCAATTAATTCATACAACAATATTCTCCGAGTTCCATCATTACGGGATATCATGGCCGCTTGATTAAGCGGTCTCGGATAACGGTGAGAGGCCGACAATCGATTGATTTAAACCTTGCAAGGTAAACCTAAACACACGGTAGGCTGCCCCCGCAATGACAACTTCCCGTGCGCTTCCCAAAAGTTCTCGGGTTGGGAACGAGCCTACGATCCCGGGTACAAGGTTAGCCGGCATACCCCGCGGGGCACCCATCCTCACACATGCTTCCCCTTCCCGTAGCTAGCCGGTTAGGTGAACATTCGGGAGTAGTAAGGAAAAGTTACCGCGCCGTCTCATTAAGGTACTAGGCTTACCGGTCCCATTCCCGACAAGTGCTTAGTACGTTCAAAAGCTTAGCCTACGAAAGCCACCGAACCGGAGCCCAAATCCCATGCTCTTACCACGTGAGCAATCCATTTATAAAGATCTTATGATTCCAACATAAGAACCTAATCTCGCGAGTGACGAACATCACTCGACTTCTATCGGGTCCTATAGCATAGCGATAGCGACCTAGCATACTAGTGATAGAGCATAGGTACCTAGGGATCATGCATCTAGGGTTTCAAATCAACTCCCGAAACGTAATGCACAATCATAGCAAACATAATTGCATAATTTTAAAATACGGGGTTAATGGTCCGGGGCTTGCCTTCGCCGGCAAGGTTGGCCTTGGGCCCTTCCGGACTTGGGTCCGGGGTCTTGAGCTACGTCCACGTACGCGGCTCTTCGTCGGCACCTTCATCTCCTCCTTCGTGCACGAGCGTACGTCTACCGGCGGAAAGTTCTACACGAAGATGCAAATGCAAGATTTACTTGACGATTTTTACTTTAATTAATTACAAACGATAAATGATAGTCATGGGGTGCATTGGTTGGGCACATTCACCTAGATAAGAAATACATTCAAGCATACTCTTCCAAAAAGGAACAATATGCATCTCTTTATTAAGTATTCTTTTGATAGTGACTGCATACATATATATGTAAGTAATTTAATTTAACTTCACAAACAGCAGTGGGTGGGTACATTTAGCTTTTTAAATCGATTTACATCCACACATGGGGTTATAAAAGGGGGTTGGTGATTTTTCCCATTTAAAAGACTATTGAGGCCTTAATGGCCCCCATAGCTTTTATGCATGAAACTAATTAATAAAATTCAGTGGAAGCGTGTATTGAACACTAAACACCTATAACAAGCCACTAGACATACACGCATGCTTTGGATTGATAGAAATTAATTATTTTTGGAAAATGACAAAAGTTATCTAGAAGAACAAAGTAAAAGCACACAAAAATAAATACTCATCAAAATAATCCTAACTTTCTCACACATGCCATATGGTCCAAAACTAGCCTAGGGATGCAGCATATACACCTAGAACTATTATAAAACTTGACTTATGCAATTACAAAGGAAAACAAGCATTTTTCAAGAATAAATATTTATGTTGATTATAAAATCATGATTAATTCACCAGAAGTGTGTTTTAGAATAAAAAGACAGTATGCAGAAGTTGGTTGCAAAACTCTAATTATTCTTAGCTACAAAAATCATTTATGCAGATCCTGCAGAAGTGGAAAACAATTTTTATAAAGAGATTTACAACATAAATTTGTGCAATTTTTGGTACAGGAGCTAGTCATGACATAACACACAACATACACAAAAATTAGCTACAGAGGATTTATGGATTTTGAGATATTGCAGATCTAGGTTTTTCACATTTCTATTTTTCATGCAAAAACTATAAGGAACTAGCTCAGTCAAGAATAACAAAAGTTGTAGGATTTTTCACAACAAATCCAACAAAATTGAGTTTGCATTTTTTGATTTTTCTACGATTTTCTACGCAATTTACAAGAATCAGCAAAACAGCAATACTATTTCAGATTCACTTTTGCACCGGGTCCCTGGAAAGTTTTGGATTCTTACAAATATGCCCTTACTTTGCGGATTAGACCTCGAAAGAACCGAGGTTGCGCAATGTGGTCCTTGGGGCGGCGGCCGGCGCGGGTGGTGGAATTCCGGCGAGGTCCGGCGGCGGGGTCGGCGGGGACGCGGCGTGGGGCGGTCCGGGGGTGCCTTAGGCTCGGTTTCGGCTCTTGGTTGGGGCGGTGGTAGAGCCGGCGGCGGCGACCGAGGCGAGCCGCCGTGCTCCCCCGCTCCGACGAGGTTGCGGCCGGGGCAAAGGATTGGGCGGCTCGGCGGCTTCGTTAGGGCTAGGGGAGGTGTTGGAACGGTTGCTCGGCCCGCGGGAGCTAGTGGGGACGCGGCTCGGCGACGGTGGCCATGGAGGGCGGCGGCGCGCGCGCACGGCCCGCCGGCGGCTCGCACGCGAGGCGAGGGGGCGACGCCTCCTTTATAGTCGACGCGCGCGCCCGGCGGCCGACCGGTGTACGGACGGTGGCACCTCGAGGGGGGGGGGGGGGGGGGGGCGCCGCGGTGTTTTAGACCGGCAAACCTACCAAGGGGGTACCCGAGGTAGTAGATTGTGCGGTGAGGATCGTGATCGGTTGACCGAGAACTCGAAGGTATACACAAGGACACGAGACACAAGATTTATACAGTTCGGGCCGCCAAGGTGGCGAACCCTACGTCCTGTTTGGGGATCAAGTATGGCGCCCTGCGCTTGGTGTTGGTTGTCCCCGGAAGGATTGGGGATGTGCGGCTAGCTACCCGCCCTCCTTTATATAGTCCGGGGGGCGGGTTCCTAGTCGGTTACAAGGCAGAGTCCTAGTAGGAGTACACGGAGCGAGTCCTAGTAGGAGTACAGGGGAATTCTACCAGAGTCCGTCTTCTACTATTCTTCCTTCCTTGCATGAGTACCGGGGAGTATGCCCGACAAGCCCCCGAGCACGTTGGAGTCGAGAGTAGTAGTTCGAGTAGTCTTGAAGCCTCTTCGAGTAGTTCTTGAGCGTCCTCGAGTATCGCTTGGAGAAGTCTTCAATAGTACTTAAACCGCCGCGAGGCCGGAAGGTGGTCCACTCATCTCGTCTTGAAAAAATTCGAATGATGGGTGTAGCATAGCGGCCCCGAGCCTTGAAATGATTAGGTAATCAATCCAAGGGTCTTCGGTGTTCGCGAAGCCATCATCCGAGTACTCTTGCAGCGTGTAGCCCCCGAGATAAGAGAGCCTGTATGAGCCACGTCGAGTAGTGATTGGTGAGGAGCCCCCGAGCTTGAGAGCGAGCGAAGCATCTTCGAAGTTATCTTCAAGTAGCCCCCGAGCCGGGAGAGATTCCAAGTAGCAGTTTGGCGTCGAGCCATGGAGCTTGAGAAGTAGTCGTGCCGTCAGAGCGGACTTTAGAATGCGACTTAAAAACCGAAGTCGACTTTGTGCCGCGCGGAGCGGACTTTGAGATGCGACTTGAAAATCGAAGTCGACTTTGTGCCGTGCGGAGCGGACTTTGAGATGCGACTTGAAAACCGAAGTCGACTTTGTGCCGCGCGGAGCGGACTTTGAGTTGCGACTTGAAAACCGAAGTCGACTTTAGTTGCCGCGCGGAGCGGACTTTGATATGCGACTTTAGAAGTCGACTTTAGGATGCCGCGCGGAGTGGACTTTGATATGCGACTTTAGAAGTCGACTTTAGTTGCCGCGTAAAGCGGACTTTAGGTGCGACTGCAGTAGTCGACTTTGTGCCACGCGGGGTGGACTTAAGATGCAAAAAACGAAAAGCACTTTCCGGAAAGCCAAAGCGAATGAAAAATCAGAGAAAACGAGTAGTTTTGCCGCCGGAGCGGGCTTAAGATTGCGACCAAAGTCGGCTTGTGCCACCGGAGTGGGCTTGATGCGACCGTTAGCGTCGACTTGTGCCACCGGAGTGGGCTTGGGTGCGACCGGAGTCGGCTTGTGCCACCGGAGTGGGCTTAAGTACCCGAGCCATGGATTTCAGACCCAAAGTACAGTTGCCGCCAGAGCGGGCTTGAAGGTGCGACCGGAGTCGACTTGTGCCACCGGAGTGGGCTTAAGTACCTGAGCCATGGATTTCAGACCCAAGGTACGATTGCCGCCGGAGCGGGCTTGAAGGTGCGACCGGAGTCGGCTTGTGTACCTAGGCCATGGATTTCAGACCCAAGGTACGGGTGCCACCGTAGTGGACTTGAAGGTGCGACCGAAGTCGACTTGCGTACCTAGGCCATGGATTTCAGACCCAAGGTACGGGTGCGAGTACTTAGGGCACTTGGACCCATGGTACAGAGCGTGAAGACCACGTGCAGCTAGGTTCCATCGTCGCCAGGACCCGAGGGCCGCTTACAGCTAGGTTCCATCGAAGCTTACACACGTAGTATGCCACTGAAGCAAGCGAAGATGCGACCGGAGTCGACTTTAAGATGCCGCTCGGAGCGGACTTTAGAATGCGACTTTAGAAGTCGACTTTAGATTGCCGCGCGTAGCGGACTTTAGAAACTGCCTCCTAGGGATACCCCCCGAGTTGATGAAGTAGACTCGCGGCGACTTGATTGATATGCCCCAAGAGTAGTCAGCAGAGTGTAGCTTTCGTGAAAACCCGCCGAGAAGCATACACAAATGAGTAGTCGGCAAGCGCCCCCACATGATGAGGAGAACAAGCCAAGAAAACAAGAATCATTTAGATAAATGACTTAGCCGCTTTGCCCGGCGTACTTGTTGATGAAGCCGTGGCGATCGGCGATGGAGCCGCGACGGTTGTCGTTGAAGTTGACTAGTCGAGTTGATTCCGACTAGTCGCCGGGGGGCGTGATCGCCGTTCTCGACTAGTTTGGAAAACTAGTCGAGATGAATGGTCGACGCGATGCGACCGAGGAAGATGACGTCGTGGCAAAGATGCGGCGCACTCGGCAGTAGAGCCGGTGTTGCCGCGAGGCAAGTAGTCACCACGCACGACGTGGCTGCAGTAGAGCCAGTGTGACCGCAAGACAAAGTCGCGGCACACGGAGTGATCGACGACGAGCTCCGGGCGAGGCGGCAGTAGTCGACGACGAGGCTCGCGCGAGGCGGAGTAGTCGACGACAACGAGTGGCGCGACGAGCCGCATGACGAGCCGTGCGACGTGCCGAGGCATCCGGACGCGCGGCGGAGGTGAAGTAGCCGACGACGAGCCCGGAGTAGTCGACGATGGGCGGAGCGACGAGCCGCGCGACGTGCCGAGGCACCCGACGTGCGGCGTAGGCGGCGGGCCGACGACGAGCCCCGGGCGAGGCGGAGTAGTCGACGAGCGGCGCGGCGAGCCACGTGACGAGCCGCGCGACATGCCGAGGCACCCCGACGCGCGGTGAAGACGAAGTAGTCGACGATGAGGAGAGCCCGCGAGAGGCGGAGTAGTCGACGACGAGCGGCGCGAGGGAGCCGCGTGGCGAGCCGCGCGACGTGCCGAGGCACCCGGACGCGCGGCGTAGGAGAAGTAGTCGACGACGACGAGCTCGCGCGAGGCGGAGTAGTCGACGACGAGCGGCACGACAAGCCGCGTGACGAGCCGCGCGACGTGCCGAGGCACCCCGACGCGCGGCGAAGACGAAGTAGTCGATGACGAGCCCGGGCGAGGCGAGTAGTCGACGACGAGCGGCGCGAGGAGCTGCGTGACGAGCCGCGCGACGTGCCGAGGCACCCCGGACGCGCGGCGGAGACGAAGTAGTCGACGACGAGTAGTCGACGACGAGCGATGAGACAAACCGCGTGACGAGCCGCGCGACGTGCCGAGGCACCCGGACGCGCGACGAAGGAGAAGTAGTCGACGACGAGCCTGGGCGAGGCGGAGTAGTCGACGAGCGGCGCGGCGAGCCGCGTGACGAGCCGCGCGACGTGCCGAAGCAACCGAAGCGCGGTGTAGGAAGAAGTAGTCGACGACGAGCCTAGGGCGAGGCGGAGTAGTCGACGACGAGCGGCGCGACAAGCCGCGTGACGAGCCGCGCGACGTGCCGAGGCACCGGGACGCGCGGCGAAGACGAAGTAGTCGACGACGAGCGCGCGCGACAAGCCGCGTGGACAAGCCGCGCGACGTGCCGAGGCACCCCGACGCACGGCGAAGACGAAGTAGTCGACGACGAGCCTGGGCGAGGCGGAGTAGTCGACGAGCGGCGCGGCGAGCCGCGTGACGAGCCGCACACAGGAAGATTGATTCCGCTTTGACAAGAGCAAGGCGACGAAGTAGTCGACGACGAGCCTGGGCGAGGCGGAGTAGTCGACGAGCGGCGCGGCGAGCCGCGTGACGAGCCGCGCACAGGAAGATTGATTCCGCTTTGACAAGAGCAAGGCGACTTGCTTCAATGGATCTCGGCGAGTCGACGAGTGGATTGATCTTGTTGACGAGGGTCATTCGAATTCGCCCGGTGGTGATGATCACCCCTACCTGGCGCGCCAGCTGTCGGTGTTTTAGACCGGCAAACCTACCAAGGGGTACCCGAGGTAGTAGATTGTGCGGTGAGGATCGTGATCGGTTGACCGAGAACTCGAAGGTATACACAAGGACACGAGACACAAGATTTATACAGGTTCGGGCTGCCAAGGTGGCGAACCCTACGTCCTGTTTGGGGATCAAGTATGGCGCCCTGCGCTTGGTGTTGGTTGTCCCCGGAAGGATTGGGGATGTGCGGCTAGGTACCCGGCCCTCCTTTATATAGTCCAGGGGGCGGGTTCCTAGTCGGTTACAAGGCAGGAGTCCTAGTAGGAGTACACAGAGCGAGTCCTAGTAGGAGTACGGGGAATTCTACCGGAGTCCGTCTTCTACTATTCTTCCTTCCTTGCATGAGTACCCGGGAGTATGCCCGACACTCGCGGCCGGACGACACCCGTCGGACCGCGGGTTGCCGCGCGGGGGTACGGCGACGCGGAGCGCGAGGCGTTCTCGGTGTGCGCGCGGTCATGGGGAAGGAGCGGCCCGGGAGGGCGCGTCCTCGGCGCGCGCGCGCGGGCACCGAGGCGCGGGGCGCGGGCGCGGCCCGCGCGGCGCGGAGCGGGCGCGGGCCAAACGTGACAAGGTGTGCCTCGGTTGACCGCGTTTTTCCGAAAAAAATTTAAATAGAAGTGCACAAAGTGGTGAATAGGAAAGTTGTAGATCTCACTACCCTCTACAACTTTCACAAAGGCCGTATAGTGTTTTTCTCAACGGATTGTGCACAAACTGCTGCCAAACTTTGAATGTCGCCATGTTTCGGTGAACAGGAGGTACTGGCTGTTGACCAAGTTCTTCACCAATTTCCTCCCAAAATTTGAAATGTCAATCTACATGAAAGTTGTGTCCCTCAACAAACTGGACAACTTTCGTATTGGTAGATTTTGAAGTGTTTAGGTGAAATTTGGAGAACGTGGCAAAAGTTCCGGAAGACATTCGCCGACGTCAATGGTTAAGCCGGCTTTGACCGTGTCTATGACCAAGGGTTGACCACGGGTGTGTGTAGACTTGGCCAAGGGGTTCAATAGGGTTCATTGGCGAGGTTTTCGAGGTGATGACCGCCGGTTTGACTCGGGTCGATTCGGTCATTAGCGTTATTGATGCTAATTAAAAACCTAGGGCGTCACAGAGGGAAGGTCGTCGGTGAACTGCAGCAAAGGCGTCGCAGACGCATGGATGCAGTGGTGCGGAAGAGCCTTGCCATGCGAAGGCTTGTAGAGGCTGAAGACTCCATCGAGGGAGAATACCGCCGACGACCCAAGTATGAATCTGAAACTAGCGTCGACGGGAAGTAGATCGTCGTCTTCAAGGCCGGTGGGGGCTCACTACCAAGCCGGTGACGGCGGATCTTGAGAAGACTTGATGCAAATTGAAATGGTGCTGCTTGACGAAGGGTGGTTGCGGAAGCGAAGACAGATGCAAGGGCAGCTCGAAGCGTTCGACGGCGGTGAGAAGTCCAGCGGAACAACCATCGATAGCCATGCACCATAAGACAAATCTCCCAAAGAGGTCCCCAAGAAGCAAAAGTACAAGTGCGTTCAATAACAACGAACAAACCACGGTAGAAAGCGGCATCGTCATCGGAACAACCACCCGAGATATGAACACAGGACCCAAATCCACCCAAGAGGAGTCTCGTTCTGGATCCAGAGTGTTCGAAACTGAAGCAATAGAGAGGGATCACCAGAGAAGGGACAACAAGGAGGAGACACAGTGGACGAGGGGAATAAGGAAGATCTCGAAGGTGGAGCCGGTGGAGCGAGGTGGGGGGCGCAGAGACGAGATCCGCCGGGAAGAAAGAAGAGCGACTTTATTCCAACTTACCTCGAAGGAGTCGACGACGGCAACGAAGGGGTCGAGGAGGACCACGACCACTACAGCGAGGGCTGCGACGAACTTCGGGGAACAAGGCATACAACCGATACTACTAAGAGCTATACTACAATGAGCTAGATCTACAGGCAAGTTAAAGACCGGGGGGCTCACCCTACCTGCTACGGCGAGGCGAGCTCGCCGGAGCCGGAAGGGAGGGAGCCGGGAGGAGGGGACGAGGGGAAACTCGAGGACGGAATTTCGAGTGGAAGGCCATGTAGTAGACAGGTTCATATAGATCAGGCACAGGCACGGAGACCCCTTGTTGTTGTGGTCAAGAATCTCCGGCACCGCTGGCTGGCTGAACGAGGAGAAGAACAATTGAAACAAAGTCGTGCCAGTTCTATATATATCCATCGAGTTCTTATATATTTTTCGGATGAAGTAAGTTACTCACTTCGTTTCAACTTGTACGTCATTTTCTTTTTTAAAAAAAAATCAGATCATTTTACGTTTGATCAACATTATAGAGAGAATTATAAAGATTTACGGTACCAAACATATATCTGTACTACAAAAATATATTAAATGAACAAAATAACGATATACTTATTTGGTATCATAAATTTTAGGAAAAAGTTCATTTTTGACTATCCAACTTTTGCTTGGTTTTGGCCATCGAACTTCAAAACCGGATATCTTTGACCATTCAACTCTTAAAACAGTTCATAATTGACCATCAGGCGGTTTTGGTGGGTGATTTAACTTTTTTTTACAATTTAGTCCTTAGAACTTGAAATGATCATTACTTTTTGCCTGTAGCTCCAATTTAGGTGATTCTTGCGGTCACGTGTTCATAACAATGAGCTTTATCTTTTAAAAATATTATTTATACTATTTTATCATCGTTTATTATATTATTATCATGTTGTTATGTAAAAACAACAATATAAGAAAAGTAAAACACACAGTTACAAAATAATATGAACACATTTTTAAAGATAAAGGTCATCATTACAAGAATCACTCGAATTAGACATACAAGAAAAAATAGTAATCATTTTAAGATCTAAGGACTAAATTGTAAATAAAATGATTAAAAGTAGTTCTTGAACCTTGAAATGATTACTATTTTTTTCTCGTATCTCTAATTTAAATGATTCTTGTGGTCATGTGTTCATAAGATGAACTTTATCATTTAAAATGTTGCTCATATTATTTTGTAATTATTTGTTTTAAGTTTCTTATATTATTGTTTTTACATAACAACAAAAAAATAATATAACAAATAGTTAAAGTAGTATAAAACATTCTGAAAAGATAAAGCTCACTGTTATGAAAACGTGACCACAAGAATCACTTAAATCGGAGCTACAAGTAAAAAGTAATAATCATTTCAAATTCTAAGGACTAAATTGTAAATAAAAAAGTTAAAACCACCTATCAAAACCGACTGATGGCCAACTGTTTTAAGAGTTGTATGGTCAAAGATACCTTGTTTTGAAATTCAGTGGCCAAAACTATACCGAGACAAAAGTTGGATGGTCAAAAATAGACGTTTTCCTAAATTTTAATACTTTATTATTATGTAGAGTTGGTATTTTCATTTTATATATAGTTATTAAAATAACTTTGTGATTTGAACGGTGGAGTACCCCCATGCCACAGCACAGCATTGATCCGTATACGTAGATGCCCTGATATGATGCCCACACGGCCACACCCGTGCAAGCATACTCCGTGTCTCCGTACTCCCATGGAAGGCCACGTACCAGCAATGCAAACATACTATACTACGTGCTTATACATTAATGTTTGCGTATTTTAAACCGGCGTCGTCGATCGTCCATATATGTCATGCGTGTCTATCCAAATCCGCTAAGGCGCCAGCTCGCCGCCACGTCTCTGTGTGAGTCAACGCATTGCCACGTCTTCGCGGGAGGTGTCGATCGAGAGCGGCGTGTGCCTGCCTGCATGCAGGGGAGTACTGATTGTGATTGAGGAGCGCCATGGCGCATGAAGTCTCCGGTCTACAGATCTCTCTGGATCACTTGCCACGTACATCAAAATTTGCCAGTCTAAACAGCATGCCATGCTTTATTGTGGAGTTCTTTACTTCATAATTTAGAGACTATTTACCATTTCGTTTGACTTTTTTTTTTGTCTTTGAATTTGATCGTTCATCTTATTAAATTCTTTATAAAATATCATACTTTCAATGATTTGCTTTATTAAAAAAAGTTGTGCAGAAATGACCTAAGTTTCACTATGTTTACACGATTTTTTATAAATAAGACGGGAGGTCAAATTTGTAATTGAAAACGACTTGTAATTTAGAACTAATGGAATAGTAAAGTAAGAAATCAGCTTCTTCCGAGCTAATCACGATTCTCAAATCGCGGATCTCATATGTCATTTTGATTAGCTTCATTTTTAGCCTGTAAGTAAGTTAGACATTTTCGAAAGCTTCCGATTTTTTTTGCCTATAACATGAAATGTTACTACTAAAAAATGTTGGAAGTAATAAAAAACCATAATCCACTTCTAAAATAAAAAAATCATATACTATTTTAAAATTGACCTAACAACTTTCATATATTCTTAAATTCCCTCGGTTCCCAAATTGTATCTTAAAAACAGTTGTAGACGTCTTGGCATATCGGCCGAGCATCTTCGAACTTAGTTAAACCTGTACAGTTTAATAATTTAAAATAAAGTGAAAAGTATATACTTTTGGAGGAGTATATGACCCACCGGCTACTGTAAGCTCCTGCTGCAGCTGCTGCACTACCTTCTTTTGCTCTGCTCTGCTCTGTTCTCACAGCGCCCCCGCCTGCCTTCGCCCGCCGCCGCCGGTGCTGCCGTCGGCGAGGCCTTTTGCCCTTGTCCCCGCGAGCTGTGGTCGGCGCCGCTTCGCTATGGCTTCTGCCAGCCCGGTGGAGGAGGCCGTGCGGGTCACTGAAACGAAGCCGCTCACCAAGGAGGACCTCGTCGCGTACCTCGCCTCTGGCTGCAAGCCCCGCAGCGACTGGAGGTGACGAGATCTCCTCGCCAGCACCGGTCATTCTGTGCCGATAAATACTCTGTTTCCCAATCGTCGTTTCAGCTCACGCCTCATGATTTTAAATATTGAGTATATCCCTTTTTTTTACATAAATTTAAGTATCTTTCACGTACAATTTATTTTTTACGTGAAATACCTCTGGTAACAAACGCATGTCGTTTTTTTAAAGAGAGCAAGTCCTGGAACATGTACATTTTCTTTAAAAAAAATCTATTATAAAATAATTGTGAAGTGAATAAAAATTAGAATACTATAAGTAATAAAACAAATTTGCTCATATGGTTCAAATTCCTTCCTGTCAATATTCTATTACTTGAATCATCTGAGTTTGCAAAATATTAACTTAATTAATAGCCAACCATACAGGAGTTAAGAGTATATTGAAGCGTACACAGTTTCATCTGAGTTTGCGTTGTCTCATCACAAGTGTTCTCTCATCCATCCATCACAGAATTGGTACAGAACATGAGAAGTTCGGATTCCATGTCGACACACTGCGCCCTATCGACTACCAGCAGGTTCGTGACTTGCTCAATGGGGTTGCAGACAGATTCGGTTGGCACAGAGTAATGGAAGGAAATAACATCGTTGGTCTTAAGCAGGTACCGTCAACTTGCTTACTATACATTAGCATAAATAAAGCTGCTGATCAACCAAGTATTTCGAAAGTATAAAAAAAACCAAGTATTTCGTAGAATAGGCGATCCATGAGTGAGCCAGGTAATGATGTATTGATCTCATCTGCAGCTAGAACTAGCATTGAACACCATTTATTGTTTCTCAGCGTATCCACTTCTCCTTTATACACTACTCTAATTTCAACTCACTCAATGTGCGGCACGGGCGTTTGGTGTCCATATATAGGGAGGGCAAAATGTCTCAACCGAGCCTGGTTGCCAGATAGAACTTAGTGGTGCTCCAGTGGAGACACTTCACGAAACTTACGATGAGATCAATTCACATCTTCGCCAGGTAACTAGCTTGTTGCTACTCACAAGTTCACTTATGTAGCAACTAGCAAGGCTTCAACATCGTTTGCGTTTCCTTATAAAAAAAAGCATTGTTTTGTGTTTGATTTTGTTATTGCAGGTGAAAACAATTGGGGTGGAAATGGGAATAGGATTTTTAGGGCTTGGTTTTCAACCCAAGTGGGCTCTTAGTGATATGCCTATAATGCCAAAGGTATGGATGAACTACTATGTTGGCGAAGGAATCTACTAAAAATAAAACATTTGTTCATCGCCTCCTACTACAAAATAACTTTTAACTGCCACTTCGTCCTCCAGAAATTCCATCAACAGAGAGACACTACTTGGTAATCAGTACCAGGATGGATGATTTCCACTTGTACTTTTTTATAGTTACGGAGATAAATTGTCCCCGGTCTGTTATGCATTGCAGAAGACCATATTACGCTGCAGTGTTTAGGTTCCAAATATAAATTCAGCACAATTTGGCCTCACACAGACACAGGCAGAGGTTCATGTTTTGACGACTCAACAATTCACCAGAGACACACAAGCACTTCACCAAAATATAAATGTGCTGCTTACTTTACCAAAAGGCAACACATTAGAGATATTGAAAAATATATCTGATTTTAAGTCTCCGATGTAGTTTTTTCTACTACACACCCATATAGGGACTGCTAAAGGCATTAACAGGGGAAAATAGCAAAAGGGCCCCCATAAAGGGCGTTCACTTTAAACTCCGGTACACTATATTAGCGCAAAGAACATCCTTCACGTATTAATTTCGGTTTACTTTTTCATATGTTTCTGACACTAGGATAATCCCCTTCATCCCATTAGTGCTTGTTTTAAAGCTGACTTTGTATCTTAATCATGTGCAGGCAAAATTTGAAATAGCACGAAACTACATGCCCAAAGTTGGCTCTTTTGGTCTTGATATGATGTTCCGAACATGCAGTGTGCAGGTTTAATCTCTGTTGCATTGTCTACAAATAAGATATATGTCTCAACTTTATCATTTAACCTAAATTTGATTTTGACAAACATAGGTTAATCTGGACTATGGTTCGGAGCAAGATATGATCATGAAACTCCGAGCTGCCATTGCATTGCAGCCTGTGGGTACATTGCACTGATCGTCTTTCATGATATACTCCCTCCATTTCACATATGCACACACATACATACTAAGTAGATATCATAATGAAACTCCAATATATACTTGCAGATTGCAACTGCCATTTTTGCTAATTCTCCCTTCAAGGATGGGAAGCTAAGTGGTTTTCTTAGCTTGAGAAGGTATGTCTTTTGATCTAGTCCTGGCATTGACAATCATTTTCTTGTTATAATTAATGACCCCTTATATATGGTTGTCCACCATAAACCATCGTGCATGCAGCAATACATACACAGATACAGATGATGATCGCACCGGGATGCTTCCTTTTGTATTTGACAGTTCATTTGGGTCAGCATCCATGCATTTCTTCATACAGTAAACAAGATTTTTTTTAAAAAAAATCATAATAATTGAAGGTGGCCTTGACGAGTTTACATGGTTGAATTTGTCTAGATTTGAGCGTTATGTGGAGTACGTATTAGATGTTCCAATGTACTTGATCTACCGGAATAACAAGCCAATTGGTTGCACAGGAATGTCCTTTCGGGTTCGTTAATTTATCTATTGTGTTTTCTATCTTTAATATTTTTCAATGACTTTTACACATTGTGTGAATGTATATATGTTATCAGGATTTTATGGCAGGAGAGCTTCCTCAAGTTCCAGGAGAGCGTCCAACTTTGAAAGATTGGGAGATTCATATTGGGTCAATTTATCCTGAGGTTCAGATTTGCATTAGCATGCAAATTTTTTTTTCTTGCAATAATATATGATAATTCTATGGGTGTGTTTTTTGTAGGTTAGGTTGAAAAGGTACATTGAGATGCGGGGCGCTGACGGTGGTCCATTAAGTACATTGTGTGCTCTGCCGGCTTTTTGGGTACGAAAATGAATTTAAGTCTAGTAAATTTCAATGTGAAGAATTAATGAATCTCAAATTTTATATATCACCTCATATTTGGTGGTGCTAGCTTCCTGTTAGAATATTAGGAGACTAGAACTATATGGCAAAAAAAAAGGAGTACCAATCATTCGTGTTTCTTATATAAACTGACAGTGTCATGCATTATATAGTAATTGTTGTTAGAAATAAACACGACATGGACGTGTTCAGGGAGTGTGTGTGCGCGCGCGCGTTTAGCTCCATTAGGTTAGTGGTTCGCGAGTGTGTGGTCGTGAACGTGTGTGTATGCTGTGCCATGGCCGTGAGCAGAGCATTTGTGCGTGCCTGTCTCCACCGCCTGTGCACCTTGAGATCAAGTCGTGGGTTATTCTGGGTGAGTGGGGTGTGTGCGAGGATCCCGCGGATGAAGTCGCCATGACCGGGTCGAGCGCACGGCTCGGCATCGTGGCGCGAGCGCGTTCTGCGCAGAATTGGTCGCAACAGGTGGTTCCATTTGATTGGGAAGAGGGCCAAAATACAGGAGCAATCGGCTCCGCGGCGTTCACCGGGAAATTCCATTGTTTATCTTCTTCCTCCGTCCGCGAGCACGTGTGCGAGCCTGAGTGAGCGAGGCGAGGGAGGAGCTGCGGGAACGCGTGTTCCTGGGTGAATCCAACAATTGCTACTATTTGAATATGTGATTTATTTGATTATGTATTGCTGTTTCTCCTCCAGGTCGGGCTATTGTATGATCAAGAATCACTACGATGTGTCACTGACATGATTGCTGACTGGACAAACGAAGAAAGGGATTTTTTACGAAGAAAGGTCTCTTATCATACAATTTTTGAATCATACTTTTCACATGTATAGTTATTGATGGCTGAACAAATGCAGAAACATTCTCTTCCGGAACCTATATAGTCTTTTGTTTGGTTACCTGGAATACCACGCGTATTGTTGATGTATTGATGAAGCCAAGCTGATATCTAATTACATGTGATTGATATGGCCCTTCCATTGTCCTTTATTGTTGCTAATTATACCTTTTCTTTACTTTGACGTGCAGGTTCCAATAACTGGTCTAAAGACACAATTTCGAGGCAGATATGTGAGAGATTTGGCGGAGAATATTGTGAAGCTGGCTAAGGTGGCACAAATATAATATCACATTGTTGAACATATATGCATCCATGTCTCTCATAAGAGTAGAAATATATCTGGTAACTCATTACTCCATGCTCTGTCGATGCAGGACGGGTTGCAAAGGAGAGGGCACATGGAAGTTGGTTTCTTGAATGAAGTTGATGAGATTGTTAGGACAGGTACTTCAATTTTATTGTCTTACATAGATCTCCTAAAACACAGAGCAATCCTTTGTGTGCCTAAACTGAATTTTCATGCCCCCCCCCTTTGTACCAAGGAGTGACACAAGCAGAGAAGCTTGCAGGACTGTACATGACAAAGTGGCAGGGCAATGTTGATCCGGTTTTTCGTGAGTTCATGTATTGATCTGTTGTGGCATTATATAGGGTAAGCAGAGAACCGTGGTTTCCAGAAATGGGGAGTCCTTTTGGTCTAATTTACTTGTCGTTTAGAACATGGATTTTGGATACTATTACATCTTCCAACGCTTGTTTTACTCAAAGGGTTACCAATGCAAGTACCGCCTTTGATGGTAGCCAATAACGTTTTCATGTAAATTTTGATAAACTGGTGTACATATTAATAATAGTATAAGTGAAACATATTGCATGTATATGCAACAGTAAAGATTGTAGCTTTCCTGATCCTTTGTTATTTAAGATTATGTGCATAGCATGTTTTCTATACTATAAGGAGCGAAGACAATTGAAATCTTTTCTCACCTAATTCGGGTCCGTCTTACCCCTCACGCCAGACTCACCCGTCAGGTTGCGTGATGACAAAAAGTTGGAACGACCATTAAAAATCGCAATTTGGGGAGTGTTTCTAAAAAAACGTAATGTTTTCGTTACGTTTCTTACCCTCCCAACCGTACCTGCATCGGGCCCAACTGGCCAATGCAGTGTCCCATCAATCAAGTCGGTGTCCTTTCTCCTTTCCTTTCTCCTCCGACGTCTCCCACCGTCCCACGGAACGAAAGGCCGAAATATTCTTAATCTCCCGTCCCTTCCGCGTCCTGTGCGAGCACCATCCCATGGAGTTCGTAGGCAGCCAGAGCATGGATTTGTTGGTTCGAGGCGAGTGGCGGCGGCGTTCCGGCGTCAGATGTCTGGAGGAGGAAGGGCCGAGAAGGATCACCTAGCCTCCTAAATCAATCTCGATCGCAACTACTCCCTCCATACCCATAAATCAAGTCGTTTAGGACAGCGACACGGTCTCCAAAGTGCAACTTTGACTTCTTATTTTTATCAAAATATGTATCAAAAACTAACATATGTATAATTTTATGAAAGTATTTTGCAAGACAAATGTATTCATATAGTTTTCATATTTTCAAACTCAACAACTTAAAAGTTATTCATGATTTACATTCTCAATGTTTGACTGAAATCTTGTCCAAAACGACTTATTTATGGGTATGGAGGGAGTATAGTTGTGACTGCGTTGTTAGCCTCTCTCGTCCGGCAAACCCTAGCTACTTAGCGTAGACCGCCAGCGGCGCGCCGACGCGGGAGCTGATAGGGGTCCCTCACGACGGCAGTGAACGCGCTGCCGGGGGCCGTGGCTGCGGCGGCGTCCGCCGAGGCGCGGGAGCTCGTGGGGGTGGTCTCCGCGCACGCGTGGCGCGCTGCACCGCGGCTGCGGCCGGACCCAGAGGACGTCCGCACGACGCGGGGCGTGGCATCAATGCTCGCTTACTTCATCGGCAGCACCACGCCCGACGCCGAGGACGCACGCCACGTGCTCTCCCTCGTTGGCGCCGCCACCTGGTCTGGATGCTTCGAGGAGGTGGCGTTCCTGGAGGCGGAGATGCTGGAGCGTCTAGAGACCGGCGGCGAGGACAATAATGACCTCATGCTCATTGCTAGCCTCTTGGCGTTCCTCCTCTACTGTCGCATCTTCCCATTTGACCGCATTTATGATTCTGACAAGGCGGAGGCGACGGCGCCGGTGGCAAGGCTGCCGCCGAGGTGCACGATCTTGCAAGGCACCACTCCTATCACGGCCGGAAGAACATGCTTGTTTGACCGCATTGATAATTCTAACAAGGTGGAGGCGACGACGCCGGTGGCAAGGCCGCCGCCGAGGTGCACGGCATTGCACGGGACCACGCCTACCACGGGCAGAAGAATGTGCTGGTGAGCCTGTATGGGCTGCTCAAGTGCGTCGACGCGGCGGAGGCGATGACCTGGCCGTCGGAGCTCAGAGCTGCTGACCCGGCTCGTAGACTTCCTCGGCGAGTCGACGTCATGGTCGACCAGGGAGCACTGCGCATCACTGCTTGCGAGTTGCCGACACTCTACGCGCTCATCGCCCAAACACCCACAGGACCCTGCACACGGTCAGGAAGGCGCGATGGCTAGTCAACGAGATCCACCAGCACTACGAGTAGCGACATCCGCCGGCGCCCCCCACAGCACCATCGACCGGCGACCACTACATCGCCGGAGGTGGACCGCCTACATCCCCGGAGTAGGCGCTTGAGCTCTCAGCTTCCGACTCCTGTGGCTCGGTGCAGGCTTGAGGATACAGATACTGTGCACCATCGGACAGCCGGAGTACGACCCCATGCTCCCTGCTCCCGTGACCTGGCACAAGCCAGAGGAGATGGACTTATGGATGTCGTGCGCCGCCGGAGTTGGATGCCGCGCTCCCAGGTCCCGTGGCTCGGCGAAGGCCGGAGGAGGCAGATGTTGTGCGTCGCTGGAGTAGGAGCCTGCGCAGTCGACCCACGGAAGGCAGCGCAAGAGGATCTGGATGGAGGGGACTCGACTAGGGTACAAAACCTGGTGGGGGGTATGAAACCACACCCACCACCCGCTAGGATTTCTACACCCGTCACCCACCCCATCACCCGTCGCGGGTCCAATAATTCCCCATACCCACCACCCGCGCGGGTAACGGGTACCCGACGGGTACCCATCACCCACTTAATAACAAAAACACAAGTACACAAGCAATATCCAGACGTATATGCTACCATCAATTCATCATTCAACAAATTCATAAATTCAGAACAGTAATGCCACAAGCAACATTCAAATGATCCAGCTTCCAGCAAGCTCAAGGTTCAGCATAATGCGTAAATGATAGTTACACATTATGATACTTCCATCCATGAGACCATGACCAATCCACCAATTGTCCAATTACCTTGACTGGTGACCTCTACATAGCAGCCAAAATTCCAGCAAGGGCAAGGCACATGGTCCAAATTCAAAAGGGAGTCTCCAATGCCCAGCATTACAAGTTTCACACATCAGGTTACAACACTAAATTAATTGTAATATTAGAATTGCAAGCTGTCATGTAGACTTGGAGTTGGAGCTCATGATGCCAATGCCATCCTTCACTTCCTTGATCATAACAGGGCCATGTCAAAGTATAAGTTGCTGCATAAAAAGGGAAATTCAGTATACAAGTGGTATAAGCAATCTCACAATGAAACATGTCAATCAGTATACAAACAAAAATACAAAATGGACTATTAAACACATCAACTGCACCCCTTCCTGAATCTCTTGAAGACAACTCCAAAAGGTCTCAGGCTTGTCGATGTTGGTAGCATCTGACAGTAAATTTACAACAATTGTTAGAAAACAAGATCTGAAAATGTTAAACTGAATGTACAAAATAGAAATATACCTATATACTTGTGCCGCATCCAATCCTGGGAACACATAAGTGCCTCCAAGATCTCCAGAGTAAGCCGATTACGATGCTCATTGAGAACACGCCCACTAGTGGTAAAAGCCGACTCTGATGCAACTGTGTTGATTGGAATAGCAAATATGTCACGTGCTATCTTAGTCAGTGTAGGATAACGAGTGCCAGCCACCTTCCACCAATCTAGAATCTTGAAGTTATCAGTCTCTACTGGAACATACTCATCATCTAAGTACCTATCAAGTTCAGTTCTAAATCTGGCTGTCATTGGCCTTCTACTTGCAACACGAGCACTAATTGTTGACGGAAACCTGAACTAGCAATTGAAGGAACCGAAGATTCGGTGTGTTGACGGTTAATAATTGTATCAAAGTTCGTTTGTGACTCGCAAGCGTACAAGTCTCCCGTCGTAGTCAAGAGACCCTTCTTCCCTCGAGTGGTGAACCCAAGGTATCGAATCCGTGGAACAAATGTGTGACGCAAGAGTTGATCTAGTAAAGCCAAGTAACTTCAATCTTTGGTAAAAGAGAAACCCTAATGCATCTAGATAAGAGCACAAAACAAAGATAAATCTAATCTACTAAAGACCGGAGAAAACAAAGTAAGATTGGGTAGATAAACCGATCTAAAGGGATCGAGGTAAGCTTTTTGTTGAAGTTCCAAGCAAGAGAAGAAGTAGCAAATCGAATCTTAATAGAAGCCTCTTTAAATCGTGGTTTCCCGTCCAAATCCGAAAACATCCGCCTTTCGAGACCCCCGTTCGTCACAACGTATCCCTATTCATGCGGGGAGCTTAGGGCGAGTCAAAAGACAAGTCGAGATTCTTTCGGAAGATCCGGCGTGTACCTCTAGCCACCGCGGCTACAAGAACACCCTATGTAATCTATTGTACGAATAGAATTGGAATAAGCAAAGCCGATCGAAAAACGAAATCTTCGAGGAAACACTTGATCGCTAAGAAAAGATTCAACTTGATAATTCAACCGTGACAATGATACATACACAAGATCACCACCGGGATCCTTCCTTGATCTTGCTTCTAGCTCCGGAACTCCGACGTGGTCTTCCATGCAAGGTTCCCACGTCGGCTAGGCAAACCCTAGTCAACTAGCTCGACCCTCTCCTCTCCGACATGGTGTCCCTCTCTTCTCTCGCTCCTCGGCGGCCGAAGACGAAATCTTCTCTCCGTGGCTCTCGGTCGGGGGGCTATAAATAGCCCGATTGGCGGCTAGGGCAAAGGAGAGTGTGTTTGGGCCCTAAATGGGCTCGGGCCGACCGGATCCGGGCCCGGCCGGCCCGGGCCCATTTAGGCCCGGCCCCGAGGGCTCCTTTGCCCCGTGTCGGTTCCCTTGCTTCCCGGATGTTTCCCCCTTCGCATGTAGGTCCATGTCGCTCGGTTTCTCTCCGAATTGGACTCAACTCCTTGTCTTGCAAGATTCAAGACTTTTCTCCGGTCGGTCCCCGGAGTCCGTTGTCTTCTCGGATCAAGTCCCCCGCTTCTTGGAGTTAAGTTTGCTTCATTGCATGACTTGTACGGGGCTTCAAGGTCTTGTCATGAGGTGCTTGATGAACTTATCCCGAAAGCCTTGCATTCAACACTAAAACCCCGCATAAACATTAAACTCCAAAACCGACATGCACACGTGAACTTGTTATACCACGGGGGTTAGTACCAATGGATAAGGTATAAAACTCATGCCAACACCGAAGGTAAACTCATGGCTAGGTTGACGGATTTTCACCGTCAACATCTCCCCCATGCTTAAACCTTGCTCGTCCTCGAGTAAGCCTTCGATGGATATCATCATTGCCAAACAATGTTTAAACTTTGCATTTGATCACACATGAGAAAACATAATGCTCTCAAAATTTTAATTCATTAAAGTTCCATAATGTACTAGCCTTCATCTCTACGGAGGGTAGATTCTTGTTAAGCTTATCCCACAAGTATTAACATGCTCACAAAGTTTTAAATAGATCTCGAATTTTTGAAATAAAGAACGAGATAAAGAAAAGCTAAACCAAGTTCACAAATTTAAATCTTCTCGTGTATTGCTCATGAACTCTCATCTCACTTGTCTCTCAAGCCTATATATTCTACTCCTTTCCCTCTCATATATATGTGGTAGGCTTTATATGGAGCTTTGGGAAAGTTTAGTCCTAACAAGATTTTATAAATGAGGTGTTGTCAAAACAAGACAAGCTTCTCATGGTCTTACCAAGACTCGTCAAAAAGGTCATTGGAAAATAATGTTAAATCAAGGAGGGGAAAGAGAAAAATACACACACTTTTAGATAAGTGGACATGTGCAAATGGCAAAGAGTGATCCGAGGCACAAAGGAAGTCCTCGTTATCGGATTGCACATGGTTGGAAAATGAGAATGGATCTTTTTAACTTGAAGCCTTGAATGCACTTTTAGAGAGCCGGGGAGTTCACTTTACGCACATTTTTTTTCTTTCTCATAGTTCTCATTCTTTTCTCTCTTTCTTTCTTTCTTTCATATATATATTTATTTATTTATTACCTTGAAAGTCATGAATATCGCCGGATTTTTTTTTCTTTTCATCATCATTTTTTTTAAATATTCCCCTTTGAACTCTAAAACTGCACTGTACCTACCTCCTCCCCCATGCTTAGACGTTGCTCGTCCTCGAGCAAAGAGGCGAAAAATAAGGTAGGTACCGGAGATATTTTTCCTTGGAGAGATACTTGAAATCTTCAATGTTGGCACCGTCTTGCGATCTTCCTTGAATTGATGATCCATTCTCAACAATAGGTTGTGGTCAAGGAGGTAATCACAAAAGATGATATTTGGTTTAAGGGTGGATATCCGGCGAGGTTTGTGAAATCTCCGATGTGGGGATACACAATGCACGGATAAAAGGCTAGCAAAAAGATAGATACGCAAAAACGGAATGACCAACTTCTTAGTCTCGGGCCAGAGAAATCATGGCCTGCAATAACTCACTCAAAAATAAATCTTGTACACTAAGGTTTATGCACTCAAATATATATAAGGCTTTGGATAGGTTGAGCAACACACAAGTGATATTTGTGACAAGGTTAGCGATATTTTTGAGCATAAAAGACATCTTTAATCTATTCATAACTTGAGAGCACATAAAACACTATGGGTCTTTATTTTAATCATAACCTCCGCTGAAAATTAAGCTAGCATTTAAATAAATTCAGATTTGTATTTTTAAGAGAGCACTAGCTTAAACATGCATAAATCAATTACAAAGATGAACAAAGCTGCAATTTTAATCATATATCATCATGGCACGAATTTTGTAACTTTTCCAATGATATAATCAAGGTGGTGTCTTTATTAATGGTGACATCAAGTTGAAATACAAACTGAAAATAAACAAACATGCTTGCTGAAATTTAAATAAAAACAGAAAATACTACGCAAACACACATAAGCAAAAGCTGAAAATTACAGAGAAAAAGAAAAGAAAAGAAAACTAAAGTTCCTAAATCTTCTAGTCCTCCGCCGGTGGTTGATGTTGATGATCTTGATAATAATACCCTTGCTCGTAATATGATTGGTCATTCCCTCCGACGAATTGATTTGGCTCCACAAGGTGAAGGCGTCCAAGTTCAAAGGCAATATTTGCATTGCCTTCACCAAGTTGAGTTGCGTTAGCTTGGATGGCTGCGATGTTTTGAGCGTTTCTTGCAGCATACCCTCCAATAATGGCCATGCTTTGTTGTGGTTGGGGATGATGAGCGTAGGACTCCGCGAAGTTAGCGTTGGGCACAACATAATTTGGTGGGGGTACCGGTGCACCACCCCCCCATGCTTGCTCTTGTGGCCCTCCGTAATAACTTGGCGGAGGAGGGACCCCCGCCGAACGGTTGCACATTGGGTTGTGCTCCACTCGCTTGTGCGGAGGATGTTCCCTCCTCTACGATTCTTCCTCTCTTGTTCTTCCTTGCAGGGACAAGTAGTCCCTCTTCCAACCAATCTTCTCTCCCTTCATTGAAAAGCCTAAGCCTCTCGTTGGGAAGGGGTAGGTTCACTATGGCCAACCGATAACCTCCTCTCTCATCTCCACTAATGTATTTGCCTTGCTGCAAATATTCAATGCCGAGAGAGGTACCTCGCAAAAGGTGGTCGGGGTTTCTTGCGATCCCCGGCCGCAAGGAAAAGGCCAACATGGAGAGGTAACACCCCGAACCAATATTACCCGCCCCCGATGTTGCTTCACAACACCAACGGTTGATCATGAGGTAAGAGGGGTCTATTGGCCGTCCGGCAATAAAGCCGAGTATAACCAATTCAACTCCGTGTCGGTCACCTTTGTTTCCTTCATCCTCCCCAATATCCTCTTGCACATCCAAGAGTGAAATATCCGGATAATGGGGTTGCGGATGCAATTGCGTTGTTGGTGGGCTTCTCCGGAGATCATGTTCCAAAATCCCGCTAACATGCCGAGTGGCACGTCAACTTTCTCCGGAGCTCCCTTGTGGAATCCAAGCAGCTCCCTAACGTGCTCGTAGGGAACCTCTTGTTGGACTCCCTCCAAACGGAATGACAAGCTTTGCACCCCATCATCATCAACGATGGGTGCAATAGTCATTAAAATTTCCAAGGCGAACCCCCAAATGGGTGTCCACCGTTACTCCGTTGGAGAACTGCACCCATCCGAGGTGCTCCAACATATAGTATATGCTGGTGCAAAAACCCAAGGTGTAGAGTGCTTGGTCGTCGAACTCGACGTTCGGCACAAGCCTCTTCTCAAGATTGGCGAGCCTCTCCTCCTCCTCCGTCGACAAGATGATGAAGCCGTACGAAGAGTGTGTCGGGGTGTAAGGAGGTGGTGCGGTTGAGCGAGTCGATCGTCGTGGTGGCGCGGGCTGCTCCTCCGTGTGCCCACGAGGTTCGGTAAACCTCATGGAAGTGCTTCTTGCAGCCCTCATACCACCAAGGGGGAGAGCATCGTTCCTTCTCGGTGGTGCCGTATCCGTCTCCATGCTCCGGGAGACTCGGAAACCAAGTGCCTCCTCGAAGACGTGGTTGATGACGGCTTGGACGACGACGAACTCTTCTTCTTGGAGAAGAGACTTGTGGTCTTCTTCCACATGGTTGCTGCACTCTTTTCTTCAACTAAAATTCCGGGTTGCAACCGGTAACTAGGCACTTAAACTCTTTGCTTCGGATGTGGACTTTGAGTGGATTAAGGATGTGGATTTTTTTTTCTTGAGCTCTCAAGCTTGGGAAGGTTGGCTATGTCTACGGAGGTTTTGAGCACACAAACTTGAACACACAAACAAAGGAAGGAGAGGGAAGCTTGCTGCAGAAAACGGGAGCCGGGGGCTCCTTATGTAGGTGAGGCCGGCCTCGGTGCTCCTCCCCGCCTCGTCTTTCTTCCAAAGACGATCATTTCACCTCTCGCAACTTTCCCCGCCCGCGTGCTCCACGAGTTGCACCGCCCAAACGCTCTCGTCCACTCCTTTATTGGTCCTTCCACTTGATGCTTCATGTTTTGGGTCATGTCCATGCTCCCTAGCTCCACTTGCTTCACATGCCACCATGAAATTCCTACAAAGTTGATGCTTGCTGCCCACCATGCTTGTCCTTCGCATGTGAAATTGGTGAAAGTTGATGAAAGGGAATCCAATGGTGCATGCATGATTACTAGATTGCCTCCATTAAGGTGTGTTTAAGGTTAAGCACTCCTCTAATTCGAAATTTAAAATATTTTTCAGAGCCATGCAAGAGCTCGAACATAATTTTAGAGAAGTTTTTAAACCATTAAAAACAAATGCAAGTCGAAAATATTTTTTTATTACGTCGATTTCGGTCTCACCGGTATAGTTTGCCTTCATTGGTTGAGAGCGGACATTTTCCCGCTTGATCATGGGGGCATAGGTTTAGGTTCTAATTTTGGCTAAATAAGAAAGATTTTGAATAAAACAAAATTAGAATAGGCTTAGAAAAATTCTAATCCTAGAGAAACCAAGGATATAGATTTTTAAAACCAACCAAAAGTTTTGATTTCTAGGTTCACGCGAGTTCTACCACGTGCTGAATTTTATTAACACTTAAACATAAATTGTGGCTCTACTCGTGTGGTTTTAGCATGAAAAATAAGTCAACCTCAGCACCATAATGAGGGTGAAAGGTTGAGTTAGGTTCTGAAATTATTTGGTTGAGGTTTCTCGAAAAGAAAAGAACAAACAAGCACATAGGAGGGTTCATGCAAAGGGTTTATGATAAAGCAAACATTCAATCAAGAATTATGTCTCTAATATTGTTCAACCATTTCTAAGTCTAATGTCTTTGCGTAATAAAACTCAAAAACTAAATTATTAAAAATACTCGAAAAACCCGGAATCGGGTTGTCCTCCCGTAGCTTATTCTTGACTCGACGAAACGGGTTGCCTCCCGCCTAGCGCTTCGTTTATAGTCCATGGCTAGACTTCTTCACTTGATTACTTCGGATCAACGCTCTTTGTGGGCGTTGCAATCTTGGGTACCCGCTTTGGCTTAGTCAATTTTTTTTTGGTCTTCACGAGCCGGCTTTGTCCTTTGGTCTTGATGGATGCAACATCTTCCTTGTGGCTCGGCATCTCGAACTCCGGTCCTTCGGTCGTGATCTTCATGGTCTCTAGTGTGATCCTTCATCTCTCCCGAATGAGCTTGAGTAGCCTTCGCCGTCTTGGGACCTTGGAGTTGTCTCGGATATTCTTCTTCGTTACCCATCGGGCGCCCGGCAAGTTGTCCCACTTGCGTCTAGCATCTTCATCACGATGAACACTTCACGTATAGAGCTTCCGACCTCCGTCACCTCGCCATCTAAATTCTTCAATATTTTCTCCATAGCCTCGAACTTAGTGACGGCGTCCTTGGACATGGTCGTACTCCACACACTCCTTGCATGAGGATCTTGCTTCGGCGGCCTTTAGGTGTTGAGCTTCTTTCTCCATCTCCATCTTCTCCATCCTCCTCTTAAGTAAACCGATATGCCACTCAAGGAATCCGACTCGTATGCATTCAGCTCTCGCAATCGTCATGCGGATAGTTGAGACTTTGATCTTGAACGGCCTCCCGGCGTCTTGAAGGTTTATGATAGGTAGATCAACGATGTCCGGGGTGCGCAGCGCTCCGGTGGTTGAGGTTGATCTTCCTTTGGACTCGGAGGTGGTGATTCCCTTGGAGATTTCGACGGTCCTTCGACTTCAACTTTTGAATCTAGGGTTTCCACCCCTTTAGCTTGTGTTGCATGTCACCTTTGCCTGTAAAGTTTTCCTGGATCATCCACAAAAAGGTTTGGGTTTCTTGGAGAGGTAGCCAACCATCTCCGGTTAGGGTTAGCAATAAGCAAAGTATGCAAAAACTAGAAAGGAAAAATAAATCTATGAAAACTAGGGTTAGACAAACTAGATTAGATGTATTTTGAGGATGATCAAAGTTTAGTAGATGCAAAAAGAAAAACAAAAAGAAAACTGAAAATTACAAAAAGGCAATAAAAAAACCAAATCTCGATCACTTGTTCCCCGCAAGAACGGCGCCGGAAAAAGGGGCTTGTTGACGGTTAATAATTGTATCAAAGTTCGTTTGTGACTCGCAAGCGTACAAGTCTCCCGTCGTAGTCAAGAGACCCTTCTTCCCTCGAGTGGTGAACCCAAGGTATCGAATCCGTGGAACAAATGTGTGACGCAAGAGTTGATCTAGTAAAGCCAAGTAACTTCAATCTTTGGTAAAAGAGAAACCCTAATGCATCTAGATAAGAGCACAAAACAAAGATAAATCTAATCTACTAAAGACCGGAGAAAACAAAGTAAGATTGGGTAGATAAACCGATCTAAAGGGATCGGGTAAGCTTTTTGTTGAAGTTCCAAGCAAGAGAAGAAGTAGCAAATCGAATCTTAATAGAAGCCTCTTTAAATCGTGGTTTCCCGTCCAAATCCGAAAACATCCGCCTTTCGAGACCCCCGTTCGTCACAACGTATCCCTATTCATGCGGGGAGCTTAGGGCGAGTCAAAAGACAAGTCGAGATTCTTTCGGAAGATCCGGCGTGTACCTCTAGCCACCGCGGCTACAAGAACACCCTATGTAATCTATTGTACGAATAGAATTGGAATAAGCAAAGCCGATCGAAAAACGAAATCTTCGAGGAAACACTTGATCGCTAAGAAAAGATTCAACTTGATAATTCAACTCGTGACAATGATACATACACAAGATCACCACCGGATCCTTCCTTGATCTTGCTTCTAGCTCCGGAACTCCGACGTGGTCTTCCATGCAAGGTTCCCACGTCGGCTAGGCAAACCCTAGTCAACTAGCTCGACCCTCTCCTCTCCGACATGGTGTCCCTCTCTTCTCTCGCTCCTCGGCGGCCGAAGACGAAATCTTCTCTCCGTGGCTCTCGGTCGGGGGGCTATAAATAGCCCGATTGGCGGCTAGGGCAAAGGAGAGGGTGTTTGGGCCCTAAATGGGCTCCGGGCCGACCGGATCCGGGCCGGCCGGCCCGGGCCCATTTAGGCCCCGGCCCCCGAGGGCTCCTTTGCCCCGGGTCGGTTCCCTTGCTTCTCGGATGTTTCCCCCTTCGCATGTAGGTCCATGTCGTCGGTTTCTCTCCGAATTGGACTCAACTCCTTGTCTTGCAAGATTCGAGACTTTTCCGGTCGGGTCCCCCGGAGTCCGTTGTCTTCTCGGATCAAGTCCCCCGCTTCTTGGAGTTAAGTTTGCTTCATTGCATGACTTGTACGGGGCTTCAAGGTCTTGTCATGAGGTGCTTGATGAACTTATCCCGAAAGCCTTGCATTCAACACTAAAACCCCGCATAAACATTAAACTCCAAAACCGACATGCACACGTGAACTTGTTATACCACGGGGGTTAGTACCAATGGATAAGGTATAAAACTCATGCCAACACCGAAGGTAAACTCATGGCTAGGTTGACGGATTTTCACCGTCAACATCTCCCCCATGCTTAAACCTTGCTCGTCCTCGAGTAAGCCTTCGATGGATATCATCATTGCCAAACAATGTTTAAACTTTGCATTTGATCACACATGAGAAAACATAATGCTCTCAAAATTTTAATTCATTAAAGTTCCATAATGTACTAGCCTTCATCTCTACGGAGGGTAGATTCTTGTTAAGCTTATCCCACAAGTATTAACATGCTCACAAAGTTTTAAATAGATCTCGAATTTTTGAAATAAAGAACGAGATAAAGAAAAGCTAAACCAAGTTCACAAATTTAAATCTTCTCGTGTATTGCTCATGAACTCTCATCTCACTTGTCTCTCAAGCCTATATATTCTACTCCTTTCCCTCTCATATATATGTGGTAGGCTTTATATGGAGCTTTGGGAAAGTTTAGTCCTAACAAGATTTTATAAATGAGGTGTTGTCAAAACAAGACAAGCTTCTCATGGTCTTACCAAGACTCGTCAAAAAGGTCATTGGAAAATAATGTTAAATCAAGGAGGGGAAAGAGAAAAATACACACACTTTTAGATAAGTGGACATGTGCAAATGGCAAAGAGTGATCCAAGGCACAAAGGAAGTCCTCGTTATCGGATTGCACATGGTTGGAAAAATGAGAATGGATCTTTTTAACTTGAAGCCTTGAATGCACTTTTAGAGAGCCGGGGAGTTCACTTTACGCACATTTTTTTTTCTTTCTCATAGTTCTCATTCTTTTCTTTCTTTCTTTCTTTCTTTCATATATATATTTATTTATTTATTACCTTGAAAGTCATGAGTATCGCTGGATTTTTTTTTCTTTCATCATCATTTTTTTTAAATATTCCCCTTTGAACTCTAAAACTGCACCGTACCTACCTCCTCCCCCATGCTTAGACGTTGCTCGTCCTCGAGCAAAGAGGCGAAAAATAAGGTAGGTACCGGAGATATTTTTCCTTGGAGAGATACTTGAAATCTTCAATGTTGGCACCGTCTTGCGATCTTCCTTGAATTGATGATCCATTCTCAACAATAGGTTGTGGTCAAGGAGGTAATCACAAAAGATGATATTTGGTTTAAGGGTGGATATCCGGCGAGGTTTGTGAAATCTCCGATGTGGGGATACACAATGCACGGATAAAAGGCTAGCAAAAAGATAGATACGCAAAAACGGAATGACCAACTTCTTAGTCTCGGGCCAGAGAAATCATGGCCTGCAATAACTCACTCAAAAATAAATCTTGTACACTAAGGTTTATGCACTCAAATATATATAAGGCTTTGGATAGGTTGAGCAACACACAAGTGATATTTGTGACAAGGTTAGCGATATTTTTGAGCATAAAAGACATCTTTAATCTATTCATAACTTGAGAGCACATAAAACACTATGGGTCTTTATTTTAATCATAACCTCCGCTGAAAATTAAGCTAGCATTTAAATAAATTCAGATTTGTATTTTTAAGAGAGCACTAGCTTAAACATGCATAAATCAATTACAAAGATGAACAAAGCTGCAATTTTAATCATATATCATCATGGCACGAATTTTGTAACTTTTCCAATGATATAATCAAGGTGGTGTCTTTATTAATGGTGACATCAAGTTGAAATACAAACTGAAAATAAACAAACATGCTTGCTGAAATTTAAATAAAAACAGAAAATACTACGCAAACACACATAAGCAAAAGCTGAAAATTACAGAGAAAAAGAAAAGAAAAGAAAACTAAAGTTCCTAAATCTTCTAGTCCTCCGCCGGTGGTTGATGTTGATGATCTTGATAATAATACCCTTGCTCGTAATATGATTGGTCATTCCCTCCGACGAATTGATTTGGCTCCACAAGGTGAAGGCGTCCAAGTTCAAAGGCAATATTTGCATTGCCTTCACCAAGTTGAGTTGCGTTAGCTTGGATGGCTGCGATGTTTTGAGCGTTTCTTGCAGCATACCCTCCAATAATGGCCATGCTTTGTTGTGGTTGGGGATGATGAGCGTAGGACTCCGCGAAGTTAGCGTTGGGCACAACATAATTTGGTGGGGGTACCGGTGCACCACCCCCCATGCTTGCTCTTGTGGCCCTCCGTAATAACTTGGCGGAGGAGGGACCCCGCCGAACGGTTGCACATTGGGTTGTGCTCCACTCGCTTGTGCGGAGGATGTTCCCTCCTCTACGATTCTTCCTCTCTTGTTCTTCCTTGCAGGGACAAGTAGTCCCTCTTCCAACCAATCTTCTCTCCCTTCATTGAAAAGCCTAAGCCTCTCGTTGGGAAGGGGTAGGTTCACTATGGCCAACCGATAACCTCCTCTCTCATCTCCACTAATGTATTTGCCTTGCCGCAAATATTCAATGCCGAGAGAGGTACCTCGCAAAAGGTGGTCGGGGTTTCTTGCGATCCCCGGCCGCAAGGAAAAGGCCAACATGGAGAGGTAACACCCCGAACCAATATTACCCGCCCCTGATGTTGCTTCACAACACCAACGGTTGATCATGAGGTAAGAGGGGTCTATTGGCTGCCTGGCAATAAAGCCGAGTATAACCAATTCAACTCCGTGTCGGTCACCTTTGTTTCCTTCATCCTCCCCAATATCCTCTTGCACATCCAAGAGTGAAATATCCGGATAATGGGGTTGCGGATGCAATTGCGTTGTTGGTGGGCTTCTCCGGAGATCATGTTCCAAAATCCCGCTAACATGCCGAGTGGCACGTCAACTTTCTCCGAGCTCCCTTGTGGAATCCAAGCGGCTCCCTAACGTGCTCGTAGGGAACCTCTTGTTGGACTCCCTCCAAACGGAATGACAAGCTTTGCACCCCATCATCATCAACGATGGGTGCAATAGTCATTAAAATTTCCAAGGCAAACCTCCAAATGGGTGTCCACCGTTACTCCGTTGGAGAACCGCACCCATCCGAGGTGCCCCAACATATAGTATATGCTTTGGTGCAAAAACCCAAGGTGTAGAGTGCTTGGTCGTCGAACTCGACGTTCGGCACAAGCCTCTTCTCAAGATTGGCGAGCCTCTCCTCCTCCTCCGTCGACAAGATGATGAAGCCGTACGAAGAGTGTGTCGGGGTGTAAGGAGGTGGTGCGGTTGAGCGAGTCGATCGTCGTGGTGGCGCGGGCTGCTCCTCCGTGTGCCCACGAGGTTCGGTAAACCTCATGGAAGTGCTTCTTGCAGCCCTCATACCACCAAGGGGGAGAGCATCGTTCCTTCTCGGTGGTGCCGTATCCGTCTCCATGCTCCGGGAGACTCGGAAACCAAGTGCCTCCTCGAAGACGTGGTTGATGACGGCTTGGACGACGACGAACTCTTCTTCTTGGAGAAGAGACTTGTGGTCTTCTTCCACATGGTTGCTGCACTCTTTTCTTCAACTAAAATTCCGGGTTGCAACCGGTAACTAGGCACTTAAACTCTTTGCTTCGGATGTGGACTTTGAGTGGATTAAGGATGTGGATTTTTTTTTCTTGAGCTCTCAAGCTTGGGAAGGTTGGCTATGTCTACGGAGGTTTTGAGCACACAAACTTGAACACACAAACAAAGGAAGGAGAGGGAAGCTTGCTCGCAGAAAACGGGAGCCGGGGGCTCCTTATGTAGGTGAGGCCGGCCTCGGTGCTCCTCCCCGCCTCGTCTTTCTTCCGGCACGATCATTTCACCTCTCGCAACTTTCCCCGCCCGCGTGCTCCACGAGTTGCACCGCCCAAACGCTCTCGTCCACTCCTTTATTGGTCCTTCCACTTGATGCTTCATGTTTTGGGTCATGTCCATGCTCCCTAGCTCCACTTGCTTCACATGCCACCATGAAATTCCTACAAAGTTGATGCTTGCTGCCCACCATGCTTGTCCTTCGCATGTGAAATTGGTGAAAGTTGATGAAAGGGAATCCAATGGTGCATGCATGATTACTAGATTGCCTCCATTAAGGTGTGTTTAAGGTTAAGCACTCCTCTAATTCGAAATTTAAAATATTTTTCAGAGCCATGCAAGAGCTCGAACATAATTTTAGAGAAGTTTTTAAACCATTAAAAACAAATGCAAGTCGAAAATATTTTTTTATTACGTCGATTTCGGTCTCACCGGTATAGTTTGCCTTCATTGGTTGAGAGCGGACATTTTCCCGGCTTGATCATGGGGGCATAGGTTTAGGTTCTAATTTTGGCTAAATAAGAAAGATTTTGAATAAAACAAAATTAGAATAGGCTTAGAAAAATTCTAATCCTAGAGAAACCAAGGATATAGATTTTTAAAACCAACCAAAAGTTTTGATTTCTAGGTTCACGCGAGTTCTACCACGTGCTGAATTTTATTAACACTTAAACATAAATTGTGGCTCTACTCGTGTGGTTTTAGCATGAAAAATAAGTCAACCTCAGCACCATAATGAGGGTGAAAGGTTGAGTTAGGTTCTGAAATTATTTGGTTGAGGTTTCTCGAAAAGAAAAGAACAAACAAGCACATAGGAGGGTTCATGCAAAGGGTTTATGATAAAGCAAACATTCAATCAAGAATTATGTCTCTAATATTGTTCAACCATTTCTAAGTCTAATGTCTTTGCGTAATAAAACTCAAAAACTAAATTATTAAAAATACTCGAAAAACCTGGAATCGGGTTGTCCTCCCGGTAGCTTATTCTTGACTCGACGAAACGGGTTGCCTCCCGCCTAGCGCTTCGTTTATAGTCCATGGCTAGACTTCTTCACTTGATTACTTCGGATCAACGCTCTTTGTGGGCGTTGCAATCTTGGGTACCCGCTTTGGCTTAGTCAATTTTTTTTGGTCTTCACGAGTGGCTTTGTCCTTTGGTCTTGATGGATGCAACATCTTCCTTGTGGCTCGGCATCTCGAACTCCGGTCCTTCGGTCGTGATCTTCATGGTCTCTAGTGTGATCCTTCATCTCTCCCGAATGAGCTTGAGTAGCCTTCGCCGTCTTGGGACCTTGGAGTTGTCTCGGATATTCTTCTTCGTTACCCATCGGGCGCCCGGCAAGTTGTCCCACTTGCGTCTAGCATCTTCATCACGATGAACACTTCACGTATAGAGCTTCCGACCTCCGTCACCTCGCCATCTAAATTCTTCAATATTTTCTCCATAGCCTCGAACTTAGTGACGGCGTCCTTGGACATGGTCGTACTCCACACACTCCTTGCATGAGGATCTTGCTTCGGCGGCCTTTAGGTGTTGAGCTTCTTTCTCCATCTCCATCTTCTCCATCCTCCTCTTAAGTAAACCGATATGCCACTCAAGGAATCCGACTCGTATGCATTCAGCTCTCGCAATCGTCATGCGGATAGTTGAGACTTTGATCTTGAACGGCCTCCCGGCGTCTTGAAGGTTTATGATAGGTAGATCAACGATGTCCGGGTGCGCAGCGCTCCGGTGGTTGAGGTTGATCTTCCTTTGGACTCGGAGGTGGTGATTCCCTTGGAGATTTCGACGGTCCTTCGACTTCAACTTTTGAATCTAGGGTTTCCACCCCTTTAGCTTGTGTTGCATGTCACCTTTGCCCGTAAAGTTTTCCCGGATCATCCACAAAAAGGTTTGGGTTTCTTGGAGAGGTAGCCAACCATCTCCGGTTAGGGTTAGCAATAAGCAAAGTATGCAAAAACTAGAAAGGAAAAATAAATCTATGAAAACTAGGGTTAGACAAACTAGATTAGATGTATTTTGAGGATGATCAAAGTTTAGTAGATGCAAAAAGAAAAACAAAAAGAAAACTGAAAATTACAAAAAGGCAATAAAAAAACCAAATCTTGATCACTTGTTCCCCGGCAACGGCGCCAGAAAAAGGGGCTTGTTGACGGTTAATAATTGTATCAAAGTTCGTTTGTGACTCGCAAGCGTACAAGTCTCCCGTCGTAGTCAAGAGACCCTTCTTCCCTCGAGTGGTGAACCCAAGGTATCGAATCCGTGGAACAAATGTGTGACGCAAGAGTTGATCTAGTAAAGCCAAGTAACTTCAATCTTTGGTAAAAGAGAAACCCTAATGCATCTAGATAAGAGCACAAAACAAAGATAAATCTAATCTACTAAAGACCGGAGAAAACAAAGTAAGATTGGGTAGATAAACCGATCTAAAGGGATCGGGGTAAGCTTTTTGTTGAAGTTCCAAGCAAGAGAAGAAGTAGCAAATCGAATCTTAATAGAAGCCTCTTTAAATCGTGGTTTCCCGTCCAAATCCGAAAACATCCGCCTTTCGAGACCCCCGTTCTGTCACAACGTATCCCTATTCATGCGGGGAGCTTAGGGCGAGTCAAAAGACAAGTCGAGATTCTTTCGGAAGATCCGGCGTGTACCTCTAGCCACCGCGGCTACAAGAACACCCTATGTAATCTATCGTACGAATAGAATTGGAATAAGCAAAGCCGATCGAAAAACGAAATCTTCGAGGAAACACTTGATCGCTAAGAAAAGATTCAACTTGATAATTCAACCGTGACAATGATACATACACAAGATCACCACCGGATCCTTCCTTGATCTTGCTTCTAGCTCCGGGAACTCCGACGTGGTCTTCCATGCAAGGTTCCCACGTCGGCTAGGCAAACCCTAGTCAACTAGCTCGACCCTCTCCTCTCCGACATGGTGTCCCTCTCTTCTCTCGCTCCTCGGCGGCCGAAGACGAAATCTTCTCTCCGTGGCTCTCGGTCGGGGGGCTATAAATAGCCCGATTGGCGGCTAGGGCAAAGGAGAGGGTGTTTGGGCCCTAAATGGGCCTAGGCCGACCGGACCGGCCGGCGGCCCGGGCCCATTTAGGCCCGGCCCGAGGGCTCCTTTGCCCCCGTGTCGGTTCCCTTGCTTCTCGGATGTTTCCCCCTTCGCATGTAGGTCCATGTCGTCGGTTTCTCTCCGAATTGGACTCAACTCCTTGTCTTGCAATATTCGGCACTTTTCCGGTCGGGTCCCCGGAGTCTCGTTGTCTTCTCGGATCAAGTCCCCGGCTTCTTGGAGTTAAGTTTGCTTCATTGCATGACTTGTACGGGGCTTCAAGGTCTTGTCATGAGGTGCTTGATGAACTTATCCCGAAAGCCTTGCATTCAACACTAAAACCCCGCATAAACATTAAACTCCAAAACCGACATGCACACGTGAACTTGTTATACCACGGGGGTTAGTACCAATGGATAAGGTATAAAACTCATGCCAACACCGAAGGTAAACTCATGGCTAGGTTGACGGATTTTCACCGTCAACACGGTGTTATCTTCATCATCCTCCATTTGGTACTCCTTCATCAAGTCACACAGAGAGGTTTTAACATCTTCAACTTTCAGCCTACGGTCTTCAGATGACCTAAGCAAGCACTCAAAAAAGCCAAGGAGATATTCAGTTTTGAAACGGGCACTGGTCCCCAGCGGGCGGCGGCGGGTTTCGGTAGGGCTTCGGCAGGGAGCGGCGTCCAGCGGCGGCTTCGATGGGTTGGCCAGTTGGGGCCTTGGGGGCGCATGCAGTGGTGAGTGGCGCAGTGCGCACTGCACAGTGGCGCACCTGCACGCCCGCACAGAAAGCGGCGGCGGCTACTGGACCTGGGTGGGACTGGATTAGGGATTAGGGTTCGAGTGGGGAGCGGCTGCTAGCGTTTCCATTCTTTATATACGACTACTTCAGTGAATGACTGGATGGGCCTACTTGTCATACGCAAATGGGTGACCCACCGGGTAACGGGTATGGGGTACTGAAGAACGTACCCACACCCGCTTCACCCGATGGGTGAGATTTTCACCCGTTAACATACCCGTGGGGGGGAAAATCCCCCATACCCGCACCCTAATAGGGTTTTTACCCGCGGGTTAGCGGGTCTTGGGTCCCCATTGACATCCCTAGACTCGACGGCAGCCTGTCGGGTGGCGGAGTTGTGGATGGGGAAAAGTGGGGTCCGTGCATCTTTTTTTTTTGATAAATGTGGTGCGGTGGTTGTGTGGCTGTGAGCCCGTGAGGGAAGGGAGGAAGGAATCGTCCATCTTCATATCAGCAATAGCAAGAAAATATGGTAGAGAGAGAGAGAGAGAGGTGACAATGAACTAATAAAGTACCCTGCTCTCAATTGAAATTGGAATTTTTAGTTTATGTGATCAGTCTGATATTGCTGATTCGTTCAAGGAGTCGTCATGATTTTGATAGTAGCCTTTTCGGCTTAGTACCCTGCTCTCAATTGGAATTGGAATTTTTAGTTTATGTGATTAGTCTGATATTGCTGATTCGTTCAAGGAGTTGTCATGATTTTGATAGTAGCCTTTTCGGCTCAATGCATGGAATTGGAATTTTCAGATTATGTACTCAATGAGGGGGACACGAGTTGATGACGAATGAAATCAATAATCAAATAACAAGAGGTATGTATATACTACATCCTATACTGAACATTCTTTTAAAAAAAGAGCGGTCTTTTATAGTCGATAATTTACTGCATTTTTTGGTTACTATGTTTACAGTTGTATTGCTTTTTTCTTCCTCGACACTGCTAATGAGTTGTTAATTATCAGAGTATTTTTTAGATACTCAGGCACTCAGAGTATCCTCACAAGATTGGTTTTTTGCAGTGTGCATGTTAAAAGGTCTTTAAGAAAAAAACAATAACACAATTTAAGAGTAATTAACCATAGAGTGCCCTTACATATTTATCTCCTAAATCAAATGGACACATAAGTTCTTTATTTGACCTCATATTTTATGGTATAATTTTATTTTCAAACAACTAATAATATAACAACATATCATAATGGATCAAATAAATAGGTTATAATTGGTGTTGGCCTTTGTTTGTATTACTGATCAAGAAAAATACATTGGGATTTGATCAAATGGAATTGGAATTTCAAATGGTATATGAAGGCTCCTTAATTCAGAACTCATGATTTTCGGTTCAAGCATATTATGCTTTGAAAAATAACTTTAGATTTGATTGATTTGAAGTTTTTAATGGTGTCTAAATCACTAAATGCAATCGAGCACATATTTTGATGTCAAATCCCTATGCAAAATTAATTGTCATCTATGTATATGTCAGCAAGCTGCTTGGTCTTGCATCTTATCCGAGCTTCAAAAACTGAACACATTTTGTTTTTGCAAGAAGTACAATATTATGTATGTTTAGTATTACTTCATGAGTGACATGAATATAAACACACTCACATTTTTTCATAAAACATGTGCGTGTCGCACGTGCGTTTTACTAGTTTATTAAAAGGAAGAAGACAATTCTTACAAGAATATAATTTCAGAAAAGATGCTAAAGCACATTTTTAAGATGTGCATAACATGTTTTTATTAAGAGGAAGAGAATTTTATAAGAATATAGTTTCAGAAAAAATCCTAAAGCGCATAGTACCGTGGGCTTCCGCCTGCGACAAAAAAAAAGAATAAAACACCTCAAAGCGTATAGCTACAAGAACCACCACCACACAAAGACCTCATTCAGTTACTTGCAATTCGTTCCTGGTGGGGAATAAAAATATATTGGTTCCGGTTTGGGAATAAAATGTAACAAAAGATTTATGATACAACTAGAGATTGGTATTTATTAATTTCAAGTCCGAGACTAGTCTACTCATGAAATGTACACTAAGAGACCGTGTCATGTTATATCTATCATGTTTAATTTAGTTATCAACTCGGAATAAATTTAGGTCTTTTGTTGTATCCATTGACACCAAAATCGTGCAGTGACCGATAAGTTTTGGTGTCAACAATATTATCATGTTTATTTATTGTATGTATCATTGCTGGTCGGATTAAATCGTACATAACCAAACAACCCTAAATATACTAAGGCGAACCTATATGTGATAATAAAGACACCACGAATACACACACATCACTGATTACATAACAACTCGGAACTAGCGAAGATATAATGAGAATGTCATGAAGGACGAATCGTCAGGGGGAGTGACCCTAACACAACCATCACCTGTTTATATCCACAAAGGAACAAACCAAAATTCTTCATCTTCACCTTCAAAAAATGAGTGGATTTGGTATCCACAACAACACTCCTTGTGAGGTGACCTACTGTGACATCTGACTTGTATTTGGCTGGCTCATGAGTGACCTATGAACACAAGAACGTGTGTTTAGTGCCACATTGCTAGTTGAATAAGATTGGAGCTAATAACTTATGAGACTTTGTCCACCAGCCACAACACGTTTGAGTTAACCCTTTTACACGAAGCGAGACGAAAATGTAAGCAGAGTGCTATGTGTACACATGCTCACCCTTTGAAAGGGCTAGGCAGTGTGGCTTTGGTGGTTGGGGGTGTTACTCCTATCTAAGGAACGTAACCATTGTCACTTTGATAGATGGGGTGTTACTCCTATCTTAAGGAACCTTTGTCGCCATGCCAAAGGCCTTTAGCCTAAATGGTTGAAGCGAACATGGCCCCATTTGCCATTTGTTCGAGTTAATTTTGGTGATTCATGCTAACACAAGTAGTGGGACTAACCACTTTGTCTAGCATGTTTTTGTAGGCATTCCTAAGTCCCATGGATGTTACCACAAGTTAACATACCATGCCCCAGTTAACATGGCATACCACAAATTAACATGCCATGCACATGTTAAGTTACTTATAGCAAAAATGAGGACTTATTATATATTTTGGGGCTATAAGTGATGGCATGTTAAGTATGTTAAGTTGAAGCAAAGATCCAAGTTGAAGACACGAAGAAAAGGAAGAAAAAAGACATCGTCAGATGAACCGATAGTACCATCGGTGCAAGCGTCGGTGCACTTGGTACACAACGCAGAAGTAGGCAAGATGAAGATGTCACCGTCGGATGATCCGACGGTCCAGTTTCTAGATGCGTTGGATGGATTGCCGAGCAGAAGCAACAAAGTCAGTAGCACCGGATGATCTGACAGTCTGAATGAGGACACTGTCGGTCTATCCGATGCTCAGTTTGAATCAAGATAGAGACGCACCAAGATGAAGCCTTAAGCACCGGATGAACCGACACCATGGTCAAAGGAAGCGTCGGTCCATCCGGCAGTCACGAAGAAACCAACAAAGATGTTTTGGCGACAAGTCCTTCAGCACCGGATGATCCGACACACCGTTGGTGTATAGCGTCGAAGAAGTTGTGTCAACTGTCATATGCAGTGGAGGCAATGACTAGTAGCACCGGATGAACCGACTCCTGGAAAAACATAGTGTCAGATCATCCGGTGGTACTACTTTCAGCAGCTTTTAGCCAACGGCTAGTTTGATGCCTTGAGCTATTTATACCTCATCCACTCGCCGATTTGAGGTTGCTGGATTGTGTGGAAGTGCAGAGGAGTGCAAAACACCTAGAAGATCATATCCAATCCATCCAAGTGCTTAATTGCTCACCCATAGACTTGCATATGCTTAGTGTATGTGCTTAGTGCTAGGCTTAGCTTAGAGCTGAGTGAGTGCAAGGTTGTGCCAACCTTGTGAGGTGATTCTTCAGTGAATCAAGGTGTACAAGGTTCGTCGGAAGCCTTGGGGCCTAAGTGGCTCATCGACAATCGTCATCGACCCTCCGGCTTGGTGTGGAGCGGCGAGGACACTTTGGGCAGGGGACGTGGAGACCCCCTTCCTTGGCGGAGAAGCTCCTTAGTGGAGGCGGCATCAAGGTGACCAAGGGAGGTGGGCAAGTGCCTAAGTGGCTAGCCTTTGTAGCGAGTCAAGTGGTTCTCTTGGGAGAGACTTGGTGACCGGGAAGCAATACTCTTGTGTGAGTGCTTCAACAACGTGGACTAGGGGTGGCTTAGTGCCTATCGATACCACGGGATAAATCGTGTGTCAAGAGTTTGCTTCCTCTCATCCATTTACGTTTTCGTATTTACTTTATTGCAATCTTTGGTTGCTTTTACTTTCCTAGAGTAGTATCTTTTGCTAGGATTGGCTATAGGTTGCAAACCTTGTTTGGGATGAGAGTTTCACACTAGAACAACCCTAGTTGCACATCTAGATAGTATGTTCTAGTTTATCTTTGTTCAAAAATAGTGAAGCCATAGGTTAAGATTTTAAGGTTGACTAATTCACCCCCTCCCCCTCTTAGGCTACGAGCATTCTATTCCTTACAATGGTTAGAGCCTTAGAGGGGTGATCTGGTCCCTCACTTAGTTGATGGCGACCTGTTCGCTCTGCAGTATGCAGATGACACAATTATTTTCCTTGATGATGATCTGGTCAAGGCCAGAAACTTGAAACTGGTGTTGTGTCTTTGGAAAAGCTTTCTGGTCTTAAAATAAACTTCCACAAGAGTGAGTTGTTTGGGTTTGGAGACACCAAAGAGAGAATTGCGAAGTATGTGGATCTTTTCGGTTGCAAGGAAGGGGAGTTGCCTTTTAGGTATTTGGGAATTCCGATGATTCAAGCTCTCTAATAAAGATTGGAGCGTTGTGGAAGAGAGATTTCAGAAGAGATTGAGTAGTTGGAAGGGCAAGCTTCTTTCGTCGGGAGGGAGGCTGGTTCTTATTAATTTAGTGCTATCAAGTTTGCCAATGTTCATGATGTCTTTCTTTAGAATACCTAAAGGTGTTTTTAAAAAATCTTAACTATTATAGGTCTCGGTTCTTTTGACAATGTGATGAGTACAAGAAGAAATATAGACTGGCTAGATGGAGTATCTTGCACAAACCAAAGAGTGTGGGGGGTCTAGGTATAATTGATCTAGATGTTCAGAATAATTGTCTTCTAACTAAGTGGTTGTTCAAGCTGTTAAATGAGGAAGGTCTATGGCAAGATATTCTCAAGAAAAAACCTAAAAGATAAAACTCTTGCAAAGGTTGAAAAGAAAAAGGGGGACTCACATTTTGGTCAGGACTGATGGATGTTAAGAATTTGTTTCTAGCAAGAGGCCGGCTCATGGTCGGAGATGGCTCTTAGCCTAGATTCTGGGAAGATCTTTGGATTGGGAATGAACCGTTGATGACAAAATACTCGTACTTGTATTGCTAGGAGGAAGAATGTCACAGTGGCTCATGTATTAAGTATTGTGCTTAACATTTCTTTTAGACGGGGGGTGGTAGTGGGAGAAAATCAGGTTAAATGGTTGAAATTAGTTGGGAGTCTCCTAGAGGTATAGCTTAACGAGTGAAGGGACATTTTTGTTTTGAATAGAAGCAAGACCTTCTCTATGTATAATGATTTGATGACCAGGGTGGGAGTTCCTTTTTGATGTTTCATCTTGGAAAGTTAAAGTGCCCTTAAAAAGTAAAATCTTCCTTTGGTATTTAAGGCAAGGAGTGCTCCTTACAAAAGATAGTTTGGCCAAAAGGAAGTGGAAAGGGGATACTAGTTGTTGTGTTTGTAGTGCACAAGAGACATTTGAACATCTCTTTCTTGAATGTCCGGTTGCAAGGCTAGTTTGGAATACTGTGAGCATAACGTTCGATATTAGAAAACCAAGGAGTATAAATGATATTTTTGGGGAATGGTGCAGGGGCTTTCGGTATAAGCAACGGAACAATATGCTGCTTGGTGTAGCGGGTGTTTGTTAGGCCATTTGGCTTAGTAGGAATAATGTAGTTTTCGAAAGATCAAAACCCTATTCGTGTTAATTTTTAAAGAACTTTTTGGATAAGAAGTTGGTCGATCCTAACTAAGGAGGAAGAGAGATGTAGCCTGTTGCTCGGAAGTCGAAGCCTGGAGACGGTGGCATTAGAACTTTTCAGCAAGTTTAGCTGGAATGCCCTAAGAAGGATCTCAAATTAAGTTGGCTGCTGGTAGTTGGTTATGTTGTTGTAGTGGTGTTGTTTCCTTTGCTTTGTTTCAACTTGTGCTGGCTATGTCCAGCTTACTTGTTGGAGTCGTTTTTATGGTTGCAGTCTGAGTATTGTCGTTGCACTGAATGTTTCTTGTTTTGGCCATATACATTCTCCTAAGAATGTAGAGGTCAGGTTTTAATCCAATTCCTAAAAAAATAGCAATATGACTCCTTAATTATGATTCAACTAGTATTCTTGTATTCAATCAATCAAAATATGTAACCCAGGGCCCCAATCAAAAGGGTGTACTAAATGTTGCTTTTTAGTCAACATGAAACCATTCAGCATTTCTTTTTTGATTGCCCAATAGCCAGATTGATGTGGTATGGTATTAGTGTAACCTTTGATGTGAAAATACCTGAAAGCATTGATGATCTATTTGGTCCTTGGCTTAGAAGTTTTGTACATAAGCAAATGAAATTGGTGTTGCTTGGTGTGGCTGTTTTTTGTTGGGCTTTATGGCTCAGTGAAAATGATGTTGCCTTCCAACGATCAAAACCTTCATCATTTTTGCAGGTGGGCGTACTAGATCAGAAGTTGGTCCATGCTATTTAATAAGGAGGAAAGAAGCATATTTTGAAAGAAGGTTGCCATTGGCGGGAGGTTACGACATTGGAGTTGTTCAACAAAAAATGGATGGAATGTTTTGAAGCGAATCAAGGGATAGCAAGTATGTGTGCTTTAGTAATGTTCGGTTGTTGTTTACAGATTGTTGCTCCTTTCTTTCCCGCAAACTATGTTTGCTTCGGAAACATCTGTTTTGGGAGCCGCAGGCTGTGTCCTGTCTTTTCTTCTTATTCAGGTTGTAAATAGTCACTTGTGGCTGTTGAAACCGGGGCTTTGTTTCCCTTAATCTAAAAAACCCGGGCCCCAAATATATAAAGCGTCGGATCCCTGCAAAGCAATTCAATACATACAACTACGTAAGGTATTGCACTATTCAGCGGCCTAAACATATCCAAATTGTATGTTTGCACGTTCATTTTAAAATTTCCTAGTAGGGATGAAAGTAGTACGGATACTATCCGTCCGACCGACCGACCGAAAGGATCGGACACTCAAATGGTAAGACTATATTCGAATCCGAATATTTAATATTCGTAACTATTCGTACCACATTAGTATCCGGAAATTCAAAGTTGAATTTCTATGATCTAAATATGATGAATATCACTATTCGACAAAAAATATACTCCCCCGTATCCGTATTCGATCCGAGAATTCGATCCGAGAAAGAAAAACTATATGTATCCGTATCCGCAGTATCCATCCGTATTCGATCCGTTTTCATCCCTATTCCTAGTCTCGACGTGCCCCACCATACATAATACTACCTCGGGTATGACCTTCGATGTTTTCCTTTTACTTTAAGTGCATTTTGCATGATTATAGGTTATTATGACTTATTTTTATGAATTGCACTGCATCGTGTTTGCAATTGTAAAAAAAATTGATAATGTATCCTTATGTTTTTCATCATGGAAAATTAAAAGTAACTTATTACTTACTCCTACGCGTTTAGTTACCTAAAAGTAATATAAATAGCTTATGCTCTTTATAATGTCTCGTGCTTTTACAAAATTTAACATCACGGTGTATAAAATATATATATATATATATATATATATATATATATATATATATATATATATATATATATATATATATATATATATATATATATATATATATATATATATATATATATATATATATATAGATTAAGGAAGCAAGTTCCGGCCTCGACGGTGATCGAACCGTCTACGCCAAGTTACAAAACCGAACAACACTCAAACTCGCAAGAGCAATAACTCTCCCCGACCCAAGGGACCACCACAAAGGTCCAAACACAACACAAGACAGATAGCAAGACGCCTAAAACGGGTGACAAACAGCCACGGGGATACCCAAAACAATACAAAGCAACAACGACTAGTTCACAATTCTCTTAAGTATGTTCCATCCGGACCCATGGAAGAACGCCAAAGCGACGGACTCCAACGAGAAGGCCCCCAACCTTCAAAATGTTTCTCCCATCATCATTAGAAAGGATAGCCCAACTTCGATCCGAAAAACTCCCCTCAAGATCACCTGCAAAATAGATACATACCGTGATTTGTTAAAAACCAACTCATTTCTACTGATCCGGATAGCCCAACATAGGGCTGCCACTCCAATCACAACAAGGCTCCTTTGCTTCTTCGAAAAACTTCTAAGCCTAGGACCAAAAAGGTGTTGCATACAAGTGGGTCCCGCTAATTCCAAAAGCAACGGCAACGCAACCCCACACAAGCCTAGCTAGAGGGCGATCGAAAAAGAGGTGCTTTGGATCGTTTCTTGCCGCGCACAAAAGCCACACTTCGTACACCCCTTCCACCTTCGCTTTACTAAGTTATCTTTAGTAAGCACCACCCCATTGTTAAGAAACCAAAGAAAAATTTTAATCTTCGGCGGCAACTTAGCTTTCCGGGCCCAACGGTTAACCCGTGCTCCTCGCCCTTAAAATTAGGTCATTATACAAATTCTTGACCGAGAACGTCTTATTGGTCGTCCAAAGGAAACGGTCCCCGTGCTCCGTAAGAGACACATCCATGACCTTTCCTACCGGATCAAGCCAATCCTCCCAAAGCTCTCCCACCGAGTGCACGTCTAAAAGAGATGTTCAATGGAGAGGTACTTAGTACTGTGCCACCGACACATTCTTCCTCCCGACAATTCTATAAATATTAGGATACACCGACATCAAGGGAACTTTCCCCAACCACGGGTCCTCCCGCATCCTAGCCTGGGTCTCATCCCGAACTTTACACCTACCCCTCGAGAGTACTAAATCTTTGACTTCCATTAGGCCCGACGAGAAATGTGAATCCCCGGCCTTTTTGACCACTTGTGAGAGAGTTATATATACACACACACGTATATATATGGTACACGCCCGTAACAACGTACATACATTTTTGCTAGTTATGAAATGGAACATATCTAGTGGAAACCGACCTCTTCATGCAAACTATGCAAACTTCAATCTAAGTCACACGATCTTGATCAAAGGGAGAGCTCATGGGAGGTGGAAGGGGTGATTTGCAAAATTCACAGGAGGTAGGAGGCATGATTTGCAAAAGTCCCACCTCCTCTGAGCGCCCCGTTGAATCGGTATCATGTGACTCGGATTGAAGTTTCCATAGTTTGAATGAAGATGTTGGTTTTCACAGGATAGGTTGCCGTTATAAAATGGTGTAAATGATGGCACTGGAGTTGTCCTAGCGGACTGTAACAAACAAAGAAAAATAGGGCATATACATGCTAGATTCTACAATCACTGCACTTGCGGCAACCTTGACATGCGCGTGCTCGCGATCATGGCCTGCCAATGACACCACAAACCCCAATGAGTACGAACATTCGAACAAGAAGCAGAAGAAAACATCTGATTCATAATTTACTTGTTACATATGCACTCTCAGTTTCGTGAATTGAAACGCAAGAAAAAATAATGCTCGCATGATGACTGAAATGCTGTCTGTCCGCATTGCTCACCTCCTTTTCCCAGTCGCAGCGAGCTGTTATGATGGCCAGGATGAGTGTCTGTATCGCGGTTCCGCCGATCATGCCTCCCCAGATTCCCTGCAGTGGTTTCACACAGAGTTACGCTACGATGTATGGATTGAGGCGGTGAGGCCGGCCATAGCTATATATGGATGGAGCTGCAGGCATGGCATCCATCAAGGTTTTTTTTTCCAGCTGCTAGCACTACTAGTTCTCTGCATACATAGTTCAGAGTTTCAGACTTCAGAGAGCAGAAATATGAATGGTTACCATGACGCCAAGATTGAAGTGCCATTCGAGAAGGATGCCCATGGGTAAGCCGACGAGGTAGTAGCAGCCAATGTTGACGTAGGCCACCTTGGATTGCCAGCCGGACCCAACGGCCACCCCTGAGTTAATTTGTCAATGAATAATTGCCAATTAAATGTTCTAATCAGTGCGAGCTCCTGGCCAAAAAAGGGAGCATATATGTGCACGACATGGCTGCACAAACGAAGGTGATTCAGAGGACTCACCGGACAGCACGGGCTGCACGCTGTTGAGGAGGATGGTGAAACCCAGGAGGACGTAGAGCTTGTCGACGGCGCCCAGCACCGCCGCGCTAGTGGTGAAGAGGAGCGCGATCTCGTCGTGGAGCCACATGATCAGCGCGCAGAAGAAGACCCCGATCGACAGCGAGGTCGTCGACGACACGGCCGCTGCAAACCTCGCGCCATCCCCGCGGCCGGCGCCGAGCTCGTTGGCCACACGCACTCTGCGACGGATTCAAAGCACACCAAGATTAGTGCATGCACCTCAACGAGTTCTATATGTATATAACTGGAAATGTTTAAGGCCCGGTCGGATTACCCAGTTCCCGTGAAGAAAGCCAATGGAATCATCATCTCGCATCCGTTAATCAACAGGCTATACATATCCAGAAAATAATATTAATTAGTACGTTGTGTATCAAAATAGCCAATATGATCTTCCTCTCGATCAAAACAACGTAGTTTGTAGGGAGTAGTTTTAAATTTAAATCTGAGTATAATATTTAGAAAGCCGAATCCGTATCGTAAAAAAATGATTATGTGGAGAAACACCGTTCTTGCAAGAATCAGAAACCAACATAACCGTTGGCAAGGTTAAGTTAATTATATTATTTTTTCCGATTTTAGAAGAAAACATAATCTTGAGACCATGGCGAATGAGACCTTAATTATATATTTTTTTGCAAATTATACAATACATCAGATACACTCACAACGCACACAGTGTACTAGTAATAACTAAGTGTACTAGTAATAATTACCAGATGGTGAGCGCATCCACTGCAATAGCCGTGTCCTTGAGGTTTCCGGTCAGCACTATCAGTATTCTGTAGTACCAATGCTCCAAGCTGCACGCATGGCGTGTCATTTGACCAATCGATTTCATCGAACGCTTGCACTGCCTCTATTCCAAATTATAATTCATTATTTTTTCTTCTAAATTTGACTGCTCATGTTATTAAAAATTTGTACAAATGTAGTCAAATTTAAACTATTCTCAAAGAACTTCTAACAATAAAGCAAACCACAATAAAAGATGCCTCCATCCATCTATCCAAGTCCCATTTGCACTTGACTCCAAGACCAAGGAAAATAAATAAAGTCTCTCTCATCATTAATCTCCGGAGAAGCATGTGAGAGGAATTTATTGCTCGCACACATGCCAAAGTGACGATTTAGTGTTTTCCAATGCAAAAACACAAATGGGCCTTGCATAAATGGAATTTTTAGATTTCAAAATAGGACTGGGATAAATGTAATATTTTGCATATTTTTTAAGAAAGATTAGCGGTCAAACTTAGAGTAAAAAAAGTTAAACGAAATAGTTTGGAACGGAGGGAATATGAGATATAAGAAGGTATATCTAAATTGACAAAAGAAAATGAAGCTTTATTAACATTCTTTTAAAACAATACTCCCTCCATCCCCTAATATAGCTTCATTTAGAGTTTTTCAAAGTCAAACTTTTCGACTTTGTCCGTGAATAACGAAATAATCAAAAATGCTTTTAACATAAAAATGGTATCGGTGGATTTATCATAAAACGAACTATCAAAATATGTAATTTTTTATATTTAAAATAAATTATTTTAAGAGTTATTATTGGTCAAAGTTGAAAAAAATCAACTTTGAAAAAGTCTAAATGAATCTATATTTTGGGACAGAGAGTGTAGTATAATAATGAGTCTGTCTCCGGATCAGGTAAGGTGATGGATTTTTGTGCTATATATCCATTAATCATTTTTTTAACTGTTGGATCTTGGCTCAAATCAGTTGCCCCTGGCTCAAATCAGTTGCCCCACCCTCCTTATCCCTTTATTTTCTCTTCCTCCATCATTTGTCACCAGTCTAACAACTGATGATGCTTAAAGATGCCAACAGATACATACCAGTTGGGTAGGGATGGCAACGGGGCTATCCCGGTCGGGGATCACGAGAACGTTTTGCTCCACGACAGAGAAGGATTGCCCCGTCCCCGTCCCCGAGCAGGGATCGCACACCCGACAGGCCTCCCGACCCCGATAAATCCCCGCAAGCGGCGGCACTTTGGGCCCTGAGCAGCTGATGAGGAGAATGCAAAGAAGAGGCAAGGGCGGAAGCCGCTAGAAGGGAGAAACCGAAGGGAGGAGCACGCAGCGGAGCTGCGGAGGAGCACGGCCTTGCTTGTCTCGATTGGATTTTGACAGCGTCCGGTCGGAGGTGACGATAGGGTGGCGCCGTGGCATACTAGAGTTCCTACATCCATCTTCCTCACTCAAGAAGTCCAGGGAATCGATGAAGGGATCACGATTCGTGAGCGAGAGCGTCGAACGGGGGAGTCGCAGTCGTGTTGGCTGTGGCCGTGCGGGAGGGAGTCGCGGACTCGTGGCTGTGCGGGGGGAGTCGTGGCATACGGGCTGCGTCGCTATGTTCGTGGCCGGGGGAGGGGAAGTGGGGAGTGGGAGCTAGGGTTTTGGATTTGGGAGGCTGCATATATACGATTTTGGTGGACTTTCTGGGCCAACATTCTAGTTTGGGCTTCTTTTAGCCTATTATATACATATAAGACTGTTATACTCGAGGTCCCCAACGGGAACGGGGACGAGGACCTGCAGAACGTTCTGCTCTCCGCTTCCTCCGACGGGGATGGATATATGCCCAATAAGCTCCCCACGGGGACTAAAAACGCCCCAATTGCATCCCCTAATGGAGGAAATCCTCGTCGGGGATCGGGGCCCGTTGCCATCCCTACAGCTGGGTAGTGACATTCGGCTCAACAGGCCTAAGGTCCAACGGAGTCCACAACAACAAGAACATGGGCCTTACTCAACCCGAAAGACTAGCCTGATGGGTGAGGACTGCCCACCTTTATGTTGTGCTCCCCCACAATCAATTTTCGATGTGGGACTAATTCAACAATCTCCCCCGTCACACATTGAGCCCAACTCTTCCATCACGTGACAACTCATGTGCATAACATGGAAGGTTATTACAGACTCAAAGTACAATTCTCCTGTCACGAGGATTTTCGTGACCTTATGGAGACATTAACGGGCTCCCCCGTCAATGTGTGACCCGGAGATGTTTTTTCCGACGGCTCTCTGATACCACTTGTTATAAACAATGGCGAAAACGACGAGAAGTAAAAGAGATGAAACCACAAGGAGGCACGAGATTTAACGTGGAAAACCCTCCCAACACGAGAGGGAAAAACCATGGGCGCCAGCCAGCAAGCAACTTCACTACGATCGGAGTCCGGTTACAAACGCCAACAGCGGCGGCTTACAAGAAGTAGAATGAATTAATCTTCAATGGAAAACCCTAACGGGGTTATATGGCCCGTACCGTACCGCTCCGCTCCGGCCTTAGCCTCCGGCGGGCCTCCACTACGCTTCGTCAGAAGTTGGTCTGCCTCTTTGCAATGAATTTGGATCATCAATCAACATTTCGTACCTGCACCCACGAATTCTACTTCTACTAGTTAGAGTGTGTTCTAACTATCTCCGCTCCCTCGTCTTCTGTCGTGCTAGCCCTTGAGCCCCCTAGTGTTCCCTCTATCCGCGCAAGCCACAGATAATCCCCAACCCAAAATTCCCTAGCCCAAATTCTCATTAGCATCATTCAATTTCTAGTAGAGACCACCAGCTATTATTGATGCATAAGCAATATCTAAATAAGATGGGTATGAAAATCTAGAACTCTAAATAAATTTGTTTTACTTTGGAGAGGCTTATAATAAGCCCTTTTCCAAATAAATTTCTTTCGAACCAAACAGGAGGGGCTTATATAGACTTATTTTCATCAGCACCTCATAAGCCGATAAATTCCTTGAAGGATGCTTTATTTGAAGCTTATTTGCTGTTGTAAAACTTATTTATTACACTTTCATCCTCTATAAGGCCCTAGATCCAAATACCTCTTAGGATTTATTATAATCTTCTCCATGTGAGGGGTTTATGGGGTTTATAATAAGCCTCTTCAACCTTAATAATCTCACAAATACGACTATTTAAAAAACTAAGTCAGTGGTGTTAAGACGGCCGCACGGTTTTCATTAAGATAAGGTAACCGAATCCCGACGAGAAGATTTTTGTAAACCGATTCCGTAAATTCGCTCTAAGGAAGAATCGAATCCGAGTATCCCAGTTGCCACCATTCAAAGTCTATTTTACTATGAACAGGTAGAACATTGCAACTGCAGTAAAAACATAAGGTGCGCAAACAAAACTTGGATATACACCTACCACAGCATAACACCGGAGGCAGAGGATAGCTTGAGAAACTCCCACAAGCCGGAGAATGCCTCGACGCAGAAGCCGTGCCACGTCTCCGGGCAGCCTCCGCAGGACACGTACGCGAACAACATCAGCGTGGTCGTCCACCACGACAAGCTGAGCGCGAGCGAGACGCCGGCGAGCCCGAACCGGAACCACGAGAAGAAGAGCCAGGTGACGGAGACGTGGAAGCAGAGCGCGGCGGCGGAGGTGACGGCGACGACGGAGTTCTTGAGCTGGCACTGCAGGAACTGCTGCAGCGGGAAGAGGAAGGGGAGGGAGAAGTGCAGCGGGATGAACCAGACGGCGACCTTCCCCGCCATGGCCGACACCTCCGGCGGCTGCCCCGTGAGCCGCAGCAGGTCCCCCGCGAACAGGTACACGGGGAGCAGCAGCACGGCGCACACGGACAGAACGATCCACGATCGCTGCATGTACACCCCCATCATGTGGTATTTCTTCGCGCCGAACGCCTGCCCGCACAGGGTCTCCAGGGCGCTCGCCATGCCGAGCTGGAGGTGCATGCCATGCCATGTCGCGTGTCAGCAACAACGGCGACGAGCGGCGCCGCCGGACGCCGGTAAGATGACAAAAGTGAATGGAGCGTGGTGTAGCGTACCATGATGCCGTAGTTGAAGCCGACCAGGACGGTGCAGGCGAAGGAGACAGACGCGAGCTCGAGGTCGCCGAGGTGGCCGGCGAAGGCCTGCATGATGACGTTCATGCTGTAGTTGGTGATGCGGGTGAAGATGGCCGGCCCGACGATCACCCATAGCTGCTTAGACTCCTCGTACACCCTTCTCCCGAGGCTGCCGCCCGGCGCCGGCGCCGGCGCCGCGGCTTGCCATTTATCCTTTCCTGCCTCGCTGTGCAGCAGCGGCGCCCTGCAATAATCCTCCACTTCTCCTCCGTGATCCATTGCTTTGCTAGTTCCCCGATCACAGATAATCCAAGTCGTCCCTCGATCCTGATTGCAGAATTGTAGTAGCCAATTAACATATATTTGGTGTGTATTTAAGCACGATTAGTGGGGAGTAATGCGATGCACATCGCGCGTTTATGTAGCTGTTCCTGAACAGTTGGTCTACTCTCGCGACGCACATGGTGTGTCCGTGCGTGTGGACGCCTATACAAAAACCCTGCGGCTCATAACACGTGCATTGTAAATACACTCGCAGGTCTAATTGCGCGTTGCACGCAAGGTACGGTGCGTGCGTGCGTACATCTATCACAATTATTATTAATTGTCTTTTTCATAAGAGGAAGCAACTTGAAAGAATCCGTATGTATGAATGTATCTCCGAGCCTTCAATCGAGCCTAGAGATGCTACTATGCTAGAAAAAAAATCTGGAAACATAAAAGTATGACAGACCGTTGATTTGGTAACCTTAATCATCATTAGTGATAAAATAGTCGTTTTACTCGAAAAAAATAATACAATAATAGTTGTTAGATCAAATTTGCTGTTTAGTAATAATCATATAGACCTAACTATAAATTATCCATCTCTACCATTATAAATATAACTCTACAAATTCATATCTACATCACCCAAATATGCTATTATAAAGAATGCATTCATGAAAGATAATTTTTGTGTACTTTAGGAATCATCAAAAATGTTTTATTAACAAATCACATATCAATGAAACTAATTAATCAATGATGCATCTTAAACTAAATCAATGCTTGGGACAATAAATTATGTTAGTACTTTAGACAAATTTACAGTTTTTTTTATTGAAAACATTAATTATAACATATCTAGATTATTCTATAATTGTGAGCACTATACGTTAGTAGAAATCAATATACTGCTATGCTTAATAGGAAATTCTACAACTTGGGTGGCTAGAATGGCTATTTCGCCATTTTCATAATTGTAAACAGAAATTTATAAATGCAAAAATCAAATCTGAGTAAGAGGTACTATATAAGCTAATAAGCACCACAATTTCAGTTAATGAAGAAGACTAATCAACAATCTTTTTGAACAAGAAAAAATGAGAAGACTAAACAATGTTGCTATTTTTTTAAGCGAAGACAATGTTGGCATTGCTAATAGTGAATAGCATTGTATAGAAAAATGGAGTTGCATGAACCATTGAACAAATATACAATCACTCCCTAAATAATAAAGATAGCAAAACAAATAAAAGCTTGGCAATTCTTATAAAAAAGAAATTTAATAAAATACAATTCTAAAACAAGAGAATGACTGATACTCTATATTCTCGTTGTATATATTACTTAGTAACTAAATGATAAAAATATTTTAAAATTCCTCAAAAAATACAAGGGATTTAAATGTTTTTAAATTATAATAATCAATTATAATAGTATCCAAGGGATTTAAATGTTTTTAACATTTTGAAGCAAAATAATTGAAGATATGCTTATAAATCAATAATATTTTTTATTATAACAAAACAAACTTAATGACAGATATGACTAGTAAGAATTTGGATGTGAAATTATAGTATAGATTGAAAAACTAAGTATTATGCCATGATTTACTATACATATCAACCATTCTCTTTTTCCTAGTCTAGCTTCTTAATTTTTTATATTTGTATTTGTTTACACATGTAGTAGTGAGCTATGTTCATCTTTTTCTTTTTATATCATATTTAGAAGTTGTTTGTACTTTTAAACTCGTATAGGATGCACCAAATTTAAATATGTTTAATTATATTGTATGCCCCCCTTATTTTGATAGTATTGGTGGATAATTTATCAACATGTATAGCGATGCTTTGCTTTTAGCGGTAATTTTTAGGGCCATGAGGCCATTCACGTTGGACATGTCAGCATTTGTATGCCAGTGTATTAATGAGAGAGAGGTGAAATGAATTTCATAGGAATGAAACCATGTCTACACAATTTGTGTCTTACATGTAACCTAGAAAATAACAATAGATGAAATTATACATCGGCACATTGTGGAGAGATGTTTCATCCTAGTTTTAACGTTTTTATATGATGTGTCACTTTAGTTAATAGTGTCCATGAAGTATCCACGGCTAATGACCTAAGAACAAACATAGAGAGTTAATTTATTGGCATAAGTACTGGTAATAATTTGCTAGCCGCTACAATAACTTCAGTCTAGCCACATAAGTATGCAATCAACTTCATCGATTAGTTGAAACTAAAATTGGATAGTCCACTTCAATCCCCGCTAAACATAACCTTGGCTTTCAAGACATTTTTATCACCTTATGGGTACCTCCGAAACGAAATCAAAACCAGAACTTGTTACCAACAAGGTACGACAGGCAGGCTTGTGCCGGCTCTCCTCCGGTCCTCCCTTGTTTTAAGCAGAGCCATCAATTGGCGCCCAAATCTGGTGTGGTTTCGTAACGAAGGCGCGCCCTCATCCCCAACCGCACGCCCATTTCCCTCACGCATGCCACCGCCGGCGCCGCGACATTCCCCTCCCCTGACGCGCCGGACCGCCGCGCTGCCCCGGCAGCGCCGAACGCCCCATGACACAGCCTGCCCGGCGACCCACGGCCTCGTCAGAGAGCGTCGATATCACCTTCTTCGGCGCCGCCTCCATCCCCGACCCGCAGTCCTCGCCGGCCACCCCGCTCCCGGACATCCCGTTCCTGCACACGTCGACACCGCCCCCGCCTCCCCCGCCGGCGCCGGTGCCGCAGAGTCAGAAGCACGGCAAGCACCGGTCGCGCCCGGGCCGCCTCATCCGGTCGGTGCGCTCCGCGTTCCGGTCTCTCCCGACCATCCAGGCGCCGTCCTGCCGCGGCATACCGTCGCTGCACCACCTCCCGGGCCTCTACGGCCCCGGCGGCGCTGTCAGGAGCCACTTCCACGGCGCCACGCATGCCACGGGGACGCTGTACGGATACCGCAGGGCGCGCATCACCGTCGCGTTCCACGAGAGCCCCGGCAGCCCGCCATGCTTGCTGCTGGACATCGCCGTGCCCACGGCCAAATTCATCCAGGACGTGAGCGCGGCGGGCATGGTGCGCGTCACCCTCGAGTGCGACAAGCAGCAGCACCAACACCACCAGCATCACCACGCGGCCGACGCGCCGCCGCCGCGGCGGTTGCTAGACGAGCCGGTCTGGGCGGCGGAGGTGAATGGTGAGAGCGTCGGGTACGCGTCGCGGCGGGAGATGGCGGAGCGGGACGAGCGCGTGATGCAGATGCTCCACGCCACGTCCATGGGCGCCGGCGTGCTGCCGGCTGACATGTCCCACCCGTACGACGGCGAGCTCACGTACATGCGCGCGCACTTCGACCGCGTGGTGGGGTCCAAGGACGCCGAGACGTACTACATGCACAACCCGGAGGGCGGCGCCGCCGGGCCGGAGCTCACCATATTCTTCATTAGGACTTAGCCTCAAAGCAAACGAGCAGCTTGTTGATCTTTGTTATTTGATACAAATGTTCTTTCATGCCAATATGTGGTTGTGTATATTACTGCATACCGATGTATTAGCCTAGGTTTTACTTATAGAGGAAAAAAGAAAAGGGTTAGTAAATAGTAATAATCACAATAGATTTTTGTTGTGTTCAACTTGCATTTGCAATTGCCATTTGGATATACTGTTCCAATAGGCAGGGCAATATATGAAAGGAAATACTCCCAAACTCAACCAAACTAGCAAGTTGGCCCGCGCTAATAGCGCAGCTAGATTTAATAAATCATATTTTTTAAAATGTTGTGTTAGCATTGTATTTCCTTTATCCATCTTAATTCGTTATCCATCCTTTTGAAATCACTAATACCAATGTAAATATTAAAGCTAAAAATTCAGAACTGATATTGATGCACTCGAATTTTGTTATTTGGATAGTGTTTTAATTGGTGGATGGAACCTGACCTAATAATTAATGTCATTCGACACTCTATTGCACCCTGCATACAGTGTTAACCTCCGAGCTTTGTATTGGACAAAAATTGTTGTTCACCCTCTCATCACTTAGTCCCCGCCTCAACTGACTGAGCCTCTTACTCCCCACTCTTGATGGTTGAACTCTGCCTTGTTGATTCTATGGCTCCTGAGTTTGGCTTGATTGTTGACCTCATGCAGAGTCCGAGTTCTCCACGTTCTGATGCACAGATCCAACTCCTCTAGCGAGCTCGTCGTACCTCATGGCACCGTTGGTTGTCAACGTAGGTGACCTTGAAGCTTGATCTGGGGTGGGATCAAGCAACAGTAGCGTAGGTCCTCCTCTCTTTCCATATGGGTGCACACTCTTCTTCATCTCATCCAATGGTACCTTCTTCCTCTTGTCTGAAAGCCCCTCTTCCTTACGATCGACAGTCGATGCCCCTTTCTTTTTCTTCTTCCTGCTCATCGATGTCCCATCCTTCGTTGATGGTGCATGGAGGTTGGTTCTCTCTCTTCTAACTTGCGATCCCGGCAAATACATAGGATGTTTCTTATATATACATATCATATCATGTCTCCTAGAATATATATTTATTGCTTGAAATGCTATGCACTTAGTCGTTGTTGAATAAACATTATGTCTTCTAAAATTTAACCATTATATTTGACAATACTTTTATAACTTCCAAGTTAACTACTGATCATCAATAATAGGTAACATTATTCATTGTGAGCATACTTGTGTTCATCATCGTGTTCATTGTGTTGTTTGGTTCTTCACGCATTGCATACCAATCTAATTTCAAAAGATTAGAAGATATATGACAAACCAACTTGATCTCATCACTTTCACTCTTGTTTGGAAGCTTACTATGCTTATAGATATGTGTAGTCGAAAAACTGTTCCTCTATTTATTATAGAGGATCTCATGTCACTAACAGGTGGCCTATTCGCAAGCAAGCCCATGTTCTAGGGACATAAAATCCCTCTACCGCAGAGCATGCTTATCCCTCATGTATATTGTGCAAGATAGATATTTGCATTGGGTAGCTTAAATTTATCCGCACATTGTGCTAGCTTTTCAGATGTATCACAATATTTATTCATATCACAATGCTTATGTTTTCTCTTGTTGTCTTCTCTCTTTGTCAACCTTACATCTTCTTGTTTTTTCGAGCATTTTGCCAATTTTTTGTAGCTATTTAAGGCCACCTACTTTGGCCATCATTGTTGTCTACTACCTCAGATCTTCTCTGACCAAAGCAGTTGTATCGCGTTGGTCGCTATCTAGGAAGCCATTGTCTCACTTTTGGTCTCCAAAATCCATATGGTTGATGTCAAACCATACTTGACATCTTCTTTGTCAAATTACTACTATGCAAACCTACATGGATCATCAAATCTATCTTATCTTATCATCTCCTGTGGCATCCAATTTTTTTTGTCTCCATCATGGTTGTAGGTTTGTATGTGCCAGAATCAAATATTTCCTCTCCCTAGTCTTCTACCCATGTTGTATTTTTCAGTGCCTATGTACCTCAAAAATTTAATCAAAGAGATTTAGAGAATGTTTGGTACACTTGTTGCCGCTTGTACGCCAATCTGCTTGCCTCGCTTTGCTAGGCAAATCAAGGTGAGCTTCCATGGGAGTGCTTGCTTTCCTTGCTGTTGCTTGCCTTATAGCTCGATCCAGCAGTGTCATAGATGCTCGTTTGATAGCATCAAAGGTCCATCCGACCATCGTGGAGGTTAATCCAACAACAGTGAAGGTCGAATTGACGACATTAGATGTCAAATTGACAGTAGTGGAGGACGATTCAGTGGCCGAAGAGTTTGATTCAGTACCTAAAGAGTTTGATTTGGTTCTTGTGCACCTGAATTTTACGACGACAAAGCTTTTTTTGGCAGATGCGGTGTTGATTTGACGGTCGGTTCACGTCAGTTACAATCTAAAGTATATCTAGATTGGATTACAAACAGTATCCCGTGATATCCGGACTGATTGGTGTTGTGTCTGGTGTCATGACTTTTGCACGCCAAATCTCCCATCGTCTCGGGCTCGCTTGCCAGGATGGGCGGGCCCACCATCAAGACTTAACTTGAACCCTTTGAACAAAATTCCCACATTGTCGGGGTTCGCTACCGCTGGCAGTAAATTTCTGTCGATCGTGCGTCAGGCTCGGATGGTTAGCTCGGGAGACGACGGGGTTTATACTGGTTCAGGCCTCCGAGGAGTAATACCCTACGTCCAGTGCGTGGCTGCCGTGTTCCTGAGCCAAGTGTGCTCGTAGTAGGGTTTACAAGCTGATCGGTAGAGGAAGTTCGATCCCAGGTCCCGAGAGATGGTGTGCGATCCTATCTGGGTCTAACCCTTATAACGTTTGCCCTCCTCTCCCTTTTATAGTCACAAGGGGAGGGGCACAAAGGGAAGGAAAAAGGAGCTACAGTGCCTGACAACTGGTACGTCCCGTCGTACGTCGTCGTCCGTCAGGCTGCATTGAAGCTTGGTCTTGATGTCTTGTCGGGGAAGCCGCCACGTGGCCGGGTCGGGCTGTTCACTCCGGGACACTTCGCCTTCTCCCCGAGTAGTTTGGTCTTACCTTAGTCTGCTCGAGTACTTGCTTGACTTGCCAGACGTGAGCCTAAGTCTAGGCCCGCGCGCGTCGTAGAGGGTGCTCGAGTGCCTCGGGCTGAGCTTTGCGTGTGGCAGAGTGGAAGTTGATGGCGATGTGATGGTTGCGCGGCTAGTTAGGCTCGCATTAAGGCTCTTGCCGGGGGCAGGTCACCTGCATGGCCACCAGCTATCGTTCTCGCGTGACGTGGAGATTCTCCTCCCCGCACGCGTCGGTGGCCTCACCTGAGCCATGTGTCTGGGCCCACACGCTAGTCGGAGTCGGACTTGTCGTGCGAGGCCGCCACCCGAGTGAAGATTGGACGCCTTGTCGGTGTAGGGTCTTGACGAAGATCCGCATGCCCTCTCTGAGACGCAACGCCAGGTGGAGAGTGCTCTCCTTCTGGATGTTGTAATCAGCAACGGTGCGGCCATCCTCAAGCTGCTTGCCAGCTGACAGAAGTCTTCACCTTGTGGATGATGGTTTTGTTGTCTTTAAGTGAGATAATTTTGCCGTCATAAGGGGCCCCTAATCCGGGCCCTCGTCACACATCTTCATGTCCCTGAGCGACGACCCAGTTAAACAATGACTAATGTGCAATTAACTATGTATAAACAAAATCCGTCATCTTCGTCCCCCTGAGTGCTTGCACAACCTCTTGTCGCTATCTCTCCATGCCCATGATCGCTTTCTCTAAATAGTCTACATATTGTCGCGCTTTATGCTCTGCTCGTGTCTTTTTCTCCGACTTTCGACATCGAGTGAATTAAACTATTGGATGAAAATAAATAAACAAATAAGTACATCAATTATGCTCTGTCCTCCTTACACCCTCTTTTTCGCATGAAGATGTTGCCGATTAGATTGTTTGATCGTCTGCTCGAGGGCACCGCACTATGATCCCTTACTTTGGTAGGGAACAATAGACTATATCCAACTCCGATATGTATTTTCATCAGGCGCATATATGAGTGGTTTTCTACGAAATATAGGTTAGGGAAAAGCGTTTTGGTTGTCACTAAAGTCATCATGAGGCCCCTCCCTTATTTATTTGAGAAACAATTTTATTTCCATCTAATATATATTAGAGTCGTGTGAGGCTCAATAAAGAGATTGATTTTTATTTTCATCACGTGTCATGTCTTATCAATGTTGGCATTTAGAGCCTTGCAAGGCTACATGCCTATGCGGATAAATATTTCACGAGCTTCATAATTAGTACTTCAGCAGGGACAGAGAACTAATTTATTGCTCACCGTCTGAATTCATGTATTTATTAATTGTATTTGCATTGAATATGGAATCTTTGGATTTCCTTATTTTAATTCCGAATTTATGTATTTTTGGATTAGTGTAGGCCTTTAGATTTTCATAAAATCCAACGGTGTATATTCTTCTCTTTTTTGGATTAACGTGAGAATTTCTAGAGCCTCTCGGCGAACGTGGTGGCTTCTTTTAACACTCAAGTATAAAGATAATAGATAAATCATGCAATAATTTTTTTGGATGAATTTAACTACATAGATGTATTTGATATGTTCCAAATTGTAGTTAAATTCATGCCGAGACCTCTAGCTTTACGTGTACTTTCCTTACCAACTCACCTACATAACACAACTGACTAAGTAAAAGATGCAATCCTCTTAAAGTAACTTATAGAAGGCCATTTAGTATCAGTTGGTAACACCAACACAGACTAAAAGGTCACCAACCAAGACTAAAGCTTCCATCACCTATGGCATTCCATTACCTTTATTTGCAACCGGGACTAAAAGGTCATGCATTCGCGGCCACATCACTGGAGGGCTTTTAGTCCCGCGGCTATAAAATTCACCCGGGGCTAAAGCGTTGAATGAGTATTCCCTATAAAACTATTAGCTCAACTCTCAAACCATATGATAAAGGTTTTCATAATACCTGTCAGTTGACAAACAATCATCAATCATTTACTTTTACCAAGTAGACTCGCTAAGGGAGGCTAAGAGCATGCATTTACTTTTACCAAGCTAGACTAGCTAAGGAAGGTTAAGAGCATGTTTGGATCAGGGTGACTGAAATTAGTCTGACTAATTTTATTCTTTTGTAGGAGCTAAACTTCCAAACATGGGAGGGGCTAAAAATTAGTCTTGATACTAAAATTTGCTAGTAGGGGTGGGGCAGTTAAAAGGGACTAAAATCCCCTCTTCCTGTATCCCTATTAGATACAATCGCCATCCTCATCCTCTCACCGTTCCTCGCCTCCTCCCGCACCCATGCCCCAGCCCGCCTCGCCGGCACCTCCTTGCCGAGCTCCCGGTGCCGGAGGCGGGAGCTGAAGGGGAGGAGGATGCGCAGTCGCTGGCGGAGTCCAGCATCGTGCCGACGCCGGACCTCCCGACGGTCACGTTCAAGTGAAGGACAACTTCAAGGCCGGCGGTCAACGAGCATGAGCAGCATGAAACGCCGAGCTCATCAACATCAACATCAGGGCGTCTCCAACAATCTAGCTCAGAGCTAGTGAAACTAGTTTTTTAATCATGAAACATTGCAAAAGACAATAGACTAACTAGGAGAGAAGAGATAAGCTCGCTCAATTCTCAATACACTGTTCTCTCACTGCACAATATTCAAAGCTAGTTGTTGCACTCTTTTCTCGTTTAAATTCATCAGCTTAGAGCTAGTGCTAGCTCATACGATTGGAGACGCCCTCAACATCAGCATCTTTGGCCGTTCTCTAAGAGCCGCCTTGCCGGCCACTCTGACGACGACAGTTGGCTCCTTGAGCAAGGCCAAGCCAAATCCGAATCCCGACGCCAATGCCAGTGCCAGCGCCAACACCAACGCGATTGCAGCTGTCGCGGCTTGCCCTGCACCCTGACCCACGCCTCCAGTCACCCACCCGCGTTGTGCCCCTGCCTTCGACCGTCGCCTCTGCTCCGCCTCCAAGCTGACGGCGCCGACATTCGCGTCGGGCAGCCTAATGCCGTGTGGCAGTTGCGGCGCAACAAGCCGAAGCCGGCGGCGACGACAAGGCCGTGGGAGAGGAGAGAGAAGAGAGGGAGAGAGAAATATGGACTTCAATGCCCTTTTAGTACCACTTTAGTCCGCACTTTAGCCATTGCTTCCAAACATGGGTGACTAAATTTTTTAGTCTGACTAGTTTTAATCATGTGACTAAAGGTGATCCAAACATGCTTTAATAGATCCAACGGACGAGTGGATGGAAATGAACCAAGGCATCTGAGAAAAAAAATCGTTCAGTTTTTCAATGGGATTCACTTCTAAAGATCAAAATCCCAAAACGAAGACCACACACACCCGGTAAAGAAAGAGAGGCAAAGCTCAGAATACATGTGTCGTGAAATATGGAGATCATCAGCTCAGACAAAGTGATCAAGAGAAAGTCAACATTTGAGGAATAGCAAAATTAACACTCTATCTTAAAAAAGGAGCCGTGACAATCCAACCGTACATACACAGAATTGGATTTTGCGCGTCACCACACAAGACAGAACCGGCTCAGGTTGGACACAGAATCATTCAACCCAACCATATCCGACTCGCTATCTCTGTTCTCACTATGCCTTTTGACTATGTTTGCGCGCGTTGGAATAAACTAGGTAGCACTACAAATTTTGCACACCGACAAAGTGTCAAATGTGTCGCTGCGGAGATCCGACACACATATTCGTGTCATGTATGATGCAAATGCCAAGACAACTGCGTGAAGCCGTGCCTGATCTTCAACCTTCAGAATCAACACCATGTCGCCGCTTGCCATCCTCGCAGTACTCGCCGTCCTCGCGTTCTGCGGCACGACCTTTCCGGGCATGGCAGCGGCCACCGGCGACACCATCTCTACGCTGCAGCCTCTGCGGGGCAGCCAGACGGCGGTCTCTGCGCAGGGCAAGTTCGAGCTCGGCCTCTTCAGCCCCAGCAGTGTCTCCGGCCGGTTCTATCTTGGTATCTGGTACAAGGACATCCCCGTGCACACCGTCATCTGGGTCGCCAACCGTGCTACTCCCCTCTTCGGTGTTGCCTCCGCCGAGCTCCGGGTCTCCGCTAGCGACGGAAACCTTGAGCTCGTCGGGCTCATCAGGCAATCCTCTGCCGCGCCGGTTGTGGTGTGGTCGTCCAACCTGTCATCTTCGTCCATGCCGTCTCCGTCGCCGGGGACGAACGTCGCGGTGATGCGGGACAACGGCAACCTGGTCCTCGTCGACGGTGGCAACTCGTCCAACGTGCTGTGGCAGAGCTTCGACCACCCGACGGACACGCTGGTGCCGGAGGCGTGGCTCGGGGAGAACAAGCTCACCGGCGAGTACCAGACGCTCACGTCGTCGCGCAACGCGGAGGACCCCGCGCCGGGGACGTTCACCTGCACGGTGGACCCCGGCGGCAGCAGCGAGTTCTTCCTCCTCTGGGACGGATCGTCCTCATCCCTTGCCTACTGGCGCAGCGGCGTCTGGACGGGGCGTGTCTTCGCCAACATGCCGGAGGCGGTGAACAACGTGCTCTTCAACCAGACGTACGTCGAGACGCCGGCGTACCGGCGCATCACCAGCGTCCTCTACGACAACGCCACCATCACGCGCATGGTGCTCGACTTCACCGGCCAGATCAAGCAGTACATCTGGGTCCCCTACAGCCAGAGCTGGCAGTTCTTCTGGGCCGCGCCCACCGTGCAGTGCGACGTGTACGCGCTCTGCGGCGCCTTCGGAATCTGCAGCCAGAGGAGCCAGCCGCCGTGCCAGTGCCCACCGGGGTTCACGCCGGCGGTGGCGCGCGAATGGAGCCTCAACGACTGGAGCGGCGGTTGCCGCAGGAGATCATCGCTTCGTTGCGCGGGCAACGGGTCTACGGATGGATTCATGGAGCTCCAGCGCATGAACCTCACCGACGATTGGCTCGCCGTCGACAGCGCCCAGAGCAAGGCCGAGTGCGAGTCGGCGTGCTTGAGGAACTGTTCCTGCCAGGCTTACACTTTCTCCTCCGGCAGCGGTGGATGCGCCGTCTGGTATGGCGGCTTCCGCAACCTTCAGCAGGTATACGTGGACGGCGGGGGCTCGTCGTCTTCGAGTTCGAGCTTGTATGTCCGGCTGTCGGATTCTGAACTCCGGCGTGCGCGCGGCACGAACGACAGGGAGAACCGGCGGAACAAGTTGTGGCTTGTTCTTGGCATCGTGTTGGCTTGCCTTGCCGCACTGGGCGCATCGGCACTAGCAGCCTGGGTCCTTGCATCGAGAAGGAAACGGCAGGCCAAAATGAGGAAGCAGAAAGATTCCTCCTCCCTGGTAATGTACAGCTACGGCGACCTCCGCGCCGCAACGAAGAACTTCTCGGAGAGGCTGGGCGGCGGAGGATTTGGCTCGGTGTACCGTGGCGCGCTCAACGGCGGCGGCGATGTGGCTGTCAAGAAGCTCGAGGGCCTCCGGCAGGGCGACAAGCAGTTCCGGACGGAGGTGAACACGCTAGGCCTCATCCAGCACGTCAACCTGGTCCGGCTCATCGGGTTCTGCTCGTCGCGCCATGACAAGCTGCTCGTGTACGAGTACATGCCCAACGGCTCGCTGGACTCGTACCTGTTCAAGAGCAGCTCGTGCCCGAGCTGGCACGCCCGCTTCGGCATCATGCTCGCGTTGCCAGGGGCCTGGCCTACTTGCACGAAGGCTGCCGCGAGTGCATCATACACTGCGACATCAAGCCGGAGAACATACTACTGGACAAGGACCTGTGCCCGAAGATCGCCGACTTCGGGATGGCGAAGCTGGTCGGGAGGGACTTCAGCCGGGTCCTGACCACGATGCGGGGCACCGTCGGGTACCTCGCGCCGGAGTGGATCTCCGGGCTGCCGATCAGTGCCAAGGCCGATGTGTACAGCTTTGGGATGGTGGTCTTCGAGCTCATCTCGGGGCGGCGCAACACCGAGTGGTACGGCGGCGGCGCGGCGGGTCGCGGCAGCAGCGACGACGAGGACGATGCCACAGCAGCAGAGGCGGCAGGGCGGCACCGGCAGCGTCCCCCGACGGCGGCGTTCTTTCCGGTCTGGGCCGCGTCTAGACTGGCGGAGGGAGACGCCGCAGCCGCTGCCGTGGCGGATCCGCGGTTGCGCGGCGACGTGAGGGAGGAGGAGGTGGAGCGCGCGTGCAGGGTGGCGTGCTGGTGCATCCAGGACCAGGAGGAGCACCGGCCGACCATGGCGCAGGTCGTGCAGGCGCTGGAGGGCGTCGTCGACGTCCACGTGCCGCCGGTGCCCCGGGCGCTACAGCACCTGGCGCTGGCGGTGACGCTGGAATGATACGCCGGAGCAATGCGTGACGTCCGTGTGCTGTGCTATCCGGCGCCGGCTTGGTTATCGTCCGTCCAATGTTTATCGGTGAAGGTGTTTGACGGCAGTCTCCAAATAGAGTGTTGCGTACCTTTCTTTGGTTTGTTTTTCTCTAACTTTTGGCAATGGTGATGTAGTAGAACTATTGAGATGGCTTGACTCTTTCAGGAGCCCAATTAGTGACAAGAAAGAGTGTGCGGTGGGTCCAATGAGTGTCGAGAAAAGATGATGCAACTTCGGTTGCAAGATTTGTGGTCTTAATAAAGCGGCTTACCTAATTACCTACTCGGTTGGAAGACTTGGAGTATGTGCATCACGGCAAAAAAAAAAAAGTAAAATTCATGAGCGGTCCTCAAATTTGTGCTGCTATGTTATGTCAGTTCACGAACTCACAAAGTGCGTCACTGACATGTGACCCATATGATGTGGCATACTTATCTGGCCCTCGTCTCCCTGCCGAGGCAGCTGGCAGCCATGGCTCACGCGCTCCCCTGCTCCCTCGGAGGAGTCCTTCGTGGCCGTTGCTCCTTCTGTTGTATTGTCCGTGCTCCGACCGTGGGGCCGAGCCGCGCCGCCCTTGCTTCAGTTGCAGGGGTCGAGGCCTGTGCGCCGACGGTCGTGTGCCCCACACTAGAGCCAAGGCAGTGCATCGATAGCCATGACCCGCGACGGAAGCCGAGGCGAGGGGAGGAAAGGGAAGAGGAGGAGGGACCAACGGTCGGACTTCATGTCCTCCCAGAGCAGATCCGACAACACCATCATGAGCTTGCCCACCTCACCGTCCCCGATGGGTTCGTCGTCCCACTCGACAACAGGCAGCACGGGTAAGCCACTGCCGATGTCGGGGTTCTCTACCACCGGACAATAAATTTGTATCGATCGTGTGTCGGGCTCGGATGGTTAGCACAGGAGACAACGAGATTACTGATTCGGGCCTCCGAGGAGTAATACCCTACATCCAATGTCGAGCTTCCGTGTTCCTAAGCTAGAGGTGTTTGTAGTAGGGGTTACAAACTGGTCAGGAGAGGGTGTCGGGCCCAAGTCCCTTTGAGTGGTGTTCTATCTGTAGGAGGTCTAACCCTTGTGACGGTTGCTCTCCTCTCCCTTTTATAGGCACAAGGGGAGGGGCACAAAGGGGAAGTAAAAACAAGTACATTGCTTGGTTGCTGGGATGTCTTGTCGTGCGTCGCTGTCCGTCAGACCGCATTGAAGTGGAGTTGTGCTGCTTGGTCATGGGAGTCGCCGCGTGGTTGGGCGTGGCTGTTCACCCTAGGACGCCTGGCACCTCTTTCGAGTAGTTTGTTGTTGCCTTGTCCTGCCCGAGTACTTTGGCTAGCCCGCCACGCTAAGGCCTAAGCCTATGCTTGAGCTCATCGTAGGGGTGCTTGAGTGCCTCGGGCGAAGCTTATGTGTGGCAGAGTTGGAGATGATGTTGATGAGATGGCTGTGCAGCCGGTCAGACCCGCATTAAGGCTCTTGTCGGGACCAGCTGCTTGCATGGGCCGCCAGCTGGTGCCTTTGCATGGCACGGGGAATCGTTCGCCCACGCATCACGGTGGAGGCGCTTGTGCCCCAGGCTCTCGCCGCGCATCATGGCCCACACCTGAGTCGGAGTTGAGGGGGGGGGGGGGGGGGGCTCGTGCGAGGCGGAGACTTGTCGGAGGGGATCCCTCTTGTGGGGAACTGGTCAAAGATGCTGCCAACTGGTCGGAAGCATGACGTCTTGCCAGTGTGGGTCTTGACCGGGGTCCTCAGTCTTCCTCGTCTTGAATCTTGGCCTTGACATTGTTAATCTTGGCCTTCACGTTGTCAATGGTGTCGGATTACCTTGTGTTAAGAGAAATATTTTGCCGTCAAAGGGGGCCCTAATCCGGGCCCTCGTTAGTAGCCCCGAGCCTGAAGGGGAGTCAAGGAGTCGCACTCAGGCTCAGTTGAGTAGACTTGGTGTTGGGGTTGTTCTCCGTGTTCTCGATGGGTTCACACGAGTGCATCCGCCGGATGTAGCCCTGTTGACGGATAAAACTCGTATCCACCTACGATCCTCAAGCGTATGGACCTACACCTTTTTCACCACGGGATTCCCAAGGTTCTTATCAATCCGCGGAGCAAGGGGATTACTAGCGCTTAACCAAGTACTAATCTAGTTGACTAAGGAAACCTTTAAAGAGAGTATTAATCTAAAAGTAAAGACAATCTAACCTAAGTTAATCCAAGTTAAGTTGATCAAACAAACCTAGGGTTAAACTAGATGGTAAAGGGGTGAACACAAGAGAGTGAGTAAAAAAGATAAGCGTTCCCTCCCTAGGATCTAGGATACCATGGTATGCATCTACTACACGAAAGCGGTAAACCAATCTACCGGGGGTTGTGACCACGGTTTCGCCCTTTCCCTCCTCTCGTACTGTCACTACGCGAAGGTATTCGTGACTAGACCTATGATGGACACGGTATGTTGATGGAATCTATGGGAGTAGCGGATATCATACGCCCGAAAAACACGGTGGCCTACCTTAATCATCAAAGCATCATCAACATGAAAACAATAGATTGAAACTGTCAGTGTGGAAAATGGTCCCGACACTAACCAGTAGATAGCGCCGAGGTCTATCCCTCAATGGTCGATGCTAAGCAACAAGTGACACAGGGTTTTTATCCTGGTTCCGGCCGAGGGGGCCGTACGTCCAGCAGGGGTGTGCTCACGGCACTATATTGCTCGGCAAGCGGGTGCTCGTAGTGGGGCCGCTACAAGCGAGGCGGGAGAGGAAGCGTGGCTTCCAAGTCCCTGGTGGAGTGGCTGAAGATATCGTGGGAGAATTAGAGAGTGAGTGCACGGTGTATGTGAAGGGCTCCTGGTCTGTCGCCTTGAGCGTCTTCTTCTCTCTCCCCGCGGCTGGGGGGTTCGTCCCCCTTTTATAGATCAAGGAGGAGGCGAATTACATGTACGCTGCGCTATCTAGCTACGTGGGGGAGTGCGACGTGCTACGCTGTAGAGTGGGCGGCCGTCCCGGCGATCCTTGCAGCGATCTGGTCATCATGGCCTGACTTGTACCCGAACAGTGGCGGTTCGAGGGTAGGAGAGCAGCGAATGGCGGTGATGTCCTCTGATAGGCTCGAGGGAGGTGCTGACGCAGGCCTGTACGGCGTACGGAGTAGGCGAACGGCGTTCCTTCCCCGACGCGCTTCACGGGGCCGGAGTCGTCGCCGCAGGGCTCGGCGTGCGCCCGCACGCGCGGGTACGGCGGCCACGCCGTTGCGCGGGCGGGGATGGCGGTCCACCGGCCTAGCGCCTCCACCTAACCCCCGTAGGGTCACAAGAAAGTGAATCGAGGGTGCGCCGGCCCCCTTTCGAGGGCTCGGCGCGTTAGCCGTACCGGGGCGTGCGCACGGTGTCACGGACCGACACCGCCGCGCCGCACGCCCCCTCCCACGCGGGCGGGGATGGGCTCCTCCCCGGGGAGTTGGTGCGGCGGCACCGGGTGCGAGCCCCGTGCGCATGATGGCGCCGTCCCGCCGGCGTCGGGGCGTTAAATGCCCGTGTACGGGGGCCGCGCACGTGTGAGGGGCGCCCTCGAGCGTGGCGGACCCCGGCCGAGGGCGGGGGCGTACCCTCGAGCAAGGCGAAGCCCGCTCGAGGGAAGTGTGCCGCCCCTCGAGCGGGGCGAAGCCCGCCCGAAGGGTACACGCATCCTCGAACGAGGCGGAGCCCGTTCGAGGGGATCTCTAAGTGGGCCGCCTCAATGGGCCGCTCGAGTCCCCGTGGGCTGTGTCCTGCATGGTTAGGCACCTGCATGGTTAGGCTCAACGTGTTTTGGTTTCGTTGCGTGTTTTAAGTGAGGTTTTCCCCATTGTCAAGGGGACCCCTAGGGCTGTCCCCGACAGTAGCCCCCGAGCATCTGTGGGTTTGCCATTGAGGCTCCCGCAGATGCTGGAACCTTCTGATAGGACGTTCTTCCCTCCTTGTTCTGCGAACGCTTTCCGTGGGGCCGCGTCAGCGGACCCGCGGGTCTAGCCCTCGAAGCCCCGGGGAGTGTGGGTGCTCCTGCAGGGGTTTACCGCGAGAATTTTGGTCAGAGGGCGTGGCACATATTCCAACCGGCATCGGCGGTATTTCAGCCGGCTCGGGGTGCACGCATCCGCCGGCGCCGTTCCGGCGGGTGCAATTTCAAGGAGGTGTAGCCGTGCGTCAAGCCCCCGAGCCTTGGCCCGTTCGAGGCGATCGGGTAGAGCTTTGCGACTTGTTTTTTTAACGCGCCCTCGCCGTCCCTCCGCGGGACGGAGGGTGAGGTTTCCGCAACCCCCATCGAGCGGGTCGCGGATTGCGGATTCCTCGTCGAGCTGCTAGCGGGTGGTTCAAGTGGACGTCCATGCCCCGTTCGATAAGGGTAGGCTGCGCGGTCCGGAGACACGTCCATGGAAGCGCTTGCGTGGGTTTGCTAGGTGGGACTCGGTCCCATTCGATAGGGACCGAGGGCGCGGAAGCTCTCCCTCGGTGGGGATCCCCCGCTAGCCGCCCTCCGCCGGCTCTCGAACACGACATGTGGGGCACCCTCGAGCCGACGGGCTCGAGGGACGGCTCGAATGCGCGTGCCCTCGTCGTCCCCAACTCGCGATCCGTGGCGCCCGTTCGAACCCGTCGAGGGTCGGGCTTCGAACCTCCGATCGCAGGGGCCGTGCGGGGTGGCGCCCGGGCGGCCCCGTCTTTTCGCGTTTGCGGCCGTCGAGGGGTCTGGACGAGCCAGCCCTCGAGGTGCCGGGTTGGTAGCACGCCGCGGCATGGGTGCTTGCGGTGCCTGCTTTACTTCAAGCAGGCCCTGGGCGACCCTCTCACGCGCGTGCCCTCTTTAGAGGGTTGATATTGTCTCGAGCCGGAGGCTCGTGTCGCTCGAGGGTTTTACGTGGCATGGGTACCCGCGGTGCCTGCTTTACATCAAGCAGGTCCCGGGCGGCCTTCTCACGTCGATATCCCATCGAGGGCTGTTTTCGTTGAGCCGAGAGCTCGTGCCGCTCGAGGGTTTTACGTGGCATGGGTACCCGCGGTGCCCCGCTTTACATCAGGCGGGGTCCCGGCGGCCTTCTCACGTCGATATCCCATCGAGGGCTGTTTTCGTTTTGAGCCGAGGGCTCGTGCCGCTCGAGGGTTTTACGTGGCATGGGTACCGCGGTGCCCTCGCTTTACATCAAGCGGTGTCCCGGCGGCCTTCTCACGTCGATATCCCATCGAGGGCTGTTTTCGTTTTGAGCCGAGGGCTCGTGCCGCTCGAGGGTTTTACGTGGCATGGGTACCCGCGGTGCCTGCTTTACATCAAGCAGGTCCCGGGCGGCCTTCTCACGTCGATATCCCATCGAGGGCTGTTTTCGTTTTGAGCCGAGGGCTCGTGCCGCCGAGGGTTTTACGTGGCATGGGTACCGCGGTGCCTCGCTTTACATCAAGCGGTGTCCCGGCGGCCTTCTCACGTCGATATCCCATCGAGGGTTGCCCTTGTCTCGAGCCTGGGGCTCGCCCCGCTCGAGGGTTCTCCTTGCTTGGCAAGGGACCCGGTCATTAAATGCCTCGCAGTCGAGGCTGTGGTTTTTCCGCCGCGGGCGCGTCTTTTCGTGCGCCGCGGCCGCGCGCGCGCGTAGTGGGCGGCGTGGCGGTGGACGTGATCGCCGCCTCGGCCCCCCGCGGGTCTCCGCCGTGATGATGGCCCGCCTGCAGTGATGTGGCCGCTGCAGTCGTGGTGGGGCCCGTCCATCGGCGTGAAGGGAAGATTCCCTGCAGTTAATGCGAGCGGGGCATCTGCTCCGTAGAGCTCGCCCATCGACTTATAAATCTGAGGGAGTAGGGAGACGGCGGTTTTTTACCTTAGCGCCTCACCATTTTCAGTCCACCGACCCTTCGTCTTCATCTCGCCCTTGCCACCGTGCGGTGTCACCGTTAGAGCTCGTCTTCCGTTTTTCGTCCTCCGTCCTCGCATTCCTTCGTCCTTCCTCATGGCGCCGCCTCAGCTTCCCCTCACGATCTTGGAGCCGTATGCTTGGGAGAGGTCGACAGTGACCCGCCGGCCCTTGGCGAGCCGGTCGCCGCCGGCCGCCCGTCGCCAATGAAGACGGACGTCCGGCGGAGTGGATAGTGCCGCCGGCGGCGGACCGTGCGCCCAACCCGCCGGAGGGCTATGTGGTCAGCTTTATCCGCTACCACGAGCGGGGCTTCAATGCACCGGCGAGCCGCTTCATGCGGGCGATGTGCCACCACTACGGAGTGGAGCTGCACAACTTCGCCCCCAATGTGATTTCGCAGGCGGCTACGTTCGTCGGCGTCTGCGAAGGGTACCTGGGGATCCCGACCAATTGGGAGCTCGGGTACACCTTTTCCGCGTGGAGCTCTTCACGCCGCCCACGACGGAGCCAAGGACCCGCGCGCGCGTGCGCGCCGGCGGGATGTCGCCACCCCGCGGGGGCAATTCAAGAACGTCTACATCCCCCCGCACCATGACGACGAACAACGCCGGCCGGGAGCGGGGATGGTTTTATCCGCGCAACGCCGAGCCCGGCCTTCCCCCCTACACCGCCGGTGTTCAAGGAGAGGCCCGACTCCCGGGGCTACGGGGTGTCCACGGCCCGAAGACGGCGCGCAGAGTCGGTCCCCGCCGCGCCGCGCCGCCCGGCGACGATGGGGGGCCGAATGCGATGGGCGTCCTCGCCTTCCTCCATCATAGGCGGGTCGTGCCCTTGATGGAGAGACCGCTCCGCATCTTCGAGATGACGAGGCGGCCAACCCCATCGACCGGCGAGGTCGCGGATGCTCCCAACGCCCCTCGAGCGGCCATATGCGCTCACCCGGCGCGGAGCGCCGTCGACACCCGGACGCCGCCGATGCCTGCGGGTCGGACCCCGTGGGACCTCGAGATGCTCCCCACCGGCCCGTTGGTGAGCGTAGTTCTTGATTTTGTTCCGATTCTTGGTCTTGCTTCTGCCTCTTGACGCGTCCTTGTTGTTCCTGTGTGCAGCTGGTGAGCTTCACCATCGCCAAGTCCGTCCCGCCTACCCCCCCGACCCCCGCGCCGGCGGCGGGCGGTGCGGCGGCGGGCAGCAGGAGCGCGGCGCGCAAGAGGGAGCGCGCGAGGCGACGTCAAGCGCATCGCGACCGGCGGGCCGCGGAGTACCGATGGCGCGAAGAGCCGGGGCTCTCCTCCCGGGACCGAAGAGTACTTGTCCCCGGAGGAGGACGAAGAGGAAGAGGCCGAGGGGGAGGGCCCCTCCGACGTGGTAGCCTCGCGCCCCCCGTCGCCGAGCCGGCGCCGGCGGTGAGGGCGGCATCGCCCGGGGCGGGCGCAACGGCGCCCGCCGCCGGCCATCGACATCGGGGGCGCGCGCGCCGCGCAGGTGCCGCGCGCTCCTCGGGGGCGCGCACGCGCGAGCGCGCCCGTGCGCGCGTCGAGCGTGCCCTCGCACGCGGGGGAAGCGCGTGCCGCGCGCGCGCGGCGGCGTCGTCGGGAGGCGCGACGCGCAGCGTGCGCGCGCGCGGGGCGAGCGCACCGCGCGCGCGGCCGCCGCGCCGCTCGGGGAGGCGCGGCATCGGGTGTGACCGCGTGCGGGGTGGGCGCGCCCCACGCGCGCGGCGGCGCCGTCAAGAGACGCGGCGGCGGCGGGCGCGCCGGCCGCGCCGGCCTCATCCGCCGAGGCTTCGAGGAAGAGGAAGCGCGCCTTTTCCTCCTCGAGGTAAGGGGTTCGATCCTTCGCTCGGTTTGATTTGTTGATGATCAGGCACTCTAACCCTCCGTTCGTGCCTGCGCAGGGTGGTGCCAACCGTGCCTCCTCTCGCACCTGCCGAGGTGCTGAGGACGGACGCGTCCATCCCCACCCGGCGGCGCTCGTCGAGGGCGCCGCGGCGGGGGCAAGCACGGCGGCGGCGGGCGAGAGCTCGCAGGGCGCGGGCGGGGCCCCGAGGCCCCGGCCAACGGATCGCCCCGCCGGGCGCGGTCGGCGGTCGGCCGAGGAGCGGCCGGCGCCGCGGCCGTCGTGGGGGGGGTGCGAGGCCGCGCGGGCGCGGGGTGGAGGCGCGGCCGCGCAGGCCGCTGCTACGCGAGGAGGCGGGGCGGGCGCAACCCGTGGCGGCGCCCGCGGATGTGGCGGCACGGCCGAGGTGGTGGCCGAGGCGCGCGTGTCGGGCGCCCGCGGCCACCGAGACGCAAGTGGAGGCGCCCCGGCGGAGGCGGCACAAGCGGCGGCGCCCGCCGGCGTTCGCAGCGGGAGGTGGTGGAGGTCTCGACGACTCCCCCGCCGCCCGGGTGGGATCGGTGGGCCGCCGGCCCACGACCCCCCCGAGCCCCGGGGAGGGGGCCCTCGTGAGGCGGCGCGAGGGTCACCTCGGTGGTGGGGGGTCGAGGACACGCCGCCGAGGCCTCGTCCTCCCCGCGCCGGCCGCCCCCGCCCGTGGAGGGGGCCGTCGATGATCCCCCTGCGTTTGCCGACGCCAGGGGGGAGCAGGAGCTCTGGGACGAGCTCCGGAGCCACGGCGCTACGCTCAACCGTGCGCTGAACGAGGCGCTGCGGGTTCATGGCGGCCCGGTATGGCTCGTCTTCCAGGTTAGCCTGGTTGCTTGTTCTCTTCTTTCTTTCGTTTGTGTATGCTGCCTTCGTGTCACGGCACTTATGGGTTTGGATTCTGTGGTTGCCAGGAGCTTGAGCGTCGCGCCCACGACAAGTATGATGCGTTCGACCGGGTGAACACCGAGGTCCACCGGCTCCGGGAGCGGTGCAGCGCTTTCGACGCGCTTGCCGACGCTCTCGGGTCCCCCCCCCGACACCGGGCCGGGCGTACGGCCCCCGGCGCCCGGCCCCGACGAGCTCCCCGAGAGCTCGAGGCAGACACGACGCGCCGCCGAGCCTCGAGCGGGTGCGCGCGGCCCTCATCGACCGTGATGAGGCGCCGTGGCACGCGCGCTCGGACTTGGAGAAGACGCGGACGCCGGCCGCCAACCGGGGAGGCGGAGGTGGCGACCGTCCGCGCCGAAACCCCGGGAGCTTCGCTCGTCGCTTGAGGGGGCGCAGCGCGGCGGCCGCCGGGGCCGAGGAGCGGGCGCGCGGGGCCGGAGCGCCGGGCCAAGGAGGCCGACGACCCGAAGGCCGCCCTCGACGCCAAGGACGCGGCCCTCGTCGTCGCCGAGGAGCGGCTCCCCGCGAGAGAGCACCGCCCGCCAAGGGGCCGAGGAGCGGCTCCAGCAGGAGCAGGCCGCCCTCACCGACGCCCGTGCAGCGCTGGAGCAGGAGCGCGCCGCCCACGAGGTGACGCAGAAGTCCTTGGCGGATCGGGACGCCAAGCTCTCCAAGGCCGAGGGCGAGGTGATTATGCTCAGCATCACCAACGCCAATCAGGAGATGTCCCTCCGGGAGCAGGGTGAGACCGTCGAGCGCCTCGAGCTGACGGTCGAGGCCGTGCGCCGCGACTTCGAGACGGAGAGGAAGCAGGTCGAAGGTGAGCCACAGTCTGATTCTCGTCTTGTTGGTTTTTCGATTGGGAACTTGCATTCCCTTTTTCTGATTTCTTTCTTGCCTTGGCGTTTCCAGGCTTGCGCACCGCCCTGGGGCATGCGGCTGAGCGGGCCGAGGCACTGCAGGCTTCCTACAACTCCTCCGAGCAGGAGTTGCGGGAGCTGCGCGATGCGGCCCTCGAGACCTGCCGCGTCGTCGAGGAGGGCGAGGCACGGGCGGCGGCTCCCCGGCCGGCCGCCCCGCGTGCCCTTGGTGGCCATGTCACCGAGCGGATGCGTCGGGCGGCGCGGCGGCACCGGGCGTCCGAAGGCCCTCGGAGTGGTGCGGTCCCACTACGAGGTTAACTTCGAGGCGCTGGCGAAGGGCTACATCGTTCCCGAGGGCGTCGAGGACGAGGTGGCCATGGAGCGTGTGGACGCGCTTGCCGCCGACGCCGCCGGGTCGCTCGCCGAGGCCTTCGAGGAGTTCCTCTTCCCGGACGCCGCTGATGCTGCTGCTCCTCCCGCCTGAAAGCAGTTGGGCGCTAGGCCCGTTTTTTTTTGATGTGTATCAGTATTCTGGCCTCGTGACCTTTTGTAAATAAACAAGTCGTTTTGTGAACATTTGTTGTAATGAAATCGTTTGTTTATCACGCTTTTTGTTTCTCCTTCTTCCTGAGTAGATTCTAGTTAGGGGAGTTCGATTTTCGCAGGGGGCCTGCTGGGTTGGAGGCGAGAGAGAAGGGCCGTATCCACGCGGCGTAGGCTATCTCTGGCTCGCACGCTCCTTCCGCCGTGCCGCCTGCGCCCTGTTCGAATCGTGGCTCGAGGTTGAAGTAGGAAACAAACTTAGCGCGTGTGGGTTGTTGCGTTTTTTGCGCGAAAAATGGGACCATCTTGGGGGGGGGGATGCCCCCCGCAGTAGCCCCCGAGGGTAACTTGGGTTTCAGGGGAAAGCCGAGTTGCCCTTTTTATTAAGCTTAAAGCTTTTACATAGTTGCAACCAACTGGGGCGTTGGCCGTGCGGTTTTTACAACAAAAAATACTTGGAAATCCTAGCTAAGGGTAGAAGCGACGTAGCTGTTGGATGTTCCAAGCGTTGGTGAGCTCTTCACCGTCCTCATTGGCCAACTTGTATGTGCCGGGCTTGAGTACCTTCACCACGACGTAGGGTCCCTCCCATGGGGGCGATAGCTTGTGGCGCCCTCGGTTGTCTTGGCGTAGCCTTAGGACCAGGTCCCCTTCACTGAAATCCCGCCGGCGTATCTTGCGTGCTTGATAGCGCCTGAGGGACTGCTGGTACCTCGCGGAATGCATCAAGGCTACGAGGCGTGCTTCGTCCAGCTGGTCCAACGAGTCCTCGCGGGCTCGTTGGTTGGCGTCCTCGTTATAACCTCGAACCTTGGGCGACCCGTATTCTAAATCCGTGGGGAGGACGGCCTCCGCACCGTGGACTAGGAAAAACGGGGTGAACCCAGTGGCTCTGCTCGGGGTGGTCCTTAGGCTCCACACAACCGCTGGTAGTTCTTGGAGCCATTTTCGCCCAAATTTGTTCAACTGGTCGAAAATTCTGGGCTTTAGGCCTTGTAAGATCATGCCATTGGCACGTTCCACTTGGCCGTTGGTCTGTGGGTGCGCCACAGCTGCCCAATCCACACGGATGTGGAACTTGTCGCAGAACTCCAAGAACTTCTTGCCCGTGAATTGGGATCCGTTGTCGGTGATGGAGTTTGGCACTCCAAAGCGGTAGACGATGTCGGTGAAGAATGTCACCGCCTGCTCTGCCCTTAGATTCGTGATGGGGCGCACCTCCACCCACTTGGAGAACTTATCGATCGCGACCAACAAGTGGGTGAAGCCCCCGGGCGCCTTCCTCAAGGGCCCGACGATGTCCAGCCCCCACACGGCGAACGGCCATGTTACGAGGATGGTCTGTAGGGCATGGGCGGGCAAGTTGGACTTGCGGGCGTAGAACTGGCACCCTTCGCAGGTGCGCACGATCTCGCTGGCGTCCGCGACCGCAGTGGGCCAGTAAAAGCCCTGGCGGAACGCGTTACCGACGAGGGTGCGGGGCGCGGCGTGGTGACCACAGATCCCCGCGTGGATGTCCCGCAGGAGCTCGCGCCCCTCGGGAATGGGCACGCATCGCTGTAGGATGCTGGGAGGCGGCGCGCGCTTGTACGGCTCGCCGTCGACGAGGGTAAAAGACTTAGCCATCCTAGCGATGCGCCTAGCCGCGGCCCGTCGCGGGGAGTTCCCCTCGAGCGATCCGGCAATGTATTTCTCCCGCGGTCCGCCCGGACGGGGCCGGCTCGATGTCCATTACGTCGGCCTCGTGGGAGCCGTACCCCTCGAGAAGGGAGAGCACGTACGCCTCGTTCGAGGGGTCCTCGTCCATGGGCTCCGCACCCGCTGGATTCGAGGGAGCCCCCGAGGGTTCGTTTTGATTCGAGGGGTAGGGCTCGAAAGCAACCGAGGGTTGAGCGATGTCGCGCGCGAAAACGTTCGGGGGGACAGTGATCCGCCCGGACGCGATCTTGGCGAGTTCGTCCGCCTCTTCGTTGTACCGGCGGGGCACATGGTTGAGCTCGATGCCGTAGAACTTGTCCTCGAGGGCTCGCACGGCTTTGCAGTAGGCCTCCATCTTGTTGTCGTGATAGCTCGCGTTCTTCATGACTTGATCGATCACGAGCTGCGAGTCGCCCCTTACATCGAGGCGTTTGACGCCTAACTCAATGGCGATTTTGAGGCCGCAGAGGAGGGCCACGTATTCAGCCATGTTGTTAGACGTGGGGAAGTGGAGGCGCACCGCGTACCGCATGTGTTCCCCGAGGGGTGACACGAAGAGCAGGCCCGCGCCCGCTCTTGTTTTCATCACCGAGCCGTCGAAGAATAGAGTCCAGCACTCCACTTGGATCTGTGGCGGCGGCAGCTGCGTGTCCGTCCATTCGGCGACGAAATCCGCCAAGATTTGGGACTTGACAGCCTTGCGCGGGGCGTAGGCGAGCGTCTCGCCCATCAGCTCCACGGACCACTTGGCGATCCTGCCCGCGGCGTCGGGGTTGCGGATGATTTCTCCTAGTGGGAAGGGAGGAAACCACCGTGACCGGTGGGCCTCGAAGTAGTGGCGGAGTTTGCGCCGCGCAAGAACCATTGCGTACGCGCAACTTCGGACACCGGGGGTAGCGCGTCTTCGTGTCCGAGAGGACCTCGCCGATGTAGTAGACCGGCCGCCGCACGGGCAAGGCATGCCCTTCCTCCGTGCGCTCCACAACGATCACGGCGCTCACCACCTGGGTGGTCGCGGCCACGTAGAGCTGCAGGGGCTCGCCGTCCCGCGCGGCGTGAGGATCGGGGCGTGCGTCGAGACGCCTTCAGCTTGTCGAGCGCATCCTGGGCCTCGGTGGTCCAGGAGAAGCGCTCGTGCTTCTTGAGTAGGCGGTAGAGGGGCAGGCCCTTCTCACCGAGCCGCGAGATGAAGCGGCTCAAGGCGGCAAGGCATCCCAACACCTTCTGGACCCCCTTGAGGTCCCGGATTGGACCCATCCGTTCGAGGGCCGCGACCTTTTTAGGGTTGGCCTCGATTCCCCGCTGGGAGACGATGTATCAGAGGAGCATGCCTCGCGGCACTCCAAAGACACATTTTTCGGGGTTTAATTTGACCCCATTGGCCCGTAGGCAGTTGAACGCGACGCCAAGGTCGCCAACCAGGTCGTCCGCCTTCCTGGTCTTTACGACGATGTCGTCCACGTATGCTTCGACCGTCCGCCCGATGTGATCCCCAAAAACGTGCTGCATGCAACGCTGGTATGTTGCACCCGCGTTTCTGAGGCCAAATGGCATCGTGACGTAGCAGAACGTCCCGAACGGTGTGATGAACGAGGTCGCGAGCTGGTCGGACTCTTTCATCTTTATCTGGTGGTACCCGGAATAGGCATCAAGGAAACGAAGAGAGTTCGCACCCAAGTTGAGTCAACGATTTGATCAATGCGTGGTAAAGGAAAAGGAACTTTAGGACATGCTTTATTGAGACTAGTGTAGTCTATACACATCCGCCACTTCCCATTCTTTTTCATTACAAGCACGGGGTTTGCTAGCCATGTTGGGTGGAACACCTCCTTGATGAATCCGGCCTCGAGAAGCTTCGCCGCTCCGCTCCGATTGCCGTCGCCGCTCCTCGTCGAAGCGGCGGAGCCGTTGCCTTGCACGGCGCGAGCGTTTGGCGGGATGTCAAGGGAGTGCTCGGCGACTTCCCTCGGGATGCCCGGCATGTCCGAGGGGCTCCACGCGAAGATGCTCGGCGTTGGCGCGGAGGAAGTCGACGAGCACCACTTCCTATTTGGGGTCGAGGGTGGAGCCGACCCTCAACACCTTGCCCTCGGGGGGGCCGAAGGGTCGAGGGGGGACCCCCTTGGTCCGCTCCGCGGCCTCGAAGGTGCCGCGTGTTTGGCGAGCGGAGTCGAGGTCTTCGTTGACCATCTTCTCCGAGCGTGTTCACCGGCGCTTCATCCGGCGCCGCTGCCTCTCGCGTGCTCCACGCATTCGACATCGCGAGCCGAACGCGTGCTCGATCGACGAGCCGACGGTGATGATGCCGGTCGGGCCGGCATCTTCATCTTCGGGTAGGTATAATTGGGGACCGCCATGAATTTGGCGTAACGGGGTCACCCAAGTATAGCATGGTAGGCCCCTTTGAACCCCCACCACCTCGAAGGTGAGGGTCTCCTTGCGGAAGTTCTTAGGGGTGCCAAACCGGACCGGCGGTCGATCCGCCCGAGGGGTTGAACCCTTGCTGCCGGGCGCGATGCCGGTGGAACGGCTTCGTGCCGGGCCGCAACTCGGTCCAATCCGATCCCCATCGGCGCGGCGTATGCGCGTAGAGGATGTTGAGGCTGCCGCCTCCGTCCATGAGGACCTTCGAGAACCGGGCGTTCCCGATGATTGGGTCAACCACCAGCGGGTCATCGGCCCGGTTCGGAACGCGGTTTGGGTGGTCCTCCCGGCTGAACGTGATGGCGTCCTCTGACCAATTGAGGAAGGACGGAGGCGCCCTCTCAGCGGCGAGGACCTCGTGCCGCTCCTTCTTGCGTTGGCGTGTCGACATATCGACGGTTGGTCCCCCGAAGATGAGGAACACATTTTCGACGGCGGGGAAGCCGCCTGCGTCGCCATCGTCTCCGTCTTTCTTGGCCTCTGCCTCCTTCGCGGCGGCACGACCGTAGAATTTCTTGAGCATGTCGCACTGCTCAAGGGTGTGATGCACTGGGGTTTTGTGGTAGGGGCATGACTTTTTTAGCATGTCATCAAACACCCCCGGGCCTCGAGGGGCCGGTCGAGGGCCTCGTCGAGCGGGTCGGCCGGCGAGGGCCTCGGCGTTGCCGCCGTCGCGCCCTTGCTCGCGCGCCTCGCGGCGCGGCTTTTTCCCCCTTCTTGCCCCGCTTGTCGTTGCGGTGCGGCTCCTTGGACTTGCTGCCCCTCCGCGGGCGCGTCCTCGGAGCGCTTGCCCTTCTTGCCGTCGAAGATCGCCCCCCACGGCCTCCTCCCCCGAGGCGAAGCCGGTGGCGATGTCGAACGCTTCGTTGGAGTCCGCGGGCGGGGGCCGCGTCCCGGCCTCCCGCACAAGATCCCGCACGTGGTGCCCTCGAGGAAGGCGTGCACGATCTCGGACCGCGCCACGGCCGGGGAGCTCCGTGCGGTGCTTGGAGAAGCGCCGTATGAAGTCCCGCGCGACTCGCCGGCTTCCACGCGTGCGGGGAGCGCGGGTCCCATGAGTTTCCGGGGTGCACGTATGTGCCCCGGAAGTTGCCCACGAACATGTGGACCAGGTCGTCCCAGTTGTGGATCTGGCTGACGGGCAAGTGCTCGAGCCATGTCCGGGCCGCGTCGCCAAGATGTAGGGGCGGGGTTACGGATGATGACCTCGTCGGCCGGTGGCCCCGCCCACCGGCAAGCCAAGCGGTAGTCGTTGAGCCACACGCGGGGGTCCGTCTCCCCGTTGTACTTGACGATCGTCGAGGGTTGGCGGAAGCGTTGGGGGAACGCCGCCGCGCGAATCTCCCGCCGAAGACACGGGTGCCCGGGGGCTCCGGCGTCGGGGGAGCGGTCCTCGCCGGCCCGTCGTAGCGCCCACCCCGTCGAGGGTGGTAGCCCCTTGCCGCTCGTGCATCCGCCTTGCCGGTGCGCCCGGCGTTGATGACGTTGCGAGCGTCGCCATCCGGCGCCCGCGCGCGTCAAGGAGTCGCTCTTTGGCCGGCGTGCGCCCTTGCTCGGTGGGTCGCCCCGGCCGGTCCCCCCGCGTGCACCGAGGGTTCGCCTCCCGGTGCGGCTTCATCGCCCCGCGCATCCCCCCCCGTTGGCGGATGCGTGAGGCCGAGCTCTCGGCCCGCCGGACGGCCGCTTGCTCGATGAGAGTTTGCACCTCGCGGTGCATGTCTCGAGCCTCGGGGGTCGAGGGTGCCGGCATGGCTCGCGGCGGCGTCGCGGCGGCGACGAGCTTCGGCTCGCCCGCGGGGGGCACGTCCGCGTTTTCGACGTTGGGGACGGTGTTGATGCGGTCGCGGACACCGTCGGCCCGGCTCCCGTGCGCGTTCGCCGCGCGCGGAGGCTTCCCCCCGCCATTGAGGCGCGGAGCGGCCGCACCGTTCGGTATTCCTCCGCCGGCTTGGCCCGGAGCTCGCGGGCTTGGGCTAGGCGTGCGTCGGCGTCGGCCCCGGCGAGGAGCGCTTGGCCCCGCGGCCGGGCGCGCGGCGATCCCCAGGGGCGGCGTGACTTCCCCCGTCTCCCGGCGCCCACCGCACCGGCGGCGTTGGCCGGGTCGTTGGTGATGACGGCGCAGCACTCCCGCGCGGGGTCGTAGCTCCCTGTGCTGGAGTCGTCGGAGCAGCCAAACCAGTAGTCCGCGGCGTCGAGGAAACGCCGGAATGCGACTGGGTCCGGCACGCCGGAGAAGTCCCACTCCGAGTATCCGTGGCGGTTGGCGGGTGGCAACGTGTCGACGGAGCCCAGGGATGACTCATCCCCTGCTAAGGCGCCGGGGTCCCTTGCGACGAAGACGTGGCGGCCAGGCGGAACCCTGCGCATCGTCGTGTTGACGTTGGCGTTGTAGGCCGTCGTAGAGCCCCGCAGCCCGATGGGGATGCGCGGTCCGGAGACTGCGCGCTATCCCGCTGGGGGCGGTGGCGGTCGTGATGGCGGGCGCACCGCGCCGGGCGGCGCGCGCGCCGGCCGGCCCGCCGCTCGGATCGCGCCCGACGCGAACGCCGCCCGCAGCGACGGTGGCGTCGTGGCGCCGACGGGCCCGCGGCATCCGTGCTCGCGGGCGCCCGCGCCGTGGTGGTGCGCGCGGCGGGGGGCCAAAGCCGACTCCGGCTCGGCGCCGCGCGCGGAGCTCCTCACGGTTGGTGAGGCGCATGAGATAGCCGTTCCCCGTGGCCCGAAAGTTCGGGTCCCCCGAAGCGGATTTCGAACCCGGCTGGGAGGGGGTCCGAGCTACCCATGCAGTAGCGTGTAGCACGGTACTCAGTGCGGATCACCATGGAGGGAGTTGACGGAACGACCTTAGGCGCTCGATTGCCCCACGGTGGGCGCCAACTGTCGGTGCGGAAAATGGTCCCGACACTAACTAGTAGATAGCGCCGAGGTCTATCCCTCAATGGTCGATGCTAAGCAACAAGTGACACAGGGTTTTTATCCTGGTTCCGGCCGAGGGGGCCGTACGTCCAGCAGGGGTGTGCTCACGGCACTATATTGCTCGGCACGACCGGGGTGCCCGTAGTGGGGCTGCTACAAGCGAGGCGGGAGAGGAAGCGTGGCTTCCAAGTCCCTGGTGGAGTGGCTGAAGATATCGTGGGAGAATTAGAGAGTGAGTGCACGGTGTATGTGAAGGGCTCCTGGTCTGTCGCCTTGAGCGTCTTCTTCTCTCTCCCCGCGGCTGGGGGGTTCGTCCCCCTTTTATAGATCAAGGAGGAGGCGAATTACTTGTACGCCGCGCTATCTAGCTACGTGGGGGAGTGCGACGTGCTACGCTGTAGAGTGGGCGGCCGTCCCGGCGATCCTTGCAGCGATCTGGTCATCATGGCCTGACTTGTACCCGAACAGTGGCGGTTCGAGGGTAGGAGAGCAGCGAATGGCGGTGATGTCCTCTGATAGGCTCAAGGGAGGTGCGCGACGCGGGCACGTACGGCGTACGGGAGTAGGCGAGAATGGCGTTCCTTCCCCGACGCGCTTCACGGGGCCGGAGTCGTCGGCCGCAGGGCCTCGGCGTGCGCCCCGCACGCGCGGGTACGGCGGCCACGCCGCGTACGGTGGCGGGGATGGCGGTCCACCGGCCTAGCGCCTCCACCTAACCCCCGTAGGGTCACAAGAAAGTGAATCGAGGGTGCGCCGCCCCCTTTCGAGGGCTCGGCGCGTTAGCCGTCTTTGGGGGCGTGCGCACGGTGTCACGGGACCGACACCGGCCGCGCCGCACGCTCCCCTCCCACGGTGGCGGGGATGGGCTCCTCCCCGGGGAGTTGGTGTGGCGGCACCGGGGTGCGAGCCCCGGCGCATGATGGCGCCGTCCCGCCGGCGTCGGGCGTTAAATGCCCGTGTACGGGGGCCGGCGCACGCGTGAGGGGCGCCCTCGAGCGTGGCGGACCCCGGCCGAGGGCGGGGCGTACCCTCGAGCGAGGCGAAGCCCGCTCGAGGGAAGTGCTGCCCCTCGAGCGGGGCGAAGCCCGCCCGAAGGGTACACGCATCCTCGAACGAGGCGGAGCCCGTTCGAGGGGATCTCTAAGTGGGCCGCCTCGATGGGCCGTCGGAGTCCCTGTGGGCTGTGTCCTGCATGGTTAGGCACCTGCATGGTTAGGCTCAACGTGTTTTGGTTTCGTTGCGGGTTTTAAGTGAGGTTTTCCCCATTGTCAAGGGGACCCCTAGGGCTGTCCCCGACAGAAACCACGAATCAAGTAGCGATCACATAGCATGTATCCATCTAATCCTAGGGATGAACGGAGACATTACCCCATCATTTTACACGGATTGAAGCACATAGGGGTGATGGAGACTCCGGAGAACGTCGTCGATGAAGATGGCGGCGATGGAGCTTGGGAACACCCCTAGGCCAGCGACTTGGAGTCCTCCTCTTGCTTCCTTCTCTCCGCCGGCGTTGAGCCTTGCGACGAGCTCATCTAACTCTCTCCCTCATCTTGCGGCGGCGGTTTTCTAGTGATTGGCGTCGGTAGGATGATTTGTTCGATGTGGCGGCCGACGGCGGCGGAGGCAATAAATAGACGAACACCTAGGGCAAAGGGGGGACCGAACCGACCCCGAGTGGGCCGGGCCCGTCGGCCCAGGCCGGCCGGCCCAGGCCCATTTCGGCCCGGTTCGGCCCCGGTTTCCTCCCCGGTTGCTTCTCGCGTGATCCCTTATTTGTGTGCACTTGCATGTGGGCCTTTGACATCGTTTCCTTCACGGTTAAGGCTTGAATCCTTGCTATGCAAGCTTCGCTGTTTTCTGGTTGAGTCCCTGAAGACTTGCACGTTGACGCTTCGGTCCTCGGGTCATTTGGAGTCATGTTCATCACGTGTCTTGACTCTTGTCGGGCTTCATGATCTTCTTCCAAAGTGCTTGGTGAACTTATCCCGAAAGTCTCCTCTTTAGCGTAGATTTCCTACGTAAACAACAAACTCCAAAATCTACATGCAAGTGTGAACTTGTTATATCATTAGTATGCCTAGTGGCGGGTTAGTTGCAAATCATAATCGAAACCAATGTATAACAAGTACTCTAGGTTGATAGAAATTCACCGTCAACATCTCCCCCATGCTTAAACCTTGCTCGTCCTCGAGTAAGTAATCCTTGCTTAAAAGGGAAATCAATGTTGCCTTCCAATGTTGTCCCTGCACTTAGTCATTCATGACGAGGCGAATTGCTCTCTCTTAAGAATTTATTTTAAAGTTCAAGTTGTGACCGGCTTCTTTTTCATTATGGAAGATAGACTAACAATAAAGAACAAGCCACATTTAATAAACACGATGCTCTCAAACTTAAGTGAACTTCAAACCATTACCTTGTCACATGGAAGATTTTCAAAAAGATGCATATCCAACATAAGTGAAAATCTCTTGCAAAAGCTCATGGAAACACTCATCTCATCAAGTCACTCAAGCCTATACTAGATTATTTTCAACCTACTCTACTCATATGTGAGAGTGGAAGGCTTATGTGGAGCTTGGAAGGTTAAAAACAATACTAGCAAAACATACATCCGAAATATTGTCAAATTAAGAGAGAGATCTATTGGAATTATCGAGACTCGTCAAAAAGGCCATGGAAAATAAATGTTGGAAAGAGAGAAGGATGAAACACACACATTTAGATAAGTGGACATGTGCAAGTGACAAATGGATGATCCCGAGGCACGAGTGAAGTCCTCGTTATCGGATTGCACATGGTTGGAAGATTTGAGTATGGATGTGTCATCAAGGCACTTGAGAACTTATGAAGCAAAAAGAACCGAGGAGCATCTTTATTTTTTTTCTTTATTTTATTTCCTTCTCATTTTCTTTCTTTATTTTTTTCACTTTATTCTTCCTATTTTTCTTACTTTTCTTTTCTTCTTATCATATTTTTTTCATTTTTCATTTTTATTCATTTTTTCTTTTGCTCCTCAAAACTTTTTGCAACATAATACTTACATAGCATTTGTGTCAGAGAATGACTCCTCCCCCATGCTTGAACAATGCTCGTCCTCGAGCATAAAAGAGAGGGGAAATGACTGCTAAAGTAAGTATAAATTCCATAATATTGCAGAATATTTGAATCTCCATCGAGAATTTTACTCCATACTCAAATTGGGTTGTGGACAAGGAGGTGATCACAAAAAGATGTTTTTGGTTTAGGGTGGATACCCAACGAAGTTTGTGAAATTTTCGATGTGAAAACCCATAATGCATGGACAAAAAGGCTAGCATGAAAAAGTTACACAAAGGAATGACCAGCTCCTTAGTCTCTAACCATAGAAATCAATCCTAATCCAACTCATCAAAACATATGTTTGCAATCTATGGGTTTTGTTATCATAAAACATATATGACTTTGGTAGGTAGAACTTTGCAAGAGCATCACAAATATGTAGATAGCATAAAAGTTAAGTTTTCATAAAAACAACAAGTTATCCGGCTATCCATAAACTTAAATCAAAGAGCAAAGATATGTATGTGGGTCTAGAGCATAGTCATTTCACCTCCACAAATAAAAGAGCCGGTATTTAAATTAATTTCAGATCATATTATAGAGAGCAATTAGCCAAGACATGTATAACTTCATGTAGGTAAAACAAAGCGGCAACTTTCATCATCTTTCCGTAAGCATAGGCAATGTAGAACATCGAGGTGAACACATGGTCATGCTTATCTATTGAAAGTAAAAAGAAACCTAGGTTGTTCTCCTAGTAGCCATGTTATTGTTTGAAGAGAAAAACAAAAGGTTCCACCTAGTTGAGGTTGAAGGCATACTTACAAGCATTTGTGTTTGGAAAAGAGAAGGTCCATGGAGATGTTACCATCCTTTGTAATTCTTCGTTGCCTTCTTCCGACATCTCCATGTATCGATGTGTCTTTTGCTTTTGTCTTGATTTATTAATGCTCCTAAACTTCTGAATTTGATCTTGTATGCTTAATGGAGTCATTGGTCACCCTTCTCTTCAATGTTGTCATCACCATCTCCTCTTTCTTGTTCTCATCATCTCCTTGCTGTCTCATTTTCATGGATTTCCCCCTCTGTCCAGAGCAGAACATATATCGAAATATAGCTCTATTGAAAAGTTTATGAAATTACCTTTCCAACGTGTGGTCATTCATCGAAAACGGAGTTCAAACAAGGGAGCTATGTCCGTTTTACTTCAGCGCTGCGTGCTGTCCAAAACTGATTTCAGGACGTGTTGCACTCGGTGATTCGGGCATAACCGCTTGTAGGAACCTCCGATTGTCTTGATTTGTTGGAATCGTAACTTCATCTGGCTTCTAAATATCCAAAAATATCTAGTGTTTTCCCTTCGAGGCCATGCAGAATTTTGATGAGATTGATAGCTTCTTGCGCATTGATCCGGTGATGTTAACGATCTTGATCATTCTATCTCCTAGAACGTCATGTTGCACTTCCGTGTTGAATATTCAGGGTCTCCCCCATGCTTAGCATTTTGGTAGTCATGGAAGAAGAAGACAAAGCACTTCTTAGCCATCCTTCAATTTCCTTGTAGTGAGAGTCTTTATCTTGCCTATAAGATGTTTTAAACGCACATTCTACCCCCAAGGTGACGGTTGGGAGTAGATAGAATTGCCAACAATCCAACAATGTCTCCTAAGATTCTTAACTTGTGGCATAATTAGTTTAATGAGGAATAAAAACCTAATGAGTGTACGTGGTGCAAGGTGTGTATGCACATGATAGGAAAGCATATAAACAAAGACAATGTTTTCACCTAGTTCTAAACACCATGTTTACAACTAGGTTGCCGAATTTCTCCATAGCCATAAAGGTTTATTTATCAAGGGTTAAAACACCATGTCTATCCCTAAATCAATAACTCTTATAGCACAGGAAAAATTAAGCACATTGCAAAGCTTATAAACTAACCAAAGCAACATGAAAACATATGAAAAGCCAGCTAGGTTTATCGAACTTAACGATGATGGTCCGCAATCTTGTTTAAACACCACATTTACACAAGATCACAAAAGGAAAACACCCATAGGTACCTATGAAGCATTAACATGGAAACTGAAGCATACATCATTAAGTATATAAAACAACCAAGCCAACTATGTGCAAAACATGTATACACAAAGAAACATCACATTGATAACAAAATGCAATGCATACAAATAAATATTATCATGAACATGATGGTGGTTCTAAAAAGGAAAACTGAACTTAGATTAATAACCACAAGTTGATCATCATAAGATAGTGCCATTCTTTATTCTCTCTAAGAAAGTAGTAAAAAACTAAAGAGACGGGTTGCCTCCCAAAAAGCGCTTCATTTAAAGTCATAAAGCTCGACTTTCTCACATACCTTCTTTTCGTCGCATCGCCATGGCCCTTCATGCAAGAAGAAAAGGTATCAATTCAACTTTAATTTACTTGCCATGTTGTGCTTGATCACTTATAGAAGACTTGCCCAAAGCATCATTTTGTTTCATCGCTATCTCCTTCTTTATCATCCTTCGGTGCTGCCTTCAATCCATGAATTTTTATTTAATGTCCAGAACAGAAAGTATACCCAAGATCTACTCCATTGCACAGTGCACAAAATTTCCTTTCCAACGAGTCTTTATTTGCTCAAATCGGACTCCGGACAAGAGAGTTACGTCCGTTTTACTTCGGCGATGAAATCTGTCCTGAAATTTCAGAACGCGCAACGCTCAATGTTTTCTCCATAACTCCTTGCACGGGTCTTCAAACTTGTTGGTTCTTGATACGTTAGAATGGTAATTTGATGGAGCTTCTGAATATCTCATTTTCTTCATTTGTACACCTCTGAACAAGCTCTCAAATCGATGAAGACAGCAGCATCCATCGCGGGATTCGGAGAGGTTGATGATTTATCTTGCAACTCTTTTAGGCATGACTTCTTTTTTTCATTATTCAAGCCTTGTCTACATGGTTAGTGAAAATCGGGCCTTTCTGACATATGATTCTTTAAGGTCATTATCTTGACCAAGTGCAAAGCATGATCGAGATTTACAAAACTTATTGTAAACATATGCGTCCATAATTAACACCACATGTGAATTGTAGCAACAAGTCAAGGTGTAAATAAAAGAAGCATATGTTTCATGCATATCACTTAGCTCATCATTAGGCAAAGGTTATTTAGGTGTGAGATTAATTGGATCAAAAATAAATGTTTCCTCTTTTTCATTCTCAAGAAAATCTAGCCTATCAACATGATCACTATTGGGACAAGGCATAGACATTAAACTATCGTTCATACTATTGGTTGAGCAATGAGTATTTGAATTTGTCAACATCAATACCAATAATATCTTGAGATTTCAGCGCGTACCTTGGCCTTAGAGATTTTTCAATGAGAGTGATATTTGGTTCATCAAGCGGTGTTGAAGGCGAATCGATCTCAACAAGTGTAGTTGCCTCTTCATCACCATCTTGCAATTTCTTCAACTGATCATGTGGAACATGTAATCCTTCAACTATGTACGCATTCATCTCTTCTTTGAAGTCTTCTTTATCAACCAGATCTTCATCTTCAAAGACTTGTATGTTGCTTTCTTTATCTTCCATGTACCACATGTCGTCAAGATCGCTCATTGTTGATTCACTCTTTCCTTCATCCTTGAGTACTTCCATGCCCTGATTTGCTAGTGTGTAGGCTTCAATAGCACATAAGCTATCACCTTGTGGGGAGGGGCCTTCTTGGAGTACTTGATCTATGTCAACCCCTTCCCATTCATCTTCTAGCTTGAGTCCTATCTCCTCCCATTTATCCTTTGAGTCACTAGGCTCATCACGGTTGTACTCTTATCTTCCTTCATCATAAATCTTTGAGTTGTCAAACCGGTCGATCCATCCTTCATCTCCTTCTTCTCTTTCTTCTTCAAACATCTTTTGGATCGACTCTCCACTCATCTCTTGATCAAATATATCTTCAATTAGTTTGGCAACGTGTCGGCGTTCCTCCTTCCTTCGGTAGTTAATTAGTGGGGCGAAATCAACTTGAACCCAACCGGATTGAATGAACTCCGCCAATGGTCTAGCATTCCACATACTTCGGCCTACATTCATGTTAGTTTCAACATTTTTAACATCCGAAATGACTTCTCTTACCTTGGGAAGTGGATCTTCACTTTCTTGTATGGTCGGTTCATCTTCCTTGACCTTCGGTTCATCTTTTTCAGAAATTTCAGCAAGCACCTTGGGCTTGCTTTTGTCATTTTGCTCCTCTCGACAACATCTTTGCCAATCTTGTAGTGTTCTTTGTCCATTGCTTATCCTTTGTAAGATTTGTGCGGCTTCACTAATTGTTTTATCCATTATATCACCGCCTGCACACATGCTTACAAAACGAGACGAGTTAGGGGTTAGTGAAAAATAAAAGGTATGCAACATCAAGTCATCGGAAAATCCCAAGTCCGGGCCTCGCTCAAGTAGTTCATTAAAACGGTCCCATGCTTCATCGATTCCTTCATCCTCTCCTTGCTTGAAATTGAGCACTTGACTCCTTAAGTCTTGAACCTTGCTTATGGGAAAGAACTTCAAAAGAAACTTCTTCACTAGCTCATCCCAATTTCCTTTTGCTTCAACGGACGCAAGTGTGTACCATCTTCGCGCTTCATCTTCGAGAGAGAATGGAAAAAGATTCCACTTGAACCAAGCGGCCGGAACTCCTTTTTGTTGCACCGTGTTGCATAACATCGTGAATTCCTTAATGTGTCTATATGGGTTGTCATCCTCCAATCCTCTAAATGGTTTTGTCGCCACTAACTTGATGATTCCAGGCTTCACTTCGTAGTGGGTTTTAGCAAGCATCAAATCTGATTTTTGTATCTCAATGTCTTCCATTGACGGCATTGCTAGCTCCCTTAGCGACATCTCTTCGTCTTCCAATGGTGAGGTGAACAAATCCATCTAGGCACAAGAAAAGTAGAAAGAAAAACAAAAAAGATTTTTTTTCTTTTTTTAGAAAATAAGGGTTAGGTGTTAGTAATCAACAAAATTAATACTAGATTAAACGTAGCAAACTGGCTTGCTCCCCTGCAACGGCGCCAGAAAAAAGGGCTTGTTGATGGATAAAACTCGTATCCACCTACAATCCGCAAGCGTACGGACCTACACCTTTTTCACCACGGGATTCCCAAGGTTCTTATCAATCAGCGGAGCAAGGGGATTACTAGCGCTTAACCAAGTACTAATCTAGTTGACTAAGGAAACCTTTAAAGAGAGTATTAATCTAAAAGTAAAGACAATCTAACCTAAGTTAATCCAAGTTAAGTTGATCAAACAAACCTAGGGTTAAACTAGATGGTAAAGGGGTGAACACAAGAGAGTGAGTAAGAAAGATAAGCGTTCCCTCCCTAGGATCTAGGATAACATGGTATGCATCTACTACACGAAAGCGGTAAACCAATCTACTGGGGGTTGTGACCACGGTTTCACCCTTTCCCTCCTCTCGTACTGTCACTACGCGAAGGTATTCGTGACTAGACCTATGATGGTCACGGTATGTTGATGGAATCTATGGGAGTAGCGGATATCATATGCCCGAAAAACATGGTGGCCTACCTTAATCATCAAAGCATCATCAACATGAAAACAATAGATTGAAACCACGAATCAAGTAGCGATCACATAGCATGTATCTATCTAATCCTAGGGATGAACGAAGACATTACCCCATCGTCTTACACGGACTGAAGCACATAGGGGTGATGGAGACTCCGGAGAACGTCGTCGATGAAGATGGAGGCGATGGAGCTTGGGAACACCCCTAGGCCAGTGGCTTGGAGTCCTCCTCTTGCTTCCTTCTCTTCGCCGGCGTTGATCCTTGCGACGAGCTCATCTAACTCTCTCCATCATCTTGCGGCGGCGGTTTTCTGGTGATTGGCGTCGGTAGGATGATTTGTTCGATGTGGCGGCCGATGGCGGCGGAGGCAATAAATAGACGAACACCTAGGGCAAAGGGGGGACCGAACCGACCCCGGAGTGGGCTGGGTCGGTCGGCCCAGCCGGCCGGCCCGAGCCCATTTCGGCCGGTTCGGCCCCGGTTTCCTCCCCGGTTGCTTCTCGCGTGATCCCTTATTTGTGTGCACTTGCATGTGGGCCTTTGACGTTGTTTCCTTCACGGTTAAGGCTTGAATCCTTGCTATGCAAGCCTCGCTGTTTTCTGGTTGAGTCCCTGAAGACTTGCACGTTGACGCTTCGGTCCTCGGGTCATTTGGAGTCATGTTCATCGCGTGTCTTGACTCTTGTCGGGCTTAATGATCTTCTTCCAAAGTGCTTGGTGAACTTATCCCGAAAGTCTCCTCTTTAGCGTAGATTTCCTGCATAAACAACAAACTCCAAAATCGACATGCAAGTGTGAACTTGTTATATCATTAGTATGCCTAGTGGCGGGTTAGTTGCAAATCATAATCGAAACCAATGTATAACAAGTACTCTAGTTTGACAGAAATTCACCGTCAACAAGCCCCCGAGCCCGTGAGTGAGTTGAAGACTCGCTCGCGGGCTTTTATGCTTGATTGTAGCCGTTGTAGCTTAGGAATATTTTGGTGGGGTAGTCGTGGTCATCGTGGTTGTAACGGCTGACGAGGGCCCGGATTAGGGCCCCTTTGATGGCGAAATTATCTCCCTTAAAGACAGCAAGACATCCCAACACCATTGACAATGTGAAGGCCAAGATTGACAATGTCAAGGCAAAGATTCAGGACAAGGAGGAGAAAGGACCCTGGTCAAGACCCTCACTGGCAAGACGTCCAGTCTTTAGCCAGTTGGCTGCATCTCCGACTAGTTTCCCACTAGAGGAACCCTTCTCCACCTCACACGAGAAGTCTCCGCCTCGCACAAGGAGTCTCTGCCTCACACGAGAAGTCTCCGCCTTGCACGAGAAGTCTCCGCCTCGCACGAAAAGTCTCCGCCTCGCACGAGAAGTCCGGCTCCGACTAGTGCGTCGGCCCAGACACGCGACGCGAGCATCACCACCGACGCGTGTGGAGAAACGAATCTCCACGTCACGCAGGAACAACAGGTGGCGGCCATGCAGGCGGCCTATCCCGGCAAGAGCCTTAATGCAGGTCTGACCGGCTACGCGGCCATCACATCGCCATCATCTCCCACTCTGCCACACGCAAGACTCAGCCCGAGGCACTCAAGCACCCTCTACGACGCGCACAAGCCTAGACTTAGGCTCGGGCGTGGCAAGCTAGGCAAGTACTCGGGCAGACTAAGACAAGCCCAAACTACTCGGGGAGAAGGCCAAGCGTCTCGGAGTAAACAGTCCAACCCGGCCACACCCCCCCTGACAAGGCATCGCGACTTGGCTTCAATGCACCCCAACAGACAACGACGTACGACGGGACGTGCCAGCTGCCAAGCACTATAACTCTTTTTTACTTCCCCTTGTGCCCCTCCCCTTGTGACTATAAAAGGGAGAGGAGGCCAATGGTTACAAGGGTTAGACCTCCATAGGATCGAACACCATCTCCCGGGACCTGGGAACGAACTCCTTCTCCCGACCAGCTTGTAACCCCTATTACGAGCACACGTGGCTCAGGAACACGGCTGCAGCACACTGGACGTAGGGTATTACTCCTCGGAGGCCCGAACCAGTATAAATCTCACTGTCTCCTGCGCTAACCATCCGAGTCCGACGCACGATCGATAGAAATCTACTGCCGGTGGTAGAGAACCCCGACAGTTGGCGCGCCAGGTAGGGGCACATCGTGTGTCTCGATGAACTCCAGCGGATTGGATGGATCGTCGCAGGGTCACACTGACTCCTGGGACCACCCTACGCTTTGGCTCCCTCGGCTTCATCTACACCCGGCCGGTGGAGCCAGTCGCCGGGCGCACCTTCACCTGGCTACCTCGCTCCCAATGTCCTCACGGGGGCTGCGGGACGCGAGGCCTTCGTCCGAGGCTTCTCGGACGACGTCATCGCCGGCATGTTGGGGCCAAACTCAACACAGGAGCGTTTTAGGCTCGCCGCCTACTACCTCACTGACCTCGCCTTCCAGGCCAGCGGAGACGGACCGCTGGGCTGGGGAGAGTTCATGGAGCGGTACACCGCGATGTACCCCCATGGACAGCCCGGCCTCCCGGACGACCCGGTGACGGCCTACATCAACAGCCTTCACACAACCGGCGCTGCCCCTAGGTCTCCGACGACTCGGAGGGCACCGACCGAGCGACACCACAACCCCACGCAGGAGTGCAACGTCTGCGTGGACAATGCGTCGAGCAGCTTCGAATCGGAGCCGGCCCCGCGCCATCACCGCCGACGCCCAGCGGCGTGCGCGGCTCGATGAACTCGCGGAGGCAAGGCGCCAGTTTGATGAGGAGCAGGCCCTTCTACACCAAGAGCTCGGTATGGACGCTTCCGACTTGCGCTGGGCGTCGCGGGCCTGGCTCAGGGCGGCTGCGTCCTGCTCCCGGGATGCTCGAGACTGCTCCAGCTTGGCCTGGACCTCTGAAAGACAAGCAAGAACGAGAAGTCATGGAGGGCCCGAGAACAAGAGGAAGACGGGACCAAGGTTCAATACTCACTCTGGAGCTGCTCCGACGAACTCCTGATGGCACCCTCTTTTTCGATGACCTTGAGGATAGAGGTGTTGCGCTCTTGCTTGACCACCGCTAGCTTCACCACCATTTCGTCGCGGATCACACGCGCCCCTGCAACCATGGCCGATGAATCAGGGCCCGACAAGGAGCGAGCGGAAAGCCGTACAAGGAGAGGAGGAGACCGCCCAACTTACCATCAAGATCTTGCGACATCTTGGCATTGGTGTCATGAAGCCGCGCCGCCTCCTTGGTGCCCGCCTGGAGTTGGTTGGTGACCTGGGAGAATTGGCAGCTCGTCGTCGCGAAGTCCGACGTGGCCGTGCCCAGGTCACGCTCCCGCTCCGATACCCTCACCTCAAGGGCCGCCTTCTCACGAGCGGCGGTCTGGGCGGCATCTCGGGTGGTGGTCTTGGTCCTCTAGGCGTCCTCCTCTGCTGACGCTGCAGCTGCTCGGAGCTTCTCAATCTCGGCCTCGGCGAGCGCAAGCCTTGACGCCAGCGAGACCCGCTCGGTGGCAGCCATTTCAGCAGCAGTCTCGATGGTGGTGGCTCGGTCCTCCGCTGACTGGCGGGCGGCCTAGAGAGACATCCGCGCGGACGCCTCACTTGCCACGGCACCTGCCGCCGCCACCCAGGCCACGACGAGTTGCATCTCCAGATGAGTCTCCTCTGCACGAAGCTCTCGCACCTCGCGGGCACGTCTCCGACCTGAAGACTCGAGGGTCTGCCACCAACAAAGTAAAGGTCAGGGGCGCGCCTTGAGAACACCACAGAATTGAGAACTTAACCTTTGAATGAGAAAACTTACCGTGGTCGCGGGGAGGATGAGCTCATCAAAGGCGCGGCGTGCCCAGTTCATTCCACGCTCCAAGGTGTTGTGCACTGCAACCTTCTCGTCGTCCTTGGAGGTCGTCGCCGGACCCAAAAACGGCCGCCCATGGGGTACAGGCAAGCTTGAGGGCCCAGGCTTTACCGCTTCCTGCGGCCTGAGACAAGGACGCCCTCGTCCCCTCGACCTCTTGGATCTCCGGGGAGGCGGCCCTTGCCGAACCCTCGGGTGCGGCTCGCTCTTCGACGGAGGTGGCAGGCTTGTCAAGAGCGCGAACTTCATCAATGCTAGCAGCAACTGGTCAGGGTGGCGACGATCCCGCCTCTCCGACAACGGTCTCTGCCGCACCGGTCTCTGCAATGGCGGCTGGAGCTTCAGTAGCTTCCGCCGACTGGGGGAACAATGCTTTGTAAGGAATCGTATGCTCGTTAGCCTAAGAGGGGGAGGGGTGAATTAGGCAATCTAAAACCTTAACCTATGGCTTCACTACTTTTTCTCAAAGTAAACTAGAACATACTATCTCGATGTGCAACTAAGGTTGTTCTAGTGTGAAACTCCCATCCCAAAACAAGGTTTGCAACTTATAGCCAATCCTAGCAAGATACTATTCTGGGAAAGTAAAGGCAAGCAAAGATTGCAATGGAGTAAATGCGGAAACGTAAAGGGGATGAGAGGAAGCAAACTCTTGACACGCGATTTATCCCGTGGTATCAGTAGGCACTAAGCGATCCCTAGTCCACGTTGTTTAAGCACTCACACAAGAGTATTGCTTCCCGGTCACCAAGTCTCTCCCAAGAGCACCACTTGACTCGCCACAAAGGCTCGCCACTTAGGCACTCATCAAGCTCCCTTGGTCACCTTGATGCTGCCTCCACTAAGGAGCTTCTCCACTTAGGAAGGGGGTACCCACGTCCCCCGCACAAAGTGTCCTCGCCACTCCACACCAAGCCGGAGGGTCGAAGACGATTGCCGGTGAGCCACTTAGGCCCCAAGGCTTCCGGCGCACCTTGTACAACTTGATCCACTCAAGAATCACCTCACAAGGTAGGTACACCTTGCACTCACTCAGCTCTAAGCTAAGCCTAGCACTAAGCACACACACAAAGCATATGCAAGTCTAAGGATGAGCAATTAAGCACTTGGATGGATTGGATATGATCTTCTATGTGTCTTGAACTCCTCAGCACTTCCACATAATCTAGCACCCTCAAATGGGTGAGTGGAGGGGGTATAAATAGCCCAAGGCACTCAGCTAGCTGTTGGCTAACGGCTCACTGAAAAGTTGAACGTCGGATGAACCGATGGTTACTTTTCAGGAGCATCGGTTCATCCGGTGCCCCTCCCACATCACGTAGCCGTTGAAGTTCTCTGTGAGAACTGCACTGACGCTTTGCACCGACGGTACGTCGGTTCATCCGGTGCTGAAGACCCCACGGCCAAAACGTCTCTGTTAGCTTTCACATGACCGTCAAATAAACTACTGCTGACCCATTAGTTCATCTGGTGCTACTGCGTTGATCTTGGCGTGTCTCTGTCTTGTTTAAACTTGACGACCTGTTAGACCGACGGTTCCCTCCAATGGACTGTCGGTTCATCTGACGAAGCTGTCTTCTCTTCATCTTCTCTGCAACTCATCCGACGCTACTAGAAAATGGACCGTCGGTTCATCCGACGGTGCCTTAGTTTTTACCCAGTGTACCAACTCATCCGATGATTGCACTGACGCTTGCTATCTAGGTACTGTCGGTTCATCCGACGGTGTCCTTTCTTTTTCTTTCTCGTTTTTTACCCTTGAAAAATAGACTATCTTCTCAATTTTGGCATGTGGTATTTTGGTATCCTTGGCACCTAGAAATGTCTACAAAGACATGCAAAACAATATGGTTAGTCCCATTGATCATGTTGTCATGAATCACCAAAATCATACTCGAACTAATGGCATATGAGGCCATGTTCACTACAATCTCCCCCTTTTGGTGATTTATGACAACACAACCAAAGCAAGCATAAATTTGCAAGAATTTACAAAATTAGAACCACTTACACTTGCTTGGATGTTTACCACCATCCAAACTCCCCCCTAGATCAAACTTCCCCCTTTTTGATCTTCTCTTCCTATGTTCACACATAGCTTGCCTCTTCCACCTTGGAAACACTAGCTTTCTTTGGTCCCACATTCTCCCCCTTTGGAATAAAATCTCCAAAAAGATCCCAAAGCAAAAGTTCTCCAAGGAAATTTAGCAAGTCCTAGCAAACATAGCTCAAAGAGAAATGTTAAATACAAGGGAGAAAGTCGCATGAACCATGATCCATATGTATGATATAAATGAAGATACCACATGTGCGAATAACTAAGTTGGATCACAAGCTCAAGAGACTAGAATGATACAAACTAAGCTTTCCTTAAGTGTGTGCACAAAAAGATAGTGTGAAAAACAAGTGCACAATTTCAAACTTGTAAGACAAGGAAGCTTAGAGCCTATCATGCAAGGAGGTAGCTTAAAGGACAAGAGATAAGACAAATGGGTTCTTGTTACATTACCACTTGTAGATATCACTTGTAGTCTTTTAATCATTGCATACCTCCGGAGGGTTGATTCCTCTTTGCCTTGTTGGCATCACATTGAGATGAGCCACTTTGAAATGATATCACTAGATGACACCACTTGAAAGAGGCTTGCATAGGAGACACTTGGGATACCACAAGGATTAGGAATGTATGAGATCATTGTCTTTGAACTTATATAGAGACATAAGATCGCAAGGACATGACTCAATAGCATGAAGCTCATATTGCTATATTCACTCTTTTAGAGATGTTAGATCACATTGAGAATGAAATAGCATTCTCTTAGAATGAAATGCCGCACCGGAACGCGTTGTCAAACGACTACATAAGATAAACTTGAAACAATATTAGTCCCATAACCAAACCATAGGATGAGCTCCCCCTAAATGTGTGCATTTAGTGTTTGAATCACCAACCAAACGTATGCACATTGTTTATGACAACAAAAGGGAAGCTAACCCTATAGCTTGCTCATGATGCAAAGAGATATATATAAGAACATGCACCATGAAAGAACAAGTGTAGCTTTCCTACACACTAATCAAACCATGTAAGTTGCTCATGGGTTAGCACATGACACAAGCAACCTACCATATGTAAACATTGCAACAAATGCAACCTAAACAAGGTAATGGAGCTACAATGATACAAGAGATGAGTTATGGTTTCCATTACCTCAATCGGGGAACTTGGGCAACACATGTCCAATTTGCAAGCTTGGCTTATAGGCTTGAATTTTCTCATCTTGATTATGCCAAGCCTCCCAAGTCCCCGCTTTCATGGCCTTCAAGTGGCCTTCAGAACCCAAACCAATCGAGGCCCCTTCATGTTGGTGATGACTTCCTTGGGCACCCAAATGGGTTGGTTCCTACCCCGCTCTTCATCTTCCCAATCTTGTGAGCAACCACCTTGCCATTTCCCTTCTTCTTGATGACGTAGGTGTTTCTATTTGTCTTGTTCTTGCGGTTGGGCTTGGTGAAGATGAGGGAGATCTTGATGGTGGGGTTCAACTTCTTCTTTACGCCCTTGTCCATCTTCTTGACAAATTGAGGGCATTTGTAGAACTTGTGCCCTTCTCCATGACACTTGTAGCAAGTCACGGTTGCACCCTTCTCAAGCTTCTTAACCATGGGATCACGATTATCTTGAGAAGATTGGACTTTGCTCTTCATGTCTTGAGAGATGTCCACTTGTTCCTCATCGTTCTTGCCCCTGCCAGCAAGCTTGCCAACCTCTCTCGGAGCCATTTCACTTCTTGCTTAAGCTCATCATTTTTCTTGCTTATGAGGGAATCACATGTTTCGACAACAACATTCTCATTGCAAGATGGTGAGCAAGATTCATCAATTAAATCAATGCAAGAAGTTGAAGCATCTACCTTGGAAATAGGAATTGCACAAGTGATAGATGATTCATCAAGCTTAAAGGAATTACTTGTTGATCTTGGCGCGTCTCTGTCTTGTTTAAACCTGACCACCGGTTAGACCAACGGTTCCCTCCAATGGACCGTCGGTTCATCCGACGATGCTGTCTTCTCTTCATCTTCTCTGCAACTCATCCGACGCTACTAGAAAATGGACCGTCGGTTCATCCGACGGTGCCTTATTTTTCACCCAGTGTACCAACTCATCCGATGATTGCACCGACGCTTGCTATCTAGGTACTGTCGGTTCATCCGACGGTGTATTTTCTTTTTCTTTCTCGTTTTTTACCCTTGAATAATAGACTATCTTCTCAATTTTGGCATGTGGTATTTTGGCATCCTTGGCACCTAGAAATGTCTACAAAGACATGCAAAACAATATGGTTAGTCCCATTGATCATGTTGTCATGAATCACCAAAATCATACTCGAACTAATGGCATATGAGGTCATGTTCGCTACACGCTTCCCGACTCTCACTGGCTGGTGGCGGCGCGGACGCATCTGCGGTCGACTCCATATTGGTCGAGGGCGCCTTGAGAGCCCCACCTGTCACCTCCACTACAACATCGGGGATGAAGCCGCCGGCGCGCTCGTACTCTTGCAGCGCCTTCGAGACCTATGTGATCGTGTCCATGATCGACGGCTCGGCGAGCATTCGCTCCGTCGCCACCTCTAGCACCTTCTCTGGGAGTTGGGGCACTTCAAGGTCGATAACCCCGACATCGGGGAAGTCAATGTACTGGCACGTCGCCAGTTCCATCACCTCCTCGACGGTGACTGCGCCGACGGCCGAGGAAGTACCCGCTGCTTTCGCGGCCGGGGAGGGCTCCAGTATCTCCACGAACGGGGAAGGCTCTGTGTCAGATGGTGAGATCTAGACAGCCCACGGGGGTGCTAATCCCAGTGGTTTAGTTGTTCAGTGGGGTGGAATCTAAGGCTAAGAACTCGAAGGTCGCAGACGAGTACGCGGAACACAGAGGACACTGCGAGTTTATAATGGTCGGGCCTTCGGAGAGTAAAACCCTACGTCCAGTTCTTCGGTTTGTAATGCTGGAGGATTGCGCATGTTGTACAAGGGGTCGCCTCGCCCGTCTTATATCGGTAAGCGGATGAGGTCGGTTCCCAGACTCCTGGCCGGTTATGACTAGGAGACCTAAGTCTACGTACACATCTTGCCATATCCCGTCGATCTGCCTTGGTCGAAATCCACTGAGGTCTTGTCTTGTACGCCAAGTCTTGAGATCATGATGAATTAGGTCATCTGGGAAATCTTTTGGAAGGTCTTCAAGAGGTCGTGTGGGCTGCCAACTAGGTCGGTTGGGCCCACTGACAGGTCGGCAGGTCTTCTGGTAGGCCGGACCCACTTGTCGGGGACGACCTTTAGCCTGGTCGGTGGGGACCCAGGGGTACCATGTCTCACAAGCCCCCGAGCGAGGTGTAGGCGCAGCGACCTTAGAAAGGTCATGACGAAGTCATAGAGCTATCGACAGGTCGAATAGCATGCACGTCGGTCAAAAAAGTAAAATAGGATAAGTTCATCTTAGCAGCCGACCTGTTTGTAGTCTTGCCGAACGAAGAGAGGTCGAGTGACGACCTATAGGAAGCAAACTTCCAATAGATCGAAACAACGATGAAAAAATTCAGAGGGCATCGAAAATGCACTCATAGAGTAGTATCCGAGTATCATGGCGGGCAGGATGGCCGGTATGATGATCCAAAAAAGAAAGAAGAGAAAGTAGGTCGAGTAACGACGTGATGAGAAATGAGTTTCCCAATAGGTCGGTACGACGAGGAAAACAAGAGGGCGTCAAAGACGCACTCGTAGAGTAGTCCCCAGCATTGAAGCAGGCAGCATGGCTGGTTTGATGCTAAAAAAGCGAAGAAAACTGAGTCATGGTCTTGATTGAATGAAGTGTGGAGAGACCCAGATCTCCTAGCATAGCTGCAAGGAGTCTGTCAGGGCCGACCTCGAGGAGGCCTCTTAGGCGTACCGACCTAGAAGAGGTCTCAAATCGACGATGTCTAGTATCTGGGGATACCCAGTAGGATTTTGAAAGGTGTGTTGACTGAAGAAGGCGTCGATGATGTCGTAGCTAAAGTTGCGATGTCCGGAACAATTGCTGATGAAGCCATGAAAGTATGTAGATCTTGAACGTATGGAGTGTAGAGACATCTAGATATCTTGCATAGCTGCAAAGAGTCTGACAGAGCCACTCGAGGCATGCCGACCTTAGGAAGGTCTCAAGTTGGAAGCGCCCAAGTATCTGAGGATACTTGGCAAGACCTACTTGGCAGGATCATTAGGCGCGCACCCCACAGGGAGGCCTTCATTCCCGACGTAAAATCCCGGGTGCATGGAACAGGCTGGCAGGGCTACAAGAGCACACCGACCCTAGAAGGTCACGCATCCGTGGCACCCAACTAGGTTGGCAGGTCCATAATCATACTGAGGTATTGCAGGACCTAAGTATTAAGGCACGCTGACCTCAAGGAGGTCGTTTTGGTGTCCAGATGATCAACATAGCTGCTAACCATCCAGCGGAGCCATCGTGCTAAGGTATTGGCGACCTCAACAATAGGCACACTGACCACAGGGGTTTGACGTAATCGCAGATCTTCGTGATGCTTCTAATCTCCATGGTACTTGTAGGTCTCCAGGCGCCCAGACGGATCTGGCAGAGCAGCGAGGCATGCCTACCCCGGAAGGTCTTCAATTGAACCTACGACCATTCTGCTCAGGGAACAGAAATATAGGTTGGTTGGAATAGGTCCGTTTTCATGCAGAGCCATAGCAGGTGCAAATAAAAGACATCAGGTCGTAGAGGTAGGTCGTGAAGTTGTCGTCGAAAGGAAGCTAAATTGGGGTGCTGAGCCATCTGACACAGGGTCAGTTTTTTTGTCTTGTAGTGTAGACTGCAGAGTCACGGGTCAACAGTGGTTGGAGATTCCCTTGCCACTTAGAAAACGACAAACTGCCCACTGATCGAGGGAGCTACTGTAGCCATGTGACCTCTGCGGCAGGGCTTAGGCATCATTGATGCACTAGCGACAAAGGACGTCGTGAGACAGAGAAATAAAGTCATCGCCTTAATCGTGCACATGACTGCAGGTCCTAGTATCACGTGGTGACAGTGTCATCACTTCGCCAGCTGCCTAGGGCACGACTTCGGCTATAAATAGCACCATGAAACTGAAGGAGGCAAGCACCAAGAATTGTTGAGCTATGAAACTGCAGAGTAGTAATCTCACCATGCCATGGGCATGTATTCGTCCACTAGATTGTAGAGTCTTGTACTTGTAGAAACTTGGAGCTAGGAGGACTCTCGCGAAGTGCAGGCAACATCTCCATCCTCTGAGCCCTGCCTCTGCGGGTATCAGGTAGAGTTTGGAGGTGATGCTGTTCGAGATGGGGATATAGCAGGACGTCACTGGTGAGCATCGGTTGCTCACTGGGACTTGGAATCCCACGCCGAAGAGCAAGCTCGTGTCTCCATTCCAATAGTTTGGACCGAGCATGCTTTAGGTTGCGCACTGTCCTGCAGCTATCCCCCGCAAGGCTATCATCGTGGTCCTAGTGCTAGGAGAAATTTCGCGACGTGCTTTTACTTCGGTAAAGTAGGTCGTGGTGATTGCTCTGGGTGGCCCAGGCCTTGTAGTATGTTTATCTTGTGTGTCAGGTTCTAGATCCAATGAGGTCGCAGGCGACTTGTGTACCTTCAGATGGTCCATGTAATGTTCGCTCTCTTCTATCATGTACTTGGTCGATTTGACACGATGATATGTCAAAGTCCTAAATTAATGTGATGTGGGGGCTTGTTAACTTGTTTACCATCAGGGCAACCTGATGATAACTTGTGGCCAGCTAACGACATAAACTCGGAGTTTAGGTCGTGGCTTTAACCAATCGGCGATGAACCGCCGAAATCTTCTCGCAAACTTCCCGGAATAGATTCTTTGGGGTGTGTTGTACGGCAGAAGGAACTGCAACGGGAAGATTCAGTGGACCCCCTATAAATAGGTCGGCGTGAGGCGGGGTTGACCCCATTCCTCTTTCTTCTTCCTCCCGTCGCTCTCACTTCCACCGCCGCAGCCTTCCCGCGATCCTGCGACCACCTTGCTTTCGTGCGCGCACTTCCATCCAAACCCTAACTCCGGCCAGCCACACGCTTGCACCACCGCTCCACGCCGCGCTCCTCTGCGCATGCACGTTAAAACTCTCTGCACCATTAGATCCAGAGCAAACCCTAGCGACGAAATGGCGGCGGTGGCGGCTACCATCCCGGACCCGCAGGCGACGTGGGTCCGGTCGACGATGACCGAGACCAAGATCTAAGCTTTGGTGAATTGCGGGCTGCTCCAACCCAAGGAGGAGGTGGAATGGAGGGCCGCCGCTGGGGAGCAGTTCCCGAGCGAAGATGTCAAGGAGCAAGTCGTCTCCGCGTCCTTCTTCGAGCGGGATTTCAACCTCCCCGTGGGGGATTTCTACCGCGGTCTGCTGTACTACTAAAAGATGGAGCTGGTACATCTTGTTCCTAACTCCATTACTGTAGTGTCGACATTTATTCACTTCTGTGAGGCGTATTTGGGGATATCGCCTCACTTCTTGTTGTGGAGGTACTTGTTCCGCGTTAAAAGTATTGGCAAAAGGTCGGGGCCAGTGGGGTCTGTGATGTTTTCCTTGAGGTTGGGCCTCAAGGTAGAATGGATAGACACTGACCTCCCCGACAACACTGTTGGGTGGAGGTCGGAGTGGTTTTACATCGTAGATCAGCTTCCTGGGCTTCCACGTCATACTGGCCATAAGCCAGTGAAGATAAATGAGTGGGATTTAGGTCTGTCATCCCGTGACCTCGAGGATCTCAAGGGAGTCCTAGAGCTCGTCAACAACATGAAAAAATGCGGGGTGACAGGGGCTGCGGTCGCCAGGTCGTTTTGCCGGCGGATGATCCAACCGATCAAGGATCGGGTTCACCCAGCGTACGAGTACTAGGGGCAGTCCGACCCCACACGTGAAGTTAACCACAAGATTTCCGAGGAGATGGTGGCCAAAGTCTCCCAGATGTACTCTGGGAAAGTGAAGGTGAAGAAGTGCTCTAAGGCACACTTGTTGAAGAGGCTGGCTGACCTGGTAAGATCCTGAGGCTTACTTTTAGGTCGTATGCTTCGTTCATTGTTTATTTACATCGTGTGATGTCTTGGTCGTTGTGCTTCTTGCAGGAGTGTGAGCATCAGATGTGGTGCCCCGCGCCCCTTCTTGCGGGCGAGCTGCACCGGAGGAAATTGACATCAGACAAGTATAAGCCTCCAGCAGGTCATCTGCTGGAGTTTTATGAGTCTGACTTGTCGGTGGAGGTTGACGAAGACACCGATGCTGAAGCCGGAAATGATGCCAGGGCAGGCTCGGGCGCTGGTGGCGTCGCGAAGCGCAGGACTAGGTCGGCAGTGGGGAAGCAATCGGCTTCAGCCGCTGCTGCTGTTTCTGCGGTGAAGGCCGCAGAAAAGAAGAAGAAGAGGAAGAGGAAGGCCGCTTCCCCTCCGGCAGTTTTTACACCGTCGATTCTGACACCCCTCTCTCGGGAGGTCGAGTCAGAAGACGAGGAGGAGGACGAGGCCATCGAAGAGTTGCCGGTCACCGAGGATCGACCGGCAAGGAGGTCGGAGAGCCCTGCGGGAGCTGGTACAAAAGATGTCGGAGGATGCCCTCTGACGTGGTTTAGAAGCGCAGCGGACTAATGGAGCAACGCAGGCAAGGATACCTGCGGCAATTAAGCCTCGGTTGTTTAGGCCGAAGCTTCGAATCCCGGTTGCTAGGAGGTAAAGTCTTGAGAGCTCAGTCTTTTCACTTGTTGCTGTGCTATAAATGCTTGTCTTGATGAGGTGTCTACTGCGTAGGCCGGTGGTGGAGCCACTGGGTGACCTGGGTGCCCCGGCTTCTCCTTCCCGCACGAGGTCGCCTGACCCAATTGTCGTGGGGGAGGCTTTAGCTGATGATGCTCGCACCACCACTCTGCCGTGGGGAGCAGTTGAGAGTAGGGCGGTTTCTCTGCGTGTAGCGGATTCAAGGGTGGAGACTCCCCCGCGTGCTGTTGAAGCAGGAGAAGGAGATTCTGCTGGGGACGTCAGAGCGATGACCTCCCCAAGAATTCTTGACATTGACCCCATCGGTGCACAACCTACTGGGACTGAGGACCTGGTCAGGGACCAGCCTCAAATTGATCAAGCGCCAAGAAGTCTAGGAACATCTGGCGCACAGGTACCTCAATCTTCGTCTTCGAGCCCAAGGCTACCGTGACAGGAAATTAACTGGAATCGCACCCCTTGGCAGGATGACATTTTTGAAGATAACGAGGATATGCAGGCCTTGCGGACCAGCATTGTTACTGTATCATCCTTGAATTTGTGTGTATGTAAAATTACGGGATTTGAAAAAACTTGAATTGATGTTGAGTGTCAATGAAACTAATAAGGATGCCTTCTTGTCCTCTTCCCTAAACTAATAGAATTTATTTTCAAGTCAATCAATAACTCTAGGATGTAAACTATGCTAGTGTGAGAAGTTGGGATTTTTATTTGGATTTTATTCGAATTTATTTGTGTGGATTCTAATTTGAATTAGATGTTTTATAGGATTAAGGAAAATAGGAAAACCTTTCCCTTCCAGTTTGGGCCGCGGCCGACCAAACGGCCCGCATTCCCCTTTCGGCCCAACTGCGGCCTGCACACACCGCCACCAACCGCTCCCCTGAGCCAACTGCTGACTAGTGGGGCCCGCCGTGCGTCACGATGATGTCGCTGTCGTCATCGTCCGTTTTCCCCCTTTTGCTGATGCCGGCGCCAAAGCACGGCCACGCCGCGCATGGCCGCCGTCGTGATGCGCCCCGCGAGCCACGCTGCATCTCCGCCGTCCACGTACCCCCGCACCGCGCCTCGTCTATAAGAAGCCGCCACCACAGCCCTGGGGGAATCTTAACCCTAGCCGCCTTGGGGGAGATCCTCCCCTGTCCACGCCACCCTCTTACCGGACGAGAAGGAGAAGGAGGGGGAGAAGAGGAGGGGAACCCGGAGGCCCGCCACGTGTACACCGACGCCGCTGTGAAGACCCGGAGGCCGCCCTGGGACTCCAGTACGCCGAGAAGCAGTGAACTGCGATGCGCCAGTACCCTGCATCCTCTACGTCGCGCTGCCGACTCCTCCCTCGCCGCCGACCCTGCTCCGCTTCCCTTCACCGACGCCTGCACTTCGGCCCATGGCCACTCAGGTGAGGAACGGTCGCTCCTCCCCTCTGTGAAGCCCGACCATTGAGCCAGGGGCAGGAACGTCGTGCCCAGAACACCGCCGCGCCACCGTGCACGTGCTGTGTGATGCTGGACATCGAGCCAGGCTGGGAAAGATCGCTTCTTGCAGGTGCCGCTGCTGTCTTCGACACACGCGCAACCCCGCTAGCCACCCTTTCTTCCTCGATCCGCGTTTCTCCTATCCCGGTCACCGTGCCGCTGCCGTTGTCCCGGTTGTCGCCATGGACGAGGCCACGATGTGCGCACGTACGCACCCGCGCTTGTGTCCACACACCTGTGCACCCGCGCACACATTCGCCTAGGAGGGGTCAAATCCCGGCCCCCTTTTCTGACTGTTCTTTCGTCGAGCTGAGCTCGCCGGCGTTTCGCTGTGGCGAGCCGAGACATCACCCTTTGTGGTGTAGTTCCACCCAGTGGTGTGAGCACCGGGTCGTTCTTGGTTTCACACGCCTGTTCTTGTGCATACACGCTCGGTCTCTCGCCGACACCGGCTACCCTAGCTGTGCCGCCGAGACCCCGTTCCACCGTGCGCGGGCGCGCCTAGCCGCTGTCCCATGTCCGTGCCGAACCTGAGAGGGGGGCTTCCATGCTTGCGTGGCCGAGCATCGCCCTGCACTCGCGCTCTCCCTTACGCTGGCACTCGGGATGGGATGCCGCAGGCAACCCCAGCCTCACCGTCGACGACACGTCGTCCGCCGCCGCACCGGGCGTGACCATAACCTCGCCACGCCAGCTATCCTTTTCCAGGACGCACCTTTCCTGTCCCTTGTGAACCATTTGGTTCCCGTGAACCTTGCAGTGGGGCTGGCTGTCTAGCCGTTGACCCTCCTCGCCGGCGGCGATGCTTGCTGAGCCACAGCCTTCGTTGGGGCATTCCATCGAATGCCTGAGGCGTCGCCCCTGAGACCAAGGATTGCTCGATGCACACCTCGGGCTACACGTCAATCCAGCCTCAATCGATCCCGTGGATTTGATGCGGTCGTTGTCGGTGCGGAAAGTAGTCCCGACACTAACTAGTAATGAGCGCTAAGATCTGCCTCTCGATGTCCGATGCTAAGCAATTAAGGACACTTGGTTTATCCTGGTTCCGTCCGGGGCCGTATGTCCAGCAGCAGTGTGCTCGGGGCACTGTATTTCTTGCACCGTGGTGCTCGTAGAGGGGTGGCTACAAGCGAGGCGGGAGAGGAGGCGTGGCCTTCAAGTCCCAGAGGTGGTGATTGAGGCAAGTGCCAATATCGTGGGGAAGGCAGAGAGCACATGAGTGACTACTGTCCGTCGCCTCGTGTCTGTCCCCCGCGGCTGGGGGGCTGCCCCTCCTTTTATAGGCCAAGGAGAGGGCAGTTAACATGCATGCCGCACTATTTCTACACGTGTTGCGGTATGGCGAACAATGCAGTAGAGTTGATGGCCGTCCTGGCGAATCTTGCTGCAGTCGCAGCGTCGTGGCGCGTCCTGTGCCCGAACAGGAGCGGCTTCGAGGGTAGAGGCATAGTGGTTGACCGGAGCGGCTCCGAGAGGGATCGAGGGGGCCGTTGACAGTGGCCCGTACGAGGTACAGTGGCAGGCGTGACGACGTCCCGTCCCCGCGTGCTCAATAGCGTTGGAGTAGTTGTAGCAGTGCGCGGCGTGGCGCGACGGTGGTAGGGATGGCCGTACGGGGCTGACAGCGACGGGGATGGTGCTGCAGACGGCCTGGCGTCATGGTTTGACCCTGCGTAGTCACGAGAAAGGGGTTCGAGGGTGTTGCTGGCGGGAGCCGCGCGCGGCACAGCGGTCGAAGCAGCGACGTCTTGTCCCTGTACGTCCCAACAGCGCCGGGATGTCGCCACAGCGCCCGGCGTGGTGCTGCAGTGACGGGGATGGCCGCACAGGGCTGACAGCGACGGGGATGCCCGACCCCGCCGGCCCGACGTCACGGTGAGTCCTGCATAAGCACGTAGAAGATATTCGAGGGTCTTGCCGGCCCCCCTTCGAGGGCGCGGCGTGTTAGCCGTACGGGGGCAGGCGGCATAGTGTCACGAAGTTGACACTGGCCTCGCCGCACAGTGCTGAACAGCGGCATGGATGGCCTCCCCCCGGGAGTTGGCGAAACAGCGCCGAGGCGGATTCCCGGGCGCGTCAGAGTAGTGGCGCGACCCGCTGCGTCAGAGCATTAAATGCCCGTACACGCGTGCGGGAGCAGGTGCGCGCGGGGGCGCAGGAAAGGCGTGTGCGGGTGCCCTCGAGTGGAGCGGGCCCTGCCCGAGGGGGTGCCCAGCCCTCGAGCGAGGCGGACCTCATTCGAGGGGCTGGTTGAGCCCTCGAGCGAGGCGGACCCCGCCTGAGGGAGCGTCTACCCCTCGAGCGAAGAGGACTTCACTCAAGGGGCGTCGGCTGCGTCGTCCTGGCGGGCCGCGGGGGCCACCAGGATCGTGGTGGTGCTGTGTATGCATGTTAGGTGTGTAAGTTGATTTGCATTTGCGTTTTTGCAGGTTTTAAGCGGGTTTCCCCTGGTTATTTAAGGGACCCTTAGGGCTGTCCCCGACAGTAGCCCCCGAGCATCTGCGGGTGTTTCCGTTAGGATCCCGCAGGTGCTGAAGTCTTCTGATAGGAAGTTCTTCCCTCCTGGTTGCCAATGTCTTTCCATGGGGCCGCGTCAGCGGACCCGTGGGTCTAGCCCCCGAAGCCCTGCAGGAGCATGAGTGCTCCTGCAGGGGTTTTTTCGCGAGTTTTTACCGGTGTGCGGGGCATTTGTTTCAACCGGCATCGGCAGTATTCCAGCCGGCCTCGGTCGCACGCGCATGACCGGTGATTCTCACGTTCGGTGCACCCCAGGAGGTGTAGCCGTGCGTCGAGCCCTCGAGCCTGGGCCCATTCGAGGCGATTGGGACGAGCTCTCCGTCTTGTTCTAAACGCGTCCTCGCCGTCCCTCCGTGGGACGGAGGGTGAGGTCTCCACAACCCCCATCGATCGGGTCGCGAATTGCGGATTCCTCATTGAGCTACTAGTGGGTGGTTCAAGTAGACGCCCATGCCTCGTTCGATAAGGGTAGGCTCGTGGTTCGGAGACTCGTCCATTAAAGCGCTTGTGTGGGTTTGCTAGGTGGGGCTCGGTCCCGTTCGCTAGGGACCGAGGGCGCGGAAGCTCTCCCTCGGTGGGATCCCCCCGACTAGCTGCCCTCGCTGGCTCTCGAACACGACATGTGGGGCGACCTCGAGCCGGTGGGCTCGAGGAAAGGCTTGAATGCGCGCGCCCTCGTCGTCCCTGACTCTGGTGATCTGGGGCACCTGTTCGAACCCTTCGAGAGTCAGGTTCCGAACCCCTGATCAGTAGGTCCGTCACGGGGTGGCATCTAGGTGCCCCCCGTCCTTTCGCATCTGCAGGCTTTGAGGGTTCTCAGCTGTGCCGGCCCTCGAGCCGCTGATCAGTAATTCTTCACGAATCGAGGGCACCTGTGGCGCCCGTTCGCTTTGAACGTGTTTCGAGGCCACTGGTCGGTAGTCGCACCCTTCGAGGGTCAGATTTTTTGAGCGTGGGGCTCGGGCCGCTCGAGGGTCGTCCTTACTGGGTAAGGGACCGGGCCATTAAATGCGCGCAGTCGCGGCCGCAGTCTCGCGCCGCGGGCGCGCCTTTCGTGCGCCGTGGCCGCGCGCGTAGTGGCGACGTGGGCAGGCGGACGTGACCGCCTGCCGCGGCCGTTCGGTTACCGTGCCGTAATGATAGCGTGCATGCAGGCATGCGGCTTCCTCGGTCGTGGTGGGTCCCTCCCGTCAGCGACCAAGATTTTTACCTGCAGTTAATGCGCGCGCGGGGAGTGCGCTCCGAAGAGCACGTCCCCGTGGACCTATAAATCATATAGAGGGAGGCGAGGCGAGTCGTTACCTCTCACACTTAGTGTTCGCCGCCCTCGCCCTCTTGCGCTTCCGCTCCAGAGCCGTACTTGCTCTCTTGCCATCACACAACTCTCGCCTCGTGTTGCTCCTCCACCGACCCGCATGGCTCCTCCCTAGCCCATCACCATCATCGACCTGCTTCCGTGGCCGCGCTCGACGGCGACGATGCTCTCCCTGAGCGAGTTGGTGACCGCCGGCCAGCTCGCGGCAAATGAAGATGGACGTCCCGCGGTGTGGATCGTGCCGCACCCGAACGAGCGGGCGCCCAACCCGCCGTACGGCTACGTCGCCAGCTTCATCCGCTTCCACGAGCGGGGCTTCGCGGCGCCGGCGAGACGCTTCATGCGCGCGCTGTGCTATCACTATGGCGTGGAGCTGCACAACTTCACGCCGAACGCGATTTCGCAGGCGGCGACATTCGTCGGTGTGTGCGAGGGCTTCTTGGGGATCCTGGTCAACTGGGATCTCTGGGTTCACCTTTTCCGCGCGGAGCTCCACACGCTAGCGACGCCGGAGCCGAAGATGCTGCGTTGTGCGCGCCGACGGCATGACAATCGCGCTGCGGAACACACGCAGGGAATACTACATTCCCTGCACGATGACCTCCAACGACACGGAGTGGGAGCGGGGGTGGTTCTACCTCCGCAACGAAGGCGCCGGCCTCCCCTCCTACTCCGGCAAGGTGCTGAAGGACAGGGCCGACTCCTGGCACCACGGGGTTTCCCCGCCGTCACACCAGACGCGGCTGGACTCGCTCCTGGCCGCATTGAAGGCCCTGGCGGACGGCGGCTTGACCGCGGGGTGCGTCCTCGCGAACCTCCATTACCGGCGGATCGTCCCTCTGATGGAGAGGCCGCTCCGCATCTTTGAGATGCACGAGGATGCGGACCCCGTCGCGCTGGCGCAGTCGCGGCTGCTGCCAGACCTCTTCCCGCGGGAGTACGCGGCCACCCGGGCGCGGCGTGCCATCGACCTCAGGGCCGCCCGGAGCGATGACGCGGTCCTCGGGGCGTTCGCCATGCTTCTCGTCGGCCCACTGGTGAGTGGAGTTCCGCCCTTTCTTGTTGTGCCGGTCCGCGGGATGTTGGCGTGTTTTGAGGCCTCGTCTGCTTCCTCTGTTTTGTAGATAAGGGCCGTGAATGCCGCGCGGTCCGACCCTCTCACGCCCCGGTCCCGAGCGCGCGCGCGGCGCAGCGGCGGGAGCAAGAGCGGGCGGCCCGCAAGAAGGAGTGGAGCATCCGGCGACGGGAGCACCGAGAGCAAAGGAGCGAGGAGTTTCGGCTGCGCGAGCAGCAGGGGCTCTCCTCGCCTAGGATCGAGGAGTAGTCGTCGTCAGGTGTTGTGGGCTCATCCGCCCATTTCCCTTTCTTCTGCTCAAAGAGACATTTCTTTACGGCTGAGAAGATTTGCCCATTGGCCCTTTCTACTGCGCCGTTGGACTGGGGGTGGTACACGGATGCGAAGCAGAGCTTCGTTCCAATTGATCGACAGTACTCCCTGAAATCTTGGCAGTCGAATTGTTTTCCATTGTCAACAGTGAGCTCTTTGGGTACTCCAAATCTGCATATAATTTGCTGCCAAAAGAATTTTCTGATGGTTGCTAAGGTGATGGTAGCGAGAGGTCTTGCCTCAATCCACTTGGTGAAGTACTCGACTGCTACAACTGCAAACTTGAAGTTGCCCTGGGCAGTGGGAAGCGGTCCAACGATGTCCATTCCCCAGCGCTGCAGCGGCCAGGTAGGCGTGATAAGTTGCGATGGTGCGCCAGGCCTTCGCTGGTGCTTTGCTGCAAACTGGCAGGCCTTGCAAGTTTTTACGATGTGCTCCGCATCCTTTATGGCCATTGGCCAATAGAAACCCTGCCTAAAGGCTTTTCCAGCCAGAGCCCTCGCAGCTATATGCGAGCCGCACATCCCTCCGTGGATCTCCCTCATGAGCTCAATGCCTTGGTCTTGAGAGATACATTTAAGTAATGGTGCACACACTCCCAGTTTGAACAGGACGTCGTCCTTGAGGATGTAGCCCTTGGCCCACGCCTGCATTCTTTTGAGGTCATGGGTTTCGATCGGCTCATAGTGTCCGCGGAGGAAGGCGATTATGGGGGCTCTCCAATCCAAACTAGCAATTGCATTGACTGTGCTAAGCGGCTGCTTGTCTGGCTTTGTGGACGGGGCGGTCAGGACTTCGAAGAATACGTCTGGAGGCATCGCCTCCCCCCTTGCACCTCTCTTGGCGAGCTCGTCGGCTTCGCCGTTGCTTTTTCTAGGCAAATGCTCGACGGTGAAACCCCGAAAGTGCCTTTCCATTTTGCGCACCTCCGCGAGGTACTTGACTAGCTCCGGCTCCTTGGCCTCACTTTCCTTTTCCACATGGTCTTTGATGACCTTGGCGTCGCACTTGACTAGGAAGTTGCTGGCCCCCAGGGCTCTCACTTTGCGAAGGCCCAACAGTAAGGCTTCGTACTCAGTGGTATTGTTGGTGCATCTGTCGGATGGGTCCTTGTAATCTAGCCTCGCGGCGTATCTTAGCTTGATACCCGTCGGGGAAGTGATAATGGCTGCAATGCCAGCACCTTTGTGCCCCCAGGCTCCGTCACATATGATTTCCCAGATTGGCACCAGCTCTTCGTCAGCGGTGACATTGCTAGGTGAAGTCCAGTCTACGATGAAGTCTGCTAAAACTTGGGATTTTATTGCCGACCTCTTTCCGAAATCTATTGTGTACTCTAATAACTCAGTTGCCCATTTGGCGATTCTGGACGAAGCCTCCTTGTTGATGAACAGATCATTTAGAGGTTGATCTGTGAGCACGGTGACTTTGTGAGCCTCAAAATAATGCCTGAGCTTCTGCGTGGTCATGATTACTGCGTAGGAAATTTTCTCTAGCTCTGAGTAGTGCAGCTTTGACCCTGCCAGGGCTTCGGAAACGAAATAAACCGGGGATTGGAGTTTGCCTTTTTCAGTCTCGACCTCTCGGACCAGAGCAGCGCTGACCGCGGCCTTTGAGGCGGCCACGTAAAGGAATAGTGGCTCCGACGGTGAAGGTGGGGATAATATTGCCATCGTTTCGATGTAATCTTTGAGCTCGGCGAAAGCCTTGCTTTGCTCAGGGCCCCATTCGATTGCGCCTTTGCCCTTCAGCGCCTTGAAGAATGGAAGGCTTCGCTCTGCAGATCTTGAAATAAATCTGTTCAAGGCTGCCACTCGACCATTCAGTTTCTGAATGTCCTTCTTCGTTTCGTCTTGGGCTCCTCCATTTCTCTGATTGCTTTAATCTTGTCGGGGTTGGCTTCAATTCTTTTGGCGGAAATGAGGCACCCCAAAATTTTTCCTTTCATGACCCCGAACACGCACTTCTCTGGGTTTAGCTTCAAGCCGGCCCGCCTCATGTTGGCGAAGGTCTCAGCTAAATCATTTACATGACTGGCCCGGTTGGAACTTTTGACGATGAGGTCATCGACGTAGGCCTGAATGTTTTTGCCAATCTGCAGCTTAAACACTGTTCCGGTCATTCTGGTGAATGTTGAACCCGCATTTTCCAGTCCTTCCGGCATACGAACAAAGCAGAAGGTTCCGAAGGGTGTAATGAAACTGGTTTTCTCCTCGTCCTCCTTCGCCATCCAGCACTGGTGGTATCCAGAGAAACAATCCAGCAGGGACAAGATCACGGCGTTGGCCGCAAAATCCACCACCTGATCCATTCGTGGTAGTGGATAATTGTCTTTTGGTGTGGCTTTGTTGAGATCAGTAAAATCGGTGCACATGCGCCACTTGCCGTTCTTTTTCTTGACCGGCACCGTGTTGGCCAGCCATTTGGGGTACATGACTTCGCGGATGACAGTAGCGTCAAGCAGCCTCTGGACCTCTGACTTGATAGCTACCACCTTGTCATCAGACATCTTTCTTAACTTCTGTTTACGTGGCTTGACCAACGGGTCGATGTTCAATTTATGCTCGATGAAGCTTCGATCAACGCCTGTGAGATCTTTGGCGGACCATGTGAACACATCTTTGTTCTTCTGGAGGAAAAGGACTAAATTTGCTTCCTCGTCAACCGACAGATCGGAGCCGATGACGACGGTCTGATCGAGGACCATCGCATCCAATGGGACTCGTTTGGTTTCACAGTCTGGCTGGATGATAATTTTTTCTTTGTCTGCCTTTGGCTGCTTTTCCGCCTCATTGCACTCGACTGCTTCGTCGAGGGCATGCACGTTTCGCTGACCTGGGGTGCGGCCTCTTTCTAGGTTGCGGCTGTCGTTTTGATGGCCCCAGATTGTGATGACCCCTAGTGTCGCCGGGATTTTGATGCATAGATATGCCTGGTGAATGACCGCATCGAACTTGTTGAGGAAACCTCTGCCCAGAATGCCATTGTAGGGATAATACATCTCCACAACGTCGAAGGATAGATACTCAATTCTGGCATTTTGAACTGTGCCGAAGGATACTGGGAGAACCACTTTTCCCAGTGCATGGATGACACGCCCTCCGAAACCATATAAAGGTGTATCTGGTGGTTGCAGCAGATCTCTATTGAGTCCCATCTTGTCGAAGGCATTGGCGAAAATGATGTCTGCTGATGAGCCATTGTCCACCAACTTCCCCAGAGTCCAGCTTGCTATGTTTGCTTCTATCACAAGAGCATCGATGTGAGGGAAACCTTGCAACCTCACGTCTCCTTCTGAGAAGGTGATCGGGATATGAGACCACCTTGTTTTTTCAACTCTCCCCTCCACACAAATGTTTCGCACCTCACGAAAGTAGTGCTTCCGTTCCTTCTTGGTTTCGAATTCCAGGGCGGAGCCCCCTGAAATAGGCATTATGGTACCGACGGATGGCAAGGGATCGCTCTGGCTCTCGAGCTTGGCTGGCATTGGCGGAGCTGAGGGACCTTTGTAAGGAGGGGTGGAAGAGGAATGGGATGTTGCTCGACAGGCCTGCGCTCAATGTTTTGAGCTTGGAAAGTCTGTGATTGCCAAGGCGGAGGCTGGGGGTAATTGGGAGGTGATGGCTGATATTGGGGTGGCTGGAATGGGTTTGCGAAAGTGTCTCCCAAAACTGGGATTTTGCCAGGCCGGAGCAGAATGGTTTACGGCACTCGCTCTCTCCTTTTCCTTCCTCTCTTCTTCGAGGATGGCTTCGAACCTTTTCTTATCTGGGCAATAGTTTGAGCTATGGTCATCGTTTTCCTTGTGGAAAATGCAATACCATTTTTTTTCTCGTTGTGGCCTCGGTCTCTGCCTCGACCCCTACCCCTGCCTCCACCTCTTCCGCCCCTGCGGCCTCCCCCTTGATTGGAATGAGGGGGGCTAGGTGGGCTTGGGACCAGGCTCTGTGAATCAGCTTGCGGATTGGGGTTCTCTTGGGTATTTTCGCCATCCAGGCCGAAAACGCCCCGAGGATTAGTGTGTGAGGTGTTTCTGGGATTGGGCCATTCCCTCTCGCTATTTTGGCTGGCTTTCGCAGACTTTTTCTGCCGGGATTGCTCTTCCATGCACATTCTAAAGTCATTGTCTGAGCGACAATACTTCTCGAACTCTTCGTATAGGCGCTGGATGGTTTTGGGCCTTTCGCGCATGAGGTGCGAGCGAAATTGGCCGGCTCTCAAACCCACAATTGCAGCATTAATGGCGACAGCGTCCAAGACATTTGGCGCCTGGGCTCTCAGATGTACGAATCTCCTGAAATAGTTTTGGAGAGGCTCCTTGTCCTTCTGCTTACAGGAGAAAAGGTCGCTCTCTGTAAGTTCTGGACGTTGGAAGCCTTGGAAGTTTGAGAGGATTCGCTGTTCCAGACCGTCCCATCCATAAATTACGCCTGGGCTTAACAGAGAATACCACTGTGCTACCGCGTCATCAGCAACGATGATGAAAGATTTTACCAGTACAGAGTCGTCACCACCGGCCGAAAGGATGGCGGCTTCGTAGCTCATCAGGAATTGCCTTGGGTCAGATTGGCCCGAGAATCTAGGCAGTGGAACTGGCCTGTACATTTGTGGCCATGGAGTGATCTGAATCTCCTGAGACAAGGGGGATTTGGGGTCCCACGGTCTTGTGCGAATGGTATGAACGTCCTGGTGTGAGGGGCCTGATTCAAAAGGGCTCACGAAAGGGTTGCGACTGAAGGTGGTGTGCGGAGGAGGCTGGGTGAAAAACTCAGTGCACTCATTGAAGTTAGGCTGGCTGGGAACTGTGTATTCAGGTGAGGGTTGGCTGAAGCTTAAGGATTGCTTTGCTTTTAGAGCGCGCAGTTCTTCCTTTAAGCTAGAGATTTCAGCTTTTTGTTTTTGGATCTCGGCTTCATGCTGTATTGTCAGGAGCATCTTCTTGGTTCTGGCCAATTCCTCAGCCTCTTTGCGCAGTTTGGCCAGCTCCGCCTCTTGCGCTGGGTTGGATTCTGGGAGCGCTTCCCCTTGGGTGAGCAGAGCCGAAAGGCTCGGCTCCTCGTCCACAGATGACGACGCCCCTTTGGTAGAGTTGACGGTGGTTCTCTTCTTCCTTGTAGACATTCTGGGTTTGATACTCGAGCCAAGCACAAACGGTGGGCGCCAATTGTTGTGGGCGACAGCCGAAGCTCTCGCTCACAAGCAATGAAGAAAAAAAAAGCTCAAGAACCAAAACCAAAACACAGAACAAAGGACAACCAAAAGCTCTTTTCTCAACAGTTGATTTCTTAAAAGTTGATCCCCTTTACAAGTGTCGATCTGTCTCCTTTTATAGGGAGGTGGATGGACTTTTTACATTCCGATAACACCCTTGTGTAAAACGGATCAAAACAGAATGTGCTAGGCTTTTTCTGGGAAGTCTCCAATCAGGTCTCCACGTAATCGGCGCTTTATGATCACGCCGCAAATCGCGGCGCCTTTCTTGCTCTCATCACGTGCGCCTATTGGGAGGGAACCTTCATTCTTTTGGAGATTCCCCTTTCGCATGGCACCTTTCGTCACCTGAAACAAGGAATTCACATTCAATCTTGAAGCCGTTAGGAGTTAGAAATGACGAAGCCCCCTGAGCGAATCCCAGGGCGAGATTGCCTGGGTGAATGAGATTCGCACTCGGGGTTTCGTCGCGGAGTAAATCAATCGGCTTGGCTAAAACCCCATCGCCTTGGATTGTTCCGAGCTTACTTTGCAACTCTACTGGCAACGAAGGGTACCAGTCGAAAGACGAGTTCTGAAAATTGGAAAAGGAGTCAATGGCTCCTGGGGTTTCGTTGCTGGGCCTTTCGCATAGAGATTTGGGCGGCTAAAAACACTCTTTTATTTTTGGTATACGAAAGGCTTGATTCTGAATCCCCCAACATCAGGCGAGGAAGAGGAGGGAAGCGATGGGGGCCGGGCTCCCTCCCGAGAGGTGGGAGCCTTCGCCCGCCTCGCCCAGGGCCGCGGAGGCGGCGGAGGAGACGGCGCCCGGGGCGAGCGCGGAGCGCCCGCCGCCGTGCGCCTAACAAGAGAGGCGACGTGCGCCGCGGGGGCGCCGGCGCGCGCCATGGAGACGGCCGGGCGCGGCGGCGGCCGCACCAACAGCGGCAACGACGTCCGCCGAGCCCCCAAGGAAAAGGAAAAGAGGATTTTCCACCCTGAGGTAAGTGGTCGTTTCTCCTCAAGCGTGTTTTCGGATCGGTCGGGGCCTAAGGTTTCTTGTCCTCGCGTTCGCAGGGTGGCGTCCGCCGTGCCCCCTCTAGCGCCGGCCAAGGTGCTGAGGACGGACGCGGTCGTCCCCACCAGGCGGTGCTCGTCGAGGGCGTCGCGGACGGCCTCGAGCACCGCAACGCCGGCGGCCGCGGGCTCGCGCGACGCGCCGGCCTTCGGAGCCATGACCGGCGGCGATGACCATGGAGCCCCTCGCCGGCGGCCGCGGAGGCGCGGCAAGTGGCGGCGGCGATGGAGCCGCCGCGGCCGCGACGGAGGTGGAGCCGCGGCAGCCGGCGACCGAAGCGGACCCGCGGCACCCGGCGGCCGGCGCAGCCGCAGCCGCGGTGCCAATGACGGTGGCGACCACGGCCGTGGCGGTCGCCACGCCGCCAACTTCGCCGGTGCCCGCCGCGGCCGCCGCCCGGAGCGGCGGTGGTGATCCCCGACGACGACAACGATGTTCCGCCGCCGGGTTGGGACCATTGGGCGAGCACGCCCTCGTTAGCCCCCGAGCCCCCTGGGGGCTCTCGTGGCCCCCGGCGGTGCCGCCGCGGCGGCGGGCGCCCGGCACGACGGCGCCGGGCCCTCGTCGTCGCGCGCCGGACCCGCAGCGTGCCTGGAGCAGGGGCTAAAGGGGGCCGACGCCCCACCGGTCAACCACATCGATGCTCAGGCGGAGTAGGGGCTTTGGGAGGAGCTCCGCAACCACGACGCCTCACTCAATCAGGTGCTAAACGAGGCGTTGTGGATCCATGGCGGTCCGGTGTGGCGCACCTTCCAAGTCAGTTGAATTCCGTGGAGTTTCGCGATTTTCCCCCTGTTTCTCCTTGGTTCGGTTCCTTTCTAATGCCCGCTTCTCTTGCTCTGCTTGTTGGTGGCATGAGGTGGAGCACCGGGCCCGGGAGCAGTATGTCTCCTTCGACCGCCTCGACGCCGAGTTTCACTGGTACCGGGGGCAGTACGAAGCCCTAGAGGCCCTTGTCGAGGTGCTCAGGTCGCCTGACCGGTGGCTGGCGTACAGGGCCGAGGCCCTGCTGGACTCGCCCCCGGAGCGGGCGCCCGGTGCCGCGAAGGCGCCTCTCGCGGTCGTGCGGGTGCGGACGGTGTTGGTCGAGCGGGATGACGCGCTGCGCCGGGCTCGTGAAGACCTGGAGAACGTGCGCTCCCTCGCGTCGACATGGGAGGTGGAGGTCGCCACTGCCCGCGCCCAGCTCCAATAAGGCCGTGCGGCGCTTCAGGAGGCAAAGGGGCTGAAGACAGCCTTGGCGGACAAGACCGCCGCGCTCGCCACAATGGAGGAGAAGCTCCGGCAGGAGCGAGCCGCACGCTAGGAGGTGGAAGGCCAACTCCAGCGGGAGCACGCGGCGCTCGTCGAGGCCCGGGCCACGCTCGAGCAAGAGCGGATGGCGCGCGTGGAAGCGCTGGGCCAGCTCCAGCAGGAGCGCGCCGCGCTCGAGGAGGTGCGGGCCGCGCTCCAGAAGAAGGAAGAGGAGGTGTCGCGCCTCGACGGGGAGCTGGTGCAGCTCAGCATCTCGCACGAGGACCAGCGCCAGTCCCTCGAGGAGCAGGAGGCCTCGTACCTCAGCTGCAGCGCGAGGCTGAGAAGATGGGCCGGTCCCTCGAGGCGGAGAAGAAGCAGGTTGAAGGTGAGTTCGTTTCCTTTCGGTTTTCGTTCGTCGATTCGTTCTTTTGGGATCCGCTCCCAACTTCATCTCTTTCTTGTTCGTGGCTTCCAGGCCTGTGGATCACGCTGGGGCACGCGACCACCCGGGCCGAGATGCTGCAGACGGCCTACAATTCCTCTCAACAGGAGTTGGAGGAGCTGCGGGCCGCCGCCCGCGAGACCTGCCAGGAGGTCGAGGAGGGCGAAGCGCAAGCCGGGAGCTCCCTGGCAAGCCGCCTGCGTGCTCTTGGCGGGCACGTCTCGAGGCGGATGCGCCGCGCTCTTCACCTGGGCGTCAAGAAAGCCCTCAGCGTGGTGAGGTCTCACTACGAGGTGAACCTCGAGGCCGTGGCATCGGGCTACGTCGTCCCGGAGGGCGTCGAAGACGAGGTGGCGATGGAGCGCGCGGACGCGCTCGCCGCCGCCGCTGCTGAGACGCTCGCCGAAGACTTCAAGGACTTCTTGTTCCCCGACGCTCCTGACGCCGGCGAGCCCCAAGCCTGAGACCACTGGGCGCTGGGCCCTTTTTTGTTTAAGTATTAGAATTTGGGCCGTGTGGCCGTGTAAATAGACAAGTGAACTCTTGAGATGTTTAAGCACTTGTAAATTTAAGTGGTGTTTCTTGTTTCGCTTATCGCGCTGTTCTGTTTTTCCTTTGCTTGGGTGAATTTGGGTTGGGGAGGTTTGATTTCACGAGTAACCCGCTGGGCCGGAGGCAAGAGAGAAGGGCCATATCCTCACGGAGGTGTAGGCTATCTCTGACTCGCGCGTCCCTTCCGCCTGGCCACTCGCGCCCCGCCTGGACTCACTCGAGGCTAAGGTCGAATCATACTTAGCGCGTTTGCGAATTTTTTTGCGAAAAATGGGACCATTTTTTGGGGGGGATGCCTCCCGTAGTAGCCCCCGAGGGTGACTTGGTTTTCAGTGGAAAGCGGAGTTGCCCTTTAACTTTTATTGACTCATTGGTTTTTTACATCTAAGCTGCCAACTAGGGTGTTGGGCATGCAATTTACAACAAAAGAAACTTGGGAATCATCGCTAAGGGTAGAAGCGACGTAGCTGCTGGATGTTCCAAGCGTTGGTGAGTTCCTCGCCGTCCTCGTTGGCCAGCTTGTACGTGCCGGGCTTGAGCACCTTCACCACGACGTAGGGTCCCTCCCACGGGGGCGACAGCTTGTGGCGGCCTCGATTGTCTTGGCGTAGCCTTAGGACAAGGTCCCCCTCGCTGAAGTCTCGTCGCCGCACCTTCCGGGCTTGGTAGCGTCTTAGGGCCTACTGGTACTTTGTGGAGTCCATCAGGGCCACGGTGCGTGCCTCATCCAATTGGTCCAGCGAGTCCTCACGGGCTCGCTGGTTGGCGTCTTTGTCATAGCCCCGAACTCTGGGTGACCCATACTCCAAGTTCGTGGGGAGGATGGCCTCCGCGTCATGGACCAGGACGAACGGATTGAACCCGGTGGCCCTGCTTGGGGTGGTCCTAAGGCTCCACACAACCGCCGGCAGCTCCTGGAGCCATTTCCGACCGTGTGCGCGTAGAGGATGTTGAGGCTGCTGCCTCCGTCCATCAGGACCTTCGAGAACCGCGCGTTCCCGATGACCGGGTCGACCACGAGTGGGTATTGACCCGGGTTGGGGATGCGGTTCGGGTGATCCTCGCGGCTGAACGTGATGGCATCCTCCGACCAATCGAGGAAGGAAGGAGGCACCTTCTCCGCGGCGAGGACCTCGTGCCGCTCCCGCTTGCGTTGGCGGCTGGACATGTCGACGGTTGCCCCCCGAAGATGAGGAAGACGTTTTCCACGGCGGGGAAGCCGCCGGTGTCGCCGTCACGCCCATCCTTCTTGGCTTCGTCGTCCTTCGCGGCGGCGCGGCCATAGAACCGCTTGAGCATGTCGCACTGCTCGAGGGTGTGGTTGACCGGCATCTTGTGATAAGGACATGGCTTCTTCAGCATGTCGTCGAAAACCCCTGGGCCTCGAGGGGCCGGTCGAGGGCCCCGTCGAGCCGGGTCAACAGCAAGAGCCTCGTCGCCATCGTCGTCACGCCCCTGCTCGCGCGCCTCACGGCGTGGCTTCTTTCCCTTCTTGCCCCGCTTGTTCTTCTGGTGGGGCTCCTTGGACTGGCTGCCCTCCGCGGGCGCATCGTCCACGCGCTTTCCTTTCTTGCGGTCGAAGATCGCCCCCACCGCTTCTTCGCCCGAGGCAAAGCTGGTGGCGATGTCGAATAGCTTGTTCGAATCAGCCGGCGGGCTGCGCCCGAGCTCGCGCACGAGGTCCCGGCACGTGGTGCCCTCGAGGAAGGCATGCACGATTTCGGACTGCGCCACGCTTGGGAGCTCCGTGCAGCACTTGGAAAAGCACCGTATGAAGTCCCTGAGCGACTCGCCGGGCTTCTGGGTGCACAGGCGCAGATCCCAGGAGTTTCCAGGGCGCACGTATGTGCCCTGAAAGTTTCCCACGAACGTGCGGACCAGATCGTCCCAGTTATGGATCTGGCTGGCCGGGAGGTGCTCGAGCCACGTTCGCGCTGAGTCGGCGAGGTGCAGGGGGAGGTTACGGATGATAACCTCGTCGGTGGTGGCCCCGCCCAGCTGACACGCCAGACGGTAGTCGTTGAGCCACACGCGGGGGTCCGTCTCCCCGTTGTACTTGACGATCGACGTGGGCTGGCGGAAGCGCTAAGGGAAGCTCGCCGTGCGGATTTCCCGGCTAAACACACGGGTCCCCGGTGGCTCCGGCGTCGGCGAGCGGTCCTCCCGGCTGTCGTAGCGCCCACCCCGTCGAGGGTGGTAACCCGCCGTTGCGCGCGTCTCTCCGCGTTGCCCGTCCACCGGGCATTGATGACATTGCGGGCGTCGCCATCTTGGGCTTGCCCGCGCGTGTCGAGGAGCCGCTCCCCGGCCGGCGTGCGCCCCAGGTTGGCGGGACGCTCCGCTGCACCGCCCGTGTGTATGAGGTCTCGGGACCCTGCGCGCCCTCATCGTCTCGCGCACTTCCCTGCTGACGGATGCGAGACGCCGAACTTTCGGCCTGTTGGATGGCCGCTTGTTCGATGAGTGCCTGCGCCTCGCGGTGCAGATTCCGTGCCTCGGGCGTCGAGGGGGCGGGCATGGCCCGCAGCAGCGTCTCCGCAGCAATGAGCTTCTGGCTCGCTCGCGGGGGTGTGCTCGGATCGTCGACGTTGAAGTCGGCGTTGATGCGGTCGCGGGCTTGTCGACCCAACTCCCGCGCGCGTTCGCTGCGCGCGGAGGCTTCTCCGGTGATGGAGGCCCGAAGCAACCGTACCGCGCGGTACACCTCCGCGAGCTTGGCTTCAAGCTCGCGCGCTTGGGCCAACTGTGCATTGACGTCGGCCCCCCTCGGCGGTGAGGGGGGAGGGGCGCCTGGCCCCATGGCCATGCGCGGTCCAGTCCCCGGACCGATGGGAACCTCTCCGTCACCGACTTCTGCCGCGTCGGTGGCGTTCGCCTGGTTGCTGGTGATCACCACACAGCACTCCCGCGCGGGGTCGTAGCTCCCGGCGCTGGAGTCGTCGGAGTAGCCGAACCAGTAGTCCGTGGCGTCGAGGAATTGCTAGAACATCACCGGGTCGGGTACACCGGAGAAATCCCACTCCGCGTATCCGTGAGAAGTGGTGGGTGGCAGCTTGTCGGCAGAGCCTTGGGATGACTCATCGCCGGCGGAGGCGCTGGGGTCCCTGGCAACAGGGACATGGCGGCCAGGGTGAACCCTGCGCGTCGCTGCATTGGCGTCGGCGGAGGCGACATACGTCATCGTGGCGCCGCGCAGGCCGATGGGGAAGCGCGGTCCTGAGACTGAGCGCTCCCCCATCGGGGTGGCCGTCGTCTCGCCGCAGAGCGCGTTGCGTTGCGAGGCGATGCGCGCAGCAAGCCGGCGCTCCGATCGCTCCCCGTCGCGAGCGCAGGCCGAGCGGCGTCGGCGGCGCCGTGGTGCCGAGGCACCCGCAAGATCCGTGCCGGCGGTGTGCTGGCGTCGCGGGCGACGCGTGCGGCGGCGACCGGGACGGACCCGGTTTGGCGCCGCGCACGGAGCTCCTCACGGTTGGTGAGGCACATGAGGTAGTTGTTCCCCGTAGCCTGGAAGTTCTGGCTCCCGAACCGAATTTCGAATCCAGCCGGGAGGGGTCTGAGCTGCCCATGGAGTACCTCTGGCCGCGATACTCGGTGCGAATCACCATCGAGAGGGCTGGTGACGAGCCGATCTTAGCGCGACCCCCTACCTGGCGCGCCAACTGTTGGTGCGGAAAGTAGTCCCAACACTAACTAGTAATGAGCGCTAAGATCTGCCTCTCGATGGCCGGTGCTAAGCAACTAAGGACACTTGGTTTATCCTGGTTCCGGCCGGGGTCGTACGTCCAGCAGCGGTGTGCTCGGGGCACTGTATTGCTTGCACCGCGGTGCTCATAGAGGGGTGGCTACAAGTGAGGCGGGAGAGGAGGCGTGGCCTCCAAGTCCCAAAGGTGGTGATTGAGGCAAGTGCCAATATCGTGGGGAAGGCGGAGAGCACGTGATTAACTGCTGTCCGTCATCCCGTGTCTGTCCCCCACGGCTGGGGGGCTGCCCCTCCTTTTATAGGCCAAGGAGAGGGCAGTTAACATGCATGCCGCACTATTTCTACATGTGTTGCGGTATGATGAACAACGTCGTAGAGTTGATGGCCGTCCTGGCGAATCTTGCTCCAGTCGCAGCGTCGTGGGGCGTCCTGTGCCAGAACAGGAGTGGCTTCGAGGGTAGAGGCGTAGTGGTTGACCGGAGCGGCTCCGAGAGGGCTCAAGGGGGCCGTTGACAGTGGCCCGTACGAGGTACAGTGGCAGGCGTGACGGTGTCCTGTCCCCGTGTGCTCAGTAGCGTTGGAGTAGTTTTAGCAGTGCGCGGCGTGGTGCGGCGGTGGCAGGGATGGCCATACGGGGCTGACAGCGACGGGGATGGTGCTGTCGCCGGCCTGGCGTCATGGTTTGACCCTGCGTAGCCACGAGAAAGGGGTTCGAGGATGCTGCTAGCAGGAGCCGCGCGTGGCACAGCGGTCGTCGCAGCGACATCTTGTCCCCGTATGTCCCAACAGCGCCGGGATGTCGCCACAGCGCCCGGCGTGGTGCTGCAGTGACGGGGATGGCCGCACAGGGCTGACAGCGACGGGGATGCCCGATCCCGCCGGCCCGACGTCACGGTGAGTCCTGCATAAGCACGTAGAAGATATTCGAGGGTCTTGTCGGCCCCCCTTCGAGGGCGCGGCGCGTTAGCCGTACGGGCGCAGGCGGCACAGCGTCACGGAGCTGACACTGGCCTCGCCGCACGCGTCGAACGGCGGGGATGGCCTCCCCCCGGGAGTTGGCGAAACAGCGCCGGGGCATGATTCCCAGGCGCGTCACAGTAGTGGCGCGACCCGCTGCGTCAGAGCATTAAATGCCCGTACACACGTGCGGGAGCAGGTGCGCGCGGGGGCGCGGGAAAGGCGTGCGCGGGTGTCCTCGAGCAGAGTGAGTCCTGCCCGAGGGGGTGCCCAGCCCTCGAGCAAGGCGGACCTCGTTCGAGGGGCGTGGTTGAGCCCTCGAGCGAGGTGGACCCCCGCCCGAGGGAGCGTCTACCCCTCGAGCGAAGCGGACTTCATTCGAGGGGTGTTTGCTGCGTCGTCCTGGCGGGCCACGGGGGCCACCAGGATCGTGGTGGTGCTGTGTATGCATGTTAGGTGTGTAAGTTGATTTGCATTTGCGTTTTTTGCAGGTTTTAAGTGGGTTTCCCCCTAGTTATTTAGGGGACCCTTAGGGCTGTCCCCGACAGCCGTCCACTCCCGTTGGAGCCACACCGCAGCCTGCACTGCGTCGTGTCGTCTCAGATCCCGGGACGGATCCCTCGCGGCCGCCTCGTCACCGGCCACGTGGGGCTGCCAAGTAGGCAAGCGCCGGCTTAAAGCCACCAACGTGGCCGCCTCGTCAGCCTTAGTAGCCGGCCTGCAGCCAGCTAGTAGCTAGCTTTAAGTCCACTAGAGCCAGGCAATAGTCAGCCTGTATTTTGTGCTATTGTGTATGCGTATTTTATTTTCAGAAAACTATTTTATCATTGAAAAATCCTAGTAAATCCATTTTAGCTCCAAAAAATATAAAACCTTTTCCGGAAATTCTCTAAAAATCTCAAACTCCGTACTAGGCTAGTGTTTGCTCTCTTTTGTCTCTTAATTGTCGTGTGTTTGGAGTTAATTGCTTTAGGACCGCTATTTATTTTCTTTTACGCGTTAATAGGAGCAGCGGGAGCCGAGAACTAATCCCGGAGTACGACTACGCCGACGACCTCACCGTGGAGAACTACCCGACCCCAGGTTCACGCCCGACTGATTCTGAAATACCTATTAGGCATTGCTATATGGAATGCTACCGCTTTACTTTAAATGCATGATGATGATGAACCTTGCACTGCCTACTTTAAATATCCTGTCCTTGATTGTCCTACTACTATATATGTTTATAAGTGTGTATATACGCTGAGCTTTGCGATGCATGTGTTGGGATGGGAATAGTGGTTCTTGGTGTGAGTGGGGTAAAACTGGCAGGAGAAGGTGTTTTGGGTACTTTGGCGGGGGTGAGCTCGAAACAACCGATCTGGGATCGGGGATAGGGGTGCACTCCTCAGTGTATCCCTGCTTGACAGTTTTCGGAGCCTAGGTGTTGGGGTTTTACTTGCCCATGGAGGATATGAGCTCTCCCCGGTCTGAAACCGAGTGGGCAGACCTTTTCACGGGACCTTTACGTACACACCACCCTGCTGAGCGTGGGGTTAGGGCCGAGTTGAACTCGGCAAGTGCAGAACTATACCTGCTAGTAGGATAGAGGGTATCAGTGGGGGAGAGGTGGAAAGAGACCACCTTCTCTCAGTGTGTCGCCCGTGTGGCCACACGGGGGCGTTTCACAGTTCCGGTGCCGTCCCCTTTGCGAGGGGGACCGTTTTGAGGCCGGATGCAGGATGGGACCGTAACTACCGAGAGTTCCCACGGTAGGATGGGCTCGATCGGCCGTACACCGGCCGGGTGCCATTCCGGGTTGGGTTCAGGTCTACACACTCTGCAAAGTTGATAGCTTTGTTCTCATGTTTTGGGATTTCTACCTTCCCCTTATAGGTGAGAGTGTGGTTTGTTGCAGTCGGTTAGAAGAGAGAGGCTCCATCTACCTCGTTGATCTGGATGCAATGATTGAGGTGCGAGGAGAGGAAGTCCTCGCATTGACCCTAGAAAGGAGTAGGTTGTGGAGACGGGGCCCTGGGTAACCAGGTGGTTCCGAGCTGTGTTGAGAGTTTTGGGCTTGGGAACTGATGGAGATATCTTGTTTATACTCTGCTGCTGCTGCTGCATAGGAAAACAGAGCCGTTTCCTTGTCTCTTTTCTCCCCTTTATAAGATAGGTCACTTAAAGCTGCATACAGTTGGTGATGTGGACCTATCCCACTCCTTGGGGATAGACTTTGGGTGTGCAGGGTACGAGACCGAGTATGACAACAATGCTGATGGATGGTACGACTGTGGGACACGTCGCTTCGCTCAAGGATGCCTGTGGCGAGAAGAATAAAAGATGGAGACCCTTCTGAGATGCTAGCTACCGTTGCGTAGAATTTCACTCTGATTTAGCCAAGAGGCTTGTAATGATGTACTCCATAATGGACATGTAATAAATTATGTACTTTTACTCTTATGTGATGCGACGTATGACTTTGTGTATTTATCTGTGAGACGTTCTATACACGATCGCCACTGATCCAGGGACTATCGTGATGGTACAGGGATTCGGGTTTTCTATGAAAATCCGGGGTTTTACAGGTGGTATCAGAGCCATACTTGACCGTAGCACGTATCCCTAGAAATGGCCGATAGAGTTAGGACTCTATACGCTCTACTTCTATATTTATACCCTTGAGCTATGTTATAAAAACTTATCCCTTTTGAAAACATCTTACTAACCTACACTGACTAAAAATTTCTTACGTTTCACAGGAGATGGAGCGCCAGGTCGCTGAGATCACCCCCGAGACGTGCGGGGCGATCTGCCACTAGATGGAGAGGGCCCTTCTCAGGCTTGGGATCCCTCCGACCTACGTCACGTACCGCGCCAAGTACGTACCCGCCGTGACAGGGCAGATGGTGCTCTGCATGGTCGCCGTACTTCCTCACCCGAGCCTTCCAGGATTCAAGGGAGAGGTCTGCTACAGCACCGCGCTCACCGTCGCTACCGCACTGGACGTCGCCTGCCGTCAGGCACTAGGCTGCCTTGTCGCTCAGTACCGCACCACCTTCAAGTTCGGGACGCTTCGACTGCTACCCCGGGACTACTAGCACCTCGCACCACTCGTGGACAGAGTTCCTTCGCACGAGGGGATCCAGGACGACGTCGACGCTGCACCCTTCCTCGAGTCCGACGAGACCTTAGTGGAGACGGCCAGCTTCTTGGTCGACCTCGACAAGTATGCGCGCCGCCTGGAGGACGAGTCACGCACCCTCTTCGGCCAGATCAGAGACGCCACCGTCGACGCCCGCCAGTACCAGCCGTGTTCTGTCCAGCTAGAGAGAGAGAACAACGCGCTACGCTACCGTGTTCGCCAGCTCGAGCAGAGCCTCGACCGTGCGACCGCCATCCTGCTGCAGTCCGAGAGAGAGTGTACCACCCTGTGTTTTTAATCTAGGGTTAGTGGTGTGACTCATCTGTTCTTAACCACAATTGAGGGTGTCAAACCCTAATTACCCTCCTAGACCCATTGGGTATACACATGGATGCAAACCCTAACCCATAAACCCTAAGAGCACCCTTGGACATTGGAGCCAGTGAGAACTTTGCCACGTTCCACAAAATTTTCCTTAAACACTTCCAAATCTCCAAATACCAAAGTTGTGCATTTTCTCAAGGCAAACAACTTTGCTGTTGATTGGCATTTGAAATTCGAAGTAAATCTTGGTGAAAAATGCTTTTGAACGCGATCGGTTCCTATTCATCGACGTCGAGAAAAGAGCCACGTTGGCATGAAGATTCTGCCAAATCCTTTGAGTAAAACACCTATCGGCCTTTGTAAATCTTGAAGAGGGATACTTGATCTGCATCTTTGCTATTTAGAGAAGGGTGTAGTTTAGTTTCAAAATTTAGAGAAAATCGTGTTTGAAAACCGGTTCTGCAAATTGAAATCGCCTTGGAACGCCGGAGCGCGCTCTGCCGCGATGTCACGCGCGGCCACGTCGGCGCTCTGCCGTACGTGCTGTACCCGCGTCTGGTGCGCACGCCGAGGCACCAGAGTGACCACCGGTCGCTGCACTGCATCGGCGTGGACTCCCCCATTACGATCGTGGCAAGTGGACCGTGCCAGGTGGTGCCAATCCACCGGACCGGCGCACCGCCCCGCGCGCGCCATTGGCTGCCGGGGCGACGCACGTCGCTGGCCATGCCGTGGCCTCTCCACGCGTGCTTGTGTCACCGGCGTGACCTCACCAACTCACAACCGACCTTCCCCGACTATAAGTAGACCTCCCTAGCCTCTGCCTCATGCGCACACACTACTGCTCGAGCTTCGCCGTCGCCATTGCCGCCGCCGCAATGCTTTTGCCCCGCGCCTTCTCCTCCTTCACCCCTGAGCACTCTTGGCTGTTGGTTAGGTACTAGTGTAGTTGTCCAACCCGCACGCACGCGTGCATTCACACTCAGTTCGCCGGAGCAAGCGCGGCCGCGGGCCACCGAGCCTCGCATTGCCGCCGGCCATCACCGGAGCTCCGTCCACGTCCCACGGCTCGACTCTAGGTGAGTCACTAGTCACTTCCGCGCTCTGCGCCATCCCTCTCCGGTCGCCGTCCGCCGGAATCGCGCCGGTGAACCCCGCAGCTGAGCCCGAGGGCTGAATTGCTTGACCTCTTTTAGTGGCATGGTCTTTTTTGTTAACTAGGGGGCCAATCCGTAATAGTTTTGAAAGTTCCAGGGGGCTTCAAGCAAATTGATTCTTTAACCCAATTGGTTTTGCCTACAACTTGTAAAATCCGTAGTAATTCATAGAAAATTCAGAAAATTATGAAACCGATTTTGCTGGATGCGTTGTGATGAACACTACCTTTCCTAGAAAGACTTGATATACTTTTGAGTTATAGATTTTGAGTAATAAATAGAAAACAATGGAAACTATTGGTGCCATAGCTCCTAATCTACTTGGATCCATGAGTTGAGCTTTGGGTATGTTTTACTCTATGTCATTTTTATTCACCACACCAAAATTTGCACAAAGTTACTGAAGGAATCTTTTTATATAAATTATCCTGTGATATTGATAAATCTTCCTAGATGATTTTTGTAGCTTAAAATATAATTATTCTTGAGACCAACTTCTGTCTATTGTCATGTTATACCAAAATGCACCTCTGGTTAATTTATCCTGATTTTATCTTTGTTAGAAATATTATTTCTTAATTTATGCTTGTTTTTAATCATAAATGTATGGGTCAAGATCTATAATAGCTATAGGTGTATTTGTTGGTTCCTTGGGCTTGTTTTAGGCCAAAGCATGTGTAGGAGAAAGTTTGGTCTCATTGCTGTTATATTTATTATTATATATATTAATCCTTTAATTGCTAGCTAGAAATGCTTTTATTTATGTGCATTTAAATTCCGTGGTGCAAACTAGTTGCTTGCTGTCCAGAGGAGTGTTTCCTGGTCATTAGGACCAGTGGGCACTGTTGGGAAGGTTTGAAGTGTGCTTGGGTGACTAAAAGGGTGCAAACTAGATTAATCTAGTAAGGGAAAAATAGGAAAACCAAATTATTTTGTGCATAAGTTATATAAATGAGTTAGGAAAGTAATTTGTGGCATAAAAGTAACTTTTCCTTGCTGTTTGTATTTAAAGTAATTAACTTCTTTATACATGTACACAATCACCATCATGAGAGTGTTGTATAGTCATTTTGTGTTTACTTTTAAATGAGTAAATGGTTAAATGCTTTTGTTAAGGTGAATATGGCCAACCATGTACCTCTTGTGGCTGTTTCTACTGTTTATTTTACGTAAATTAAATTAATTCATTTGTATATATATGTACACATCCACTGTTAAAAAGTCTAGATAATAAAGCATCACACAATGCTCCTTTATAGGAAGAGTATGTTGAATGTATCTTTATCTAGGTGAATGTGGTCAACCATGCACCCCATGGTTGCCAAAAGTGGTTTTGTGATGAATTAACTCAATTTGCCAATTAAGTCTTGCATTCGCATCCCCGTGTAGAAGTTCTCGACGGTAGCTACACACTCGTGCCGGCTGACGAGGACGAGGGAGCAGAAGGAGACGTGCACTACGTGACCGTAGAGCAAGACCCGGACCAAAGTCCGGAAGGTTGTCTGTCTGCTGGTGCTGACGAAGGCAAGCCCCGGTTTATTCATTAACCTAGTGTTCTTTAAACTCATGAATTATTATTGCTATTTTATGTGCATTTACGTTCAGGAGTTGAATTGAAACCCTAGTTGCATGAACCTTAAGTACCTATGATCTTTTACTAGCATGTTAGGTCGCTAGTTGCTATGCTTTAAGGATCCGGTACAAGTCGAGTGATGTTCGTCACTCGCGAGCATAGGATCTCCTTTATAGAATCACATTATGGATTAAATGGATTGCTCATGTGGTAAGAGCATGGGATTGGGCTCTGGTCCAATGGCTTCGTTGGTTAAGTGTTTGAAAGTACTAAGCACTTGTCGGAAATGGGTACGATAAGCCTAGTACCTAATTGAGATGGTGCGGGAACTTTGCGCTACTAAACTTAGGGTTGCGGCCCCGGGCTCACCACCCGAGTAATTGCGTGAGGCTGGGTGACCTTGGTGGCGTAGCCCAGTAAACCTCATACTTGAGACTGTAGCATCTGATCCCAATCCGAGGAATGACGGGAACCGCCTGGTTGGTGAACTCTTGGTGAGGGCACCTCATGTGTGCTTAGGTCCACCTTGCAAGGTTTTGAATCAATCGATTGTCGGCCTCTCACCGTCATCTGAGACTACTTACCTGACTGGCCATGATATCCCTTTATGTTGGAACTTGGTGAAGATTATTGCTTTGATTAATTGTTTGTACAACTTGAGTGCAATAGTTGCTTATCTAGTAATGAATACTTCTACTAGAACATGAGCTAAAATGTGAAAGTAAGGATTCACTACTTAGTAGCTTTTGGCAAACAAACCCACTAGCCAAAAGCCTTGCATGATTAGAGGTAAAGTCTTTCTTTTAGATGGGTAAGTCTTGCTGAGTATTAGTATACTCAGCCTTGCTTTATAAATGTTTTTCCAGGTAATGCATGTGATGTGTGGCCCAGAGAACTTCCACCCGGCTAGGAGCTGGAATGGGTGGATGACGAGGAGTGATTGCATCATGGACAGGCCTCCTATGATGTGATCGTATCGTTTAGTTATCTTCTGCTGTTTTCAATAAACTCTGAACTAATTACTTTCATGTCAAATAACTATGTTTGTAATAATGGACCCTACGGAGAATTGATGTTATTTTGTAAGGTACTCTGGACTCTCCTTCGAGAGAGTTTTAATTCATACGTTCGATCCTCTCTGTGTTGTCAAGTGATTTACCAGGTGTAAACCCGGCAACACTCAACGGGATACTTCTTTATTATCGCTTAATGACCAAAAGGAGTGGTTTAGGCGATAGTACAGAATTATCTCGGATGGGGTTGTCACAGAGAGAGGGTGGACACCCGTGAGAAGATGCTCCACATCAAGGAGGACCTCCGCCGGCTGACAGGGAGCCAGAACAGGCTGAAGGACAAGCTTAAGCGCAAGGATGACCTGCGCACGGTACGCGCTCACCTGCTCGATTGTGAGCGGCTCAAGGTGGAGAAGCTGGAAAAGAACGGGGTAGAGAACGTCGCCAACCTCACGTGTCTCACACACACGGCCGTCTACCTGAGGGACAACGCCGAGAGACTGAGGAGGACTTGGGAGGACGCCGACTCGCTCTCGTGGACGAGCTCATCGAGCTCAACGGAGAGTTACCCCCCGAGTCGCAGCGCGAGATCCGCACCGAGACCTTTGAGCTACACCAGTCCTGTCTCAAGCTTCACCTGTGCCCGATGGCCCAGCTGTCGACCCCCGTCGAGACTGAGGAGGTTCGAGAGGCTCACACCTTGGTGTCCCGGATCTTTCCGTCGGACTACCCCACTGAGGACCGCTACCCCGTCTCGTACAAGAGGGCTCGCACCGAGTAGAGAGCCGAGCGAGGGCATGACGTAGAGTAGTTTAGTGTGCTAGTAGCTTCCATGAGTTGTTCCATGCAGCCACGAGCATGTTCTGGTGCATGAAGAGAGACATGTCACACCTCGTAGGCACTACCCTTTTGAGCATGTATCGATGTATTGGAGCGTTGATTTGAGCTGCTACCCCTAAGGTCTGAGTCAGCCTCGGGGAAGCATATGTACTACTCATGCTTGATGTATGCTTGGATCTTAATGGAGTTATTCGTGTCTTTATGCTTCTTCTCATTGTGTGTAGGTTATAAATAGACTTATTTTCATGCTTGTCTCAGACTCATATGTGTGTTGGTGAGTGACGTTGTGTGAAATCCTTTCCTCCCCTCTCGTGTTTTCAGAAGGATGTCGATCTGCCAATCCAACCGACTGATGGCTCACCTCGAGGAGGCCGCTGCTGAGGAAGAAACCCCGCAGGGCCACGGATGCGGACGTGGCCGTGGACGCCCGCCCCTGCGTGGGGGAGCTTTGGGAGCTCGAGGCCAGGGTGTCGGAGCACCACCACCACCGCCCGAGGGCCCTAAGGCTGAAGCTGAACGTGGAGGAGCTGAGCAAGACCAGCTTGAGCCAGACCAGCCCCTACCACCCCCACATAACTTGGTGGAAGTGATGGCGGTCCAGACTCAGCTGATGCAGAGGATGGAAGAAGCCATGGAGCACCGTGGCAACGGTGGAAACCGCGCTGCCCCACCAGACGAGGACCTCACGAGGAAGATCGAGAGGTTCATCCGCCTGAAGGCCCCCACCTTCAGCTACTCGGATGACCTGCTCGAGGCCAACGACTGGCTGAGGGTGATCGAGATAAAGCTCGACCTCACTGTCTGCTCTGACGAGGAGAGCGTCACCATCGCAGCGCACCAGCTGGAGGGTCCTACCAAGGCATGGTGGGACAACTACACTACCACCCACCCGAACCCAACATTCATCACCTGGTTGGAGTTCTGCGAGGCGTTCCGCGAGCGGTACCTGCCCGGTGAGCTGCTGGTCCAGAAGGCGCAGGAGTTCTGCACCATGACCCAAGGTGCGTTGAGGGTTGAGGAGTAAGAGCGTCACTTCATGAAGATGATGCGGTACGCTCCCGACGACACCAACACCAACAAGAAGAAGCAGTTCTGGTTCCTGCGAGGCCTTTACCACGACCTTCGCCAGGCGCTGAAGGCGAGCGAGCACAAGTCCCTTCGCCACCTCGTCAACCGCGCCATCGCGGTCGAGGACGAGAGGAGGAGCCACGAGGAGCACATGAGGGGCAAGAAGAGGACGGGAGATCGGGATCACCACGTCTGATCCTTCCAGAAGCCGAGGAGTGGACAGGACAACATGATGAGGGGGAGCTACCGCCCAGGGCACAACCAGCCTGAGCATGGCTTCGGAGGTGGAGGATGTAGCCCGTTCCCCGGAGGGAGGAACCCCGGCTACCCCCAGCAGACTAGAGGCTACGCTCGTGCGCCACCGAGCACCGCGAGACCTGCCGCGGGAGGCTTCACCGTCACCTACTTCGCCTGTGGCAAGCCTGGCCATAAGTCCTTCGAGTGTCCAGACAAGAAGGCTGCTGCTACACCCGTGAGAGCACCTGCTCCAGGAGGCCGACCTCCTCAGGCTGCACCACCGCCGGCTGCCGGCCGTGGGAGGCTCAACCACCTCACCGAGGAGGAGGCTGCCGACGCCCCTGATGTTGTGATCGGTGAGTTTTTAGTTTGTGGTACTACTGCTTTGGTTCTCTTTGACACCGGTGCAACCGGGTCGTATGTCACCTCTAGATTCGTGAACAAACTCTCCCTCCCTACAACCACCCGATCAATTCCCGTCATCACGAGCTCACCGCTCGGAGATATCCGATGCACCTTACTATGCAAAGTGGTGGATGTGGACATCCAGGGCCACAAGTTCTTTGGGGATCTGACAGTATTGCCTTCCAACGGCATTGATGTGATACTAGGGATGGATTGGATCACTGCCCACAAGGGTGTCATCTCCACTTCACCGAGACTCGTGACATTGGTACACCCCGACGGAACGAGAGTCACCTTTGAGCCGATGAAGTCTTGAGACATACCAGTTGTGTACAGTCTTCACACGAAAGTCATCTCAGATGTACAGTGGTTTGTGAGTACGAGGATGTGTTCCCAGAGGAGCTGCCCGGATTACCCCCCGATCGGGATGTGGAGTTCGTGATCAACTTAGTGCCAGGGACTGCTCCGATAGCCCAGAGTCCGTACCGCATGGCAGAAGTTGAGCTGAAGTTGTTGAAGGCAGAGCTAGACTCACTGCTTGAGAAAGGATTCATCTGACCAAGTGCTTCACCGTGGGGTTCGCCAGCACTGTTCGTGCCGAAAAAGGATGGGACTGCGACTGTGTGTCGATTACCGCGCCCTAAATGTGGTGACCATCAAGAACAAGTACCCGCTACTTCGGATCGATGACCTGATGGATCAGCTAAGGCAAGCCAAGTTCTTCAGCAACATAGATCTCCGATCAGGTTATTACCAGATGAAGATTCGACCGGAGGACATCCACAAGACTGTGTTTGTGACCCGGTATGGACAGTACGAGTACATTGTCGTATCGTTCGGTCTTACGAACGCCCCGACGTACTTCATGAATATGATGAACAAGGTATTCATGGATGAGTTGGACAAGTGTGTCGTGGTCTTCATTGACGACATACTGGTCTTCTCCAAGACCGCAGAGGAGCATGAAGAGCACCTAAGGATTGGGTTGGGAAAGCTCAGACAGCATCAGCTATATGCCAAGTTCAGCAAGTGTGAGTTCTGGCTGGAGGAAGTCACCTTTCTCGGTCACGTGTTGTCAGCTAAAGGAGTGGACGTAGACCCGAGCAAGATAGAAGCAGTATCCAAGTGGTAGTCACCGAAGTCTGTGATAGAGATCCGCAGTTTCCTCGGTTTAGCCGGATACTACCGCCTGTTTATCGAGAACTCCTCCAAGATCGCAAAGCCCATGACAGAACTATTGAAGAGGAACACGCCGTATGTGTGGTCAGACAAGTGTGAAGCCACCTTTTAGGAGCTCAAGACCCGCCTCACCACTACACCGGTCCTGACCCTTCCCGATGCGAGCAAGGACTTCGTGGTGTACTGTGACGCGTCGAGGCAAGGACTCGGCTGCGTGTTGATGCAGGGAGGCAAGGTGGTAGCCTATGCCTCGCGGCAACTTAGGAAGCAAGAGGAGAACTACCCTACACATGACCTCGAGTTAGCTGCTGTCGTTCACGCATTGAAGATATGGAGGCACTACCTGATGGGCAACAAGTGCGACATTTATACCGATCACAAGAGTCTGAAGTATATCTTCACCCAGTCTGAATTGAACTTGAGGCAAAGGAGATGGCTGGAATTGATCAAGGACTATGACCTGAACCTTCACTACCACCCCGGCAAAGCAAACTTCGTAGCCGATGCACTGAGTCGCAAGCATTACTGCAACAATCTGATGGTACAGGAAGAACAACCGGCACTGTATGAGGAAATGGAGAGGCTAAGTTTGGAGATAATCGAGGAAGGACAGTTGAACGAGTTGAGGGTGAAGTACACACTCGAAGACCAGATCTGGCAAGCTCAGAAAGGTTGTCCAGAGATTGAGGAGGTGAAAATCCTGATGGAAAGAGGCAAAGCAGCCGACTACCGCCTCGATGATCATGGCACGTTGTGGTTGAAGGACCGCATATGCGTACCCCGGGGCAAGGCGATTCGAGACTCGATTCTGAAGGAAGCTCACGACTCTTGATACTCGATCCACCCTGGCTGTAGGAAGATGTACAAGGACCTGAAGGTACGGTTCTGGTGGGAGAAGATGAGGGATGATATTGCGGAGTACGTCGCTCGATGCGACACGTGTCAGAGAGTGAAGGCGGAACACCAGAGACCCGCTCGTCTGCTTCAACCACTAGAGATACCCACGTGGAAGTGGGAAGATATCAGTATGGACTTTGTTGTGGGATTGCCGCGCTCACAGAGGGGGCATGATGCCATATGGGTGATTGTTGACAGGCTTACCAAGGTAGCCCACTTCATACCGGTGCGGGAGGACTACCGGGTGCCAAAGGTTGTGGACCTCTATATAGAACACATTATGAGGGTACACAGAGTTCCCAGTAGTATTGTCTCTGACCGAGGATCTCAGTTCACAGCACAGTTCTGGAAAAGCTTGCATGGTTCCCTGGGCACGTCTCTCGACTACAGCTCCGCTTTTCACCCACAGACTGATGAACAGACTGAAAGAGTGAATCAAGTGCTTGAGGATTTGTTGAGGGACTGTGTGTTAACCAACAACACCGGCTGGGAGAAGAGTTTGCCTTATGCCGAGTTCTCGTACAACAACAGCTACCAGGCCAGTTTGAAGATGGCTCCCTTTGAGGCTCTTTATGGTAGGAAGTGTCGGACACCGTTGATGTGGTCCGAGGTGGGGGAGCGAACCTTTTTCGGTCCCGCCGCCATCATTGAAGCTGAAGAGGATGTCGCTAAGGTTAGAGAGAATCTGAAGATCGCTCAGAGCAGGCAAAAGAGCTATTGTGACCGGAAAAGAAAAGACGTCTCATTCGATGTGGGAGAACATGTCTACCTGAAGGTGTCACCCCTCCGAGGTACAAAGAGGTTTCACGTCAAAGGAATGTTGTCCCCAAGGTACGTTGGTCCGTATCCGATTGTAAAAAGGATCGGGAAGGTGGCTTACAAGCTCAAGCTGCCTCCGGAGCTCGCCGGAGTACACCCGGTCTTCCACGTGTCTCAGCTCCGAAAGTGTGTGGTCGTCGAGAAGAGAGTACCCGCTCAGGCACTCGACATTCAGGAAACCCTGGAGTGTACCCAGTCCGGATCCTGGACTGGGCAGAGAAGTCAACCAGGAGCACCACCACGTGCTTCTGCAAGGTGCTCTGGAGTAATCACTCCGAGCGGGAAGCAACATGGGAGAAGGAGTCCGTCATGAGGGAGAAATACCCTCATCTCTTCGAACCGGAGGAAACATCCTAATCTCGAGGACGAGATTCTTGTGAGGGGGGGGGGAGTTCTGTAACATCCTTGAATTTGTGTGTATGTAAAATTATGGGATTTCAAAAAACTTGAATTGAAGTTGAGTGTCAATGAAACCAATAAGGATGCCTTCTTGTCCTCTTCCCTAAACTCATAGAATTTATTTTCAAGTCAATCAATAACTCTAGGATGTATACTATGCTAGTGTGAGAAGTTGGGATTTTTATTTGGATTTTATTCGGATTTATTTGTGTGGATTCAAATTTGAATTGAAGTTCTAATTTGAATTAGATGTTTTATAGGATTAAGGAAAATAGGAAAATCTTTTCCTTCCAGTTTGGGCCGCGGCCGACCAAACGGCCCACCTTCCCCTTTCGGCCCAACCGCGGCCCGCAGACAACGCCATCAACCACGCCCCTGAGCCAGCCGCTGACCAGTGGGGCCCGCCATGCGTCACGATGATGTCGCCGTCTTCATCATCCCTTTTCCCCCTTTTGCTGATGCCGGCGCCAAAGCGCGGCCGCGCCGCGCATGGCTGCCGTCGCGACGCGCCCCTACGAGCCCCGCTGCATCTCCGCCGTCCACGTACCCCCGCGCCGCGCCTCGCCTATAAGAAGCCGCCACCACAGCCCTGGGGGAATCCTAACCCTAGCCGCCTTGGGGGAGATCCTCCCCTGTCCACGCCACCCGCTCACTGGAGGAGAAGGAGGGGGAGAAGAGGAGGGGAACCCGGAGGCCCGCCACGAGTACACCGAAGCCACTGTGATGACCCGGAGGCCGCCCGTGGGACTGCAGGACGCCGAGGAGTGGTGAACCGTGACGCGCCATTATCCCTGCATCCTCTACGTCACGCCGCCGACTCCCCCCTCGCCGCCAACCCTGCTCCACTTCCCTTCACCGACGCCTGCACTTCAGCTCGTGGCCACTCAGGTGAGGAACGGTCGCTCCTCCCCTCTGTGAAGCCTAGCCATCGATCCAGGGGCGGGAACGTCGTGCCCAGAACGCCGCCGCGCATGCGCTGTGTGATGCCGGCCATCGAGCTAGGCTGGGAAAGATCGCCTCTTGCAGGTGCTGCTGCCGTCTTCGCCCGCTAGCCACCCTTTCTTCCTCGATCCGCGTTTCGCCTATCCCGGTCGCCGCGACGCCGCCGTTGTCTTGGTTGTCACCATGGCCGAGGCCACGATGCGCACACGTACGCACCTGCGCTTGTGTCCATGCACCCGTGCACCCGCGCACGTGTTCGCCTAGGAGGGGTCAGATCCCGGCCCCCCTTTTCTGTCAGTTCTTCGGCCTCCCGATCGCCTACGCCACGCGGTGCTAAACCTCGAGAGACGACGGGGGCGACGGTGCGGTCACGGTCTCCACCCAGGGGGCCCTGTTAGACGTCATGTCACAGAGGCGAAGCGGCTGCCTCCGGAGCGGCACAACACCTTGGGCGTGGTACTGCCCGATCACTTCTGTCAGGGTGACTCCGGCGTTTCGGAGACACCCCAGCACGGCCCAGTGAAGCTTGAGCATCTTCTCCTGCTCCTTCTTGGTGGAGCCATCCGCCCAGTTCCTCCGAGACTTCGCAATGGAGCACCCGGTGAACGACAGGAGCGCGAACTCAGGGTCATTCCGCAAGTAGAACCACCCCTTGTGCCAGCCACTATTCAAGCTAGTCAGCGTCACTGGGATGTAGTCGTTGTCGCGGCCTTGCTTCGTTCGGAGGTCGGCGCGGTCTCGGGAGTCGTCGGAGGGGCGGGGCCATCGTCACCCCAGCTTGCTACTACCGCCGCAGAGGAGGTTCCCGTGCCGAGCCAGCCCGCCACGGCCCCTTAGGAACGTGATACCCCCAAGGGCGTGACAAGGGCTGCCTCCCCCCAAGAGCATGACGCCCCTGAAGGCACGACAAGAGTTGCCTCCCCGGAGATCCAGGAGGCCGAGGAGAACTCGGGTGCGGCCTTGCCGCAAGGCGTTGGAGGCGGTGAGGCCCAGGTCCTCGAGCTTGCCCGTGCCCCATGGGCAGCCGCCTTCAAGGTCGGTGATGACACCGAGGACGACGAGGAGGCCGCGGCATGCAACACTCTCGAGTGTGGGCTGGCGTGGGCGCTCTGCGTGTTCGACGAGTTGATCCTTCCCGCGGCGCCGGTGAGTTTTCCTTGCGTGAGTAATTTGTTTTCCAATTTTCCGGTTCTTCCGAGAGGTGTGTCTCATCTTCGACTTGTTCAGAGCAGTCCCTCGCGGCGTCTGGTCGGAGGAGAGCGCGCACGGTGAGAGAGCTCCGCGGAGAGAGGGCCCAGTTGGAGATACAACTGGTCATGGCTCAAGTGGCGGCGGCCGCAGCGGTGGCAAGCGAGGCGCCGCCGCGGACGACCCTTGAAGCCACTAAGCAATCCACGGAGGACCGTGCCACTGCTGCCCGAACCGCTGCCGCCGCAGCCATCACCGAGTGGGACATGCTGTCATCGAGGCTGGCTCTCGCCGAAGCAGAAGTCGAGAAGCTCCGGGCGGTCGTGTCGTCTGCCGAGGAGGCCGCCGAGAGGGCCAGGACCGCTGCTGCCGCCACCGAAACTACTACCCGGGACGCCGCCCAGGCTGCAACCCGCGAGAAGGCGGTGCTCGAAACGAAGGTGCCGGACCTGGAGCGCGACCTGGGCACTACCACAGGGGATCTGGCGACGGACGGCCGCCAGTTCTCCCAGGTCTCCAACCAGCTTCAGGTGGTTTCCGAGGAGGCGACGCGACTACGCGAGAGCAACACCAAGTTGTCAGAGGACCTCGAGGGTGAGTCGAGCAAATGTTTTCCTTCTCCATCCCCTTTGCTGCCCGCTTCTCGATGTGCTCTAACTTGTCGGTTACCATTTCAGGGGCGCAAGTGTATCGCGCCAGGATGACCACGAAGTTGGCGGAGCAGAAGCTGGAGCTGAACTTTGCCCTCCTCAAAGTCATCGAGAAGGATGATGCGATCGAGCGCTTGTCGGAGCAGCTTCAGAGTAAGTCTTGGATCTTTGATTATGTCCTCTTCTTTCCTGCGGACCCGCCATAACTCGTTGCTTCGTTCGTTCTTCAGAGATCAAAACCGAGTTGGAGCAGACGCAGATGGCTCGGGAGCAGGACACAGCTGCCTTGAACCAAGCCTGGGATGCCCAGCGCAAGTCAGAGGCGGCTCGCCAGAAGGACGCCGAGGACATGGCAAAGCTCGGAAGGGCTGTTGACGGTGTAAAACCGTGCTCAAGTTCACCGTAAGCCTACGGGTGACTTGGTGCATTTTTCACCAAGGAGGGCCCTCCCTAGATTTGTCAATCCAAGGATCGGAAGCAAACCACTAAAGTTCTCTATCTAACCTACTGGTCTAACCCTATGTGAAGCATTGATCGCATAACGGTAGCATACAAACACGAAGGGATGTATGGATCACATCCATCTAGCCATAAAGGTAAGCAAACCAAAGGTAAACCTAACCTATCGTCTTCTTGTTGCCGTTCCGGCCTATGTGATAAACCAATCTAAACCTATACTATGATAAGGATTACACTTGATATGGAGTAACCCGATATGGAGTGGTCCGATGCACGTTCACTCACCGCTTTCTCCTCTCTCGTACTATCACTACGCGAGGATATTCATCACCGAGCAACAACCTAGGTTCGTGCACTACTACGGTGTATCCACAAGACAAGACTAATCACCATAATTCGATCTAGTCCTACTAAAGGCATATGGTAGCTACACATATGAATAAGCATAACTCGTAGTAGATCAAAGTATGACAAGATATAGTTACATCACCGAATGTTGAAGGTACAAACGACTTGACGAATTCAAGTCGCGGCTCCAGAACTCCACCATGGCTTCACCACGCAGGGCCAACCATGGCGGCTAGGGCATGGCCTAAGCCATCTCCTAGGCAACTCGAGGACTCGCGGCGGCCGTCGGCTTCCTCCCGGTGCTTCTCCTTCGTCTCGGCGGCTCTCTGATGAAAGGATGGATGTGGCGGCCGGCGGAGGCAGAGACAATTTATAGACAAGCACCTAGGGCAAAAGGGGGATGCGAACCGGGCCCGGAGTGGGCTGGGCCGGTCGGCCCAGGCCGGCCCCGGCTTCCTCCCCGGTTGCTTCCCGCGTGATCCCTTATTTGTGTGCACTTGCATGTGGGCCTTTGACGTCGTTTCCTTCACGGTTTAGGCTTGAATCCTTGCTATGCAAGCTTCGTTGTTTTCTGGTTGAGTCCCTGAAGACTTGCACGTTGATGCTTCGGTCCTCGGGTCATTTGGAGTCATGTTCATCGTGTGTCTTGACTTGTGACGGGCTTTATGATCTTCTCTTGAAGTGCTTGATGAACTTATCCCGAAAGTCTCCTCTTTAATGTTAATTTCCTGCGTAAACAACAAACTGCAAAATCGACATGCAAGTGTGAACTTGTTACATCATTAGTATGCCTAGTGGCGGGTTAGTTGCAAATCATAATCGAAACCAATGTATAACAAGTACTCTAGGTTGACAGAAATTCACCGTCAACATCTCCCTCATGCTTAAACCTTGCTCGTCCTCGAGTAAGTTTTCAATGGATATCATCATTGCCTTTCATTGTTCATACCCTGCACTTGATCACACATGAGAAAGCATAATGCTCTCCAAGTTTATATTTGTTAAAATTCCATAATGTAACTAGCTTTCATCTCTATGGAGGGTAGATATAATTTAAGCTCTTTCCACAAGTAATCAATCATGCTCCACAAAATTCGAATAGTTCTTAGAAACTTTTGAAGTGAAGAACGAGGTGAATAAAAGAGCTAAACCAAGTACAAAAATTTGAACCTTCTGGCATCTTGCTCATGAACTCTCTCATCTCACAACACTCTCAAGCCTACTTGATCTATATCCTTTCCCTCTCATGTTTGTAGGTGGAAGGGTTATATTTGGAGCTCATAGGAAAGTTTTTATCCTACCAAGATGCTAAAGTTGAGACTATTATCAAAACAAGGCAAGCTTCTCATGGACTTATCATGACTCGTCAAAAAGGTCATTGGAAAAATAATGTTCACAAGAAGGGGGGAGAGAAAGAACTCACACTTTTAGATAGGTGGACATGTGCAAGTGGCAAAGAATGATCCCAAGGCCCCAACGAAGTCCTCGTTATCGGATTGCACATGGTTGGAAAAATGAGTATGGATCTTGATCTTGAAGTCTTTGGAAAATCCTTAAGCAACTAAAGAACCGGGGGAGATTATTATTACTCTATTTTTTTCCTTTTTCTTTTTCTTATTTTCCTCCTTTTTTTCCTTCTTTTTTCTTTTTGACATGTGAGGTACTTTGAATTTGTTTTGTTTCGTCCTCTTATCTTATTCATTTTTTCTTTTGTTGCTAGCCTCGTCATGCATATCTCCATCTTTCGTCTTTTATCTCCCCTAGCACTCTAATTTGCATAGTACCTACCTCCTCCCCCATGCTTAGATGTTTGCTCGTCCCGAGCAAAGAGGAAGTGGTGTAAGGTAGGTATCGGATGTCTTGATGAGAGGGAACTTGAATTTGCCCTTTGAAGCACCTTCTTGTGATGTGTCGTCTCCATACTCAAGTGATAGGTAGGTAGGTCAAGGAGGTTAACACAAAAGATGATGTTGGTTTAAAGGGTGGATATCCGACGAGATTTGCAAAGCTTCCGATGTGGGAGCTCACAATGCACGGATAGAATAGGCTAGCAAAAGATAAGTTACGCAAAACACAGAATGACCAGCTTCTTAGTCACGAGCCAAAGAATCGAGCCTTGAATCAATTCACCCAACAATAACTCTTGTAATCTATGGTTGCACTCAATATATAAGGCTTTGGATAGGTAGAGCAAAATGCAAGAGGTATTAATGACAAGGTTAGCATGACTTTTAGTAAAAAGTAATATGTTCTTCGACCCATCCAAAGTTGAGAGCATAAAAGAAACCATGGGTCTTTATTTTTATCATGACCGCCACAAAAGATTAAGCTAGTATTTAATTAATTTCAGATTTGTATTAGAGAGAGCAATAGCTTAATCATACATAAACAAGCACAAAGTTTAAACAAAGTGGCAACGGTCATCATATATCAACAAGCAAGATCAAGCCAAAATTATTTCATCATGGTGAGCACAAGGTGATGACAATAAACAAAAACTAAAACTAGGTTGTACTCCTAGAAGCCATGCTATTTAACGAGAGAGACATACAAAAGTTGCATCTAAGATTGTTGAAGGCATATACATATATACAAGCATTTAGAAAGACAAGGACAAAGAGAGGGTTTAGGAATTGTTACCGTCCTTCGATGATTGTGATGTAGCGCGCCCTCCCCCATGCTTAAGCATCGTGCCTAGCATGGAAGAAGGAAGATCGGCATCCGTAGCAACCGTGATCCTTGAACTCCATGCGGTCTTCTTTCGTCCACCAAGTCTTCCCCCATGCTTAGCATGTTGCTAGGCACGGAAGATGATGAACCATCTTAAAATTCTTGAAGTCCCACCGCCATGCATGGAGATCATCATCACATTGTTGCCTTTGTTCATCCTTCAATGTCCGCCCTTTGCCACAAGCCTTGATCCCAATTGTTTCTCATCTCATCTTCTCCTCCTTCCATGTTGTCCCTTACCGCTGGTTCATCTTCCACGAGTTTTTCTTCTACTTCCAGAACTGATTATGCACTGAATAATAGCTCCATTGCACAGTGCTTGAAATTATCTTTCCAATGAGTGGTCATTCATCCCGATCGGACTCCGAACAAGAGAGTTACGCCCTTTTTACTTTGTTGGTGCAAGCTGTCCCAGGCTGATTTCAGATGTGTGACGCTCAAAGATTTGGTTGTAACTTCTTGCACAGGTCTCCTAAAATGTTGATTCTTGATGCATTGGAAAGTAGACTTAATGGAGCACTTGAGTATCCAATTTTTCCCTTTTTGTACATCTCTGAACATGTGCTTAATCTTGATGAAAACAGCAGTGCTCCTTTTGGGATTTTGGAGGTGTTGATGATCTTGATTTCAGCTTTTATCACGAACTCATGGGAGTGATTCACCATGCTTGCAAAATAACTATAATGCACAAAGTACCCCCGAGGTGACGGTCGGGAATACTCACCCTATGCCAACAAACCATGACATCCCTACGATCTTCACTTGTGGCATAGTTAATCTAGTGAAAATACTAATGGGTGTACGTGAGTGCAAGTGTGTATGCAAATGATAGGTTGGTATAAAAACAAAATAATGTTTACACCAAATTCTAAACTCCATGCTTACAAAGTGGTTGCCAAACTTTCTATTCCCATAGAGATTTGTTAACTAAGGCCAAAACACCATGTTCATCCCAAGATCAATAATTCTTTATAGTGCATGAAAAGTATGGCGCATTGCTAAGTTTATAAACCAACTAATGCAACATGATAGCTCAGGATATAAGACTAAATGATGGTGGTCTCCAATCATGTCTAAACACCATGTTTACACAAGATTACAAAAATGCCCATATCTTCATATGAAGCATTAACATAGGTACGAAAGCATTCATCATAAAGCTTCACAAGATCCCAAGCTAACATAAAGTGGATGAAAGAGATGGATGCAAAATGAAAATGCAAGATGTTAGCACAAGAAAACATTAGCAAGATTTTAAAAACACTTTTGATGTGGTCTATAGGAAGTAACCCATCGAAAAGAATCAATCCACCAAACTAACAACGTTTAAGGATAGGTTATAGGTATCCTATATTTTTGGCTCAAACAAGGATTTTGAAGAGAGGAAGTCAAGTGTAGAAATTCTAACTAAGGTGGCACTACGAGTCATTTAAAGAAAAACTAACCTATGGTTTTAGGATGGCTAAAGGTGTGAAAGGTTTTCCTAAGGATTTTATGGGGAGGCTAGTCAAAGTTTTTAGTTAGAAGAGAGGAAAGAGATAGACTTGTTCAACCCAGACACGGTCAACACAATCAATCCTACCTCTATTGGCTATGGTTTTTGGTGGGAGTTATAGGAAGGCTTAGGTTGGTTGGACGAAAAGTGAGATCAAATCAAACATGCAATGCAACATAACATGGATGAACAAAACAACATGATATGGAGGTTGTCTAAAGCAAAAACAAAAGTTAGTCTAAATTAACTAGCCACAAGTTTAGAATCAAAGGATGGTGCCCACTCCATATATCTCTCTAAAAAGACACAAAAGAAAAATACTCTAAACTCTAATAGGCACACAAAAAGGTCTACAAGTTTTCCAAGATCAAATAACAAAGCGCTCCATCAATAGCAATTAGATCATACAACATGGTGTTGTGGTTTTTATTAGAGCAAAGGTACAATGTTACTTGATGGTTCGATTAAAGAGCACAATGTATATATATATATATATATATATATATATATATATATATATATATATATATATATATATATATATATATATATATATATATATATATATATATATATATATATATATATATATATAAACCGGGTTGCCTCCCGCAAAGCGCTTCATTTAAAGTCATAGAGCTCGACTTTCTCACATACCTTCTTATTGTTGCGGAGCCATGTCCTTCATGCAAGATTTGAAGGTGTTCATGCAGCTTTGATCCACTCTCCATGCTTCACACAATCACTTATGCTCGATGAGAGGCTTGCCCAATCGTCTCATTGCATCATCATCATCACCTTCTCCATCGCACTTTATCGCTGCCTCTTCTTTCATGAATTTTCCTCTCTGTCAAGATCAGACCATGTAGAGAACAATAGCTTCCATGCGTGGTGCATGAAATTGTCTTTCCATCAAGTATTTATTCACCCCCAACAGACTCCGATCGAGTGAGTTATGCCCGTTCTACTCCGGCGCTGCAATCTGTCCAAAGCTGATTCCAGACTGCACATCGCTCAATGTTTTTGCCATATATCCTTGTACGGGTCTTCAAATTCATCGATCTTGGATGCGTTAGAACCGGCACTTGATTGAGCTTCTGATTTTAAAATTTTTCTTTCTTGAACATGCCTGACCAGGTCCTCAAAATTGATGAAAACAGCGACGTCCGTTTTTGAGGTTTGGTGACGGTGATGCACGGGTTTGCAACTCCTTAGGGTATGACTTCTCTCATCTTAATTTATATTTAATGCCCTGCATGGTTAGTGAAACTTGATATTTCTCCCACAATTTTCTCTTTTAAGGTTACTACCTTGACCGAGCACAAAGCAAGTCCAAGATTTACAAATCATATTGCAAACAAACGCTTCCATAACCACAATTTATGACAAAGTAAGTTGTGATTAATTATAGCATAAGTTTTCTTGCTCAGCACTAAGCTCTCATTAGGCAAAGGTTTATTAGGCATGTAACAAATTTTAATCACAACAAAGCCTCTTTATCACTCTCAAGAAATTCTAGCCTATCATGATTATCATATGAACAAGGCATAGAATTGAATCCACCTCACTATTGGATATGAAACATAGATATATCAAAGGAATATTATCAGCTCCAAAAGTGTCTTGAGAGGTTAATTTGTACCTTGGCCTTCGAGCTTTTCATCATGAGTGGTCTCTCGGAGTTGAAAGCAAACAATCTTCAATGATCGGTGGCTTGTATCGTCTTTTCGCAACTCCTTAGTTCGTGCCACACATCATCAAGGTTGCCTTGTGTGGACTCACTCTTCTTATTCATTTGATGGACTTCACACATGTCTAAAATATCTTCATGTAACTCCATAATCCTTCGTGTGAGAGCCCAGAGTATCCGCACCATTGGATGTCATCATTTGTGTGTAATCCATGGTGATTTGCTTCTAACATCTCCTAGCGTCGAATGTTGCCAACTTGTGCCTTCTTTTGCCAATGTTCTTGGGGTCTTTGTTTTATTCCAAACTTCTGAATTTCATCTCGTGTGGTCTAATGGAAGCGTTGCCCAAGCTTCTCTTTGTTGTTGTCGTCCTCATCTCCACTATCTTGTTCTCATCATGTTGCTGCTGCCTATTTTTCGTGGATTTTCCCCTGTGTACATAACAGAACATATACCAAAATATTGTTCCATTGAAAACTTTATAAAATTACCTTTCCAACGGGTACTCATTCATCTTAATCGGAGCACAAATGAGGGAGCTATGGCCGTTTTGTTTCCGCTCTTGCATGCTGTCCAGAAAATTTCAGAACGCGCAACCTTCGGAAATTCGGCCATACCCGCTTGTAGGAAGCTTCAATTGACTTGATTCTTGATTTGTTGGAAGCGTAACTTCATGGGGATTATAAATATCCAAAGATATCCTGTTGTTCTCCCTTGAGGTTGTGCAAAAATTGATGGGAACAGAAACTTCTTGTGAATTGATCCGAATATGTTGACGACCTTGCTCTTGTGGTCTTCGGGGTGTTACATCGCGTCTCCTTTGGCTTTAAGTCGTCACCATTGCTAGACCAGAGAGTAGCATGACGGCAATGGTGTGTCTTCTTCATGATTTTGCTTTAGCAAAAGTGACGAGTGCTTCTTTCGCAACGTGATTGCTTCCAACACCTATTGCTTGAACAAACAAACCTCCACGAAACATTAGTCTTAAAACATTAATTGACACATTGACATACCTTGTTCAACATCACTCGTGTAGGGTGTGCACTCAATAGCGGATGATGTGACACTAACAAAAGTTAGCACCTACCACTAAAGAGTGAATCTTGATGTATCATCTTGTCGGAGTGGATGTGAACTTCTCGAACGTCTTGTGTCTAGCTTTTCACCAACTTTCAAGGACACAAACAAGAAAGCAAGCATATATGCAATAATAAAAATTAGGGTTAGTTAAAAGAAAGATAGATCGCCTTAGGGTTCGAGTTGCCGATCCCCGGCAACGGCGCCAGATAAAGGGGCTTGTTGACGGTGTAAAACCGTGCTCAAGTTCACCGCAAGCCTACGGGTGACTTGGTGCCTTTTTTTACCAAGGAGGGTCCTCCCTAGATTTGTTAATCCAAGGATCGGAAGCAAACCACTAAAGTTCTCTATCTAACCTACCGGTCTAACCCTATGTGAAGCATTGATCACATAACAGTAGCACACAAACACAAAGGGATGTATGGATCACATCCATCTAGCCATAAAGGTAAGCAAACCAAAGGTAAACCTAGCCTATCGTGTTCTTGTTGCCGTTCTGGCCTATGTGATAAACCAATCTAAACCTATACTATGATAAGGATTACACTTGATATGGAGTAACCTGATATGGAGTGGTCCGATGCACGTTCACTCGCCGCTTTCTCCTCTCTCGTACTGTCACTACGCGAGGATATTCATCACCGAGCAACAACCTAGGTCCGTGCACTACTACGGTGTATCCGCAAGACAAGACTAATCACCATAATTCGATCTAGTCCTACTAAAGGCATATGGTAGCTACACATATGAATAAGCATAACTCGTAGTAGATCAAAGTATGACAAGATATAGTTACATCACCGAATGTTGAAGGTACAAACGACTTGACGAATTCAAGTCGCGGCTCCGGAACTCCACCATGGCTTCACCACGCAGGGCCAACCATGGCGGCTAGGGCATGGCCTAATCCATCTCCTAGGCAACTCGAGGACTCGCGGCGGCCGTCGGCTTCCTGCCGGTGCTTCTCCTTCGTCTCGGCGGCTCTCTGATGAAAGGATGGATGTGGAGGCCGGCGGAGGCAGAGACAATTTATAGACAAGCACCTAGGGCAAAAGGGGGACGCGAACCGGGCCCGGAGTGGGCTGGGCCGGTCGGCCCAGGCCGGCCCCGGCTTCCTCCCCGGTTGCTTCCCGCGTGATCCCTTATTTGTGTGCACTTGCATGTGGGCCTTTGACGTCGTTTCCTTCACAGTTTAGGCTTGAATCCTTGCTATGCAAGCTTCGCTGTTTTTTGGTTGAGTCCCTGAAGACTTGCACGTTGACGCTTCGGTCCTGGGGTCATTTGGAGTCATGTTCATCGCGTGTCTTGACTTGTGACGGGCTTTATGATCTTCTCTTGAAGTGCTTGATGAACTTATCCCGAAAGTTTCCTCTTTAACGTTAATTTCCTGCGTAAATAACAAACTCCAAAATTGACATGCAAGTGTGAACTTGTTACATCATTAGTATGTCTAGTGGTGGGTTAGTTGCAAATCATAATTGAAACCAATATATAACAAGTACTCTAGATTGACAGAAATTCACCGTCAACAAGGGCCATCAGCACGGCCATGACCGGGCTCGGCGTGTCGCTCGGGACGGTGACGCCCGAGACGCTGGTTGAAGAAGTCGGCGCCTCCCAGACGCGGTCTGGGAGCTTGCGCTGGTGACGACTCGGGGGGCGGTGCACCGAGTCCTCACCATGTTCGAGTCGCGCTACCAAGGGCTGGACCGCATGGCGCTGAGCGGCGGCTGGGCCCCTGGCATCTCCGACGCGCAGTGCGACAAGCTTGAGGAAGACTGTGCCTCCTTCGCCCGCGACATGGGCGATGCTGCCCTGAAAGATCTGGAGCCCCTGCCACAAGATGAACCAGAGGACTCGGAAGCCCCCGAGACCTCGAGTTAGTTGTATCTCTTTTTGTTTGATGTAATGATTAGAACAAGTCGTAACGCTACAAGTCGTGTAGCTGTGAACTTTATTCAAGTTGTGTTACATCTCGATCGCTTCCGAGCGCTCGAGGAATACTGCAGCAATGCGTAGTCGACCTTAGAAAATTGAGGCGACCAAGCCCTACTCTGGAGCCACAGAGGCGTAGGAGTCGGAGAGCTCGGCCCCCTCAAACCGCTAAGGGTAACCACTCGTTCGTAGCCCCCGAGAACTCAAAAGGTTCGGGAGGTAACTTGATGTGGTTTTGTTTGTGAAATCACTTTTTGGACCAGAGTCGAGGTGGTCACCCAAACGCTTTTGAAAAGAGGTCGAACGAAGACCTGAGGACACATGCTGTGTTTGCAAGTCTTCGTGTCGTAGCCGCGGAGGCATAGGCCCTAGGAACTTTGAACGAATAGCAGCACCTCACCCTACGCAGGCCGTCGCCCTTACTTCTCGCAAGATCGAGTTTCCGTCCAAAAAACCTTTCGCTCGTGCGATCGGTCTCGACCGGATGTCGGGATTTTTATGAAAAAATGTAAAAAAATGGGGGGAGGGCATCGTGCCTGGGTAGCCCCCGAGCAGGGAACGTCTTTGCATTGGTGCAAGGATGCTCGCTGCTCAGCCCCAAACATTGTTGCAAACTCGTAAACACAACCATTGATAAGTTTCTGAACTCAAGGACACGGGAACAAGGCATGCAACATCTATTTATTGATGTATGAGGTTTGAATAGTAACTCAAGGATAAAACGGGCGCAGGTGCTTGATGTTCCATGCGTTGGAGACGACCCTCCCGTCCATGTACTGGATCTTGTATGTCCTAGGTCAGAGTACTTCGTGGATGATGAATGGCCCCTCCAAGGTGGCGATAACTTTTGCTTGTCCTTGCTGCCTTGAATTCGTCGGAGTACAAGATCTCCGACATGGAACTCGCGGGGGCACACGTTGGGCTCGTGGTAGCGTCACAGGGCTTGCTGGTACTTGGCTCAGCGCAGTAGTGCCACATCCCGCGCCTCGTCGAGTTGGTCGATCTCATCCTCGAGCGCAGCTTGGTTGCCTTCCTCGGTGTAGGCCCGTACTCGCGGACTGCCGAGTCGATGTCCGTGTGTAGGACTGCTTCTGAGCCATGCACCATGAAGAAGGGTGTGAAGCCTGTGGCATGACATGGTGTGGTACGCAGACTCCACAGCACGGACGGTAGCTCAGCCACCCATCTCGCTCGGAACTTTTCGAGTCACTTGAAAATCCATGGCTTCAAGCCTTGCAAGATCATGTGTTCGCCCTCTCGACTTGTCCGTTCGTCTTTGGGTGAGCAACAACTGACCAGTCCACACGAATGTTGTTATCGTCGTAGAAGTTGAGGAATTTCTTCCCCGTGAACTGGGTGCTATTGTCGGTGATGATTGTGTTAGGTATGCCGAAGCGGTAAATTATGTCGGTGAAGAAGGATACCGCCTCCTCGGAGTAGACATTGACGATGGGTCGAGCCTCGATCCACTCGGAGAACTTGTCGACCGCTACGAGGAGACAAGTGAAGCCCACGGCGCTTGTTGGAGCGGTCCCACCATGTCGAGGTGCCAGACGACGAAAGGCCACGTGATGGGGATGGTCTGGAGCGCCTGCGCCGGGAGGTGAGTTTGTCGAGCGTGGAACTGGCACCCTTCACAGTGTCGTGCGATGTCCTTGGAGTCTGCCACCGCCGTGGGCCAGTAGAACCTTGTCGAAAAGCCTTTCCGACAAGTGTTCTCTGACCAGCGTGATGACCGCAGGTGCCGGCATATATCTCTCGTAATAGCTCGCGGCCCTGGTCTCCAAGTGTGACACCCTAAAAATTTCATCACTAAAAATTTACTTAAGCAACATAGTGTTTTAGTCTTAAGGATTTAATTAATATGCAAATCAAATTGAGCTCTAAAGAAATTTAATTTAGCTTCATTCATTTAGAGATAACAAGTGCTTGTGCATCATATTTTGGTTGCATAGTGTTTGTGTGTTGGTTTGAAGTTTTAAAAGTTTTAAAAACTTTTAGAAAATTTTGAAAGGAATTTGAAATGTTTAAGTTTAAAAAGGTTTCAAAAAAAGAAAAAACTCTCAACATCACCCCTCTCCCTTTCAGCCCACCCCGACCCAGCTCCCTCCCGGCCCACTTCTTCTTCCGGCCCAAACCCCCGCAGCGGCCCACCTATCCTCCTCTCTCTTTTCTTTTTCCTAGCGGCCACTGACACGCCGGCCCCGCATGTCAGCTTCTTCCATCTCGTGCCCCCCTTCCTCTATTTTGAACCTGTGCGCCGTCGTGATCCCCGCCGCGCCTGCTCGCCTCCCCTTTCTTTCCGAGAGCGTCATTCAAAGGCAATGAATCGCCGCAATCTTCTCCCTTCAGTTTCTTGCTGTTTCCCCCTTCTCTTGCTCCTTTACACCCACAAAGCCGCTGGCCCTTTCCCGCTTCCCTTTCTCCCCTCTCTGTTTGTATTTAAGTCAGGCATCACCTCCATATCATCCCTTTCGCACTTGCTCACGCTCTACAACCCCACATCCTCGCGCTTGTGCCAACGCCGTCAAGTCTTCCGCCGCCGGGACATTGCCGGCTGTTGAAGCTCTCCGTCGGCGGTGAAGTATCTTTGGCCTCCCTTGTGTTTTCCCTCATCATGTACAATGCTCACCCGAGCTTCTCTCTGACCCAGGGCAGTCCCGTCGCCGGAACAAGTTGCGCCTGAAGCTCCGCCGCCCTGCCTTCCGCCGCCAAGCTTGCCATCGTTGACGAACCCTTTGCAGCACCGCTTCTTCTTCACCAGTAACCTTGTTCGCTTTATCTCTGCATGGTAAGCATCATAACCCAGCCCTTTTCCCTCTCTTTTGTGCACATCAGCATCCGCACGGGCTCGCCGGAGTGGCCGTTCTGTCCCCTTCCGGTGTTAGTCGCCGTGACCGCCCAAGCCTCCCTCTTGAACCCCGCACAAGCCTCCCCACTACACGTAGTACCCACACGTGCACAAAACGGTGGCCGGGAACCCTCTCCCAAGCTCACGCTGGCGAAGCGCTGCCGCGCCATCTTTCTCTCCGGCGAACCGTCGCCGTCTCTCGCGTGCACGTGTCCGCAACCGTCCGATCTGCGATGGGCGTCCTTGATCGCATACCCCTTCGTTTTATGAATCTGGTCCACCGTGGACCCATGGACCGAGTCCACAGCGCGGTCCACCACCGCGTCAGCCGCTGGATCTGAGATCTACGACCCAGATCTGCCGTGGACCCCGAGTCAAACCGGGCATACCTGTAAAACCCCGCATTTTCATAAAAACCCGAATCCCTTTACCTTCGCGATAGTCCCTGGATCAGTGGCTATCGCGTACAAAACGTCTCACAGATAATAACACAAAGTCATACATCGCATCACATAAGAGTAAAAGTACAAAATCTATTACATGTCAATTATGGACTACATCATTACAAGCCTCTTGGCTGAATCAGAGTGAAATTCTACGCAGCGGTAGCTAGCATCTCAGAAGGGTCTCAATCTTTTATTCTTATCGCCACAGGCATCCTTGAGCGAAGCTACGCATCCCTCAGTCGTACCATCCATCGGCATTGATGTCGTACTCGGACTCGTACCCTGCACACCCAAAGTCTATCCCCAAGGAGCGGGATAGGTCCACGTCACCAACTGTATGCAGCTTTAAGTGGCCTAACATCTAAAGGGAGAAAAAGAGACAAGGAAGCGGCTCGGGTTTCCTATGCAGCAACAGCAGAGTATAAACAAGATATCTCCATCAAGTTCCCTAACCCAAAGCTCTCAACACAGTTCGGAACCACCTGGTCACCCAGGGCCCCGTCTCCACAACCTATTCCTGTCTAGGGTCGATGCGAGAACTTCCTCTCCTCGCACCTCAATGATTGCAATCGGATCAACAAGGTAGATGGAGCCCCTCTCCTCTAACCGACTGCAACCACGGCTCACAATGCACTCATCTATAGGGGGAAGGTAGAAATCCCAAGACATAAGGAACGAACATGTCTTCTAGGCATTGTCCATGACCGAGGATGCGGCTATAGCTATAGATCAAACAACTCTGCAGAGTGTGTACACATGTATCCATCCCAGCATGGAACCCGGTCGGTGTACGGCCGACCGAGCCCATCCTACCAGGCGAACTCTCGGTAGTTACGGTCCCATCCTGCATCCGACCCTCAAAGCGATCCCCCTCGCAAAGGGAACAACACCGGTACTATGAAATGCCCCCGTGTGGCCACACGGGCGACACTATGAGAGAAGGTGGTCTCTCTCCACCTCTTCCTCACTAATACCGTCTATCCTGCTGGCAAGTATGGTTCCGCATTTGCTGAGCTCAACTCGGCCCTAACCCCACGCTCGGTGGGGTGGTGTGTGCGAAAGTCCTATCGATAAGTTGATCCACTCGGTTTCAGAACGGGGCTAGCTCATATCCTCCAAACACAAGTAAAACCCAACACCTAGGCTCCGAAAACCGTCAAAGTAGGGATACATTGAGGAGCGCACCCCTATCCCCGATCCCAGATCGGTTGTCTCGAGCTCACCCATGCCAAAGTACCCAAAACGCCTTCTCCGACCGGTTTTATCCCACTCACACCAAGATCCACTATTCCATCCCAACACATGCATCGCGAAGCTCAGCATATATACACGCTTATAAACATATATAGTAGTAGAACAATCAAGGACAGGATATTTAAAGTACGCAGTGCAAGGTTCATCAACATGCATATAAAGTAAAGCGCTAGCAACTATATTGCAATGTCTATAGGTTTTCAAAGTTAGTCGGGCGTGAACCTGGGGTCGGGTAGTCCTCCGCAGCGAAGTCGTCGGCGTAGTCGTACTCTGGGTTCAGCTCCCCGGCTCCAGCTTCTCCTAATAACGCGTAAAAGAAAATAAACAACGGTGCTAATGTAAATAACTCCAAAAGAATGACAATTAAGAGCCAAAAGAGAGCAAACGCTAGTCTAGCCCGGAGTTTAAGATTTTAGAAAAATTTTGAAAAAGGTTTTGTATTTTTCGGAGCAAAAACGGATTTATTATGATTTTCCAAAGGCAAAATAGTTTTCTGGAAATAAAATACGCATACAAAATAGCATAGACTCTAGGCTGACTACTAGCTGGCTCTAAAGGGCTTAAAGCTAGCTGTTAGGTGGCTGGTGGCTGGCTCCAGCGGCACACGTGGCCTCCACGTGGGTGGCTATAAGCCCAGCGGCTTCCAGTGTGGCGTCCAGCGGGGCGGCTGGCGTGGCGCGGCGCAGCCGATCCCTGGGCAGATCGCTACGACGCTGCGCCGTGCGTGCGCACATGTGGCTTGGCCGAGAGTGGCCGAGCACATGGGATCGCTCAGATCCTTTGCGGCCACCATGGCATGTGGGCTGGTGTGTGCAGGAAAACCCCCCTTGGGTTTCAAGGGCTGGCCGTCAAGTGCTCGGTGAAAAGCCCTAAAGGAGCGGCGGTTGGAGTAGAGCTCGCCGGCAGCGAGGTCTCGCGGCGGCCGAGCAACACGTTCCACCACGAAGTTTGGGTGGTTCAAAGGTTTCGATTGTGGCAAAGAAAGAAGCGGCCTTGGGCCGGAAGACCGGCATGACGGCGATGGCGCGGCTCGGCGTGCCGAGCAGAAACAGAGGAACGCAGCGGCATGGCTGGGGTGCCCGTGCTAGCGCGGTCGTGGGTGCACGCGTGCGCGCGTGGGTGCGCGCGGGTGTGCACGGGCGCCGGAACTTGCCCGACGCATCCCCGGGTTCGGGTTTGACCGCACGGCGCGCGCGTTGGCGCGACGCGGTCGGGTGTGCGGCGATCACCGACGGCTTGACCGCGGTGGCGAGCCTGGCAACGAACACGAGAAAAGATGGTGCGGCGAGGCTGCGGCGAACCACGACGCCTTGGTCAGCAGTCGAAAGGGCCCGACCTTGGCCTCGCACGGCGAGTGCGCGTAAGCCGGTGCACTGGGGTGTGCGGCGACGCCGCGGCCGGCGCACTCAAAGACGAAGCGAACAAGGGAAAAACAAGCGTGGCGCGCGCGCGTTGGTGAAGGTGGCGGCTCCTGCAAGAGAATTCCCAACACGGCACAAAGACCGACCTCACATGGCAGCGAGCGAGGCGGCGCGAGAGCGTTCGGGTTGATCATAGCGCACAAGGCCGGCGCACGTCCATGGCTTGACAGCCAGGCACCACAGAGAGAAGGGGAATGCGGTGCTCACAATGGTCCAAGGGGACCTGGTGGTGAAGGCGTCGGTGAAGAGGTGTGCGACGCGGTGACGAGGAAGGCGGCGGCGCTGGTAGGGGAAGCAGAGAGACGACGCGATGAAGGGGAAGCCGAGGAAGCAGGGGGTCGCAGGCGTGCTTGGCTCCCGCAGGTCCGGCTCCTCCTCGCGGGCGGCTCCGGCTTCGCGGCGGGCGGTGCTGCTCCGGGCGCCTCCGTTCTCCTCCTTCTCTCCCCCTTCTCCTTCTCCTCCGGCTTGCAGGTATGTGGGCAGGGGATTGAATCCCTCGAGGCGGCTATGGTTGGGAGAGCCCTGGGGGTCGCGGTGGCTGCTTCTTATAGCGGCGGGTAGCGCGGGGGGTATGTGGACGGCAGGGATGCGCCGGATGGCCGCGGGGCACGTCGCGACGGCGGCCATGACCGGCGCGGCCGTGCTTTGGCGTCGGTGTCAGCCAAAGCGGTAAAGAGGAAGGTGATGACGGCAACGTCACAATGACGTCAGCATGACACATCGCGGGTCCCATCCGTCAGTGACTCGGTGCGGCGCGCGGTTGGTGGCAGGCGGCCGGCGGGTTAGCAGGCTGCACTTGGGCCGAAAGGGGCGGCTGGCCGGTTTAGTTGGCTGTGGCCCATGCAGAGAAGTTTAGGTTTCCCTAATTAAGTTTACTCTTATATTCAAATTTGAATTCCAATTCAAATTTGAACCCACTCAAAGAAATCCAAATAAATCCCAAATGAAAATCCAACTTCTCACACTAGCATTTTATAAGTCCTAAAATTATTGGTCGAATTAAATTAAATCTAGGAATCAGGGAAGGGAAAATGGAAGACATCCTTATTCGATTTCATGAGCACACAAATTCATAGAAAGTTTTTGAAATCTCTTATTTTTACATACAAGGATGTTACAGAACTCCCCCCTCACAAGAATCTCGTCCCCGAGATTAAGAGGTTACCTCCGGTTCGAAGAGATGAGGGTATTTCTCCCTCATCACGGTCTCCTTCTCCCATGTTTCTTCACGCTCAGAGTGATTACTCCAGAACACCTTGCAGAAGCGCGTGGTGGTGCTCCTGGTTGACTTCTCCGCCCAGTCCAGGATCCAGACTGAGTACTCAAGGTACTCCATGGTCTCCTGAACATCGAGTGCCTGAGCGGGCACCCTCCTCTCGACGACCACACACTTCCAGAGCTGAGACACATGGAACACCGGGTGCACTCCGGTAAGCTCCGGAGGTAGCTCAAACTTATAAGCCACCTTCCCGATCCTTTTCACAATTGGATACGGGCCAACGTACCTTGGGGATAACTTCCCCTTGACATGGAACCTCTTATTGCCTCGGAGGGGTGACACCTTCAGGTAGACGTGCTCTCCCACCTCGAATGAGACGTCTTTCCTTCTCGGGTCAGCGTAGCTCTTTTGCCTGCTCTGAGCTATCTTCAGATTCTCTCTGACCTTGGTGACATTCTTTTCCACTTCGACAATGGTGGCGGGACGGAAAAGGGTTCGCTCCCCCACCTTGGACCACATCAACGGTGTCCGACACTTTCTGCCATAAAGAGCTTCGAAGGGAGCCATTTTCAAACTGGCCTGGTAGTTGTTGTTGTACGAGAACTCGGTGTAGGACAGACTCTTCTCCCAATCAGATTCGTAGGTTAACACACAAGCCCTCAGAAGGTCTTCTAGGACTTGATTCACTCTCTCCGTCTGACCATCCGTCTGGGGGTGGAAAGTCGTGCTGTAGTTCAACTCGGTGCCCATGGAAGCATGTGGGATCTTCCAGAATTGTGCGGTAAATTGTGGCCCTCTGTCTGACACAATGCTCCTCGGAGCCCCATGAAGCTTCAGAATGTTGTCCACATAAAGCTCTGCAAGTCGGCTCACACTGTAGTTGGCTTTCACTGGCAAGAAGTGTGCTACCTTGGTCAATCAATCGACAATCACCCAAATGGAGTCATTCCCTTTCTGTGTACGCGGCAAACCCACAATGAAATTCATACTGATGTCATCCCACTTCCATCTGGGTATCTCTAGTGGTTGCAATAAGCTGGCAGGTCTCTGATGTTATGCCTTCACTCTCTGACACGTGTCGCATCGCGTGACGTACTCGGCAATGTCTTCCCTCATCTTCTCCCACCAGAACTGTACCTTTAGATCTTTGCACATCTTCGTGCATCCAGGGTGGATCGAGTATCGAGAGTCGTGGGCTTCCTTCAGAATCGAGTCTAGAATCTCCTTGGTCTGTGGTACGCATATGCGGTTATTCAACCAAAGTGTGCCTTCCTCGTCGAGGCGGTAGTCGACTGCTTTGCCTCTTGCCATCATGTTCTTCACCTCCTCAATCTCTGGGCATCCGTTCTGAGCCTATCGGATTTGGTCCTCGAGCGTGTACTTCACTCTCAACTCGTTCAACTGTCCTTCCTCCACAATCTCCAAACTCAGCTTCTCCATTTCCTCATATAGTGTTGGTTGTTCTTTCTGTACCATCAGGTTGTTGCGGTAATGCTTTCTACTCAGTGTGTCGGCTACGACATTTGCTTTGCCGAGGTGGTAGTGAATATTCAGGTCGTAATCCTTGATCAACTCTAGCCATCTTCTTTTCCTCAAGTTCAACTCTGACTGCGTGAAGATATACTTCAGACTCTTGTGATCGGTATAAATGTCGCACTTGTTTCCCATCAGGTAGTGCCTCCTTATCTTCAAAGTGTGAACGACTGCAGCTAACTCGAGGTCATGTGTGGGGTAGTTCTCCTCATGCTTCTGAACTTGTCGTGAGGCATAGGCGACCACTTTGCCTCCCTGCATCAGTACACAACTGAGTCCCTGTCTCGATGCGTCACAGTACACCACGAAGTCCTTGCTCGCATCGGGAAGAGTCAGGACTGGCGTAGTGATGAGGCGAGTCTTGAGCTCTTGAAAGCTGGCTTCACACTTATCCGACCACACATACGGCGTGTTGCTCTTCAGCAGTTCTGTCATGGGCTTTGCAATCCTGGAGAAGTTTTCGATAAACCAGCGGTAGTATCCGGCTAAACCGAGAAAACTACGGATCTCTGTCACAGACTTCGGTGACTGCCACTTGGACACTGCTTCTATCTTGCTCGGATCTATGGCCACTCCTTTAGCTGACAACACGTGACCGAGAAAAGCGACTTCCTCCATCCAGAACTCACACTTGCTGAACTTGGCATATAGTTGATGCTGTATGAGCTTCCCCAACACGATCCTCAGGTGCTCTTCATGTTCCTCTGCAGTCTTGGAGAAGACTAGTATGTCGTCAATGAAGACAACGACACACTTGGCCAACTCATCCATGAATACCTTGTTCATCATGTTCATGAAGTACGCTGGGGCGTTCTTAAGACCGAATGATACGACAGTGTACTCGTACTGTCCATGTCGGGTCACAAACGCAGTCTTGTGGATGTCCCCTAATAACGGGGGAAACACCCTTTTCTAAAAATAATAAAAAGTAAACAAACACACCCACAAACCGCAAACCACACCCCGTGTGGTCGCGGGCCCAGGAAAAATAAGGGCCCACGGCCCAAGAAACCATTAGCGGCCGATCAAGCAGTCGGCCTCGGCCCCCTCAGGCGAACCTCCACCTCCCTCGAGGGCAGGCGTCGCACCACGAAATTTTCATTTCGCCCGAAGGGCAGGCGCCCCCTCGGGCGAATCTCTGCCTTGCTCGAGGGACCGAGACCCCCGAGCAAGTATCCGCCTCGCTCAAGGCCGCCTTAGACCCGCGAGTCCGCGCCTGCTCCCCCGATCGAAGCCTTAAATGCTCTGGTACGACACGAGCGCCCGGGTCAAAGGCGAATCCCCGCCACGCCAGTCCTCTGACACCGCCTGGGAATCATATCCTGGCGTTGTTCGACCAACCCGCACTGCGTGGCCATCCCCGACGCTGTGCGGTACTGTGCGGGAAGGCCGGTGTCATTCGATGACACTGTGCGGTCCACTCCCATACCTCCTCCACGTCGCACCCCTCGAAAGAGGATGGTGGCACCCTCGAAAGGGGTACGACCACTGCTTCGTGCCAGCCTGGGACGGCGCCGTGACATCAGGCCAGCGGAGCGCGTCTCCTCCATCACCTTCGGCCCTGTGTGGCCATCCCCGCCACGTTGTGCCACCATCCCACGCACTGCAGCGTCATCCCCAACACTGTGGGAACCCAGGCCGATGGGACATCGCCACGCCTGCCGCTGTGCGGCCTCCGGTCTTTCGTCAACCCAGCCCTCAAACAGGCGTACAGACGGCGACCAAACAAGAGCACCAGCGCTGCTACCCTCGAAGCCGCCCCTGGACGGGCACAGGATCCGCCATGACGCCCACCAAAGGCAAGATTCGTCAGGACGACTGTCACTTCCATGAAATTGTGCCATGCCGCCATATGTAGCACTTAGAGCCATGCGGCATGACTGTAAACCGCCTCTCCTTGGCCTATAAAAGGAGGAGGCGGTCCCCTGGCCGTGGGGGGACGACAGAGAGCTGCACACTCGCACTTTTCCGCCTTCATCCACGATATTGGCACTTTGCCTCAATCAACCCTCAGGGACCTGGAGGCTCCTCCTCTCCCGCTTCGCTTGAGCTCCCCTCTACGAGCACCATGGTGCCACGCAATACAGTGCCACGAGCGCACGCCTGCTAGACGTACGGCCCATGGCCGGAACCAGGATAAACCCCGTGTCATTGTTTTGCTTAGCACCGGCCATCGAGAGATAGATCTCAGCGCTCTTACTAGTTAGTGTCGTGACTACTTTCGGCACCGACACTAGTCAACAATACTTTTCTCTTAGAACAAATCAACACCAGGCGATAGCCAACGAACAGGCTTATAATTAACAAGAAGATGAAGAACACTTAGTTTGGTACTTATGCTACTAGTTTGGAGATCTCTGACCGTCTCTGAACCTTGACATGCAAGTACTTTTTAGATGGATAGAGTATGCTCTTGATCCTCATTGTATTAGCTGTTTGTTTGGCTTATCAGTCATCAGCCAACAATACTTTTCTCTAAGAACAAACCAGTGACCAACCAGTAGTATTTTTCTCTCAGAACAAATCAGTACCAGCAACCAGCCACCAGCCAAACGAACAGGCCTAATGCACCTCTGCAACAACTCACATTTCTACTAATAAACACGCAAGTGAGAGCACTGAGAGGTGAGTAGCACAGTAATCGATCACATGAGTTGCTTGATAAAGTGACATCCAGTCTATTGAAAAATGAACTAGAAGTTTTTTATTGTTATTGTAATGACATGTAACCCTTGGAAGCTATAATGACATTTTCTAGTGGGATGTAACAGAGCCATTGCATGTTCAAACCTGTGCTCCTAGTTGGGCCGTCAAAATCATTGGCAAATGGTCGTTTCGGTCAACCCGTAACTTGGCCGGCCTAGAGGCCATTGGGGAAGTCCAAGGCCATGTTCGAGCTAAGCAAGTGAGATAAGCATCTCCAATCGTTTGGCATTTTTTATATTTGATAAAAATGTTGAAAACACTGGTAAAGGACTTATCAATTTTTTGACAACTTAGAAAAAAAAAACCTTCTTGGCATAGGTGTTTCTCGTATGCACGGAGCCAGGTGGGAGGGTGGACAGAGAAATAAATGATAGAGAAAGGTTCCTGATGCAAATGTATAAGAGAGAAAGAATACCTTGAGAATTTAAAAATAGCAAACTCATGTAGATGCATTCTTCTTTTAGCTTGGTAAATCTTTTAGAAGTTGTCAAGTCACAATATTTGCAAATTAAAAATAGCAAACTCTTGAAGATGCTTTTAAAATTGTGGTGATGATACTATTCAATTATTATATAGATCTCAAAAGTTTATAATCACTTATCAAAGGCATAAAAGAATGGTCAGTCATGAGTTCATTTATTTTAAGTTCTACAGTTAGCAGGGAACTCGAATAATCTTCAAAGGTCATCAGCATCCTGCATTGATTTCTTCGAAGGATTCTCATGATTTGCAATGAAAGCAACCTCGTACTCCGCCGTTTTAAATTGGGGGCTATTTTGATTTTTCTAGATATATGATTTTTTGCTATCCATTTAGATATAGATTATGTTTAGATAAATAAAAAATAAGTTTCAAAAAGTCGTAATTAGGGTTGGATGTCAAGCCAGCCCAGCTCGGTTTGGTCTGGCTTGTTATTCAAAATGAGTAGCTCGGCTCGGCTCATTAACAAAATGAAACTAAAGATTTGCTCAGCTCGACTTGACTCGTTAACGGCTTGAGCTAGCTTGTTTGACTTGCGAGCTAGATGAATGTATATAACATTCGTATCCTATATTTGAAAACACAAAAATTATAGTCACTAGCTAGCATGAGAAAAATAATTGCATTATAAAAAATGTACGAGAACTAGAAGCATCAACTGCTAGCTGCATAGTCCGCACCTCATCTCATTGGTGGTTCATCTTGATACGTTACAAAGATCAAAGGATGGACGCGTCAATTTGCAGGGAAGAGAAACCTTTCTCTCCTAGGTGATCATGAGCAAATTAAACGAATGGAATTAAAGCATATGAAACTTTACGAAGAACATAGCAGTCGAACGAATGAGCTTCTTCTAGTTCCTATGTTGAAATTTTGACCTTCTAGCTAGACTGGCTCATGAGTAGCTCATGAGCTCGCTCGAGCTAGCTCATTAGCGAAACGAGCAAAAATTGTTGCTCAATCGAGCAGCGATCGAGGTGAGCTGGCTCGTGAGCTCCTGACTTGGCGTCCATCCCTAGTCGTAATGGTCTACAATTTGGAACAAAGAGAGTTCAATTTATTTGTGGTTGGGATGAAAAATTTAGAGTTGTATACTCATGAAAGAGTCTATAGTTACATGTGTTTATATTCGAAAGACTAAGACTCTTTCATCAGCCCGTTCGTTCCATTAGTGGCTGGTGGATGGTGTTGATTTCTTCTGAGTAAAAAGTATTGTTGGTTAGTTGTTGGTGACTGGTTTGCTATGAGATAAAAGTACTGCTAGCTGGTGGCTAATAATCCAAAGGAACAGGGTGCATGTTCCAACCACTAGCCACTCTTAGAGATCCATGAGCAACTACTTGAAGATTTTGGAACTGAATAACCGCACAATACCCTTACTATGTTCCATCAAAATGTATCTTTAACATATAACTCCAAATCTCTAACTCGTGTTACGAGCGCATCCAGCCACGCAGGATGGCAGCAAGCCAGCGAGGCCTGCACACACACACACGACATATCATATCCCGACTCTCGCTCGACGGGTCAGAGACATAAAAGAATACTCTCGCTCGACGGGTCAGAGACATAAAAGAATTTTGGTGATAGGGAATCTTGCATACATGAAGTACTAAATGAAGCGTATTTAAAAAACATTTTCACAGATGAGTGCAACTTTGTGTGACGAATCTAATAAGTATGATTAATCCATAATTTGCTACAGTAATGCTACAGTAACCATTCTCTAATCGTGCAGTCAAAGACTTCATCAAATTAGTCTCGCAATTTTAATCGAGGTTGTGGAGGTAGTTTTGAAAACTGACTTTGTTCAATACCCTCAATTAACGGTCAAAGAGGGGAAAGTTTTGTATCTCTACAACCATACACTACCGTCATCTGATCATCTTTGTCTCGATCTCGGCCGGCGACCAGAATGCGAATCTGCGCGGCCAGCGTAAAGACGCTGCAGCAGGCAGATCCAATCCCCACGGTATTCCGTATTCGACCTCGACGAGCAGAGCACCCAGTTCTTGATTTCATCCACAATCGTTACTTTCCAATATCCATGAATCTACATCGTTGCTAACTTGTAATTTGTTTTTAAATATTTGTTTAATTCCACTTTTTGTCAAGGAACTTCTCGGTGTTAGTAAGTTACATGCTTGGTAAATTCAAGCTGTCGTAGAACTATCCCACCTTAACTTCGTTTTTTTAATTGCGAATTTTGAATCTTCACATTCATAGCATATGTAGCACCGCTGAAAATCCCCACACATTTCGGGCACCAGCCATTCCCTACGAGCTATGGATAGATTCGGATCGGATATGAGCAGATTCAGATGTCTATGTCACTATTTACCACATTTTATTTCAAATTTGGTACTAATACGAAACAGATGAATTGCTTTATAAATAGTTTTACAATTGGTAAAAAATATGTTACTAGCCTCTACTATAAAGAAACGAAAGAATTGAGACAGAAGCGGCCACACCTTAGGCCCACCCGCATACTCACAGAGTGACCCACTTTTCAGGTCACGACGACATACGAGAGGGGGATTGATTTGGTCGTTGTCAACCGCCCTCCCTCCCAATCCCGCTCGTCAAACCTCCTAACTTTCCATTCAATTACTTTCCTTAATCAACCACGCATAAATTGTTTCTTTTTTCCTTTCCTTTTGCGTTTGAATTTCCTTAATCAATCATGCGTAAAATTGCTCATTGTTTTCTTTTTCTTGTGCATTTGAATTTCCTTAATCAATCATGTGTATCAATTATGCGTACATTATTCCTTGTTTTTCTTTCCTTTTGTGTTTGAATAATTTCCTTAATCAATCACGTGTAAATTGTTCATTGGTTTTCCTTTCCTTCTGTGTTTGAATTTCCTTAATCAATCACGTGCATCAATCACACGTAAATTTTTCCTTATTTTTTCTTTCCTTGTGTGTTTGAATTTCCTTATTCAATCACATGTCAGTTACCCTTGTTTCCTTTCCTTCTTAACACTTTCTTTTGCTTCCACGCGTTTGGTATAAAACCATAGTTTCTCTTTTCTTTTTGCCTTTGTGTATTCGTAGAGATCGATGTTGCCAACGGCGATGCGGCCCTGGACGGCGATGACCGGTGGTAACAGCCCACCTGCGCGAGGTGCCCCCATCCCCCGCGCCGTGTCGGGCGAAAGATGTTGTACTGGTGGATCTATGGAGGCCGCCATCGCCGGGAGGCCACTGCCGGTGGATGATCCGTGGAGGTCGCCATCGCTGGGGAGGTCTCATGCTCGAGATCGATGCGGAGGTGCGGGGGGGCCGGAGAAGGCTGGCTGGGAGGGACGATGGAGGAGGCGGGGAAGGAGGAACTGTTGGCCAGCACAATGCCGATGGGCTAGCGGACATCGACAACTTGCAAAAGGTTGGCCCCGCCACTGTCGCAGAGGACCAATGCCCCAAAGCATGTGAATTTTTGGTTCTCGCCCTTTGTTCGTTTGTTCTAAATTTCTGAAGCTTCTGCTTGTCGCTGATGAAAAACAACCTTTTTTTATTTGCTGTCAGGTGATCCTAAAATTATCCATCGTAGCATCAAGGTGACGAACATCCTTGTGGATTACAAATGCGAGGCAGAAGTAATTAATTAAGTTGTGAGTGTTTTTGGTGCCTTTTCGGATCATAGTGTTAAAATAAACACAGAATGACATTAGCTACGAACAGCTAAAAGATCATGTACATAACAGAGACATTCATAAATATAATGTCCACACTAACGACAAGGTTTTCATCATTACATAAGTCGCATGCAATTAGCACGAAATGGTAAATTCTTTAAATAGAGGAGCTCAAGGATATGTACTTTGTTGTCACCAGAGCTAACGCTAACGCTACGGTTAATTGCCCGTGCTAACGCTACGGTTTTAGATAACGTGAAACAATGTTTGAAACTATTTCAATCATATGTTGACGGAAATTGAAAAGAGAAATTATGCTCTCAATAAATACATCAAGAGAAAACAACATTCACATATATTTGGCTCCACCTTTGCCCATTTTATTATTTTCCTTTACTCGCTTTCAGTTTCTTGATGGTTTTGTTGACATCTAATACATGGAACATACTGACATATCGCCTAGAAATGCTGCCATGGATTTGTTTTTCACATGAAGTGATCATAACTTCCTTTTATTTGCTCACTTCCATCACAAGAACAGCCAATGCTCGTTGCAGGCTTCTCTTTGTGAGGATCGAACTTGAGGATCCATACACTGCCATCCTGCAATGCAAACCAACCAGGAATAATAGAAGACAGGGACTTTATTTCTTGAATATTATCATGGTGTCAAGAAATCAAGAATAGCATTAATGATATCAAAGTCTAGTAAACCTCAAATCTCAAATTAAAATAGAGGAGGCTTCATAAACAAAAATGCCAGAAACTTAAAAACCAAAAAATGCATATAACCTAACAAGGAAGTCATTAAAGAATACCTTAATATGAACAATTTCATTATATTCAAGAGCTAAATAGTTCTTCGTATGTTTTACAATAGCACATAGGTCGCTAGAGAAGAACAATTCTTTGGTCTTTCCATTTCCTGTCATGTCTTGACAACATGAAAATGGTTTACCATTTTGCCGACCACTCAAATCCTGGAAGAGGAAAATTAGAGACAATGGTCATATAACAAAATGACAGTCATGTAAATAATATTTTACTAAAATGGTCACTCATAAATAAAAATCAATCTTGAACTATCTTGTACAGGGTGGACCTTGTTATGTTGTTATAACAAAAGTCAGTTCTAGATAATATAATATTCCATCCAAAAATCCAATCACCATCTTCTCTAATGCTTTATGTTTACTATGATGCTGTTTTCCCTGTCAAGATATTGGAGAACAAAGACAGTGTTGGAAAACCAAAAGAATTCGTACTAAAATACATGAGCTATGAGTTCAAAGTCAGTTGGCTGCCAATTAAATATCCACGGAGGCAGAGCCATTCATTGATCTATAGCAGGTTGAAAAGAAGGAAATAATCTGGCCTCCTTTATCCCTAAGATCTCTGCAGTCCCCTTCATAATTTCAAAGTTCTCACCATTCCCTAAAAATATCTGCAGTACAAAAGCACCCACTCGCCGGAAAACCAAAACAATTCATGATAAGATACATGAGCTATGGATCCAAATATAATTAGTTGCCAATTAAATTTTCACAGCATACATTATGTGCTGAATATCAGAAAGGTCAAAATGGGTGGCACTCTGTGATCCTAGAAACCTAAGATGCCATGAAGTGAAAAGGTAATCACATAATTAAAATGGAATTTGGTCAAAAACAACCTACCAAACCTAGTAGTAACAAGCTGATCATTAGCAGGTCATACCTCAAGACAACTAAGCTTCCTCTTGTGTTGGCTCGAGACCAAACTGCCACCTGAAATTTAAGCACCATTGCAGTTGCAGATGACTAAAATGCAAAGAAAGTAATGGTTCAATCTATTCAGTTCAGGCTAAAATGTCAACCTATGATCTACTCATCTACTGTGATGATGTCATAGTTCTACTTGAAAAAAAAAATCCTCAAGAAAACTTGCAAATCAAAAGATACCAGAATTAAAGATTGCTTGCTCCTCTACAACTACTCATCTACTATGATGCTGTCATAGCTCTACTCAAAAAAAATCCTTAACAAAACTTGCCAATCAAAAGTAACCAGAATTAAAGATTGCTTGCTCCTCTGCAACTACCAGAAATCCTATGTACATGTACGAGATGTCAGGTGGGGAAGTGAGTGTCCAATGAACCTTGCTGCTGCTTGTGTATAGTTTAGTAGAAGGGCGAAGTGCTACTGCATTTGAGTTCAGGTATTAACAAAAGCAATATCATGGCATATCAATGAATAAACTATGAACAAAAAGTGCAGCATAGTACCCTTGTCCCAGTCCTCAAGTCGATTTAATTTCTCTTGCCACAGGCTTAACCTCTCCTGGAAAAAAAGGACCAAGTTCAGAAAAAAACGACTGTGAACTAAAGAGCTATACTAGTCAATAGCAACAACAGCTAACAGTATCCAGACACAAGACACTTCAAAAGGTCGGGGATTCTCGGTGCAAGGAGGAGCTTACAAACTCCTTATTAGCCATTGTGCATAATTGATCCTATTAGCTACGAAAATAGCAAAGAATGCAGGGCCGACAATTAAATTAACTTGCATATAATTTGCAACCACACAGACAAATTGTTTGTATGGAAGCACAATCAAACAATATAAACAATGGGAAAGTAGAATATGTCATAAGGCATAAGCACAAAGGGGATATATAGCCACCAGAGAACAAATCGATGGATAGTTTAGGAAATTGCTACCTCAGAATAACCTGCAACAAATCGCTTGGGAGATCATAAATGTGGTAACAATTGTGTGCACACTAAATCATAGCCTGAGCTGCAAAATTAAACTGTTTCAAGGCAAGAAAATAGCTCACCTCAAGTACCTTGCAAGTAACGGGCCAATATTTCACTATTTTGAAGTTTGGAGTGGGATTGGATGCTACAGAATTGGCAGGATATGTTTGTTCACCAGCAGGTCTGCAACTCGGTGCAAAACAGTTTATGAAATGGCACACACTCCTGAAGCTATCTATTCTGGTTAGTTCCAGACAATTGCTGAATTATACTGTAGTAGTAATCCTGATGTGTGTAGGCTTAGGATTAGAAAATTGTGTAGTTTTTATCTCTATTTTCTCATATTTTTAAATTGTGCCATGTATATTCTTGATGCTTTTGCAAAATAAGATATAAAATGCTAGCATCATCAGACTCGTGCAATTGATAGCTTTGCACCTTGCGAATCTACTGCTGATGCCCCAACCCAAAAAATGCAAAGCAAAGGATAAGTTAATCAATTACCTGAGACCTTTGGCAACTGCCAATTGTGCTGCGTTGGAGGTGATTGCACCAGGGAACGTCGCGTCGGCGTCAGCCAGGGATGTCAGGGAGGCCCTCTCGCAGAGGGCGATTGTGAACCTGCGATTAGGAAGGTTGTGGTTGCATTGATATGGCAAATCCAGTAGCTAGTGATAAACAAAGTATGATGTAAATGGGAAAACAAATTCCAAGAAAAATAAAGGATACATAGCTGTTCGTTGTCCATACTCCAGAAATTCAGAAGCAACAAGCAGCCGAGCAAGCACGAAGGGAGTGAGCAAATGAGTGACTACTACTACCTTACTCAAGAGTGGAAGTGACATTCCTGTTCCTAGCTAGAGAGCAGGGGACGAATTCACAGGGAGCAAGCAGGTGCAGTGGAGGAAGGGACAAGGGAGGCATCGTGGCAGAGGTCGGAGGCGTGATGGAAGCGGCGGTGGCGGTGACTGAAACTGAATGAAACCCTAAACACAACGAACAATGGTGAGAAGGAGATGACGGTGGGCGGCGTGCCGACGTCAGACAATAATAGAGGATGAGATGGTGGTGCGGTGGGCCGAGGAGCATCACCTCACCTGTCAGACAATAATCGAAGTCTTAATTTAAATCATGATAAGTTTGCTTTAGTGAATATGCCGTCCAATTGCTCCAGGTTTAATCAATAGATGAAAAACATAAAAAAAGATACCAAATATTGCAAGGCAGAAACATTCGGGTCCGAATTTCTACTTACCTACACAAATCATTAGATATGGCAAAACCAGAGGCCATTGCACTGCATTTGTACTTAGCTACACAAAAATAAACTGCAGACAAGCATTGACCCATTATAAGTCACATTATAAGTCTCATAGATAGTTGGCTTTTATGTGAATACACATGTAAAAAGTGGTATTATTGGCAACATTACCCCCCTAACAAAAAATGGAGTGAATTTACTCATCAGTTATTCATTTAGCAGATCATGTGGCTTTAAAGGATGTGCTGCTTAAATAGAGAATTAAAATTGGTTAACCGCTCTGATGATATACAAATTCATCAAATTCACAACAAAAAAGATGTGTATATAAAAACAGTCTGACTTACCAGCGACAATTAGGCATCATATCAAAATCATCATCTTAGAAACATAGCTCTGGTGTGCCACCACCTTGAAATGACTCGCTCTTCGTTAAAGGCTCTGGTTGAGGAACATGTTAGAACATACACTTTACATTATCAAGGTTCAAAGTAAACTGCCCTAACTTACTTGGAGAAGCAGTAAAAGTGAATGATCCCATCTTCGAGGCAGAGATGTCATCACAAAAGTGAACTCCTACCAAGAAGCTGTAATCCATAATTCCTTTTGATTCCAAAAAATTGCAGTCCCTCCTTAGTTGCCTGCGCGGTTGATTCCATAATTAGCAGTGTTATTTCAGCGCAAGTAAATTCATATCCTAGATGTTATCAACGTAGTAGAGGTTGAACTTACTCATGGAGATCGGTGTACCAAGATCGCTGCAGCTGAAAGACAAAGTTGAGGTCCAAGTCCTTGAGAGTGGTGGTCTCATCAATCCCATCGTCAAACTTGTCTGCTGTTCGGCCATAGGATGAACCTTTCAAATCAAAACGGCGATGAATCTGGTATTCCGAACAGAACAAATTACCCATGACAATCAATCGGACCTAGAGAAAGGAATTGTCAGAAACCGTGACTTATGTGAACATTTGCAATAAGAGGTTATTACAAACCTTCTGTCCATTAGGAGGCTTCACAGAGTGTACACCATAGAACCTCGTGATTAAAGAATTCTTGTATTGGCTGGCATGTTGGTAGTAGCTATGTAACATTCGAATTAGCATCTGCAACAACAAAGATACCAAGGCAATTAGTGTTGGAATATATGGCCCAAACAATGTGATGTGCACTCCATTGGGCTGCAATACATTGGGCCACTTCCATATAGGAAAGTCAATGTGGTGTGGAGGGAATGCAAGGGAGGTTTAGTGCCACCTTGCTATTCTATGGAGATGAGGACCAACATATAAGGGAGGCTCTTGTAGAGTACTTCAAGTGATTGAGTATGAGCAAGAGAACACACGCGCACGCGCGCGCGTATCGCGTATTTTCGCGTGATTTATCGCGTGACTTGTGACGACGATGCGCGATCGCGACGGGTTCCTAACCGGTGTTTCTCTTTTTCGTACTGTTTTGTTTTGGCCCACATCGCCAACACCTAGACTGCCACGTCTGCCCTCGGAGCGGGATAAGCACATCCTCGAACGTGCGGCGGCTTCGTGGGAGGACGTCGAGAGATACCAGGGGGCGGTTCCTGGATATCCGCGCATCGAAACATGAGCGGTTTAAGGGTCTTCTCTATAAAGGAGACGTCCTTTTGACGGGAAGACATAGGCCACAACTCGTTTTCTCATCTACTCGCGCGCGCGCGCCGCCGTCCGAGCTTCTGTCGTTCCTCCGTCCGCCGTGCGGCGGATCGAGGGAGAGCGGTGTCTCCGAACCAACGCCGGTGTTCGAAGGCGTCCGCACGGGTGCCGGCGATCGAGGTTTCGGGAAGCGTACTCGCGACCGCTCGTCACTCGCTTCCTCTACTCCGACTTTGTCCGCGCCTACATCGACTACATCTACATCATCCTCGACTTCCAACCATCTTCAATCTCGTGTGTGTTGCACTGTAAGTATACCGTTTGCATCTCTTCCTGCACATGCAATGATGGATGTTTGGATCTGTTCCTCTTTTGTATTCCTAGCATGTGTAGGGTTTGTTGATCCCTCTTGTTTTTTTGGAGTACTAGCGTATCTGTTCCTCTTTGCTAGTAGTTTTCCGGGAATCAAATTAATCTTAGATCATGTTAATTTTGTAACAATCCAGAAACCTGATATAATTAACATGGCTGGTGGGATTTCGGATGTGATGAAGCCTGAGCGCTTTACTGGGGGTGACAACTTTAAGAGGTGGCAGACACGGGTCAAGTTTTGGCTCATGTCGATGAAGATCTGGTGGGTTATCTCCCCAGTGCTCCCTCTCACTGAAGAGCAGCACCGTGATGCTGAGTTGGATAACAACACAGCAATCGGATGCCTGTTGTCCCTCATGTCTGATCAGTTGTGTGATGTGTACATGCACTACACCAAAGCCTCTGAATTGTGGGAAGCCCTAGATCGCAAGTATGCGGTTCGGATGCTGGACGTGAACTTTATGTTATTGAGATGTATCACGACTATCGAATGGATGATAACCGTTCGGTAGTGGAACAAGCTCATGAGATCCAGCTTCTGGTGGGGGAACTTGTACATTTTGAGTGTGTCTTACCTGACAAGTTCGTGGTTGGTGGCATCATTGCCAAGTTACCTCCTAACTGGAGGGACTTTGCCACGAGCCTCAAACACAAGAAGGAGGCAATGACTGTTGAAAGTCTGGTTGCTACACTTGATGTTGAGGAGAAGGCAAGATCAAAGGATGTGTCTCGTTCAGTCCCACAGGAAGGAGGTTCCAAGGCAAATGTGGTGGAGGGCAAGTCTGCTGGAAATAAGAACAAGAATTGGAAAGGGAAAGGACCAAAGCAGACCGCTAACTTCAAGAAGAAGAGGAACAAGGAAGACCTGACTTGCTTTGTGTGTGGCGAACCTGGGCACATAGCCAGGAAGTGTCGCCAACGCAAGGGCAAGAAGGGAGGTCAGAAAACTGCAAACGTGACTGTGGGCGAAACTAGTGGATCCGGGTATGTTCCTGAAATCCTACTAGCATGTCAATCCACCGATTGGTGGGTAGATACAGGAGCTAATGTGCATGTATGTTCTGACATGAATTTGTTTTCCTCTTATCAGGCTACAGGCAGTTGCTCCGTCTTGATGGGCAATGGGTCAAGGGCTCGCCGTGCATGGAATTGGAAGAGTTGATCTGAAGTTGACCTCCGGAAAGACTCTATCTCTCAAGAATGTGCAGCACGTCCCTGGAATAAATAGGAACCTTGTTAGTGGTTCTCTTTTGTGCCGTGATGGCTTTAAGTTAGCGTTTGAGTCGAACAAGTTTATTGTTTCAAAATTTGGTTCATTTATTGGAAAAGGTTATGATTGCGGAGGCCTGTTCCGCCTTTCTATTTCAGATGATTGTAATAGGTTCGTAAACTCTATTTCAAGTTCTAGCTCGGATAATAATGAAGGAGAGGTTGCTGTGTGGCACTCTCGGTTATGTCACATCAATTTTGATCGCATCTATCGTTTGACCAAACTTAATTTGATTCCGAGTTTTCCCATGGTCAGAAGGTCTAAGTGTCATGATTGTGTGCAAGCAAAGCAACCTCGAAAACCTTTTAAGGCCATTGAGGAGAAGAGTCTGGCACCTTTAGATTTAATCCATTCAGACTTGTGTGAAATGAATGGAGTGTTGACTAAGGCAGGGAAAAATACTTTATATCGTTTATTGATGATGCGACTAGATATTGTTATCTCTACCTTGTTAAAACGAAAGATGAAGCGTTGCATTGTTTCAAAGTCTATAAAGCGAGGTTGAAAACCAACTAGAAAAGAAAATCAAACGAATTAGGTCCGATAGAGGAGGAGAATATTTATCCGCTGATTTTTCTGAATATTGCACGGAGCATGGAATAATCCATGAGACTACAGCTCCCTATTCGCCCCAATCTAATGGAGTGGCTGAACGGAAAAATCGAACACTTACGGACTTGGTGAACGCCATGTTGGGAAGTGCCGGTTTATCCAAGCCATGGTGGGGGGAAGCTTTGCTGACCGCTTGCTTTATTCTAAATAGAGTTCCTACATCAAAAGAAGTACAAACTCCATATGAAGGATGGAAAGGAAGAAAACCTTCTCTAAGTTTCATACGTGCATGGGGCTGTTTAGCCAAAGTAAATGTACCAGCATGTAAGAAAAGAAAGTTGGGACCTAAAACGGTTGACTGTATTTTTCTGGGATATGCTCATAATAGTGCAGCTTATAGATTTTTAGTAATCAGATCCGAGGTCGCTGATGTACATGTCAATAATGTGATTGAATCTCGTGATGCAACCTTTTTTGAGGACGTTTTTCCAATGAAGAGTAGTAGTTCATCTTCTAGTTCGCAAAGTACTACTTTTATTCCGGATTCTCCTAAACTTATTGATCAACCACATGAGAATGACAGTACAGAACCTCCTCGAAGGAGTAAGAGACAAAGGGTTGAAAAATCCTTTGGAGATGACTTTACTGTGTATCTCGTGGATGACACACCTAAAACCCTTTCAGAGGCATATGCATCGACAGATGTAGAGTACTGGAAGGAAGCTGTCCATAGTGAAATGGAGTCCCTCATGTCAAATGAGACATGGGAGATATGTGATTGTCTGTTGGGTGTAAACCCGTTGGGTGCAAATGGATCTTTAAGAAAAAGCTCAAACCCGATGGAACCATAGATAAATTTAAAGCTAGGCTTGTAGCTAAAGGTTATACACAAAAGAAAGATGGGGATTTCTTTGATACATATTCACCGTCACTAGAATAACCACGATACGCGTGCTTGTTGCCCTGGCTGCCTCATATGGGTTTCATATTCATCAAATGGATGTAAAGACAGCGTTCCTAAATGGAGAGCTGGACGAAGAAATCTATATGACGCAGCCTGAAGGTTTCGTGGTGTCTGGACATGAGAACAAGGTGTGCAGATTAAAGAAATCCTTATATGGTCTCAAACAGGATCCGAAGCAATGGCATGATAAGTTTGATAAAACTTTGACCTCAGCTGGCTTTGTGGCAAATGAGGCCGATAATTGTGTCTATTACAGGTTTGGTGGGGGTCACGGAGTAATTTTGTGCTTATATGTTGATGATATTTTAATTTTTGGGACTAGTATCGAAGTGATAAATGAAGTTAAGTCATTTTTGTCTCAAAGTTTTGATATGAAGGATTTGGGAGAGGCCAATGTTATTCTTAACATCAAACTGATGAAAGGCGAGAATGGGGTTACTCTAAATCAGTCCCATTATGTGGAGAAAATTCTGAGTCGATTTGGGTACTCAGATTGTAAAACTTCTCCAACGCCATATGATCCTAGTCTGAAGCTTCGCAAGAATCAAGGACAAGGGATAGATCAGCTAAGGTACTCACAAATCATTGGGTCACTCATGTATTTGGCTGGTGCAACTAGACCTGACATTTCATATGCTGTAAGCAAATTGAGCCGATTCACCTCGAATCCGGGAGAAGAACATTGGTCTGCACTAGAGCGTGTAATGAAATACCTGAGAGGAACCACAACACTTGGACTTCACTATACAGGGTACCCATCAGTACTTGAAGGGTATAGTGATTCCAATTGGATCTCAGATGCTGATGAGATCAAAGCTACAAGTGGATATATATTCACTTTTGGAGGTGCTGAGCTTCATGGAGATCTCGTAAACAAACAATTTTGACGAAATCTACCATGGAGGCTGAACTTGTAGCACTAGAAGCAACCACTGTAGAGGCAGAGTGGTTGCGAGATCTTTTAATGGACATGCCTATGGTGGCTAAACCGGTACCGGCCATCCAGTTGTACTGCGACAACCAAACTGTGATCACAAATGTCGGCAGTGCAAAGGTTAATTTGAAATCCTCTAGGCATGTAAAGAGACGGATGAAATCTGTCAGAAATTTGAAAAACACTAGTGCGGTGGTTGTTGATTATATCAACACTACAAGGAACATTGCTGACCCTTTTACAAAGGGACTGCCGCGTGCAGTGATAGATGGTGCATCGAAGGAAATGGGGTTGAGACCCATATGAGTTGTTCTTCAGTGGCAACCCAGCCTTCTTGATCGGAGATCCCGTGAACAAGGTGATGGGAAAAACAAGCTGCAAGAATGACTAGAGAGTACACTATATGTACCCAGTTCCGCTAATAGATGCGTACTCTCCAGACTGCATGGAAGGATGACAATTGTCTTAATGGGTCCTAAGGCTGAGGAAATCAGCAAGGTACTGCCCTGCAGGGTACCTTGGAAGGACACACCTATATGAACTTGACCGTGAGGTCGCGGTCTATGAGATGTGGGAAATCTCAGATGAGTTCATGAATGGACACGGGAGCATGACCGTAATGCTCCAATCTGAGGCATGGCTCTTGGCGGCCAAGTATCAGCGATGCACCCATGGGAACCTTGCTTACACAAGACTGGCAATTCAAGGCTTTGTCCATTGCATAGTTGTGAGCGAGCGAAACATGAAGTGCTAGGTGTAGCTCAACCCGTGACGGGTCTACACTCTAAAGCTGGTATAAAACGTCCAGCGGAGTAATTAACTTGCTGACATTGACTTTTGGTGGGGAATGTTGGAATATATGGCCCAAACAATGTGATGTGCACCCCATTGGGCTGCAATACATTGGGCCACTTCCATATAGGAAAGTCAATGTGGTGTGGAGGGAATGCAAGGGAGGTTTAGTGCCACCTTGCTATTCTATGGAGATGAGGACCAACATATAAGGCAGGCTCTTGTAGAGTACTTCAAGTGATTGAGTATGAGCAAGAGAACACACACGCGCGCGCGCGTATCGCGTATTTTCGCGTGATTTATCGCGTGACTTGTGACGACGATGCGCGATCGCGACGGGTTCCTAACCGGTGTTTCTCTTTTTCGTACTGTTTTGTTTTGGCCCACATCGCCAACACCTAGACTGCCACGTCTGCCCTCGGAGCGGGATAAGCACATCCTCGAACGTGCGGCGGCTTCGTGGGAGGACGTCGAGAGATACCAGGGGGCGGTTCCTGGATATCTGGCAGATCGAAACATGGGCGGTTTAAGGGTCTTCTCTATAAAGGAGACGTCCTTTTGACGGGATGACATAAGCCACAACTCGTTTTCTCATCTACTCCGCTGCGCGCGCCGTCGTCCGAGCTTCTGCCGTTCCTCCGTCCGCCGTGCAGCGGATCGAGGGAGAGCGGTGTCTCCGAACCAACGCCGGTGTTCCAAGGCGCCGCACGGTGCCGCGATCAGGTTTCTGGGAAGCGTACTCGCGACCGCTCGTCACTGCTTCCTCTACTCTGACTTCGTCCGCGCCTACATCGACTACATCTACATCATCCTCGACTTCCAACCATCTTCAATCTCGTGTGTGTTGCACTGTAAGTATACCGTTTGCATCTCTTCCTGCACATGCAATGATGGATGTTTGGATCTGTTCCTCTTTTGTATTCCTAGCATGTGTAGGGTTTGTTGATCCCTCTTGTTTTTTTGGAGTACTAGCGTATCTGTTCCTCTTTGCTAGTAGTTTTCCGGGAATCAAATTAATCTTAGATCATGTTAATTTTGTAACAATCCAGAAACCTGATATAATTAACATGGCTGGTGGGATTTCGGATGTGATGAAGCCTGAGCGCTTTACTGGAGGTGACAACTTTAAGAGGTGGCAGACACGGGTCAAGTTTTGGCTCATGTCGATGAAGATCGGTGGGTTATCTCCCCGGTGCTCCCTCTCACCGAAGAGCAAGACCGTGATGCCTTGAGTTGGATAACAACACGGCAATCGGATGCCCGTTGTCCCTCATGTCTGATCAGTTGTGTGATGTGTACATGCACTACACCAAAGCCTCTGAATTGTGGGAAGCCCTAGATCGCAAGTATGCGGTTCCGGATGCTGGACGTGAACTTTATGTTATTGAGATGTATCACGACTATCGAATGGATGATAACCGTTCGGTAGTGGAACAAGCTCATGAGATCCAGCTTCTGGTGGGGGAACTTGTACATTTTGAGTGTGTCTTACCTGACAAGTTCGTGGTTGGTGGCATCATTGCCAAGTTACCTCCTAACTGGAGGGACTTTGCCACGAGCCTCAAACACAAGAAGGAGGCAATGACCGTTGAAAGTCTGGTTGCTACACTTGATGTTGAGGAGAAGGCAAGATCAAAGGATGTGTCTCGTTCAGTCCCACAGAAGGAGGTTCCAAGGCAAATGTGGTGGAGGGCAAGTCTGCTGGAAATAAGAACAAGAATTGGAAAGGGAAAGGACCAAAGCAGACCGCTAACTTCAAGAAGAAGAGGAACAAGGAAGACCGGACTTGCTTTGTGTGTGGCGAACCTGGGCACATAGCCAGGAAGTGTCGCCAGCGCAAGGGCAAGAAGGGAGGTCAGAAAACTGCTAACGTGACTGTGGGCGAAACTAGTGGATCCGGGTATGTTCCTGAAATCCTACTAGCATGTCAATCCACCGATTGGTGGGTAGATACAGGAGCTAATGTGCATATATGTTCTGACATGAATTTGTTTTCCTCTTATCAGGCTACAGGCAGTTGCTCCGTCTTGATGGGCAATGGGTCAAGGGCTGCTGTGCATGGAATTGGAAGAGTTGATCTGAAGTTGACCTCCGGAAAGACTCTATCTCTCAAGAATGTGCAGCACGTCCCTGGAATAAATAGGAACCTTGTTAGTGGTTCTCTTTTGTGCCGTGATGGCTTTAAGTTAGCGTTTGAGTCGAACAAGTTTATTGTTTCAAAATTTGGTTCATTTATTGGAAAAGGTTATGATTGCGGAGGCACGTTCCGCCTTTCTATTTCGGATGATTGTAATAGGTTCGTAAACTCTCGTTTCAAGTTCTAGCTCGGATAATAATGAAGGAGAGGTTGCTGTCTGGCACTCTCGGTTATGTCACATCAATTTTGATCGCATCTATCGTTTGACCAAACTTAATTTGATTCCGAGTTTTCCCATGGTCAGAAGGTCTAAGTGTCATGATTGTGTGCAAGCAAAGCAACCTCGAAAACCTTTTAAGGCCATTGAGGAGAAGAGTCTGGCACCTTTAGATTTAATCCATTCAGACTTGTGTGAAATGATGGAGTGTTGACTAAGGCAGGGAAAAAATACTTTATATCGTTTATTGATGATGCGACTAGATATTGTTATCTCTACCTTGTTAAAACGAAAGATGAAGCGTTGCATTGTTTCAAAGTCTATAAAGCTGAGGTTGAAAACCAACTAGAGAAGAAAATCAAACGAATTAGGTCCGATAGAGGAGGAGAATATTTATCCGCTGATTTTTCTGAATATTGCACGGAGCATGGAATAATCCATGAGACTACAGCTCCCTATTCGCCCCAATCTAATGGAGTGGGTGAACGGAAAAATCGAACACTTACGGACTTGGTGAACGCCATGTTGGGAAGTGCCGGTTTATCCAAGCCATGGTGGGGGGAAGCTTTGCTGACCGCTTGCTTTATTCTAAATAGAGTTCCTACATCAAAAGGAGTACAAACTCCATATGAAGGATGGAAAGGAAGAAAACCTTCTCTAAGTTTCAGACGTGCATGGGGTTGTTTAGCCAAAGTAAATGTACCAGCATGTAAGAAAAGAAAGTTGGGACCTAAAACGGTTGACTGTATTTTTCTGGGATATGCTCATAATAGTGCAGCTTATAGATTTTTAGTAATCAGATCCGAGGTCGCTGATGTACATGTCAATAATGTGATTGAATCTCGTGATGCAACCTTTTTTGAGGACGTTTTTCCAATGAAGAGTAGTAGTTCATCTTCTAGTTCGCAAAGTACTAGTTTTATTCCGGATTCTCCTAAACTTATTGATCAACCACATGAGAATGACAGTACTGAAACCTCCTCGAAGGAGTAAGAGGCAAAGGGTTGAAAAATCCTTTGGAGATGACTTTACTGTGTATCTCGTGGATGACACACCTAAAACCCTTTCGAGAGGCATATGCATCGACAGATGTAGAGTACTGGAAGGAAGCTGTCCATAGTGAAATGGAGTCCCTCATGTCAAATGAGACATGGGAGATATGTGATTGTCCTGTTGGGTGTAAACCTGTTGGGTGCAAATGGATCTTTAAGAAAAAGCTCAAACCTGATGGAACCATAGATAAATTTAAAGCTAGGCTTGTAGCTAAAGGTTATACACAAAAGAAAGATGGGGATTTCTTTGATACATATTCACCTGTCACTAGAATAACCACGATACGCGTGCTTGTTGCCCTGGCTGCCTCATATGGGTTTCATATTCATCAAATGGATGTAAAGACAGCGTTCCTAAATGGAGAGCTGGACGAAGAAATCTATATGACGCAGCCTGAAGGTTTCGTGGTGTCTGGACATGAGAACAAGGTGTGCAGATTAAAGAAATCCTTATATGGTCTCAAACAGATCCGAAGCAATGGCATGATAAGTTTGATAAAACTTTGACCTCGACTGGCTTTGTGGCAAATGAGGCCGATAATTGTGTCTATTACGGGTTTGGTGGGGGTCACGGAGTAATTTTGTGCTTATATGTTGATGATATTTTAATTTTTGGGACTAGTATCGAAGTGATAAATGAAGTTAAGTCATTTTTGTCTCAAAGTTTTGATATGAAGGATTTGGGAGAGGCCAATGTTATTCTTAACATCAAGCCGATGAAAGGCGAGAATGGGGTTACTCTAAATCGGTCCCATTATGTGGAGAAAATTCGAGTCGATTTGGGTACTCAGATTGTAAAACTTCTCCAACGCCATATGATCCTAGTACGAAGCTTCGCAAGAATCAAGGACAAGGGATAGATCAGCTAAGGTACTCACAAATCATTGGGTCACTCATGTATTTGGGCCGGTGCAACTAGACTCGACATTTCATATGCTGTAAGCAAATTGAGCCGATTCACCTCGAATCCGGGAGAAGAGCATTGGTCTGCACTAGAGCGTGTAATGAAATACCTGAGAGGAACCACAACACTTGGACTTCACTATACAGGGTACCCATCAGTACTTGAAGGGTATAGTGATTCCAATTGGATCTCAGATGCTGATGAGATCAAAGCTACAAGTGGATATATATTCACTTTTGGAGGTCTTTGCGTTTCATGGAGATCTCGTAAACAAACAATTTTGACGAAATCTACCATGGAGGCCGAACTTGTAGCACTAGAAGCAACCACCGTAGAGGCGAGTGGTTGCGAGATCTTTTAATGGACATGCCTATGGTGGCTAAACCGGTGCCGGCCATCCGGTTGTCTTTGCGACAACCAAACTCGTGATCACAAATGTCGGCGGTGCAAAGGTTGATTTGAAATCCTCTAGGCATGTAAAGAGACGGATGAAATCCGTCGAAATTTGAAAAACACTAGTGCGGTGGGCGTTGATTATATCAACACTACAAGGAACATTGCGACCCTTTTACAAAGGGACTGCCGCGTGCGATGATAGATGGTGCATCGAAGGAAATGGGGTTGAGACCCATATGAGTTGTTCTTCGGTGGCAACCTGACCTTCTTGATCGGAGATCCCGTGAACAAGGTGATGGGAAAAACAAGGCGCAAGAATGACTAGAGAGTACACTATATGTACCCGGTTCCGCTAATAGATGCGTACTCTCCGGAGGCTGCATGGAAGGATGACGGTTGTCTTAATGGGTCCTAAGGCCGAGGAAATCAGCAAGGTACGCCTGCGGGGTACCTTGGAAGGACACACCTATATGAACTTGGCCGTGAGGTCGCGGTCTATGAGATGTGGGAAATCTCGGATGAGTTCATGAATGGACACGGGAGCATGACCGTAATGCTCCAATCGAGGCATGGCTCTTGGCGGCCAAGTATCGGCGATGCACCCATGGGAACCTTGCTTACACAAGGCCGGCAATTCAAGGCTTTGTCCATTGCATAGTTGTGAGCGAGCGAAACATGAAGTGCTAGGTGTAGCTCAACCCGTGACGGGTCTACACTCTAAAGCTGGTATAAAACGTCCAGCGGAGTAATTAACTTGCAGACATTGACTTTTGGTGGGGAATGTTGGAATATATGGCCCAAACAATGTGATGTGCACTCCATTGGGCTGCAATACATTGGGCCACTTCCATATAGGAAAGTCAATGTGGTGTGGAGGGAATGCAAGGGAGGTTTAGTGCCACCTTGCTATTCTATGGAGATGAGGACCAACATATAAGAGAGGCTCTTGTAGAGTACTTCAAGTGATTGAGTATGAGCAAGAGAACACACACGCACGCGCGCGCGTATCGTGTATTTTCGCGTGATTTATCGCGTGACTTGTGACTTGCGACGATGCGCGATCGCGATGGGTTCCTAACCGGTGTTTCTCTTTTTCGTACTGTTTTGTTTTGGCCCACATCGCCAACACCTAGACTGCCACGTCTGCCCTCGGAGCGGGATAAGCACATCCTCGAACGTGCGGCGGCTTCGTGGGAGGACGTCGAGAGATACCAGGGGGCGGTTCCTGGATATCTGGCAGATCGAAACATGGGCGGTTTAAGGGTCTTCTCTATAAAGGAGACGTCCTTTTGACGGGAAGACATAGGCCACAACTCGTTTTCTCATCTACTCCGCTGCGCGCGCCGCCGTCCGAGCTTCTGTCGTTCCTCCGTCCGCCGTGCAGCGGATCGAGGGAGAGCGGTGTCTCCGAACCAACGCCGGTGTTCGAAGGCAGCACGGGTGCGGCGATCGGGGTTTCGGGAAGCGTACTCGCGGCCGCTCGTCCTTGCTTCCTCTACTCTGACTTCGTCCGCGCCTACATCGACTACATCTACATCATCCTCGACTTCCAACCATCTTCAATCTCGTGTGTGTTGCCTTGTAAGTATACCGTTTGCATCTCTTCCTGCACATGCAATGATGGATGTTTGGATCTGTTCCTCTTTTGTATTCCTAGCATGTGTAGGGTTTGTTGATCCCTCTTGTATTTTTGGAGTACTAGCGTATCTGTTCCTCTTTGCTAGTAGTTTTCCGGGAATCAAATTAATCTTATATCATGTTAATTTTGTAACAATTAGCCCTCTACACACAAGAATGAAAGAATGAAAGACAGTACACTCAAAAGGAAGAGAGGGAGAGTATGGCCGCCTCTGCAACAGATCGAGTCTCTACTGCCAACATCGCCTCCTCTGGTTAGATGTATGGAATGATCACTTTCTCCAAGAAAAACTCCCAAGACTCTTCACTTTTGCAAAAAATCAAAAGATCTCAGTGGCAGAGTTTCTCTTAGTGGCAGATCTGACACCACACTTTCACTTGCCACTTTCAGAACAAGCATATGAGGAATATCAAGAATTGCTGGGAATTGTACAAAATATTCAAATTGGGCAAGGAGACAAAGATCAATGGCACTACATATGGAGGTCAACAAAATATACAGCACAAAACTATTACAGGCACCTCCATAAGCAAATACAACCCCCAAAACCCTTCCTTTGGATTTGGAGCTCAAGATGCTGCAATAAGTTAAGAGTCTTCTCGTGGCTACTGTTAATGGACCGACTCAACACTAGAAATATGCTAAAGAGAAGAAGGTATAAACTTGAAGGCAACAACTACAAGCCGTGTGCTATGCTCGGCTCGGAGAGAAGAAACCGCTTTTCACCTTTTTTTTCGAAAATTTGTTCCTTTGCCCTGGAATCTTTGCCGGGCAGACCATAGGAATCCAATGGCAATCGAATGCCCCTTTCAGATGATGGAGCTTGCTAGGCAAGATTTCAACCATCATTTCTTCATGGAAATATTCATCATTGCAACTTGGCATATCTGGAAACAGAGAAATGGGAAAATATTTGAAAACTGCCAAGCAAGCATAGACAGTTGGAAAAGAAATATCAAAAAAGAATGTTCTCTTCAAGCCCAAAGAATGAAAGCTCCCCTGAAATTGCATTTCTTAGCATGGTTGGAGGGCTGGGTTCAGTCTGTACAGTTTTCTCAGTTTTGATAGTTTAGTAGATTAGCTGTTCTTGTGGTGCTATGTAATTATTGTAACCCCTTTTGTTTTTCTTAATAAAATTTCAACAGCGGGGGCCTCCCTCGCTGTTTTCGGTTCAAAAAACATCGCCTCCTCCACCACAAATCGAGTCTAGATGGATGGGGGAGCAACAACTCAATCGAAGGGTAGCAGGAGGCACCGAGGGAGGGGGATGCTCCGGCGTTGGCGCGGTTGTCCTCATGGCGGGGCACCCGAAGCTGCTTCAGCTGGTCCTCGGGGCGTCGGGGGAGGACCCCCTTCCTTGAGGCCGCACCCTCAGCTGGAGTCTGCTGGCGTTGCCTCGGCCGCCGCAACCCTTCCGTCTCCTCGCGTCGCGTGCGAGACTTGCGTCGCCTGGGGGATTGAACGGAGGACGACGCGGGTCGCGAGGGGACCGAGGACGACGTGCGGCGTGCGGGCCTGCGGGGCGGGGGGAGGAGGGAAGAGGGGAAGGAGACGGCTTACCGACGAGAAGGGGGCGGTCACCATCGCGGTGGTGGCCGTCGAAGGCGTGCCGCGCCGCCGTGCTGTCACCTCCGGCGCCGATGTCGAGCACAACGTCTTGCCCATGGTGTTCTTGAGGTGCAGCACGCCACCACCCGTCCGGGACCTAACCGACAGTCGCACGTACCATCTCGTCGACGTCGCTCGCCACCGTGGCCTTGTCGCCGGATCCACGCCTGCGAGGAGGGAGAGAAGGGGAGAGGCGATAGGATGTGGAGGAGAGGGAGGGACGGGGGCAGACCGGCGTGGGAAGGGGAGGGAGAGGAGAGGTCGCGGCCTCGCGGGAGAAGAGGGGTCGCCACTTCCCCTTGTCCCGAGGACTCGCATGCGGGATACGGCACGAGGCGGTGCGGGCGACGAGGGGGGAATCCAAAAGTTGCACGCGTGCGGTGCAGGGCGTGCGGGGCTGGCGATGTGGGTCCGCGGATGATGGAAGGCAGAGATCTGATCCGAAGGAGTTTACCCATCGGATCGTGGGCGAGTGAGACAAAAATAGTGTTTGCAGGAAATTTTGGCCTTTGGATCACGGGTGAGTGAGAGAAAGTAGGTGGTGGCTGGTGTATATAGTTGGGTGTACTTAGCTTGGTAATGACTATTAGGGTGATTTATTTGTGTGGCTTTAGGGAAGAACAAACTGGTGCATTTTATGGTGGTAGTGATGGGGTGAATTACTTCTGTCCGGGTTGCGGATTTTGGGGTCGCCAAATACCAAGCACGCAAGTAATGGAAACTTTTGGGTAAATTTTTAGTATCTTTGCCACACCACACCCAGCATTTTGCCCTCGTGCATTTTAAACTAGATGCATGAACCAGTGCATGTGGTGATGTAGGCTGAATGTGTGATACCATTTCCTTTTGTCTTTAGATATTTGATGCCAGACTACACTACCACATGTAAAAATTAGCGACCGCTGACATCTTCTCTTTCGGTGTGATGCTTGTTGAACTTATCACCGGGAGGAAGGTTGTCCAATGCATCTTCAGATTATCAGCCTGAGACACTTATTTCTCCTGGGTGAGTATCCTCTTTTGAACTTGGACCCAATGTTGCCATTCCATGTCATTGCAACACTCAGTGATTCATATGAGCTGATAAAAAACTATCTTTAATTTGTTCTATCTATGGTTTTTTGTTCTGTTTAGATGAAAATATCACTTGACATAATGCTTCAAGTAAGAGATCGATGCTGTCAGGAGGCATACATACATGTTTATTGCTTGTTTGCTGCTCAGATATTATGTGTCTCCATCAGCCCAATAAAAATGCATGTCGAAGCATGAGTTGTCACAAACTGACATTTGCATACTCTCCATGTTACTATAACGAATATGCAGCTTTACTTTATCACTCAGATTGATGTTATTTTGTAGGAAAACATTAAGTTCATTCATAAGGTAGTGGAAATTTATTTTAACCGACACAAATCAATTTGTTGAAAGATTATTTACTCTCAGATGGCTTGAGAAATAAAACTGCAAGAAAAAAATCATATAGATAATTTTAGCAGTCAAGAATGAAACTCTTTCATGTGAACATTATTTCTTCATATTCGATTTGTACTTGTAGATGTGTCTGTCAATATCATTGGTATTTTTAAATGCTTGTCTATGATGTTAGCATGCCCTTGATGTTAAATAAAGAGAATATGTTTTGAGTTGCATGGCCAAATTATTACTAAATCAAATACAAATACATCCTTAAAAATGATCGAACAGATTCAAATAATTCGGAAATTCAAACATCTAAAACCATCCTTACTCCCAGCCTCCAGTCGACATGCATAACAACGGTGTGTGGAGCAAAATGTTGCTTTCATCACGGCCGATCAGCTAAACTAAAGCCCGCCAAGCTGCCAACCCGGCCCCGTTTGCGCGTTCGTCGACCACGACGAGTCGTCAATCAATCGCTCTCTGCAGCAGTGGTGTAGACTAAAGGAGGTTGGTTTTTGTCGGGCATACACCCCGGGTACCTATACAAGGAAGGATGAAGACAAACTCCTACTAGAATTTCTCTGTAATCCCACTAGGACTCGTTCCGTGTAATCCTACTAGGACTCCTACCTTGTAGCCAACTAGGAACCCGCCCTCTAGACTATATAAAGGAGTGTCGGGTACCTAGGAACTCATATGAACAACCCAACACCAAGTGCAGGGCGCCACATAACCCCAAACAGGATGTAGGGTTTGCCACATTGGCGACCTGAACCTGTATAAATCTGTGTGTCTCCTTGTGCATACTTTCGAGTTCCAGGTCTGGTGATCCCCACCACAATCATCTACCTCGGGTATCCCCTTGGTAGGTTTGCCGGTCTAAAACACCGACAGTTTTGGGCATGTGTCGAAAGATAAGGTGAAGAGGCGCAGCTGGCCATACTGATAGGAGAGGAACGGAAGTGATTAACCGATTTAATAGCAAGGAATAGTCAGCAGAGCCTGCCGATGGTCAAACCAGTCAAATCCAACATGCCGATAGTCAAGCCAGTTAACCTAGTCTGCCGATGGTCAGCCTGGCGGGATCGACCGATCGAGAGAAGGAAGCGGCGATCGAAGAATACACCAAAGGATAGATACGGTGGAGGTGAGTCGGTCAACGATTGACGACGAGTCAGAGTCTGTTTAGAGAGTTCGACTCTTGTATGAGTCATTTTTATTTTTGGTAGCTTTAGTTTCTTTAGATGTTAGTAAACATTGCCGTAATCGGCTAGCAGTCGGGTTATCCTCTAGAGATAAACAGCGACCCTGCATGGTCGGAAAAATAGTACACACCATAATTAAACAAACCTTCGCATTTGAGCAAATCCTTTACAATTTTCAGCATCTACTTTACCACATCTACTTTTCGACGACTTCGCCATCGCATTTTCCCTTTTCCTCAACGTCATTCTTCGAGTTCGTCGGGCTGCATCGATCAACCTCCAGCTAGCTTATAAGTACCATTTTACCGAATAACCTTAGTCTTTAACCTCCGGCCGCATCGTTGAGGTTTCGTATAGTTCTTATTCACAATTTACTAATATCAATTAGATCTACAAGTTTTGTTCCAATTCTTGTAGTTTTAGATCTTATCACCAATTTACCCAGCTCGAATTTAGTTTACTTAGTGTTTAAGTGATTCATTGAGTGATTATTGGATCAACCCCCCTCCACCCCCAAACACTAAACACTAAGTATGCACTTGTCGTATGGACCTCCCCGGGCCCACTACCTCGGTGGGTACCGGGACCGACTACTCGGTGGGCCCTCGGGACTACCCGACTTGCGCTACACGGCACCCGAAGGCGTGGAGCACAAGGACAAAGACAGAGTAGTACTCGGATAGGACTCTGTACATGTTCCGCACTGTGTAGAGGTCTTCTAGACGTACTCGGCTAGTACTCCTTCCCTACTCCGACTTGTAACCCCCGCTCTCCGGACTATATAAGGCGAGGCAGGGACCGATCCCAGGATCACCTCATCCAATCTCAACTCACGGCGCACCGTTGCACCATCCTGTAACCGTGCCCTATCAATCCAGAGCTACGCAGCATACAGGACGTAGGGTATTACGCACCTCGCGGCCCGAACCTGTCTAAATTGTGTGTCGCGTGCCTCTTCCTTCGAGTTACCGATCTCGGCGAGTCACATTCATCTACTTCGGGTACTCCCCGTAGTAGGTTGCCGGTCCAAAACACCGACACCGGCGCGCGCGGTAGGGGCTCTCGCTCGAGATCACATGGCGAACTCGACGGCTTCCGTTCACATCAAGCCAACCGTCGCCTTCAACCGTGGCGACACCTTCGTCTTCGGGGCTTGGGTCTGCACTGCTGATGGCGCGGGCTCTTTCCAGCGCCGCTTGATCATGCAACCCGACTCGAGGACGGGGCCTTGTGACGCTTCCCCGAAGTTGTCACGGGCAAGCTCGCCGCAAGTTCGGCGAAATTTCGCTCTCCAACCTCCACGCCGACTTCGAGCTCGAGTCCGTCTCCAACTCGAACCCGACGTCGCCATGGGCCATCGCATGCGAGCCGGCTCTTCGGCCATCGCGGCGGTCCCCTCTCCACGTCGGCGCCTGCGCGTGGCCCTCGCGTTCCCGGCCGGGCCCGCACGGAGGCTTCTACGCCACGCGGCCGGCAAGGAGCCCGTAACCGAGTACAACTCGGACTCCGACGCCGTCTCCAACCGCGTCTCGGACTCCCGCCCTCTCTCCGAGTTCTACTCGAACCCGGACTACGAGTTCGACTTCGGGTCGGACCCCGAGGAGCCCGAGTCCGAAGACAACTCCTCCGAGCTTCCCTTGTCGGGGCCGCCCTGCGGGGCCGGTTATAAGATCAACGCCGGGGCGGGAGATACGTCTACCGGCCGGACCGCAAACTCCGCCGAGCCGACAACGGAGAGGACTCACGCTACGTCGCCTACATCGACTCGCTACCGTTCCAGGAGGGAACACCGCTAGCCCAAGGCGACTCAAGCACACCAGCCGAGGTGGCACCTTCCGAGCCAAGCTTGGGTACGCCCGACCGGTCAAGTCTTCATGGTGCCCGCGACACCCGGGAACCTCGTGCACGGCCGCGGACAAGTACACCGGAGGACATCTCCGCGTACGAGCCGTCCGCTCGATGCCCGCGGACGAGACCGACGCCCGGCAGGGACGCCGGCGCGAACGTAACGGGAAGCGCAACGAACGACGCCGGCGGCTCGGAGACAACCTTCCCATCCGCAACCTTGCGGAAGCTCTCGAGCGCGCTGAGAGCGAGTTCACACCACTCCCGAGCAAAGGCCTCATGTCGATCACGGCGATCGCACGGCGGGCTCGGGGCATACGGGCCGGAGAAGTCATCGCCAAGCTCGGCGAGGAAGCTTACTTCATGCGGGTCGACAAGAGAGTCGGCCAACCTCTCCCGGCCAAGCCTCGCGACAACGAGGCTACTAGTCGCAATCTTGACCCCGGTCCCCTAACCGGTACTCGGGGGCGACATCCCGAGCTGAACCAAACCGACGACGCTCCCACCGCCGGCGGACCCTCACGACAAGACAACGTCAACCGAGAAGTCGTCCCCCACCGTGCTCCGGCCGGTGGTGGCGGCAACGACCCCGACGGCGGCGGCGGCGGCGGCGGCGGCTCCAACCACGGAGCCAACAAGAAAGCGGAGGCGGCGGCGGCCCGCGGCGGCCGCGGCCACGCGCATAGCCACGCCTCGGCGCCTCTCACGGCGGGTACGATGCTCGCCGAGAGAATCGAAGAGTTGCGGCGAGAAGAAGTCGACGACCGCCGCCGAAGGCGACGGCTTCCCCGCCTTCTCACCCCGGCTTCGTAATCGCTTCTCCCCGATAAGTTCAAGCCTTTGGGGATCACCAAATACGACGCGAAGCGGGATCCCATCCGGTGGCTCCGATGCTATGCTCTCTCCATCGAGAACGGCGGCGGCAACAACGGCGACACCAAGTGCCTCTACTTCCCCTTCTGCTGGACCAAGCCCCACTCACGTGGCTCGAGTCGCCGGACAAGCACTCAATCGACAAGTGGGACCAGGCCGAAGGAGCAATTCACAAGCAACTTCGCGGGCGCCATGGGCCGTTCGGGTACTCGCATGGACCTTGCCATGATCAAGCAGAACAAGGCGAGACCCTCCGCAAGTACATGCGCCGCTTCTTCGACAAGCGCGCCGCCGTCGTGGACGTCACCGACAAGGAGGTCATCGACCTCTTCCCAGGACGGGCTCTACCATCGCCGCACCTTCGAGGACTTCGGCCGGCGCCGCCCCAAGTCCATTCCCCACCTCAAGGACATGATCACGTCCTGGGCGGATGAAGAGGACAAGGCCAACGCCAAGTACGACGCCATCCGCGGCAAGTCCAAGCGAGAACCAAGGCGGCGGCGGCCGGCAACCCAAACCAAGGCGGCCGCAACAACAACAACAACAACAACAACTTCTCGGGTCCCAACCGCAAGCGCAAGCCAGACAACACCGTCGCGGCTATCCGGCGTCCCCCGAAAGGGAACTCGAAGAAGAACTCCGGCGGGTTTAAAGACCTACCGAAGGAGAAGTGCCCGTGGCATCCAAACGGCAACCACACCACCGAGCGGTGCTACCGGCTCGGGCATGCGCTCAAGGATACGCCGGAGCCACCGCACCCTCACGATCGAAGAACAAGAAGAAGGACGGCGACGACTTCCAAGAACCCGAGAAGACCGTCAACGTCCTCTTCGGCGGACTACCCCGCAGGCGGGAGCGAAGGCTACTCGCCGTGAAGTGATGTCCATTGAACCGGCGGTTATGACCCCTCTCGTGGTGGTCGAGAGACGCCCATCACCTTCTCCCGCGCGGACCAATGGACCGGCTTCTCCGAACCAGGGACGCTTCCCTCTCGTCCCGAAACCAACAAGTGGCGGGCTCTAAGCTCAACAAGGTGCTCATCGACGGCGGAAGCGGGCTCAACGTCCTCTTCACCAAGACTGCGAAGAAGATGAACCTTGACGTCACCCCCATGCTCGACAAGAGCAGCATGCCTTTCTACGGCATCGTCCCGAGCAACGCGGCTATCCCACTAGGCTCGGTGGTACGCCGGTCACCTTCGGGGCGTCTCGCGACAACTACCGCACCGAGTACATCAAGTTCGAGGTCGCGGATATCGAGACTTCCTACCATGCCATCCTCGGCGGACGGCCATCGCCAAGTTCATGGCGGTGCCCCACTACACATACTTGGTACTCAAAATGCCAAGCCCGGTCGGCGTACTCTCCCTCCAAGGGGACTTGAAGATCTCTCACGACTGCGATACAGAGGCCGTGGTGATTGCTTCGACAAATCAAGTACCCACCCCAATGATGGAGGTCTACGCCGCGTCGAAGAAGCTTGCCACAAGCGAACTCGACATCCCAGAGAAGTCTGACAGCGCCAACAAGCCTCGGCCACCCGAGGAGGTGCTCACCAAGTCGGTCGACCTCGGAACAGGCGACCCCACCAAGACCACCACCATCGGGGCCGGCCTCGACCCCAAATAGGAAGACGCGCTCATCGGCTTCCTTCGGGCTAACCGCGACATCTTCGCGTGGAAGCCGGCGGACATGCCGGGAGTGCCCGGGGAGCCGATCGAGCACTGCCTCAACGTCGACCCAAAGGCCACCCCCAAGCGACAACACCTCCGACGCTTCGCCGACGACAGACGGGACGCCATCAAGAAGGAGCTCGCCAAGCTACTCGCTGCTGGCTTCATCAGAGAAGTCTTCCATCCTGAGTGGCTCGCCAACCCCGTCCTCGTCCGCAAGAAGAACTCGAACGAGTGGAGGATGTGCGTCGACTACACCGACCTCAACAAGCACTGCCCCAAGGACCCCTTCGGGTTGCCGCGGATTGATCAAGTCATCGACTCCACGGCGGGCTGCGACTTGCTCTGCTTCCTCGACTGCTACTCCGGGTACCACCAGATCGCAATCAAGGAGGAAGACCAGGAGAAGACCGCGTTCATCACCCCGTTTGGCGCGTAGTGCTACATGACCATGTCCTTCGAGTTGAAGAACGCCGGCGCTACCTACCAACGGGCCATCCGAGCCTGCTTCAAGCGGCAACTCAACAAGAACGTCGAGGCCTACGTGGATGACGTGGTTGTCAAAACCGGGGACTCCGGTACCCTCATCAACGACCTTGAAGAGACCTTCGCATCGCTACGCGAGTACCGCTGGAAGCTCAACCCGAACAAGTGCGTCTTCGGCGTACCTTCGGGCAAACTACTCGGCTTCATCATCAGCCAGCGCGGCATCGAAGCCAACCCCGAGAAGATCTCCGCCATCACCGGCATGAAAGCTCCCACGAGCATCAAGGACGTCCAGAAGCTGACGGGGTGCATGGCGGCATTGAACGTATTCATCTCGAAGCTAGGAGAACGGGGTCTCCCCTTCCTCAAACTACTCAAACACCACGAGAAGTTCGTGTGGACCGGCAGAGGCGGACCAAGCCCTTGCCCGGCTCGAGGACTTCTGTCGAAGCCCCCCGGTCCTCACGGCTCCCTACAAGGGCGAGCAGTGCTTGCTCTACCTCGCCGCGACTACTCACGTGGTCGATCGCCATCGTCGTCGAGCGGCGGGGAAGACGGCCACGCCTACCCCGGTCCCGGCGCCCGGTCTACTTCGTCGGCGAGGTTCTATCGAGTCCAAGGCTCGCTACCCGGCCCGTGCGAAGCTCCCGTACGCTCTACTCATCACCTCGCGGAAGCTACGACACTACTTCCGGGAGTACTCGGTCTCCGTCGTCACCGACTACCCACTCGGCGACATCCCGAGGAACCCGAGACGCCACCGAAGGATCTCCAAATGGGGCCGTCGAGCTCGGCGCCCTCACCATCGACTTCAAGCCACGCACGGCCATCAAGTCGCGAGCTCTAGTCGACTTCATGGCGAGTGGCGGGAGAACCGGCTACCTACTCCCACCGTGCGACCGAGCATTGGGTGATGTACTTCGACGGCTCACTCAACCTCGAGGGCGCGGGCGCGAGGGGTACTCCCCCGATCTCCCCAACGGGCGAACAACTCAAGTACGTCCTGCGGATCTTCCGGAAGGTCTCGAACAACGAAGCCGAGTACGAAGCCCTCCTACACGGGCTCCGCCTCGCGGCTTCACTTGGCATCAAGCGGCTACTAGTCTACGGCGACTCCGCGATGGTCATCAACCAAGTCAACAAGTCCCGGGACCGCAACAAGGAGAACATGGACGCCTGCGCCTAGAAGTCCGCAAGCTCGAGAACAAATTTTACGGTCTCGAGTTCCATCACATCGTTCGCGACAACAACGTTGCGGCGGACGTCCTCTCGAAGCTCGGATCCACCCGCGCCCAAGTACCCGCGGGCGTCTTCGTCCATGAGCTTCACGCGCCATCCATCTCGGAGCGGCGCCACCGACCCCCTGTCCCGGCTAACCAACCACTGGGCGGGGAGGTCATGATGATCGACGTGGACGGGAGGCAACCCTTCATCGACTACCTCGGCGAGCGAGAAAGGTCCCCTCCGAGCAAGAACGCGGCCCGAACAACTCGTCCGCCGCGCCAAGTCTTACGTCCTCGTCGGCGACAAGCTTTACAAGCGAGGCGCATCTTCGGAGTACTCATGAAATGCGTTCCTCGCGAAGAAGGCAAGGACATCTTGGAGGAGATCCACAAGGGTGTGCGCGGCAACCACGCGTCCTCCCGCACGCCGGTCGGCAAGGCCTTCGGCGAGCCTTCTGCGGCCCACGGCCACGGGCGATGCCGAAGAACTCGTCGGACGGTGCCAAGGATGTCGGTTCTTCGCCAAGCGGCAACATGTCCCCGCCTACAAGCTAGTCACCATACCACCAACCCGGCCCTTTGCCCGCCGGGGGCTCGACATGATTGGGCCACCGCCAACCGCGCCGGGGAGGATTCAACCGGTGCCGGTGGCTATCGACAAGTTCACCAAGTGGATCGAGGTCAAGCCGGTCACATGCCCCAAGGCCGACGAGTACTCGACTTCCCGGATGAACTCGTACACCGCTACGGGCTACCCCACCGCATCATCACGGACACCGGGGTCCAACTTCAACAACCACCGCGTTGCGGGAGTACCGCGAGAACGGCGGAATCGACGTCGGATACGTCTCCGTCGCCCATCCACGGCCAACGGACAAGTCGAGCGCGCCAACGGGATGGTGCTCGACGCCCTCAAGAAGCGGCTACACGACGCTGCTAACTCAAAAGGGGGGCAAGTGGATCAAGGAACTACCCAACGCACTCTGGGGGCTGCGGACTCAACCATCCAAGCCAACGGGGCAATCCCCCTACTTCCTGGTCTACGGCTCTGAAGCCATCCTCCCCGCCGATGTCATATGGAACTCGCCGGCGGTGGAGCACTACGACGAAGGCGTCTCGGAAGACAACGAGACGAGTTGATATCGACCGCCCTCGAAGAAGCTCGCCGCGCCGCCCTCGTCCAATCGGCAAGGTACCCGGAGGGTATCCGACGCTACCACGATCGCAACGTCAAGGAACGCTCCTTCAACGTTGGAGATCTTGTCCTCCGCCAAGTATCCCGAACACGGAAGGACTTCACAAGCTCGGCTCCCCCGGGAAGGACCCTTCACCGTGGCTAAGGTGACCGGCCGGGCTCCTACCGCCTCCAAACACTTGAAGGCGAAGAAGTCAACAACTCGTGGAACGTCGACCGGCTCCGTCGATTCTACGCCTAGTCTACTCGACTACTCCGGGGTTCAAGTCCACACGACCGCATCAACACCCCCTTGCCGCAAACGACCCTCCGGTCGTGGCTTCAAGTCTCGGACTATTCTACTCCGTGTCCGGCCCGTGCGGCTACCTACGGACCCCGGGCCGCAATGAGCGTCAAGGACTCTAGCGGCGGTCTACCAAGAAGACCACACTCCAAGATCCGGCTGCGTGGCTACTTACGGATGCGCGATCCGGCCTCCACGGCTATCTACGGATCACTCACCGTAAGCGGCTACCCGCTCCGGTCTTTGCTCGCCGTAAGGCGGCCTCCCGGTCCGAGCGACTACTTGTAACTACGGCCCCGGCCACCCGGGTGCACTTCTTCGGTAATAAAGTTCGATTGTTCATCAAACTTCTTTACCGCCTACTCCCCGCGACGGGACTACTAAGCCGAGTACTACTACTCGCACCTACTCCACGATGGGCGCTCCGCACTGCGAGATCGCGGTTACGAGTACTCATTGATGGAACTTCACATTTCATTGATATATGAGATAGTTCATTACAATCTGTTTCCTATACAACCATGGCTACTAGCTATCTATGCGAGCCACCGGAGATTCAACTTATCGGCTACCTCGCTCCGCGATGGGAGCCATCCGCTCCGAAGAACTGCGCGTGCGCTCGTCCGAGCGGTTGGCGGCTACCCCGCCGGCGACTACCTCCACCGGGGCCTTCGGGAAGTACGACTTCATGAAGGCCGCACCTGCTTCGGGATTGACTTGGCCATGTGCTTCACGTAGGCGGCCGGCCGGCTTGGCGCCTCACGAAGTCGATCCGCCAACGGAGCAATCTTGGGGCCGCCGGGTGCGGCACCGGGAGCCTCGCGATCGGGAGGGCGGCCTCTTCAAGGTCCTTCGAGCGGGCCGGAGCGCCTCACGGTCCTCGTTCAACTTCTGCAAGGATTTGTAGCAGTTGACGAGATCCCGGCCGAGATGCAATTCTCAACTCCATGTGCTTCTCGCACTCGAAGGCCGGCTCCTTGTAGTCGAGTTCAAGTACCGGCGGGCTTCTTGCTCCCGGTAGAAGAGATTCTTCATGCGCCGATCTCCGAGCCCTTCGGACGCTCCACCTGGCCTTCGAGTTCTACAACACAGGAACACAACAACGGGTCAGAGCTTGATGACTCCCAACAAGTACCCGACAAGTCAAGAGACATACCTTTATTCTTGTTGCGGAGGCCTTTGTTCTTCCGCACCAGATCGTCGCTCTTCGCCTGCAAGTCCATCACGTCGTTGTGGTACTTGGCGAAGGCGGCGTCAAGCTTCGACTGCATGGCGGCTGCGTGTTTCCTCGACTTCATGAGCTGCTCCTCCAAGGCTTCAGCTCGCAGCACCGTGTCGCCATAGCCTTGCAGCAGATTGGACTTCTCGCGGGATCGCTCCGCGACGTCCTGCAGAAGACAATTTCAAGTCAAAAAGAGTACTCAACGAAAGGATTGACTACTCGGGAGGCAACGGCTACGTACCTTCATCCTTTGTTCGGCTCGCCGCATCGCCTCCGGATGCTGCGCCAACACCGCCGGCTCGACAAGATCGTCGGCAAGCAACTCGATCCCGCCACGGCTACTTGTCGTAGCTTCCGTCATTGGCGCCGAGCGGATAGGCTCCGCGTCTTGGATCTCCGGGGACCGGATCGCCACCTCCGGGGCAACCCCCCGGCGACGTGGCGGCCGCCTCCTCCTCGGCGGACTTCTCGACGGTTTCCCCCACGGGCTCGGGGGCTCCCCGCCGCGACCTCCGGGGCCTCGGTGTCAACTCTTGCACGGGCACCCCCCGCAGGGATGTCACCACCTTCGGCCGCCCGTCACTAGGGAACACGCGCATCGGCATTCTCGACTACTCTTTTTGGGCTCTACGGCTTCGGGAAGAGTACTCACCTTCGACTATGACCGCCTGCGGCGGCCGCCGCCCCCGGCGGTCCGGGGGCTCGGTCGTGGCTTGGGCTTCCGGAGCGGGTTCCTCGACGGGCGGCGCGGCCTTTTCTACCTCCTGCGCCGCGGGCTCCTCTCCGTCCCGGCTCAAGTCGGTGGATTTTACTCGCACAAGTATCCACAAAGGTTCATCAGACAACATCGGCTACTACAATGAGTACTACTCATGAAGTGTGGTACTTACAAGTTCGACCGGACGATAGTCACGGCCGGCGCACCGAGGATGCGGCGATGTCAACCCCCTCCGCACTCGGCGGGCGTTTCCTCCTCCGCCTCTCCGACTACCGCCTCTTCCACGGCGGCGGTGGCCGGCGCAGACGTTCTCCGCGCCCCCGCGGCTTCCACCTCTTCGGCGGCGGCGGCCGGCGGTACTCTGCTCCCCTTCGGGGGCGGGGGGGGCGGCGCTCCACCGCGCCGAAGCTCTTCGACGTGGGGAGCCGGACTTCGGCTTCCGGCCCGGTTCCCCCACCGTGGGCCACGTGCCCTCATCGCCCTCCTCCACGGGCTCGCCGGCGGCCTCTCCCTGCACATGGGGATAACTACTCGTCGGCCACCGTACCCGATCATTGGGTACTCGACGCCTTCTCGCTCAAGATGACTTACCTCTCCGGAGGCGTGGTTTCGAGACCTTCATCTTCTTGGCCACCCGCTTCTTAGCGGGGGTTGCGCGGCTTCCTTGGCGGCGCAGCAAGGCTAGCCTCCCGAGCTAGCCGGAGGGTCTTGGATGAGAGGCACATGAGGCAAGCACGGACGGCTAAACCTCGACCGCGGTCGGAAGCGATCTCCGCAGCGTCTCCTCGTCCTCTTCGTCATCGGAGGTATCCTCCACGATGACGGGATCGTCGTCGTCTCCGACTACTCGGCGCTCCTTCACCTTCTCCACCGCCGGAATCTCAATTCCGCTCGGTGGTGGCCGCGGCTCGGAGACAAACCGCTTCACATCGTCCCGCATCAAAAAGACACAAAAGGCGTTAGCAACTCGCTACAAGTGCCTACTACTCGACGAGGCGGGTACGGCTACTTACCTCGTTGGGCGGGCGCGCGGCGGAGAACTCCTCGACAGGGCACGCCGTGTACTCCGCATGTCCTTGAAGATCCTCGACAACCTCTCGACGATGTCGTTGTCTTCAATTTCGCCCCCGCATCCGCGACGTGTCGTCGTCGCCGGTGTACTCGAAGCCCATCGTATCCCGCGCCGACGGGCGCGGATCCGACGCTTCATGAAACCGAAGGCCACATGCTCGGCCCTCGGTCCCGCATCACGCGGGGCCTTGATTCGTCCCGGCAACTCCCGGGAGCCGGATCCCCTCTTGCATGGTGGGTTCCGTGTTCCACCACTCTTGGTGCTTGGGCTGCCGTCCGCTCGGCTTCGGCGGCTCGGGATGGTGGTTCATGGTATAGAACCACCTCGTCTTCCAATCCGTGTTGGAGTCCACGAGCTTGTACGCCGTGCGCTCGGCGGCATCTTCCCTCAACCGGACCCCGGCCCCGCCGACTACTCGGGGGTTGGAGGCGCCCGGGGGGCCGCGGCTTCACGCGGAAGAATTTCCGAAGAGAATCCAATGCGGCTTGATCCCCAAGAATGCTTCGCGAAATGGACGAAGACGAGAAGTGTGGAAGATTCCGTTGGGGGTTCAAGTTGAGGTACTCGATGCCATAGTACCCGAGAAGCCCTTTGAAGAAATCGCTCGGCCGGGAGCGCAAGCCCGCGCTCCACGAAGCGCGAGAACATCGGGATCTCGTCTTGCGCCTTCTCCATTGGATAGGGATCTCTGCGGCGGATCTCCACATATCGATCTCCTTCTCCCCGATGAACCCGGAGTTCAACAGGGTCAGCAAGTCCTCGGTCTTCACCTTCGACCTTTTCCACTCGCGGCTTGGGTCAGCGCGCGGTGGAGACGTGGGCGGCGCCGCTCCGGTGCCGGCCGCGGCGGCTTCTCGCATGGCTCCTCTTCTTCCCGCCGGCCTTCAACGTCTTCGACGGGGACGGCTTCATCCTCCAAGAACGAGGGAGTCTTCACTCGCATCCGCTCGGGGGCTACCCTACGGCCTTCGGGTGGCGATGCGCTTGGATCTCTTGCGGCGGCGGTGCTCGTTGGAGTGGATCTACTTCAAGATTCAAGTGGCGAATGACTGCGGCTCACTTGGGTGAAAAACCCTAAGGGTTTCGGCTTGAATTTATAAGCCAAATCGCCTGCGAAACGGGCGGCGGATAAGTCCGCGCGTGGGCGACTCGGCGAACCGCGCGTGACTCTTCGTATTCTACTAGTCGACGTGCCTCACCTCGGTGGCTCGGCTACTTCTACTCGACTACCTGGGACGCGGCTAGTCTCAAGAGCATCTCAGGACACATTCTTCAAGAAGACCCTTCAATTCGAGAGGAAGTACTCGACTCAAGGCTCGGGGGCTCCGTGCCACGTGTCCTTCGGTTTTTTCTCTCCCGGATTTTTCGGGATTTTTCTCGTGAAGGCTTCGGATAGATCCTCGGCCGAGCCCGCGGCTCGAGGCTCGGGGGCTACCCTACGTGGATTGCGGTTCCGCAAATCGTATCTTCTTGACGGCTCCGGCTTCAAGACAAGACGAGCATTTTTGAAGACCTTCGAAGGCGGATTTCAAGGACGCTTGGGACTACTCGAGAAGACTTCAAGATTGCTCAAACATCGAGTGGAGTACATTCCGGCCTCGGGATGCTTCGACTACTCTTGAGGACTTTTGACTTGTAGCACTCGGGGACGCTTGAGGACTACTCGTTAAGGCCGTCAAGACTACCGGAAGCTATCCTTCTCGACTACAAAGTACTCGGGGGCTTGTCGTATGGACCTCCCTGGGCCCACTACCTCGGTGGGTACCGGGACCGACTACTCGGTGGGCCCACGGGACTACCCGACTTGCGCTACACGGCACTCGAAGGCGTGGAGCACAAGGGCGGCACGGGGAGTAGTACTCGGATAGGACTCGTACATGTTCCGCCTTTGTGTAGACGTACTCGACTAGTACTCCTTCCCTACTCCGACTTGTAACCCCCGCTCCCGGGACTATATAAGGCGAGGCGGGGACCGATCCCGGGATCACCTCATCCAATCTCAACTCACGGCGCACCTGTTGCACCATCCCCGTAACCGTGCCCTATCAATCCGAGCTACGCAGCATACGGGACGTAGGGTATTACGCACCTCGCGGCCCGAACTCTGTCTAAATTGTGTGTCGCGTGCCTCTTCCTTCGAGTTACCGATCTCGGCGAGTCACATTCATCTACTTCGGGTACTCCCCGTAGTAGGTTGCCGGTCCAAAACACCGACGGCACTTACTGATAATTTATTTTAAAAAGGTAAAAGTACATAAACTAGTCGTTGATTGAGTGATTATTGGTTGTTGATTAATTTGAGACTTGTGAAATTAGTATTATATATTTTGTGCATAAGATAAAATATATATAATTCATATTATTATTAAATTCAAGTTAGGTTTTTTATATGTTGTTTACATGACTCTTATGTCAAAATCCTAGCCACACCACTGCCCGCTGAAAGGATCTTGATGTCGCCTAGAGGGGGTGAATAGGCGAGACGGCCGATTTAAACTTTTCATCCCCAAAAACTTGAGGTCTGACTGGTGGTGGTGACCGGTCAGGCACCTGACTTCACAGGAGACACCGGTCAGACCGGTGCGCCTCACCGGTCAGACCGGTGTAGCACAGAGCACCTGCAAAAACAACTCCAAGCACCTCTTGACTTCTAGCACGAACTAAACTTGGTGAGTAGCCTTTGTAGATGATCACAAGCAAGGTAATGAGCCCTGCACACACAAGTAGCACACCCAAGTAGATCAAAGCGGAAGCAAATCAATTATGCTAGAAAATCAACTTAGAGAGCCAAACAAGACGAAGAAGCAAGAATTTGGTTCCCGAAGTTCACCGCCTACTAAGGAACGGCTACGTCTTGAGGAGCTTGAAAAGGACAATTCCCACAAAAAGTCGGGTCTCTTTCAACCACTTTCCTCCTTTCCACTAAGGGGATCTTTTCCATGAAGAGGCAAGATCGCAGCCCTTACAAACTTCCCGCTGCTCACCACAACCTTGGGAGCTCGCCGGCGACGCCTAGCCGTCTAGGAGGCAAACCTCCAAGAGTAACAAATGCTTCAAAGCTTGTAGATGCAAAACCAAAGTGCTCGACCTATGGAAATGCTCTTGTTAGCTCACAAAGTCACTCTTGAGCTCACTCTCTCAACCCAACACAAAGAATATGGCTTGAATCCACAAATCTCACAAAGAGAGGGTTCGGGAGAGCCACTAAGGCTTAGAGCTTGCAAGAAATGGCTTGGGACCTCAGCAATGGCACTAGAAACAGCAGCCTTCCACTAAAGAAGGCTTGAGGTATTTATACCCCTCAAAGGAGAAAACTAGCCGTTAGTCCTCGGGCAGCACCGGTCAGACCGGTGCCCCTCACTGGTCAGACCGGTGTTTGAAAAACTAGTCGTTGGGGCTAGCGGCACCGGTCAGACCGGTGCCCCTTACCGGTCAGATCGGTCAGGCCCAAGTCACCCCCAAAACCCTTTCTATGAAACTAACACTTATCACTGAGATGAAATGGCTCAGGTTAGGTTAGGAGGGTTTGTTAGCACACTCTAAGACTCTCAAGGCTAGATCTCACTTAGATCAACTAATGAGCACTTTGACTTGGTCAACTTGCTAAGTTACATCCCTCTTGATAGTACGACATACCTATACTCAAGAATAAATAAAAGCACTTTGTTGATCTCTTGAGCTTCAATATCTTCAATCTTGCCATACTTGATCAATATCCACTTGAGGGATTTCAACATAGCCTTTGACTTGAGCACATCCATACTTGAGCTAATGACTTAGGATCTTTCCATCTAGCATAGGAATGCACACTTGGATCCATGAGTCATTCCATATTGTCAATCTTAACATGTTGATGACTTGCATTGCTTCCCTCGGTTAAGGTTTGGATATGATACTTAGAGACCCCACGGATGCTAGAACTTCACCTTAGCAAAACACTTATAGCGGCTTAGCTACGGCCCCAAAGATTGCTTAATCCCTCACCCTAGACACCTCGGTTGATCTCTTCATCACTTACCCAATCCAATTTTGAGTTCTACTTTGCTTCATACACAATTAACCTTCATTTGAAAAAACCCACTTCAAATGCTTGATCTTGATTGACAACGAATGTGCAAGCTTCCAAATTAGAACCATAATGTGTATACTCATCCTTGTGTTCTCTTTCAATAAACACATGAAGCCTTGAACTTGACTTAGAGAATTACCATCTTCTCTTTTGTGATCCTTGTAATGTTAATCAAGCTATGTCTAGTTATTGGTGACCATGAATTGACCTTCTCAAATTATCCCAATATTTATCTTCCTTTATTGCTTGATATCTGACACATGCATTAGGATCATCCATATATTTGTCTTCTCCAATGTGAGCCATAAATATCCATCCATAAATAAATACTTCAATAATTGCTCATGAATATATAAATAAAACTTGCTCACAATCTTAGACAAATACATTAGTCCTTTAATCGCCTTGTCATTCAAGTCACCAAAATCCACTTAGGGGCCTAGATGCACTTTCACCTGACCACAAAGCACACCAGTAGACGCTTAATGTATCCCACCTTGTAATTTCGTGTGTAGTCATCGGCAGATAAAGCTCACCTCCTTTGCGGTTGTATCGCCACCGGGTTTGGGTGTAGGCTCGTCACTTCATCACAGGGTAGAGTTGGTGAGGGAGAAGACTCGACCGCAGGAGCCACCAAGAGAGAAAAGTCACCTCCCTCGGGTGGGGCCAGGGCCAGGTTTCCCTGATGCATTTGAGCCCGAGGCCAAAGTGTGATGATGCTCTAAGCCCTAGGGGTTGACCATATGTGTCACCGTATCGGGTTTGGGAGGGACGCGGAGCAGTAGTAGGGTTGGGTTACCCTGGTGCGTTCGAGCCCAATCGAGGTTACAGCGTGGTGATGCTCTAAGTCCCGAGGGTTGACCATATGTATTGGGTCCAGTGAGGAACACGTCGGACCCGAAGCAGCAGCAGCACCAATCGTAGAGGACTTTGTGGTGGTACTGGTGTTGTGGACACCGTTCATGGCAAATTGGCAATCCCCGACTTGTGTATGCTGCCAATCTAGCTAGGAGCAAGAGGCGATCGGGCCATGGACAACTCTTCTCACTACTCATGACAAATGTTTTGTCTAGTGTCATTTTGACTATCAACAAAAAATAAGCAAACGACAGGATGATAGTGACGACAAGCTTTGCCGAGTGTCAGGACGGAAAAAAAATTCAACAAAGTCTTGCCCCTTTGTCGAGTGTTGAGACGGAAAACACTCAGCAAAACCTTGCCCCTTTGCTAAGTGTCACAGCCTCCAACACTCAGCTAAGCATTGCCCCTTTGTTGAGCGCAATGGCCAAAAAACTTGGCAAACTTTCTACACTTGGTAAAAACTACATATGAATCATAGAAAATGGTCACTTTGCCTAGTGTCTGCGTCATAACACTCAACAAACCACCTCTTTGCCAAAGTGTTACACTTGGCACACTAACCAAACCCCTCTATTTTTACTACTCAGTCACGTTAAATGTACTCCACTCAAACATACATAACAGGCATCACACATATATCATAATAAGAATTACAATCATTTCACATAGATAGATAAATTCACAATTCAATAAGACATAAATCCGCAAATGCAACAATGCATAAATCCAAAATTTCTCAAAGACCTTCGCTCACAACCACAAATAGTCCATAGTAATCCACAAATCCACAAGTGCTCCACAAATAGTCACTCACTAAGGTGGGAACTAGTGTTGGGCTGACAAATCGACGTCATGCAAAAGCATTCGGTGATGTTGATAGATTCTACACAAATGTGAAGAGATTGAATGTGTGACACAAATTTACAACAGAAACAAGTCTCTAAGTAACAAACTAAAACTATAATAAATGAAACTATAATGTTCTGATGTTTGTTTTCTAAGTAACAATCTAAAACAAGTTCTCTAAGGTAATACTATAGAAAAATGAAACTACAAGGTTGTCAAGTGACTCACATGAGTAATTATAGTGGAGGAGGGAAAGACATCGGTAGTGGTGTATGACCATACTTTCAGTAAGACCTTGAAAGTAGCTATGCATCTGTTGCATTCTTGGCTGCTCGACCTCCAACCTTTCCATCCTAACTCGATCGTCCTCCATCCTCTGTCGATCAGCCTCCACCCTTGACTCCAGCTCCTTCCATTTCCTTCTCTCTTCTTCCAGCTGGGTCTATAATATTTCATCTCAATGTTACAATGTAAAGCAAATGCATGTAGAAAACAATGAACAATGAATAAAACAAACATAATATAGAGTGCCTCTAAAACTGTGCAGTGTCCGACTGTGGGCATATGGCCGGATCAGCGCGCATGCTCCTTACTCAAATCTGTGAGAGACTAGAAATACTAGCCGTGTCGAGTGTGCTATCGCCAATAAAGTACCACTCATGCTTCTTCCCTCCTTCCATGAAGTGTCCCCTCATCAGAGGTGACTAAATGTGACACAAATACCAGTCCCAAGAGGCTGGCAACACATTTATTACAACAGGTGGCTCAGTCTCTTACATCACGGCAGCATAGTGGGCACGGAAGCGCCAATGCCACTAGGAACAACACAAATGCTAATGACCAAACTACGATAGTGAAGGCTTCTAAAGCCTCATCAGAGTACCACACCATGGAAGCTCTCTGTGGAGACCCTGAATACACAGGCACGGTTGGGTGTAGGGCAGCGACCTACTCGACGTCTTCGGGAACGAAGTCGGGATCCTCCTCTGAAAAACAGTTAGTAAGCAAGGGTGAGTACAAACGTACTCAACAAGTTCAACCCCACCCACGGAGGGGCTTATAAGCAGATCATGCACAGAATATATCAAGGATCAGGTTAAGGATTTTTTGCAAACACATTTACTCATGCAGGGGTTTATTTTCGAAAAGGTTTTCGCAAACAATTTTTATAACCCAAGTAACTCAATTGTTTTGAGAAAACCAATTAGGAACTACCGGACTCCCCGTCTGCAGTAGACCAGGCACACAACCACACACTGTTCCAGAAAACAACTCACGCCATGAGAAACATCCCAAACCCAAACACTAGTTTTTGTGACCACACCGTGACTCGTCCAATACCGTGGACATGGATATTCGAATAGGTTTGACACTCTACAGAGGTTGTACATCTTTACCCACAAGTAGGGTACCGCCACACGAACACCTCAGTGCCGGCGCGGATCCTATCAAAGCCATTACCCACCTTAGCTAACCCTACGAGACACCACGGGAGAAACCAAGGGGTTATCTCACATAACGAGGGTGTACCTCACACAGAGCGTACCTGTCGGTGTTTTGGACCGGCAACCTACTACGGGGAGTACCCGAAGTAGATGAATGTGACTCGCCGAGATCGGTAACTCGAAGGAAGAGGCACGTGGCACACAATTTAGACGAGGTTCGGGCCGCGAGGTGCGTAATACCCTACGTCTGTATGCTTTGCGTAGCTCCGGATTGATAGGGCACGGTTACAGGATGGTGCAACGGTGCGCCGTGAGTTGAGATTGGATGAGGTGATCCTGGGATCGGTCCCTGCCTCGCCTTATATAGTCGGGAGGCGGGGTTACAAGTCGGAGTAGGGAAGGAGTACTAGTCGAGTACGTCTAGAAGACCTCTACACAGTGCGGAACATGTACGAGTCCTATCCGAGTACTACTCCTGTCTTTGTTCTTGTGCTCCACGCCTTCGGTGCCGTGTAGCGCAAGTCGGGTAGTCCCGGGGGCCCACCGAGTAGTCGGTCCCGGTACCCACCGAGGTAGTGGGCCCGGGGAGGTCCATACGACAAGCCCCCGAGTACTTTGTAGTTGAGAAGGATAGCTTCCGGTAGTCTTGACGGCCTTAACGAGTAGTTCTCAAGCGTCCCCGAGTGCTACAAGTCAAAAGTCCTCAAGAGTAGTCGAAGCATCCCGAGGGCCGGAATGTACTCCGAGTGATGTTTGAGCAATCTTGAAGTCTTCTCGAGTAGTCCCAAGCGTCCTTGAAATCCGCCTTCGAAGGTCTTCAAAAATGCTGTCTTGTCTTGAAGCGGAGCCGTCAAGAAGATACGATTTGCGGAACCGCAATCCACGTAGGGTAGCCCCCGGAGCCTCGAGCGCGGGCTCGGGCGAGGATCTATCCGAAGCCTTCACGAGAAAATCCCGAAAAATCCGGAGAGAAAAAACCGAAGGACACGTGGCACGGAGCCCCCGGAGCCTTGAGTCGAGTACTTCCTCTCGAATTGAAGGGTCTTCTTGAAGAATGTGTCTCGAGATGCTCTTGAGACTAGCCGCGTCCCGGGTAGTCGAGTAGAAGTAGCCGAGCCACCGAGGTGAGGCACGTCGACTAGTAGGATACGAAGAGTCACGCGCGGCCGGCGAGTCGGCCACGCGCGGACTTATCCGGCCGCCGTTACGGAGGCGATTTGGCTTATAAATTCAAGCCGAAACCCTTAGGGTTTTTCACCCAAGTGAGCCGCAGTCATTCGCCACTTGAATCTTGAAGTAGATCCACTCCAACGAGCACTGCCGCCGCAGTAGATCCAAGCGCATCGCCACCCGAAAGCTGTAGGGTAGCCCCCGAGCGGATGCGAGTGAAGACTCCTTTGTTCTTGGAGGATGAAGCCGTCCCCCGTCGAAGACGTTGAAGGCCGGCGGGAAGAAGAGGAGCCATGCGAGAAGGCTGCGCCGCGGCGGTGCCGGAGCGGCGCCGCCCACGTCTCCACCGCGCGCGGCCCAAGCCGCGAGTGGAAAAGGTCGAAGGTGAAGACCGAGGACCCTTGCGACCTTGTTGAACTCGGGTTCATCGGGGAGAAGGAGATCGATATGTGGAGATGCACCGCGGGAGATCCCTATCCAATGGAGAAGGCGCAAGACGAGATCCCGATGTTCTCGCGCTTCGTGGAGCGCGGGCTTGCGCTCCCGGCGAGCGATTTCTTCAAAGGGCTTCTCGGGTACTATGGCATCGAGTACCTCAACTTGAACCCCAACGGAATCTTCCACACTTCGTCTTCGTCCATTTACGCGAAGCATTCTTGGGGATCAAGCCGCATTGGATTCTCTTCGGAAATTCTTCCGCGTGAAGCCGCGGCCCGGCGCCTCCAACCCCGAGTAGTCGGCGGGGCGGGATCCGGTTGAGGGAAGATGCCGCCGAGCGATGCACAGCGTACAAGCTCGTGGACTCCAACACGGATTGGAAGACGAGGTGGTTCTATACCACGAACCACCATCCCGAGGCTGCCGAAGCCGAGCGGACGGCGGCCCAAGCACCAAGAGTGGTGGAACACGGAACCCACCATGCAAGAGGGGATCCGGCTCCCGGAGTTGCTTTGGGACGAATCAAGGCCTGCGTGATGCGGGGCGAGGGCCGAGCATGTGGCCTTCGGTTTCATGAAGCGTCGGATCCGGCCGGCCCGTCGGCGCGGGATACGATGGGCTTCGAGTACACGGCGACGACGACACGTCGCGGATGCGGGGGGCGAGATTGAAGACAACGACATCGTCGAGAGGTTGTCGAGGATCTTCAAGGACATGCGGGAGTACACGGCGTGCCTGTCGAGGAGTTCTCCGCCGCGCGCCCGCCCAACGAGGTAAGTAGCCGTACCCGCCTCGTCGAGTAGTAGGCACTTGTAGCGAGTTGCTAACGCCTTTTGTGTCTTTTTGATGCGGGACGATGTGAAGCGGTTTGTCTCCGAACCGCGGCCACCACCGAGCGGAATTGAGATTCCGGCGGTGGAGAAGGTGAAGGAGCGCCGAGTAGTCGGAGACGACGACGATCCCGTCATCGTGGAGGATACCTCCGATGACGAAGAGGACGAGGAGACGGCTGCGGGGACCGCTTCCGGTGCGGTCGAGGTTTAGCCGTCCGGGCTTGCCTCATGTACCTCTCATCCAAGACCCTCCGGCTAGCACGGAGGCTAGCCTTGCCGCGCGCCGAGGAAGCCGCGCAACCCCGCCAAGAAGCGGGTAGCCAAGAAGATGAAGGTCTCGGAGACCACGCCTCTGAGGTAAGTCATCTTGAGCGAGAAGGCGTCGAGTACCCAATGATCGAGTACGGTGCGACGAGTAGTTATCCCCATGTGCGGGGAGAGACCGCCGGCGGGCCGGTGGAGGAGGGCGATGAGGGCACGTGGCCCACGGTGGGGGAACCGGGCCGGAAGCCGAAGTCCGGCTCCCCGCTGTCGAAGAGCTACGGCGCGGTCGGAGCGCCGGCCCCCGCCCCGAAGGGAGCGAGTACCGCGGCCGCCGCCGGCCCGAAGAGGTGGAAGCCGCGGGGGCGCGAGAGAACGTACGCGCCGCCACCGCCGCCGTGGAAGAGGCGGTAGTCGGAGAGGCGGAGGAGGAAACGCCCGCCGAGTGCGGAGCGGTTGACATCGCCGGCATCCTCGGTGCGCCGGCCGTGACTATCGTCCGGTCGAACTTGTAAGTACCACACTTCATGAGTAGTACTCATTGTAGTAGCCGATGTTGTCGATGAACCTTTGTGGATACTTGTGCGAGAAAATCCACCGACTTGGTGCGGGACGGAGAGGAGCCCGCGGCGGCGAGGAGGTAGAAAAGGCCGCGCGCGCCCGTCGAGGAACCCGCTCCGGAAGCCCAAGCCACGGCCAGAGCCCCCCCGGTGCCGAAGCGGCGGCGCGAGGGCGGTCATAGTCGAAGGTGAGTACTCTTCCCGAAGGCCGTAGAGCCCAAAAAGAGTAGTCGAGAATGCGATGCGCGTGTTCCCTAGTGACGGGCGGCGAAGGTGGTGACATCCCTGCGGGGGTGCCCGTGCAAGAGTTGACACCGAGAGGCCCGGAGGCTGCGGCGGGGGCCCCCGAGCCCGTGGGGGAAACCGTCGAGAAGTCCGCCGAGGAGGAGGGCGGGCGCCACGTCGCCGGGGGTTGCCCCGGAGGTGGCGATCCGGTCCCGAGAGATCCAAGACGCGGAGCCTATCCGCTCGGCGCCAATGACGGAGGCTACGACAAGTAGCCGTGGCGGGATCGAGTTGCTTGCCGACGATCTCGTCGAGCGGTGGTGTTGGCGCGACATCGGAGGCGATGCGGCGAGCCGAACAAGTGGATGAAGGTACGTAGCCGTTGCCTCCCGAGTAGTCAATCCTTTCGTTGAGTACTCTTTTTGACTTGAAATTGTCTTGCGGGACGTCGCGGAGCGATCCCGCGAGAAGTCCAATCTGCTGCAAGGCTATGGCGACACGGTCTTTGCGAGCCGAAGCCTTGGAGGAGCGGCTCATGAAGTCGAGGAAACACGCGGCCGCCATGCGGTCGAAGCTTGACGCGCCTTCGCCAAGTACCACAACGACGTGATGGACTTGCGGGCGAAGAGCGACGATGCGGTGCGGAAGAACAAAGGCCTCCGCAACAAGAATAAAGGTATGTCTCTTGACTTGTCGGGTACTTGTTGGGAGTCATCGAGCTCGACCCGTTGTTGTGTTCTGTGTTGTAGAACTCGAAGGCCGGGTGGAGCGTACGAAGGGCTCGGAGATCGGCATGAAGAATCTCTTCTACGGGAGCAAGAAGCCCGCCGGGTACTTGAACTCGACTACAAGGAGGCGGCCTTCGAGTGCGAGAAGCACATGGAGTTGAGAATTGCATCGATCGGGATCTCGTCAAGCGCTACAAATCCTTGCGAAAGTTGAACGAGGACGTGAGGCGCTCGGGCCCCGGTCGAAGGACCTTGAAGAGGCCGCCCTCCCGATCGCGAGGCTCCTGGTGCCGCACCGGGCGGCCCCAAGATTGCTCCGTTGGCGGATCGACTTCGTGAGGCGCCAAGCCGGGGCGGCCGCCTACGTGAAGCACATGGCCAAGTCAATCCCGAAGCGAGGTGCGGCCTTCATGAAGTCGTACTTCCCGAAGGCCCGGTGGAGGTAGTCGCGGCGGAGTAGCCGCCAGCTGCTCGGACGAGCGATGCGCGGAGTTGCTTGGAGCGGATGGCTCCCATCGCGGAGCGAGTAGCCGATAAGTTGAATCTCCGGTAGCTGCATAGATAGCTAGTAGCCATGGTTGTATAGGAAACGGTTGTAATGAACTATCTCATATATCAATGAAATGTGAAGTTCCATCAATGAGTACTCGTAACCGCGATCTCGAGTGCGGAGCGCCCATCGTGGAGTAGGTGCGAGTAGTAGTACTCGGCTTAGTAGTCCCGTCGCGGGGAGTAGGCGGTAAAGAAGTTGATGAACAATCGAACTTTATTACGAAGAAGTGCACACGGGTGGCCGGGGCCGTAGTTACAAGTAGTCGCCTGGACCGGAGGCCGCTTACGGTGAGTAGTCTTGGAGCGGGTAGCCGCTTACGGTGAGTGATCCGTAGATGGCCGTGCGGGCGGATCGCGGTCCGTAAGTAGCCGCGCGGCTGGATCTTGGAGTGTGGTCTTCTTGGTAGACCGCTTGCTAGAGTCCTTGACGCTCATTGCGGCCCGGGGTCCGTAGGTAGCCGCACGGGGCTGGACTCGGAGTAGAATAGTCCGGAGACTTGAAGCCGGGACCGGAGGGTCGTTTGCGGCAAGGGGGTGTTGATGCGGTCGTGTGGACTTGAACCCGGAGTAGTCGAACGGACTAGGCGTAGAATCGACGGAGCCGGTCGACGTTCCACGAGTTGTTGACTTCTTCGCCTTCAAGTGTTTGGAGGCGGTAGGAGCTCCGGCCGGTCACCTTAGCCACGGTGAAGGGTCCTTCCCGAGGGGGAGGCGAGCTTGTGAAGTCCTTCCGTGTTCCGGATACGGCGGAGGACAAGATCTCCAACGTTGAAGGAGCGTTCCTTGACGTTGCGATCGTGGTAGCGTCGGATACCCTCCCGGGTACCTTGCCTGATTGGACGAGGGCGGCACGGCGAGCTTCTTCGAGGGGCCGTCGATATCAACTCGTCTGCGTGTCTTCGAGACGCCTTCGTCGTAGTGCTCCACCGCCGGCGAGTTCCATATGACATCGGCGGGGAGGATGGCTTCGGAGCCGTAGACCGGAAGTAGGGGGGATTGCCCCGTTGGCTTGGATGGTTGAGTCCGCGGCCCCCGCAGTGCGTTGGGTAGTTCCTTGATCCACTTGCCCCCTTTTGAGTTAGCGGCGTCGTGTAGCCGCTTCTTGAGGGCGTCGAGCACCATCCCGTTGGCGCGCTCGACTTGTCCGTTGGCCCGTGGGTGGGTGACGGAGACGTATCGACGTCGATTCCGGCTGTTCTCGCGGTACTCCCGGAAGCGGTGGTTGTTAAAGTTGGACCCCGGGTCGCGTGATGATGCGGTGGGGTAGCCGTAGCGGTGTACGAGTTCATCCGGGAAGTCGAGTACTCTGTCGGCCTTGGGGCATGTGGCCGGCTTGACCTCGATCCACTTGGTGAACTTGTCGATAGCCACCGATGCCGGTTGAATCCTCCTCGGCGCGGTTGGCGGTGGCCCAATCATGTCGAGCCCCCCGGCGAGGCAAAGGGCCGGGTTGGTGGTATGGTGACTAGCTTGTAGGCGGGGACATGTTGCTTGCTTGGCGAAGAAGCCCGACATCCTTGGCACCGTCGACGAGTTCTTCGGCATCGCCCGGGGCGTGGGCCGGTAGAAGGCTCGCGGAAGGCCTTGGCGACCGGCGTGCGGGAGGACGCGTGGTTGCCGCAGACACCCTTGTGGATCTCCTCCAAGATGTCCTTGCCTTCTTCGCGAGGAACGCATTTCATGAGTACTCCGGAAGATGCGCCTCGCTTGTAAAGCTTGTCGCCGACGAGGACGTAAGACTTGGCGCGGCGGACGAGTTGTTCGGCTGCGTTCTTTTCGGAGGGGACCTTCGCTCGGCCGAGGTAGTCGATGAAGGGTTGCCTCCGGTCCACGTCGATCATCATGACCTCCTGCCCGGTGGTTGGTTAGGCGGGACGGTGGTCGGTGGCGCCGGCTCGGGATGGATGGCGCGTGAAGCTCATGGACGAAGACGCCGCGGGTACTTGGGCGCGGGTGGATCCGAGCTTCGAGAGGACGTCCGCCGCAACGTTGTTGTCGCGAACGATGTGATGGAACTCGAGACCGTAAAATTTGTTCTCGAGCTTGCGGACTTCTAGGCGATGGCGTCCATGTTCTCCTTGTTGCGGTCCCGGGACTTGTTGACTTGGTTGATGACCCTTTGCGGAGTCGCCGTAGACTAGTAGCCGCTTGATGCCAAGTGAAGCCGCGAGGGCGGAGCCCGTGTAGGAGGGCTTCGTACTCGGCTTCGTTGTTCGAGACCTTCCGGAAGATGCGGGACGTACTTGAGTTGTTCGCCCGTTGGGGAGGTCGGGGGAGTACCCCTCGCGCTGCGCCCTCGAGGTTGAGTGAGCCGTCGAAGTACATCACCCAATGCTGCGGTCGCACGGTAGGAGTAGGTAGGCGGTTCTCCCGCCACTCGCCATGAAGTCGACTAGAGCTTGCGACTTGATGGGCGTGCGTGGCTTGAAGTCGATGGTGAGGTCGCCGAGCTCGACGGCCCATTTGGAGATCCTTCGGTGGCGTCCGGGTTCCTCGGGATGTCGCCGAGTGGGTAGTCGGTGACGACGGAGACCGAGTACTCCGGAAGTAGTGTCGTAGCTTCCGCGAGGTGATGAGTAGAGCGTACGGGGAGCTTCGCACGGGGCCGGTAGCGAGCCTTGGACTACGATAGAACCTCGGCCGACGAAGTAGGCCGGGGCGGCCCCGGGCCGGGTAGGCGTGGCCGTCTTCCTCGCCGCTCGACGACGATGGCGATGCGACCACGTGAGTAGTCGCGGCGAGGTAGAGCGAGCGGTGCTCGCCCTTGTAGGGAGCCATGAGGACCGGGGGCTTCGACGGGAAGTCCTTGAGGCGGGCAAGGGCTTGGTCCGCCTCTGCGGTCCACACGAACTTCTCGTGGTGCTTGAGTAGTTTGAAGAAGGGGAGACCCCGTTCTCCTAGCTTCGAGATGAATCGTTCAATGCCGCCATGCACCCCGTCGGCTTACGGACGTCCTTGATGCTCGTGGGAGCTTTCATGCTTTGGTGATGGCGGAGATCTTCTCGGGGGTTGGCTTCGATGCCGCGTTGGGCGATGATGAAGCCGAGTAGTTTGCCCGAAGGTACGCCGAAGACGCACTTGTTCGGGTTGAGCTTCCGGCGGTACTCGCGTAGCGATGCGAAGGTCTCTTCAAGGTCGTCGATGAGGGCTGCGGAGTCCCCGGTTTTGACAACCACGTCATCCACGTAGGCCTCGACGTTCTTGTTGAGTTGCCGCTTGAAGCGAGCTGGATGGCCCGTTGGTAAGTAGCGCCGGCGTTCTTCAACCCGAAAGACATGGTCGTGTAGCGATACGCGCCAAACGGGGTGATGAACGCGGTCTTCTCTGGTCTTCCTCCTTGATTGCAATACGGTGGTACCGGAGTAGCGATCGAGGAAGCGAGAGCGGTCGCGGCCCGCCGTGGAGTCGATGACTTGATCAATCCGTGGCAACCCGAAGGGGTCCTTGGGGCAGTGCTTGTTGAGGTCGGTGTAGTCGACGCACATCCTCCACTCGTTCGAGTTCTTCTTGCGGACGAGGACGGGGTTGGCGAGCCACTCAGGATGGAAGACTTCTCTGATGAAGCCAGCGGCGAGTAGCTTGGCGAGCTCCTTCTTGATGGCATCCCGTCTGTCGTCGGCGAAGCGTCGGAGATGTTGTCGCTTGGGGGTAGCCTTTGGGTCGACGTTGAGGCAGTGCTCGATCAGCTCCCTGGGCACTCCTGGCATGTCCGCTGGCCTCCACGCGAAGATGTCGCGGTTAGCCCGAAGGAAGGCCGATGAGCGCGTCTTCCTATTTGGGGTCGAGGCCGGCCCCGATGGTGGTAGTCTTGGTGGGGTCGCCCGTTCCGAGATCGGCCAGGCTTGGTGAGCACCTCCTCGGGTGGCCGAGGCTTGTTGGCGGTTGTCGGACTTCTGCGGGATGTCGAGTTCGCTTGTGGCAAGCTTCTTCGACGCGGCGTAGACCTCCATCATTGGGGTGGGTACTTGATTTGTCGAAGCAATCACCACGGCCTCTGCGTATCGCGGTCGTGAGAGATCTTCAAGTCCCCCCGGAGGGAGAGTACGCCGGTCCGGACTTGGCATTTTGAGTACCAAGTATGTGTAGTGGGGCACCGCCATGAACTTGGCGATGGCCGGTCTGCCGAGGATGGCATGGTAGGAAGTCTCGATATCCGCGACCTCGAATTTGATGTATTCGGTGCGGTAGTTGTCGCGAGACGCCCCGAAGGTAGCGGCGGTACCACCGAGCCCGGTGGGATAGCCGCGTTGCACGGGACAATGCCGTAGAAAGGCATCTTGCTCTTGTCGAGCATGGGGGTGACGTCAAGGTTCATCTTCACCGAGAGTCTTGGTGAAGAGGACGTTGAGCCCGCTTCTCGCCGTCGATGAGCACCTTGTTGAGCTTAGAGCCCGCCCTTGTTGGTTTCGGGACGAGAGGGAAGCGTCTGGTTCGGAGAAGGCGGTCCATTGGTCCGCGCGGGGAGAAGGTGATGGGCGTCTCGACCACCGAGAGGGGTCATAACCGGCGGTTCAATGGACATCACTTCACGGCGAGTAGCCTTCGCTCCCGCTGCGGGGTAGTCCGCCGAAGAGGACGTTGACGGTCTTCTCGGGTTCTTGGAAGTCGTCGCCGTCCTTCTTCTTGTTCTTCGATCGTGAGGGTGCGGTGGCTCCGGCGTATCCTTGAGCGCATGCAGAGCGGTAGCACCTTGCTCGGTGGTGTGGTTGCCGTTTGGATGCCACGGGCACTTCTCCTTCGACGAGGTCTTTAAACCCGCCGGAGTTCTTCTTCGAGTTCCCTTTCGGGGGGACGGCTGGATAGCCGCGACGGTGTTGTCGCTTGCGCTTGCGGTTGGGACCCGAGAAGTTGTTGTTGTTGTTGTTGTTGTTGCGGCCGCCTTGGTTTGGGTTGCCGGCTTTCGCCGCCGCCTTGGTTACTGCTTGGACTTGCCGCGGATGGCGTCGTACTTGGCGTTGGCCTTGTCCTCTTCATCCGCCCGGGACGTGATCATGTCCTTGAGGTGGGGAATGGACTTGGGGCGGCGCCGCCCGAAGTCCTCGAAGGTGCGGCGATGGTAGAGCCCGTCTGGAAGAGGTCGATGACCTCCTTGTCGGTGACGTCCACGACGGTAGCGCGCTTGTCGAAAAAGCGGCGCATGTACTTGCGGAGGGTCTCGCCTTGTTCTGCTTGATCATGGCAAGGTCCATGCGAGTACCCGAGACGGCCCATGGCGCCCGCCGAAGTTGCTTGTGAATTGCTCCTTCGGTGGTCCCACTTGTCGATTGAGTGCTTGTCCGGCGACTCGAGCCACGTGAGTGGGGCTTGGTACGAGCGAGAAGGGGAAGTAGAGGCACTTGGTGTCGGCCGTTGCCGCCCGGCGTTCTCGATGGAAAGAGCGTAGCATCGGAGCCACCGGATGGGATCTGCTCGCGTCGTATTTGGTGATCCCCAAAGGCTTGAACTTGTCGGGGAGGAGCGAGGTTGCGGCGGGGTGAGAAGGCGGGGAAGCCGGTCGCCTTCGGCGGCGGTCGTCGACTTCTTCTGCCGCAACTCTTCGATTCTGCGGCGAGCATCGTACCGCCGTGAGGGCGCCGGAGGCGTGGCCATGCGCGTGGCCGTGGCCGCCGCGGGCGCCGCCGCCTCCGGCTTTCTTGTTGGCTCCGTGGTTGGAGGCTGCGCCGTCGGCCCCGCCGCCGTCGGGGGTCGTTGCCGCCACCACCGGCCGGAGCACGGTGGGGGACGACTTCTCGGTTGACGTTGTCTTGTCGTGAGGGTCCGCCGGCGGTGGAGCGTCGACGGTTTGGTTCGGCCGGGATGTCGCCCCGAGTACGGTTAGGGCCGGGGTCAACACTTGCGACTAGTAGCCTCGTTGTCGCGAGGCTTGGGCTGGGAGAGGTTGGGCGACTCTCTTGTCGACCCGCATGAAGTAAGCTTCCTCGGCGAGCTTGGCGATGACTTCTCCGGCCCGTATGCCCGAGCACCGCCGTGCGATCGCCGTGATCGACATGAGGCAACCTGCTCGGGAGTGGTGTGGACTCTGCTCTCAACGCCGAGAGCTTCCGCAAGGTTGCGGATGGGAAGGTTGTCTGCGAGCCGCCGGCGTCGTTCGTTGCGCTTCTGTTACGTTCGCGCCGGGTGTCCCTCGTTGGCGTCGGTCTCGTCCGCGGGGGCATCGACGGACGGCTCGTCCGCGGAGATGTCCTCCGGTACTTGTACGCGGCCGGTGCACGAGGTTCCGGGGTGTCGCCGGCGGCCATGAAGACTTGACGGTCGGGCGTACCCAAGCTTGGCTCGGAAGGTGCCACCTCGGTTGGTGTGCTTGAGTCAGCTTGGGCTAGCGGTGTTCCCTCCTGGAACGGTAGCGAGTCGATGTAGGCGACGTAGCGTGAGTCCTCTTGTTGTCGGCTCGGCGAGGTTTGCGGTACGGCCGATGAGACGTATCTCCCGGCCGGCGTTGATCTTATAACCGGCCCGGAGGCGGCCCGACAAGGGAAGCTCAGAGGAGTTGTCTTCGGACTCGGGCTCCTCGGGGTCCGACCCGAAGTCGAACTCGTAGTCGGGTTCGAGTAGAACTCGGAGAGAGGGGCTGGAGTCCGAGACGCGGTTGGAGACGGCGTCGGAGTCCGAGTTGTACTCGGTTACGGGCTCCTTGCCGGCCGGCGTGGCGTAGAAGCCTCCGTGCGGGCCGGGCCGGGAACGCGAGGGCCACGCGCGGGCGGCGACGTGGAGAGGGGACCGCTGCGATGGGCGAGGAGCGGCTCGCATGCGATGGCCCATGGCGACGTCGGGTTCGAGTTGGAGACGGACTCGAGCTCGAAGTCGGCGTGGAGGTTGGAAAGCGAAATCTCGCCGAACTTGCGGCGAGCTTGCCCGTGACAACTTCGGGGAAGCGTCACAAGGCCCGTCTTCGAGTCGGGTTGCATGATCAAGCGGCGGCCGGAAGGAGCCCACGCCATCGGCGGTGCGGACCCGGGCGCCGAAGACAAAGGTGTCACCGCGGTTGAAGGCGGCGGTTGGCTTGATGAGAACGGGAGCCGTCGAGTTCGCCATGTGATCTCGAGCGAGAGCCCCTACCGGCGCGCCCGGTGTCGGTGTTTTGGACCGGCAACCTACTACGGGGGTACCCGAAGTAGATGAATGTGACTCGCCGAGATCGGTAACTCGAAGGAAGAGGCACGTGGCACACAATTTAGACGAGGTTCGGGCCGCGAGGTGCGTAATACCCTACGTCTGTATCTTTGCGTAGCTACGGATTGATAGGGCACGGTTACGGGATGGTGCAACGGTGCGCCGTGAGTTGAGATTGGATGAGGTGATCCTGGGATCGGTCCCCTGCCCTCGCCTTATATAGTCGGGAGGCGGGGTTACAAGTCGGAGTAGGGAAGGAGTACTAGTCGAGTACGTCTAGAAGACCTCTACACGGTGCGGAACATGTACGAGTCCTATCCGAGTACTACTCTGTCTTTGTTCTTGTGCTCCACGCCTTCGGTGCCGTGTAGCGCAAGTCGGGTAGTCCCGAGGGCCCACCGAGTAGTCGGTCCCGGTACCCACCGAGGTAGTGGGCCCGGGGAGGTCCATACGACATACCCCTACTCCTTGGTCTCTCGCAGCTCACCCGCATACCAGATGGCAAGTAGATTAACTAGTGGGGTTTATGCTAAGCCGTTGCTACATACAACGGTCGAGTGGTTGTACGATAAATTGGGCCAGGTGAGATGTCACGCAACCTGGTCCTTAACGACAAGATGGACAACTCCCAACATGCTCAACCACACAGGTACGAGCTCACCCATACCCCTGACACACACGTCCATCCCGTCTACCCAGTTCTTTACTCATTTTCTGAAATATCACGTTTTCATTTTTAAAGCACTCACGCATTTTTAAAGCAATCATTTAGGCCAAACAAAGGTCAATCGTAGCAATCAAGGGTGGCTATCCTACCATGTTTTTTGCAGTAAAACAATATGTAATTTATAAAACAGATTACAAGCGCACAAATTACCAGCTGAGCTCGAGGAGGGAAATAAATGGAAAAGGAGGAATATATAAGTTCTAAGGGGGAATTGGTGAATGGTTCGGCGGGAATAATCCCGAGAAAGGTGTGGTGAAATTTGGAATTAATTGGGAGTAAAATTGTGCATGAAATGTCGGGTTAAATGGAGTTTATAGGGGCTAAGGGCCTATTAGTAAATAGACTTAATAGAGATGTGAACTAATTTGCAAAATGTAATTAAGGTGAGGTTTAGACGGAATGATCCAGGGGCCTTCTTGAAATTAAGTGGGGCTAACTTGTAAATGTGTAGGGTTGTTTTTGGTGTAATAGTTAAAGGGTAGGGTCTAATTGAAAGAAAAGGGAGAGAGAGGGGCTGCTCGCAGAGGCGGCTCCACAGACGGGGCGGACTGGAGGTGGCGGCGCTCGGGGGCAGCGGCGCTCCGGTGTGCAAGAGGGAGGGGAGTTCGGTCGTGGTGGTGCGGGGCAAGGTGGGGAGCTGCCGGGGCTACTTATAGCCGGAGTAAGGCAGTTCGGCGGCCGATATTTCGAGCTCGAGGAGCTCCGGCAATGGTGGTTCAGGGAGGTCCTGCATGGACTTCGGTCGGCGGGATTCGCGGTCAATCCGGTGCTGTTGGATGCGACTCGTCGTGCAGGTGAGTGGCCGTGGCCGCGGAGGGGGGGAGCGGCGACGCGGTGCGGTGGTGGAGGTGACGGGTCGGCAGGGGGGAGTAATGGCGGTCCGGTGTTGCTGCAGGGATGGGTCGCGTCTCGGTGCGGGCGGGACGTCTCAGCGGAGAGAGCGGGGCGGGGTGGCGTGCTACGCCGGCGAGCCGCTCGGGCGCGTGGTTGGGCCAGGCGCGGTCAGCCCCAGGCGCTCGGGCCAGAGGGGGCGGCGCTGGACCAAGGAAGAAGAAAGGAGGGAAAAAGAAGGAAGGAAAAAAATAAAGGAAGAAAGGAAAAAGGAAAACGAGAAAGAAAAATAGGGGAAAAGGAAAATAGGAAAAGAAAGAAAAAATAAAAGGAAGGGAAAAAGGTTTAGAAAATTAGGAGAATTGCTAGGGAAATTAGGAGAAAAGAGAAAAGGGGCTTTGCAGGGTTTTTCCGGTTTCGGGTGTCAGCGTGATTTTTGGGACGACGGTGATGGCGAGGCGGACCGGCCGGCGGGACCGCGGCGTGCGTGGGATCCCCGGCGCGGTGGCCGGCGGCGGTCTTTGGGGGCGGCGGGCGATGGGCGATGGCCCGAGTGCGGGCGGTGCCGGCAGGTTTCGCGGCACGTGCGCCGAGGGTGAGAAGTCGACCGGGGTTTCGAAGGGAATAATTGAGCTCAGTGGGAAGGTTTGAAAACACGCGTGATTTAGTAGGTGATTTATTAGGAGCTAAAAACGCGAGGGTTACAAACCTACCCCACTTAAAATGAATCTCGTCCTCGAGATTCGGCTAGTTCTCGAACAGGTGGGGAAACTCTTTCCTCAATGCGTCCTCTCGTCCCCACGTGGCCTCTTCCACTCCGTGTCTGCTCCATTGGACTCTGCACACCCGTACTTCTGATGTTCTTGTTCTTTTGACCACTGCGTCCAAAATTTTGACGGGCACTTCCAGATACCTAAGATCTGGCTGTAAATCTATTGTCTCTACCGGCACTCGCTTCTCTTCGAGTACCTTCAAACACCTTCGTAACTGGGAGACGTGAAACACCGGATGTATATCTGACATTTCCTCTGGTAGTTCCAACCGGTACGCTACTGCTCCAACTCTCTTCCGCACTTTGTACGGTCCAATGTACCGAGGGGCCAACTTCCCGTGCACTTGGAATCTTTGAGTTCCCTGGATAGGTGAAACCTTGAGATAAGCAAAGTCTCCTAGACTGAAGCTTACTTCTTGCCTTTTCTTGTCTGCATAGCTCTTTTGTCGAGATTGGGCAGCCTTCAACTTTTCTCGGATCTCGTCTACTCGCTCCTCGGCTCCCTTTATAAGTGCGGGCCCAACCAGGGCACGTTCTCCTACTTCTGACCACATCAAGGGTGTCCTACATTTCCTCTCATATAAGGCATCAAACGGTGACATTCCCAGGCTCGCTTGATAGCCGTTGTTGTAGGAGAATTCTGCATACGGCGGACTTTGTTCCCAGTCCTTGCCATAGGTGAGGACACATGCTCTCAACATGTCTTCTGAAATTTGGTTTACCCTCTCGGTCTGTCCATCTGTCTGCGGGTGATACGCTGAACTGAAATCCAGCTTGGTACCCATGGCTTTTTGCAAACTCTTCCAAAACCTAGAGGTAAACTGGGTCCCCCTGTCCGAGACTATCCTACTAGGTACTCCATGCAATTTCACTATGTTCTTTATGTAGAGTTTTGCCAACTTCTCTCCACCATAAGTGGTTCGTACGGGTAAAAAGTGAGTGACCTTAGTGAGTCGGTCCACTATTACCCACATGGAATCATGTCCCTTCTGAGTCTTGGGCAAACCCACTACAAAGTTCATGCCTATCTCATCCCATTTCCACACTGGAATGGGTAAAGGCTGTAACAGTCCTGCTGGTTTCTGGTGTTCAGCTTTAATCCTTTGACAAGTGTCACAATGGGCGACGAACCGGGCAATGTATGCTTTCATTCCATTCCACCAATACTTCTGCTTTAAATCCATATACATCTTAGTGGATCCAGGGTGGATGGAATATACCGAGTTGTGGGCCTCGTCCATGATGGTCTGCCGGAAATCTCGGTCTTCAGGCACGCATAACCTATTCTTATACCACAGTGTGCCTTGATCATCCACTCTAAAGTCTGGGGCCTTATTCTCTCCTGTGTGCTTGCGGATTTCCATCAGATCCTCATCAGTCCCCTGGGCCTTCCTGATCTTTTCCTCCTAGGTAGGTTGAACACTTAGTTGGCAGATGTAGCCTTGGGGAACAATGTGCACGTTGAGTCATGCCATTTCCTCTTGCAACTAGGCACTCTTAGGCACTGCCTTCTCGTAGGTTTTTCTGCTTAAGGCATCTGCTACTACATTTGCTTTTCCTGGGTGGTAGTGGACTTCTAGGTTATAATCTTTGACTAACTCTAGCCACCTTCTTTGCCTTAGGTTCAAGTCAGGCTGGGTGAAGATGTACTTTAAGCTCTTGTTGTCTATATAGATTTCGCACTTATTCCCAATCAGGTAATGTCTCCAAATATTGAGGGCATGCACTATGGATGCAAACTCCAAATCATGGGTGGGATAATTCTGTTCGTGGGGTTTGAGCTGGCGGGAAGCATACGCCACTACTTTCCCATCTTGCATAAGGACACATCCTAACCCTTGTCGGGATGCATCGCAATATACGACAAAATCCTGTTGAATGTCTGGCAAGGTCAGCACTGGGGTTGTGGTCAATCTTCTTTTCAACTCCTGGAAACTTTTCTCACAAGACTCAGTCCAGTTGAACTTCTTCTCTTTCTTGAGCAACTCTGTCATGGGTCGGGCAATCTTAGAGAATCCTTCAATAAACCTCCGATAATATCCTGCTAAACCAAGAAAGCTTCTGATCTCGCTCACATTGGTTGGTTGCCGCCAGTTGGAGACTGTTTCAACTTTTTCGGGGTCTACTGCTACTCCTTCTGCCGTCAGAATATGCCCAAGGAAAGATATTTTCTCCAGCCAGAATTCACACTTGCTGAACTTAGCGTACAACTTGTGTGCTCTTAGTTTCCCCAGTACCACTCGAAGATGCTGCTCATGCTCCTCCACACTCTTGGAGTAAACAAGTATGTCGTCAATGAAGACTATGACAAACTTGTCCAACTCTTCCATAAACACCTTATTCATGAGATTCATAAAATACGTTGGTGCGTTGGTGAGTCCGAAGGACATCACTGTGAACTCATACTTCCCGTAACGGGTGACAAAGGTGGTCTTTGGGATGTCGCTTTCCCTAATCTTGAGTTGGTGGTATCCTGACCTTAAATCCACCTTCGAAAAATACTTGGCTCCTTTTAGCTGGTTGAATAAATCATCTATCCTGGGGAGAGGATACTTGTTTTTAATAGTAACTTCGTTTAGCGAGCGGTAGTCCACGCACATTCTCAGGCTTTTATCCTTCTTTTCTACGAAGAGGACTGGGGCTCCCCATTGTGATGAGCTTGGTCTGATAAATCCACTCCGCTGAAGTTCTCTTAGCTGCTTTTTAACTCTGCCAACTCAGGGGCTGCCATCCTATAGGGTCTCTTAGCTATGGGAGAGGTTCCGGGGATAAGGTCAATGACAAACTCTATATCCCTATCCGGTGGCATTCCAGGGAGTTCTTCAGGGAACACGTCTGGATACTCCCGCACTACTGGGACATCCTCTATGGATTTGGCTTCCATGCTAAAAAACCATTATGTCTGGTCTGTGTCCTCGGGTGTGGCAGGTCACTCGTATTCCGTCTGGGTTGGTTAGGTGCACTACCTTATCGGCACAACTTATGAGACCATGGTGTTGGCTTAACCAATCCATACCAAAGATCACATATATCCCCTTGGACTTCAGTACTACTAAGTCCGCTAGGAACTCTACCCCACTTAAAATGATCCTTACCCGAGAGCAGCCCAGCTGACACTTGATGTCACCTCCGGGCGTTCGGGTTACCAAGGGTGCTTTTAGTAGTACTGTAGGTATGTTATGTTTTTCCACAAAACTTGAGGATATGAACGAATGTGATGCTCCTGAATCAAATAATATGGTTGCCAAGACTGAGCTGACCAGGAACTCACCGAGCACCACGCCTTGTGCTTCTTGAGCCTCCTATGCGTTGATGTGGTTGACGCGGGCTCGTCCATAAGACTGCTGGGGCTGCCCCATCTGCTGGTTGTTGTTGTTGTTGCCAAAGTTGTTGTTGCTGCGAACTGGCTCACGGTTGGCTCCAGATATGAGCGGTCTTGGCCCATTCACTGAGTTGGAGAAGGCTGAGGCTGTTGGCTTTTTGGCATACGGGCAGTTGGCAATGAAGTGTTCGGTCTCACGGCAGTTGAAACACACCCTGGAGTTGTTGTTGTTGTTGTTGTTGGTAGTGACCTGGCTAGTGTTGCTTTGTGGGGGCTTCATGGTGTTCTGGTTGTTGTATGGTTTGAACTGGGTCCTGGGGCCTTGCGAGCTCGTGGCTTGGGACTGGGTTCGGTACTGCATGGGGGCTTGGAACCTGGACATGGGGTGACCGAAGCTTCTCTGCCTCTGGGAGCGCTCTTGCTGTTGAGCCTTGTGCTCCATGAACTTGCGCTTGTTTTCCTTCTCTCTTCTGCCCTAGCTCTCTTTGTAAGGATGGCCATGTTCGTGAGGGTGTTGAAATCCGGGTAGATCTGAGGGGTAAGCAGAGTCCTCAGCTCCGGAGTCAAGCCCTTCTTGAACATCTCCTGCTTCTTGGAGTCCTTGTCCACTTCTTCTGGGGCATATCGAGCCAGCTCTATGAACTGGTAAGTGTATTCCTCCACAGACTTGTTGCCTTGGCGGAGTTCACGGAACTCATCTGCCCTGCGCTTCAGCGTGGCTTCTGGGATGTGGTAGCGGCGAAACTCTTCCACGAACTCATCCCAAGTAATAGCGGAGGGATCCTTGGCTGCTGCACAATAGTTTTCCCACCAGGCTAAGGCTGTTCCGGTGAGCTGGTGAGTGGCCAGGAGAACCTTGTCTCGGTCTTCACAGTTGAAGGGCTCCAGTTCCCTTAGAATGGCTCTCAGCCAGTCATCAGCATCCAAGGGATTCACGGACCCGCCAAAAGTGGGTGGCTTCATCCTGAGGAATTCGATCAACTTCTCATTCATGCCCAGAACTCGAGGTCTTGGGCGGTTGACGGCATTGAATATGGCTTCCATCAACAGAGTTTGGTTGGCCAAGACTTGCGCTAGTTCCATGGGAGGGGGTGGCGGTGGCAGGACAACATTTTCTCCTCCATCTTCGCCTTGGTTCACTTCCTGGTCGTTAAGGCGCTCCCTTCGATCGGCTTGAGTTCCTTCCGCGTCCATATGACCAGAGCCTTGGTGGGTCCTAGCAGGGCGCCTGGAAACCATATGTAAAGGAGCGGGTTTCTAAGAGATCTAGGTTTTATGTGATGTTTAAGTGGATTATGACGGATTTCTTTTTGAAAAGGCAGGGTCTACTTCTGCCGGCAAGCACACAACAAGCACATAGCAAACAAACAAGCACAGACAAATTTTTATTACAAACAAGTGAGGAGGATACATCTCGAACTACACAATTGATACAACGCGGACACGCTACACGACTCAGTACTACAACAAAAGCTAAGGGTGCGACTCTAATCTCGGACCAACGGGGCTTCATTCCCTGGGCAAGGTGACTGAGGCATGCTACTCGCGAGGCGAGCCATCTTCTGGGGCTGAGTGCACTTCCAGTGGAATGAGCAGCTCGTCGTCGTCCTCTCCCTCGGGGTTTCCATCCTCTTGGGGCTGTGCTGCAACTTCTGCGGTCGTCGTTGGTTGTTCGGTGACTACTGGTGGTGCTGGTGGGGTTTCAATAGTTCCTCCTCATCCTACAAGGGGTGTCCCAAGCAGGACTTGTGCTTCTCCAATGGCCGGAACGGGTGTTCCGCTGTTAGTCCACTCCTGCATGCGTTGGTCTTGAATTCGCTTGAGGCTTTCATGGGCAATAACTTCACTTCACTGCTTATGGCGGCTGCGATCCTTGCTTCAGCTTAAGCCACTCGGACTTGGTGCATCCTTACTGTGACTTCTGCTTGCTCGGCCCGACTGATTTGCTCCCTCAAGAGCTTGGCCTGGTCATCAAAGAGTTTGTCCAGGGAGATGAGGTAGGCAACTATATGGTACAGCAGGTCCTCTTGGTGGTGGTGCCGTTCCAGGTTTCTCATGCGGGCCTGCCAGACTGGGGTTCTGATGGCGGGGGAAAATACCTCATCGGTGTGGGGACGAGGTGTTCCTCGTAGATCCGACACAGGTAACGGAGAGCTTTTCTGAGGGCCAAGGGGTAGATGTCTCGGTGTCGAAACCCTGTGGCGGTCACGCGCCACGGCTCGACGTTGGGGTAGCGGTTGCTTCTGGCGATGGAGAGGACCACCCTATAGCGAAGAGTGCCGAGTTGCTCGTACTCTCTGCTGTAGTACCGAGGGCGCTCAGTGATACCGAGGCGCTCCAGGGAGTTGATAAGGAGGCGAGCAAAACCAGGCTCCTCCTGGCACACGCCTTGGGTCCATCCATCTTCCGCCATCTGAAAACAAGGGTAGAGTTGTACAAGTTGTGCAAAAGGTAGGATACAAAAGATAGATAGTTTTATTTAGCAACAAGGTTGGGGTACACTCCTCGGGTACACTTATTATTACTAGTACAACAACTCTAGCCTAGGCATTTCAGTCTATCCTCACGGGGACTCCTCCTCCGTTTGAATGCAGCGTTTCTTTGGTGGGAGGTCTTGCTCCAATATCTCATCCTCGGTCTGGGTCCCTTTGTCCCAATGAGTTTCTTCAGGTTCATCTTCCTCCAATCCAGCTTCTTCTCTCCTTCTACGTTCCCTGACCTCATCCCATAGGGCTTTATTGGCCATTAGAGTGCGCTCCCTTTCCCTAAGGTAATCTTGCTCCATGTTGGCTAGGGCAACTTCCGCCATTGTTGTCTTCACCCTTTCAAATTCTATCCTTTGCTCGGCTCTTTCTGCCCTGTCGATCTGGTGCTTCAGTTGCTGGGCTTGTTCCTGGTAGAGGTGGTTTAGGCCATTGAGGTAGATAGACAGGTGGGAAATTGCATCTTCTAAGTCTTCTTCTTTTCTTTCCAGTCCCCTCATACGGTCGATCCATGAGCGTCCTCTACCTCTTGAAGGTGGGGAAAATCCCATTGGAGTCCTTCTGAGATGCTGCCTATAAACCACTCGTAGGCGTCGTAGGGCCTTCCGGGCAGCCTTCGGATAGGTGTCTTGAAAATGAAACCCAGTGGTGGAGATGAACCAGGGTTCTATGTCGGGGTAGAGTGTGCTTCTACCCACGAAGATTAGCACTTTACACCGAAGGGTGCCATAGCGCTCGTATTCCCGATAGACGAACTCTGGTGGGTCCCTCACTCCGACGCGCTCCAGGCTGAGTAAAAGCAAGTTAGGTAGACCAGGCTGTGCGGGGCAGACTCCTCCGTTCCATTCCGGGTTAGCCATCTGGAATCAGGCAAGGATCAAGGTAAGGATTTTGGGATAAGGTGAACTCAGCAGAGAAAAGATTAGAGAGGGGCCAGAGGAGGTCTCAGATCCTAAGGGTCGCGTCCTATGGCCAACCTGGCTCTGATACCACCTGAAGCGTCCCCTCATCAGAGGTGACTAAATGTGACACAAATACCAGTCTCAGGAGGCTGGCAACACATTTATTACAACAGGTGGCTCAGTCTCTTACATCACGACAGCATAGTGGGCACAGAAGCGCCAATGCCACGAGGAACAACACAAATGCTAATGACCAAACTACGATAGCGAAGGCTTCTAAAGCCTCATCAGAGTACCACACCATGGAAGCTCTCTGTGGAGGCCCTGAATACACAGGCACGGTTGGGTGTGGGGCAGCGACCTACTCGACGTCTTCGGGAACGAAGTCGGGATCCTCCTCTGAAAAACAGTTAGTAAGCAAGGGTGAGTACAAACGTACTCAACAAGTTCAACCCCACCCACGGAGGGGCTTATAAGTAGATCATGCACAGGATATATCAAGGATCAGGTTAAGGATTATTTGCAAACACATTTACTCATGCAGGGGTTTATTTTTGAAAAGGTTTTCGCAAACAATTTTTATAACCCAAGTAACTCAGTTGTTTTGAGAAAACCAATTACGAACTACCGGACTCCCCGTCCGCAGTAGCCCAGGCACACAGCCACACACTGTTCCAGAAAACAACTCACGCCATGAGAAACATCCCAAACCCAAACACTAGTTTTTGTGACCACACCGTGACTCGTCCAATACCGTGGACATGACTATTCGAATAGGTTTGACACTCTGCAGAGGTTGTACATCTTTACCCACAAGTAGGGTACCGCCACACGAACACCTCAGTGCCGGTGCGGATCCTATCAAAGCCATTACCCACCTTAGCTAACCCTACGAGCCACCACGGGAGCAACCAAGGGGTTATCTCACATAACCAGGGCGTACCTCACACAGAGCGTACCCCTACTCCTTGGTCTCCTGCCGCTCACCCGCACACCAGATGGCAAGTAGATTAACTAGTGGGGTTTATGCTAAGCCCTTGCCACATACAACGGTCGAGTGGTTGTACGATAAATTGGGCCAGGTGAGATGTCACGCAACCCGGTCCTTAACGACAAGATGGACAACTCCCAACATGCTCAACGTCACAGGTACGAGCTCACCCATACCCGTGACACACACGTCCATCCTGTCTACCCTGTTCTTTACTCATTTTCCAAAATATCCCATTCCCATTTTTAAAGCACTCATGCATTTTTAAAGCAATCATTTAGGCCAAACAAATGTCAATTGTAGCAATCAAGGGTGGCTATCCTACCATGTTTTGCAGTAAAAGAATATGCAATTTATAAAATGGGTATAGGGTTATGTTTATAAAACTGGGACCAAAGCATGCATCAAAGGATGAGATTGAACTTGCCGTCTTCGAAGTCCTCGGAAAGTTCCGGCTCGGGGTTCGGGATATCGGGCTCTGGCTCGCAGTACTCGGCTCCAAGCTTCGGCTCGTGGTACCCTCCTTCGTTCACTCTGTCGGCTATAGCGTGCACACAAGCAAGCAGACAATTAATACAAGCGCACAAATTACCGGCTGAGCTCGAGGAGGGAAATAAATGGAAAAGGAGGAATATATAAGTTCTAAGGGGGAATTGGTGAATGGTTTGGCGGGAATAATCCCGGGAAAGGTGTGGTGAAATTTGGAATTAATTGGGAGTAAAATTGTGCATGAAATGTCGGGTTAAAGGGAGTTTATAGGGGCTAAGGGCCTATTAGTAAATAGACTTAATAGAGAGGTGGACTTATTTGCAAAATGTAGTTAAGGTGAGGTTTAGACGGAATGATCCAGGGGCCTTCTTGAAATTAAGTGGGGCTAACTTGTAAATGTGTAGGGTTGTTTTTGGTGTAATAGTTAAAGGGTAGGGTCTAATTAAAAGAAAAGGGGAGAGAGAGAATAGAGAAAGGGGGGTTCGGTGGAAAAAGGAAAAGAGGCAGGGGGTCAAGGGCAAAACGCCCTTCTTCCTCCCCTGGCTCGCATACAAAACAGAGGGGGGGGCCGGCGGCGGCGGCCGGGGAGGGGGGGGCACGGTGGTCCCGTCCATGGCAGCGGCCGGGGAATGGGGCAAAACGGAGAGGAGGCTGAGGGGAGTCAATCCCCGTGCTCACCTTGTGCTAGGGCTGCTCGCAGAGGCGGCTCCACGGGCGAGGCGGACTGGAGGTGGCGGCGCTCGGGGGCGGCGGCGCTCCGGTGTGCAAGAGGGAGGGGAGTTCGGTCGTGGTGGTGCGGGGCAAGGTGGGGAGCTGCCGGGGCTACTTATAGCCGGAGTAAGGTGGTTCGGCGGCCGATATTTCGAGCTCGAGGAGCTCCGGCAATGGTGGTTCGGGAAGGTCCTACATGGACTTCTGTCGGCGGGATTCGCGGTCAATCCGGTGCTGTTGGATGCGACTCGTCGTGCAGGTGAGTGGTCGTGGCCGCGGAAGGGGGGGGCGGCGACGCGGTGCGGTGGTGGAGGTGACCGGTCAGCAGGGGGGAGTAATGGCGGTCCGGTGTTGCTGCAGGGATGGGTCGCGTCTCGGTGCGAGCGGGACGTCTCGGCGGAGTGAGCGGGGCCAGGGTGGCGTGCTACACCGGCGAGCTGCCTGGGCGCGCGGTTGGGCCAGGCACTCGGGCCAGAGGGGGCGGCGCTGGACCAAGGAAGAAGAAAGGAAGAGGGAAAAAGAAGGGAAGAAAAAAAGAAAGGAAAAAGGAAAAAGAGAGAGAAAAATAGGGGAAAGGAAAATAGGAAAAGAAAGAAAAAAGAAAAGGAAGGGAAAAGAGGTTTAGAAAAGTAGGAGAATTGCTAGGGAAATTAGGAGAAAGAAGAAAAGGGGCTTTGCGGGGGTTTTCCGGTTTCGGGTGTCAGCATGATTTTTGGGACGGCGGTGATGGCGAGGCGGACCGGCCGGCGGGACCGCGTTGTGCGCGGGATCCCCGGCGCGGTGGCCGACAACGGTCTTTGGGACGGCGGCGATGGGCGACGGCCGAGTGCGGCGGTGCCGGCGGGTTTCGCGGCACGCGCGCCGAGGGTGAGAAGTCGACCGGGGTTCCGAAGGGAATAATTGAGCTCAGCGGGAAAGTTTGAAAACACGCGTGATTTAGTAGGTGATTTATTAGGAGCTACAAACGTGGGCGTTACATTCCACTATCATGACGACTTCTCTATCAAGGGGTTGGGTGGTCGGATCAAACGCTAGCCCATGGACCTCTTTTGCCATTGACTTCTTTTGCCACCTGTGAGTATACATTAGAGCAACTCCAAGAGTTTGCTAAAATTTACTTGGCAAATCTTGTGTTTTGCCAACTTGTAAAAAGATATGCCAAATAAAAAAAGAGTTCGTCTCCAACAGTTTGGCATAATTCACTTGTCAAACTCAGATCTAACTTTACATCAGGAATCCTGAAAGAAAAAAATTATATTTATGGTCTTCCACCTCTTCAAATCTTACATCACGAATTCTTCTTTATTCTTTATTTCTTTTTTCACCCTCCCACCTACAGAGAAACGACGATGGCAACCACAATCTGCGCGCGCATATATACGCGTGGGGAGGTGAGTTTTGCCAAGTTTCTATTTTTGCCAAGTTGGTTTGCCAAACTGTTGGAGGCCATTTTTTCTTGTTTTGCCAAAATCAGATGGATGCCAAGTTGGTTTGCCAAACTGTTGGAGTTGCTCTAAGGTGGCTGCGACGGATCCTTCGAGTTGTAGTCAACGTCAGATGTCGCCTTGCCTTTGTGGGCCAAAGCCTATGCCTTCAACTGGACACGCGGTTGGCCACCATGTGACGACTGAGATAAAAATAGCAATGATCGGAATTAAGTGTAGAGCATCTCCAAGAGTTCCTCAAATTCTTTCTTAATCCTTGATTTTTAAGAAGATGACAAAAATACCTCTCTAACAACTTCTAATCCACACTCCTAAGCTTTTATATAGGACTAAAAACAGCCTCTTCGGCGTAAGGTTACGCGACTTTGGTCAACGCGTATCCTCTACTAAAACAAGGTGGAAGGGCTTAGAAATAATAAACAGTAGAAAAGGATTCCTGGTGCAAATGTACAAGAGAGAAAGAATACATAAAAGTGGTTAGGATAATTTAAGAATAGTATAGGATTCCTAATACAAAATTGTCTTTTATATTTTAGGGGTAGATTATTAGGAACTCTTGGAGCTGACCTTCTCTATTCTTTCTAATACCTTTTTAGAAGAACTAAAACTTCTTATTTTTAGGAAGAAAATATTAAATACTCTTAGAGATGCTCTTAGCCTCTTATAATAAAAAATAATTGGCGTACTTATCTTTAAGGTAAGGTTGCCTTGATGGTGTCATGCACTGGGCCTTATCAAACACCACTCCTGGCAAGCGTTGTGCATCTCCTCTTACTTGAGTGTCACCAGCTTGATGTTCGACAAACATACATTTGAGTGTCTTTGTCCGTCATTCGGCAGCTAATTAGAGCAACTCCAAGAGACTCTGTAAAACAATCTAACTAGCTAAAAGCAGCAATATAGTGAGGTAAAAATTGAATCCAACAGTCTCTGTAAAATAATCCCCTCGCTACCTACCTCGCAATCAAGCTTCCCTTCGCTAGCTATTTCTCCTGAGCCCACTCCCCTCGCCATCCACTCACTCACCCCCCCCCCACGCGTGTCATCATCCCGACCCAAGTCCTTCTCCCGCGTGGAGGTGGTGGTGAGTCAATTCGGCGGTAGCGGGGTTGAATCGACGACGACGGTGGGAGCTTTAGGCAGCTCGATGAGGAACGAGAGTGGGCGGTGGCGCTGGAGGTGTGGCTCGACGAGCTTTTCACGCGAAACCCCTTCCCCCGGCATCGACGAACCTAAGCAGGGAGGAAGAATCATCAGCCGGATTTGGCAGTAGTTGCCCGGTACCCAAACTACCCAAAATTTACCTTTGTCTTTGTATTTATTCACGTGTTGTTAGTTCAACACTTGAAATTGTTACTTTATTGAAATATAATTCTCTTAGTTTGAACAAGTGACTATAATATACTATTCTTGTCAACTTGTAGTTGAAATTCAACATAAATTACTGGTGAAGTTTTTGTTAAAATTCTACTGAAATTATGTGTAGTTTGTCATTTTCTGTAAATTCGGGTAGATCGGGTATACCCGAACCTAAACCCGAATTATCGGGTCCTCGAAAATCTGGTAGTGTTATTTTGGGACTAGTATCGGGTAGCGGTTTTCATTACCAAATTTTCAGTTACCCGAATTACGCGATCCACAATTATCAGGTAACCCGAACGTCTGGGCCAGCCTGGCTTTGAGTGGTTTCTTTGGCCGCCGAGCTGGCCTAGCCTGTCTAGCCATACGTGATGACGTCCCTTGGCTGTGATGGATCGCTGGCCTGACCGCGGGTTGCCATGCACCACCTTGCCGCTGCCGCGGCCGGTAGCGCCCTCCTGTCCTGTGACTTCTCCTGGCAGGCCCCAGCTGGATCAGATGTTGGTAGTAGTGGATCTGAAGGAGGAAGGTGCCATGGATGTGGACAGTGAGCTCGAGATTGAGGAAGGAGAAGATGGCGTTGGGAGCTGGAGGAGGTAGAGAAAGGAGCAGAGTGGCCGGGGCGGAGGTGCGCGAGCGAGGCGCTAGCAAGAGTGCGGGTAGGGCGGCCGGCATGAGAGGGCTACCCGCCGGCATGAGAGGCCAGAGGCTGCGCGAGCGTGTTCGTTCGGCTTATCAGCCCCACCATCGATCTTTCTCTCCGAACAAACCAACCACCAAGAACCAACAACAAGACATTTATCTCGGAAACAAATCGGCCAAGCGGGTCATTATTACCACCACCAAACGAACGGTGAGACGGAGAAAGCATGGAGTGATGATGACATTCGGGACCCACCTACGTGCTTGTATAAAATGAATTCTAATTTGGCAAGTCTAACGAAGTTGGCTGCAATAGAGTGAATCTAAGTTAAATGACTAGCTAAATAATAATATAGATAGTAGAATTTAGCTAGTCTCTTTTTTCTTTTAGATCAAATGAAGAATTGTATTATATCAAAGTTGAGTATATCAGTAAGTTACACATAACTCTTTCAATGTACTTACACTCTAAGACAATTTCAAATCTCAATCTCAAACCTGTGTAAAAAATCAAATAGAAGGCCGTAGAGGCATACACTCAATAAGCAGGCTGAGAACAAGTGCCCAAAGAACGGCAACCACAATCCTGTAGGCTAGACCGAGCACAATCTTCTTCTTCCTTCATGTGTCTTTCTTCATCTTTCTGCCACCAATGAAAAAAAGAGACTGATCCCAATCTATCCGACCCAAGACCGACCAACATCGGCTCAGGGGACAAATTTATTCTCACAAGCCTTTTGCCGTGGTTGGATATAACCACGACAAAATGGAGAAGTGGCCGGAGAAAATTATTCCACAACAACGGCACCATCTCTGGCTCGATGTCGCCATCCGGAACCTAAATCTCCATGTCGCAGTTCCAAGAAAGTTGTTGACGTAGATGCTACCACCACCTTCATCGGAGCTGCCATGGAGAAAACTAATTCACCGTATCTCTTCACCGTTGCCGGATAAGAAAAAGGAGGAAACAAATCTCCCGTATCGCAAAACGCAGCATGGAGAACCCTACCCTACACTCGACTTATGGGAGGCTATTGGGAGAGATGGATATCGTGCCCTCACCAACTGAAGTTTCCCGTAGTGACTCCTTTTTTCTTTTTGAAATTTCAAGTTGTAAAGATATAAAAATTTTTCATGCAAATTACACTGTACAATCTACATATATTACAGCACGTTGAGATCTCTCAAGTTGTTTACAAATCTTTCACCGACGGGCGACCCAGCCCTCACGAACACGGCCGGGTACCCCACCCGTGCCTCAACCTTCACCTCGGCCCCGTCCTGCTCCCCGGCGCCGTACTCGTCGCCGGTCCATACGTGCCTCCACGCGCCGCCGCCGGCCGGGAAGTAGGCGGTCACCGCGGTCCGGCCCTTGTCGAGGACCGGCACCACCAGCAGCTCCGCGCCGACCAAGAACTGCTGGTACGTCATCGCCTGCACGCGCTCGTCCGCCGGGTAGTGCAGGAACAGGTGGCGCGCCACGGGGAGCCCTGTCGCCGCCGCCTCCCCGACGAGCTCCGCGCGGTAGAACTCCCAGGCCTTGTAGATCCTGGCGCAGCGCGCGAAGTGCGCGAGCGTCCTGGCGTTGGAGTAGAACTGGGAGTTGGAGGCCGGCTTGTTCCCCTCGTGGGTGCGGAGCACGACGGTGAAGGCGTTCACCTCCATCCACCGGAGGAGGAGCTCCTCGCCGCGGCGGTAGCGGAGGAACGGAGGGAGGTCCACCGTGCAGTAGCCGCCGGCGTCGCTGTGGTTGAGCGGGAACCCGGAGAGGCCGCCGCTGAGGAGGCCAACCACGCTGCTCTTGATGCCGTCGTTCGCCTGCCAGCTCACCATCTGGTCCCCCTCCCAGAACAGCATCGCCCACCGGGAGCTCTCTCGGAACCCCGACCGCACGAAGAACACCAGGCCGTCCTCACCTTCGCCGTCCTTCACCTCCGTAGCCGCCGCGGCGGTGCCTGCTTTCCACTCGTCGGTGAACTCGCGGTTGACGCGCGCCCACAGCTCCGGGTACCGATTGTGCGCGGCGACGGAGTCCTCGCCGGAGTGCAGCCGCGCGTCCAGCGGCAGGCCCTCGCCGAAGTCGGCCATCCAGCCGCTGACGCCGTCGTCCGCCATGCCCCGCAAGATCTCCTTGAACCAGACGTGTGCTTCCGGGTTGGTGAAGTCGAGCATGGCGACGTCGAACGCCGTGTTGGGCATCATGTACGGCTCGCCGGCCTCGTCCCTGACCAGGATGCCCAGCTTTTTGGCCTCCTCGAACAAGTGCCTCCTCGTGTTCGGCTTCTGATCCATCTGAACAAGCAAACGTATTAGCGTAAGCAAAATTCAGAATAGTGATGTAAGGACTCTGCAAATGCAGAGCAAGTTTCTGAACGCGTGAATTTCACACGAAAGTCCTCGCGTTCCAATTCCAAACGTACAGGTACAAGACAAGGATTGCAGTAAGTCATGGTCCTGATGCCGCTGCGTCGAAGGTCGCCGACTAGATCCTTCCATCCATTGTAATGAGCATCGTCAACCTCCCAGTTCCACCAGAGCTGAGACCCAATTGCCGTCTTTCTCTGGCCAACCCAGTCCTGCAACGATCACAAAATGCGCACAAGTTTAGAGTTCAAATTCCTGACTTGGATTAGGATTAACTTCAGGGCTAGTTCAGAGTTCAAAATTCAGAGTTCGGAATTTAGGATTAGCTGGAAAAGGACCTTTATTTTCAGACCTGTAGCCAGAATGCAGCAACTGGGACGTCGTAGTCCTGCAGCTGTTTCCAAACCCTGCGGACGGCGTTTGTGCCGCCCTGCATGCCGACGACGGCGCCGGATGTGATCCACCTGGGAAGAACCGGTGGCCTTCCTGTTGCCTCGGTGTAGCTGGTGAGGAGCTGGGTCGGCGAATCACCGTCTAGTATTCGTCCCCGAACAGAATTCCCATAAACCTGCAAATCAAGAATAAGGGAAGTAGTTACTCAATGAGCTCGATTATGGTAGCTGTTTTATCTGAAAAGCAACAGTTGCTTTGGAAAATTTGTAGTCCGGTGGGTACCTGAATCTGTACTCTGTCAGGTTTCGTCAGGTCGAAAATGGAGTAATCGTATCCTTCAAGGTATAAAGATCTCATCTTGGAGGTCATGTAGAAGGGAGAGGGGGCATATGTGGTGCTCCAGTTTCCTCCTGATCTAGAGAGAATCAAAAGGAAGAACACGCTAAATTTAATCAACTCCAAATTCAACAAAATAAGGTTGGCTCCACTTGACCCACTACATCAGTGATAAGACTGCAAGTTCATAGTGCTATTCAATTATTATTGGAAAAATATCAACAAATTGTCCTTGAAAATTATTAAGGTGCAGAGCTCCAAGCACAGTAAGCACACACGCACGAGAAAACCATGGCGCCAGTAAACATCACGATCGTTGTCGATGTGTGAGATTTATACTCCCCTCCAAACGTTCAAACTCAACAAACAATTGTGGAAGGAAATGACATCTATATCCCTCGTTTTACATTACTCATCAACTCTCCACTCACCAACCGTCTCATCTATTAAAATACTTATATTTTGACATAAATTTTGAACCCTAGGAATGCTAATATAAAAGAACGGAGGAAGTAGCCGATAGTTCAGAGACTGCACTACATGCTATACAAATAACAGTTCCTTGCTCGAATTGCTCGCTTCAGACCACACATTGCTACAGTCGCTTTCGACCTTAGTAAATCCCTGCACGTTTCAAGTTCATCAATGCCTGCAATATAAGGATTGCAGGGCTGGGTCTGGAACTTGACTTGCATAGCAGCGAAAGCTACCCCATACTGCTTAAGTGCTTAGTAATGGCCTCACCAGAACTGAAAGCACCTTGTTTGCAAATTTGACAGTCTAGCGAAAGTGAATCTCTACAAATTCCAGACTGTTCTTCGCAGACTACTGGCATAAAGTCCAACGCCTCAAGCAGGGGCGGATCTACCGGTGGGTCCAGCCCCTCCTACCCCCCGGCAACTCCATGAGAGGCCCCCTAAGCCTCTCCTAAAAAAAATTAGAGAAAGAAGAAGTAATGAAGGAGGTAGAACTAAAGGAGGAAGAAGGAGCACTTCCTATACTAACCGTGAACCGGCCGGTTTCCGCGTCCGGTTTACCGGTGGAACCGGCCGGTTCACCGAGACATCTAAATATAGGTACGCTTTTAGGGTGGCAACCGGACCGGTTCTTACCGGGCTGGACCGGTTCCACCGGGAAACGGCCGAACCCTGCCTATACTTCATTCCTAGGTTCGCCACTGGCCTAAGTATCTAGCGGTATTTCCTGAAGAGTGTCAAATCATTGGATTTGAATCTTCTATTCCATCCTCTACGATAACGCCATTTTCCAAACGTTGATGTGGTCAGCTGCAACGAGCTGTCAGATAATGGGAAGAAAATTCTACCTGTAGCTGACGAGGTTGGCGGCGAACGTGATGGGCTGGTCTCCCCTGCCGATCCCCTGCTCCTGCACCAGCACCGGCACCCGCTTCCCCTTGAACTCCATGCGGCTGAACTGCTCGCCGAATCCGTAGAACCGCTCGTCGCGGCTGCTCGCGTACGTCAGGAACAGGCGGTTGAACTCCTCCGGCAGCCGCTCCTCCGCCCTCTCCGGCGCCGGCAGGAGCGCCGCCGAAGCTTCCTCATCGCGGCTCGGCGCCAGCCTCGTCTTCTTGCCGGTGGGCCGCTGGACGCGCGCGGACAGACGGAGACGCAGGATGGGCCGGTGGATCCTCGAGGCGGTGGTCGCCGTCGCCAGGGGCGACTTGGCAGGGTCCGCGTGCGCGGCGCAGGTCCATCGGTAGTCGCCGATCTTGACGCTGAAAGCGACCTGCGTGTCGGTCCTCTCCTCGAGGAGGATCCAGTACCGGGCCGAGAGCGCCGGCGGCTTCCCCACCGCGCTCCGGGCGTGGCGGCGGGCGCGCAGCCCGCAGCAGCCGCATGGCGCGGACAAAGACGCCGGCTTGGCGGACACGAGCCCGGTGATCACCAGCACCGGGAACCGCGTCGCGCCGGACGCCTGGAACGTGGCGCCGCGCAGGAGCTCCGCGCCGGCGTCGGCGTCGGCGTCGCAGCGGTAGTAGGCCTTGATCTTGTCGACGTGCTGGCGGTGGGGGACGAGGCGGGCGCCGACGTCGCGGAGCGCGAAGGAGCCCCGGCACTCGTCCGTCACGGTGGCGGCGGAGGCCGCGGAGAGGAACGCGATGCCGGGGACGCTCTCCCACATCGCGCGGCGCGCGCCGTCGCCCGACGGGACCCTGGACAGAGACACCTGGCCGCCGAGGGACGGGTCCCAGCGGAGGCGGAACCGAGTCCCGACGGGGAAGTCGTGCGCGTGCACGAGCTTGGAGGTCGGGGTGAAGGAGAGGCGCGTGGTCGCGTCGCCGCCGCTGATAGCGGCGGCTGGGACGGCGCGCGGGAATGGGTTGTTGATGCGGCGCGTGTGGTGTTTCTTGGCGGTCTTGGACAGCGCCGGGGACGCCATGCTGCCGGCAGCGGAGGTGGCGCGCGCGGGAGATCCGGTGCTCTGCTCGGTCCAAGCCGATTGGCTGAAATAGATTCTACTGGGTGGGCCCAAATAGGTGGGACGGGAGAGGTGGGCCCGGTGAGCACGCGCTCGGTTTTGACTCATGTACTAGTTTCTTGTCATGCTAGATTTACCACGGAAGTTTATCACCTGACACCTGTCCAAAACAAGAATTTTATGGAATATTATACTAGAAATGGTACCCGATCTTATAAAAACTATGATAATTTTTTGCATTTCAAACCAGAGGTTGATGAACTTGCCTAAAAAGTTAATTTTGTTAAATTACATGGTTCAGAGCAATGCAATAGTATTTTGTTTGCAGCTACAAGTGTGGTTTAGGACATTGACATATTCTACAAGGTAATCTTTGCTATCAATTTCTATTGGATACATTATTTTGAATCTAAAATTTAATTTCTATTACGAAATTGCATTTTATGTCGATACTAGTCATGTTGTCAAATTGTTTGTATTTTTGGCTATTGATGAAATAAAGAAGTTTGAATTTGAACTAACCTAAAAACTACTCCCTTCATTCCAAGTTGATAGAAAAGGTTCGTTGTGTATGATGTGGAAACCAAAAAAAAACATTAAACATGCTTTATATTTGTGGATAAATTTGAAATAGAAAAATTCCTTATATTTGTGTGTGTGGGGGAGGGGGTGCTTTTTTTTACCAGTCTCCTAAATTCGCTCCAACGAGGAAAAGAATCTGAGTCTCTTGGTTGCGATCATATCTCAACCCCCTATAACTAACTAGTCTACATGACATTTTGTTTCTCTAATTAACATGAGGGCAATATAGAAGAATATAATGCTTTATCCAAAATATATAGTCCTAAAGATTGATTGGTTCTTTCAACACATTTCAGAGCTCGTCATGCATCATATCCTCGTTGCTATATCAGTGGCTTTTATATAGTCTCGTCACGTTACTAGGTGCCATTTGGTGTGCACCAATCAGTTCTCTCGGAGTTCTGAATACGGGTCAAATATTTGGGCTTTCACATGTGTTTGTAAACGAAGCCGGTCTCCCACGTCCAACCGGAATGACGTGAATTTTAACATTATCTGGGTGTCGCATTAGTTCTTCTGACTTATCAACCACTTGTCAATATTATTTTTCTCTCATAGCTAAGGGTGGTAATGAGCCATGACATCATTGCATTCCAACTAAGCTCTACTACTTTGTAGTTCAAAATTGTACATTAATATGGTTGAGCCCTTATATGACTCAATATTTAAACTTGTTAGGCTAAATTGAAAAGCCTGTTACCATCCCTACTCACACCAAATTAACACGAGTTACTATCAACCAGCTAGCATGATTTTTCTCACATATTAGTTGGTTACCATCTTGGGTAGCTTTCTTTGGAAAGCATGTGGCCCCTTATCATGTATGTGGCCGTGATTGTGGGAGCATACAATCAGCACGCCAACATTTGGGCAAACTGGTGGATTCTGAATAGTGTCAACAACTCATTGGGTGAAGCTGCAAAAAGTACAGCGTGACCTGTGCAGAAGCGTCCAGATACAATGGACCTTACCGAGCTGGCGAACTCCCTCAGGGTCCCTCCCGGGCACGCTATTGATTACCTGATGCGAATTTTTCTTGGTAAAAAATCTGTACAGCTGATGAGTAAATAGGCTCACATGGTGTGTACGTAGCTAATGACATTTCAAGGAATGTATTCCTCTTCGCCCTTGACTTTTTCTCTTAACAAAACCACCACCAAAGAATCGATCAACAATACTTTTATCTCGAAACAAACCAAAGACTAAATATCGTAGTCCACCACCAAAACGAACGAGGTTGTAGTAGAAGATAAGTGCCATTTAATGGGAAATTATACAGTGGCATGTACATTGTACTCCGATATGTTCAAAGGTATAACAAAACTACTAGTCCTATAGTGTATGAAGCTGAGCATATACCCGACAGCAGGTTCCCCAAACCGCCACCGAACCAGTTTCCCTCTGTTCAAAAAAACCGGCCGGTAAACCGGTGAAACCGACCGGTTTGCTGGAGTAAAAAAAAAATGTAGACACGGTTTGTGAGTGGGAACCGGACCGGTTCGTGTACCGAGCCGGACCAGATCCACCGAGAACCAGCCGAACCGGTCCGGTTCCCAACGGTTTGGTGAACCCTGCCTGACAGGCTGTGAACGTAGTCTGCTTAGAGTTCACATCTTACTTCGAGCTGCACATTCGGGTGCATCATTCCGCTATCACGACATTGTTCTTCCAAGCAGAACAGCGTGCATGCGCGGGACACCCATAACACCTAGCTTGAAATGGACCCTCCAACGTTTACCTTTAAATACCCAAAACATTATTCACCCCATCTATGAACAATTTGTTTACGCCAAAGGTTCTCTAGTCTAGCAGGGGTTGAAGCATGATTGCACCACTAGATTTTTTTTTAAAAAAAGAGCATTAAAAAAGAGCAAAAACACAGCTATGTCATTTAAGGAGAAGGAGAAAGCAGGTTCTTACGTAATTAACTCTACTCGAAACAACAAAAGCAACATTAATTAACATATTGTCTCACAACTCCTGCCGAGGCCACCACTAGATTCAAGTTTCACTTTTTCATTGGAGCAGATTTACTAGATTTATGGAGTTTTTTTATGAACAAATTCACTCCGTCAGGTGGGACATTAAATTGCTTCCTTAATCAGCCACCCAAAATAGTGGCCGGTTTGATATGCGAGATGCATGCGTGCACCTGGACGTGTTCGTGGCTCTGTTCTAGTTCGGAGAGCTAACACGTCGAAGCTTTCGTTCTCCTCTGCTAGCGCACCTACACGGCCACACTTCCAACCTGCTGCCGTCAAATGCCCTTGCTCATTTGTTCCAAGGTTTTTTTACCAACCGGTATATTTTTACCGCCACCAAACGGTAAGGGTACACCGCAGCGGTATAAATGGTAACCGCTATTTACCTCTTGAATTCAAATTCCAAACCAAAATGGTAATACAAACGGTTTGCAATGGCTTACCGCGGTATAAACTATTTTTACCGCTCTGGTTTGAATTAAAATCCCTACGGATTGCATTAAAACCGTTTACAAGAAAAGTGTCTCCGGCTTGAAAGAAATGAAATTTTGGCATGAGATTGGCACAAAGTAGTGTTAAATACAACCCACAATCAAGAATTTATAGTTATGCATAGAAATACCACACCAAACACAATAATATTAAGCGTGCATAAGTGAGTTGATAGTTCAAATACAAATAATTCGATACAACTCAATAAAAGTTTAATGATAGAAAGTAAAGACCCCATTTGGGACGCCGATTGGTACTCGGTGATGGACATAACATTCAAGCCTCTCACCCTAAGCAACTACCCCCTCCACGCTCATAAGTACCTCCTCTCCCTTCCACCCCCTGTCGGAACTCTGCTTCTGCTCTTGACAGGTTAATTGCATGCTGGATCTGAGCCTCCTCATCATCATATCCACCAGCGGGTTTATTTCCCAATGCTGCAGCCGCCTGCCGTGCCAACCTCTCTTGAGCCCGATCAGAAGTTGACTTCTTAGTCATCTCAATATCCCGCTGAAAGTACTCCCGCACAGGTGGTGGCACCTTGCTGTAATGGAGCACCGATGATCTGCGCGCGGCCAAATGTTGTTTGAATCTAGTAGAACTAACACCACTTTTCTGCATACCACAATACTTGCATCGCCATCCGTGAGCTAGATTGTCACCATGTTCCCATACGACATCTTTAGGTTTGCCTAACATTGTCTATCTACATAAATGCCAACACAAACAAATCAATGACTTAATCCTACATAAAGAAAATGTACCTAAATCAACAAATCCTACCTAAAATTGGATCATACCACAAATTCTACCTAACATCCTAAATCCTACATAAAATCTCAAAGCAAAATAAACCTAAATCCTAACACAAATCCTACCTAAATCCTAATACAAATGATATACCCACAACTAATTTCTACCTAAATCCTAAAACTACCTACCTAAAACCCAAGTCTCGTGTACTACGTGGAAAAAAATATACCTGCACCGGAGCGGACCGAAAAATCAATTTGACAAGCGCGCGCGCCAGACGATCGATTCCTGAACCGCGCTACTGTGCTCCACGTGGGCGGGTCCCACTTGCATGTTAATCTAACCCGCGCGCTGTGGGGGCAGTGACTCCCTATAGGCCGGTCCCACCGGAGACAGCGACACGGCTGGTCCTGGGAATGAGTGATTATTATATTTTTGACCCTCACGCGCTGATGTGCGTCCGGTTTTTCTTTTTTTTTCCGTTTTCATTTTCCTATACCAATTAAATATTATATAAATGTATAAGGTATGTACCTAACTTTTTCAAAAAAAAGTTATGCATATAAATTTTTTTATAAAAAAATTATGCACATAACTTGTTGTTAGAGAAAAAAGTTATGCTCATAAATTTCATTAGAAGAAAAGGTTATGTGCATAACTCGTCGTTAGGGAAAAAGTTATGCTCATTACTCGTCATCAGGAAAAAAATTATGCGTATAACTTGTCATTAGAGAAAAAGTTATGCACATAACTCGTCATTAAGCAAGAAAAAATATGCACATAACTCGTCGTTAGGAAAAAAATATATACATAACTCGTAGTTAGAAAAAAAATTATGTACACATAAATTATTGTTACAAAACTTATGAACCAAAATTATCATAGTGAAAAAATTATGTATATAAATTATCCATCTGAAAATTTAATCATATGAACTACGAGATTGCTTTGCGTGCTTGCGGGGCCGACGTGGGGGAGGGGAACCAGCTAGCTGGGGGCACGTGTGTGGTGGGTTGGCGAGCACAGAAAGAAACCAGCAGGCAGCGGCGTGTGGGGGCTGCTGTGGGAAAATCGATCGCTACTCAGGATTGTTAGCGCGCGCTCGCTAATTAGTGTTGCCCGGAGCGGACTCCCGTTACTGCCGCACCGTATACCGCCCGCCCGTCGCGGCCTACCTCTCATACCGCGCGAGAGCCAGCAGATCCGGCCGCGCCGCGGTTAACCGCAGCTCCCGCTCGGCTTACCGGTGCCCAAGCACGGTTAACCGCCGGCGGCGGCACAGACAGGCGAAAGGGGCCTCGGAAGTCAATGAGGGGCGAGTTGGGCGCTCCAGCCGGTTGAGTGCTGATAGGATTTTTTTTAGCAGGTTGGGCTTGATGGGCCTTAACGGGCCGACGGCCGTTTTTTCTTTTTCTTCCTCCTGTAATCTAAAGCTCCAAATAAATACTAAATGCACTCAAATTTGAAAACTTGACAGCATCAAATTCTATTAATCATAAACTATTTTTTAGGGATTTTTAACGATTTTTTTCATTTTTAGTTCAAATTTGAATTTTTTAAACCCTAGCGGTTTAAACCGACCGGTACCGTTACTGCACCGGAGCTGTAAGAATGGTAACCGCGGTAACGGTGGGTAAACAAAAAAACCCTGGTTCCCACCACCAGTGGCCCCAACAGGAAAATAGAAGTCAGCTCGACTTCATGAAGTCCTAGGTTTTCACACGGTTTTGCCGAAAGCAGAACTCACAGGTATAACATTACAATTCCCATTCTGCCTACGAAATTGCCAAATTCCCCTATCCAGAACTCCCTATGTGTTACGCCACCACTGGAATCAAAGAATGGGCAAGACGCATCATATTGAAGAATCCACCGCAAATATCACAAAATATATGCGTGGCATGGCAATATGTCAGCTACCTTAACCCATGGCAGGTGCGCCACCAAACTCCCCCGAGTAATCTCCGCGCCAGGCCAAAATGGATTGCACGTCACAGGACTGCCACAAAATGTGTCGGAAGAACCAGGAAATCAGGCAATACGCTGTCGTCCGGGTTCCAATTCTAGCCTACTTTTACTGCTACACTAGCACACAACAATTGCTCGCGAAGAATCGAGTCTTCTACGCTTGGTCGGGTGGATCTTCCATATCATACATGATGGGGTCAGCCTCAATGCACTTAAATGTCAAGTTGATCCATGTTGATCATGCTTGCAGCATTCTGGATCAGTTGCTTCCTATATTCGACCTGGAAAAGTGAAACACATGGATCAGAACGAGGTGCGCAAACTCTATTTTTAGGGGCACTCCCATGAACCTTCTGTTGCTTACCCGGGTCCCCATTAGTGATGAGAAGACAACATTGGCCTCAGCAGCATCCTCAACCTTAAGCTGCTTTAACAGCCGCCTCTCAGGATCCATAGTAGTTTCCCATAATTGTGCAGGCATCATCTCACCCAAACCTATTGCAACACCAGAGAAGCAAATAGAAGATAAACATCGAGGAAACATAAGACTTGTTGAAGGTGTAACAAACTTGGAACAAACACGAGATAGTCTTGTCAATCGATCAGGATGATATCGGACAGAATAAAATATTCAATACCTTTAAACCTCTGGATATGATACGATGCATTTGCAGGGAAGGTGTTAACTATCTCTTTAAGATCAGCATCATCATAGCAATAATGTGCTTGTTTCCCACGCTCAACCTAACACCATGCCATATATACTCAACTCTTAACAATTATAAGATCAATTTGTCATTCAAGCATAAAGTGTACTAGAGTTTAAAGTCGCAAACAAACCTTATAAAGAGGAGGTACACCAACATAGATGCAACCTTCATCAAATAGTGCTCTCTGCAAAATGCATGGGTTCCTAATGAAATCCTTTCTTGTTCACAATATAAACATGCCAGCATCTTGTGGTAAGATCAGCCGCTGGATTAAAGCAAAATCTCTCTCGCAAGTTCAAAAAAACATGCTGGTAAAAAAACTAGGCAAAATAGCCATGTTAGTCCTTAAACTTTGCAGCAAAGGTCAACTTCGTCCCTCAATTTTCAGATTGACCACTTTGGTCCCTCAACTTTTAATTTTGGGCCAAACTCATCCCTATGCTTATATGGGACTTCATATTAACACGAAACTAATATAAAAAAGTCTATGTTACCCTTAAAATTTTATATATACTTGTTAGATGTATATGTATTTCCCCATTGTATAAGTGGCTTTTTGTTCATACTTACCCACACCTGTACCTGTATATATTTGGGCCTAGTGCCCCTATAATGGATATTGGTGCTATTCATAACATGGTAACAGAGCCAGTCTAGGGTTAGGTTCTTCTTCCTTCCCTGGGCGATTTTCTTCTCCCCACTCCGCTGGCCGCCAGGACGGCCCGCGCGCCGTCATTCACGCCGCACGCGAAGCTCCCCGCCTGCGCCTCCGTCTGGACGAGACGCGCCTGCGCCTTCGCCTTACCCGCGCGCCGTCGCCTCCACCCTCCCCGCGCGCCGTCGCCTCCGCCCCCGCGGGGGCTCGGGGAGTCGCCTGAGGAGGAGTGGCGGATTTGGCTTGTGGAGTCGCGGATTTGGATTTGCCCCTGTTCTTTGCTTCTGCTGCGTCGGTGCTTTTTTCCGGTGGAAATGGAGATGTCCTCTTCTTCAGGTCCTTCGTCCGGTGGTGTGCATCTTCTGCGATGCCCGGTGCTTTTCAATGGCACCAACTATCGGGATTGGGTTCCCCGTAGCGTCTGCACAAGCGTGGTTTGCGTCTATGGGAATTTCTTACAGGTGAACTCCCCTGTCCTGCAGCTCCTCCTGCACCTCCTGTCAGGCCAGTTATTCCTGCTACAGCTACTGAGGACAATAAGAAGAAGCTGCTTGATGATTTCGAGATGAGATGGCATCATATCACTCTCAGTTTGCTGCACACAGGGCTTGGTTGGATGAGGATGCTCGTGGTAGTGTTGTTCTTGCTGCTAGTATGGAGAGTCTTTCTGCAGAAATTGTTGCTTTTGACTTTGCACATCAGATGTGGGCTTTTCTTCGTCAGCGTTATGAGCCTACAGGTCAATCTATGTATATTGCTGCTCTACGTCAAGAACAGCTATTGCGACAGGGTGACTCTACAGTTGAGGAGTTCTTTGCTCAGATGTCTGCAGTGTGGCGTCAGCTTGACTCTATTGGTCCTCCACTTTCACCTAGTTCTTGTGAGTCTTGTAAGGCTCAGAAGGTTGCTCTGGAGACTAGACGCACCCGTGATTTTCTGACCCGTCTCCGTGATGAGTTTGAGCAGCTTCGTGCTCAGCTTGTTTCTCGTGAGCCGTGTGTTTCTCTGATGGAAGCTCTTGCTGCTGTTCGTAATGAGGAGATACGTCTTCGTGATGCTGGTCTGTTGCAGTCTTCATCTTCATCTGTATTGGCTGCTCGTTCTTCTTTCAAGGTCTCTCCTCCATCTGGGGCCCCTTCTTCGGTAGTGCCTTCTTCTGTGAGTGGAGGGGGTGGTGGCCTCAAGTGTGACTGGTGCGGCAGGGATAACCATGTGGAGGCATACTGTTACAGGAAGAAGAAAGCTCAGTCTTGTCGAGGTGGTCATTCTTCACAGGGTACTAGTGGTTCTAATGGTTTTGGTACTGGAGGCTCTCAGCGGAGTTCTGCTGGTTCTGAGACACAAGAGATGCTCATGTTGCTTCGTCGCCTAGCTGCCTCTACACCCGCAGGAGCTGCTAGTTCTGTCACTCAGGCCCCTGCACCGGCAGGTTCTGCTACTGCTTCCCAGTCTTCTTCTCCAGGTATTTTTCCATGGATTCTAGATTCTGGTGCTTCTTTTCATATGACTCCTGATCGTACCAGTCTTTCTTCCATTAGTACTCCATCTTTTCCTATCACTGTTCAAACCGCCGATGGATCCGCTCTCTCTGTAGCAGGACGTGGCACTCTTTTGTCTTCGTCTTTTCATGTTCCTGCTGTTTCTTATGTTCCCAAATTAACCATGCAGCTTATCTCGGCTGGCCAGTGTTATCCTTGATTCTGACTCTTGTTGTATTCAGGATCGCAGCATGGGTCTCCTAGTTGGCACTGGCCCTCGTCAACGTGATTCTCAGCGTCTTTGGGAGCTTGACTGGCTTCGTCTGCCTTCTGCTGCTTCTACCTGTCTTGCTGCTTCTACCTGTCTTGTGGGCTCAGTCGCTTCTACGTCATCTACATCGTCTTTTGCTCAGTGGCATCATCGTCTAGGACATCTTTGTGGCTCGCGTTTGTCTACACTAGTTCATCGTGGTCTTTTAGGATCAGTTTCTGGTGATGTATCTTTGGATAAGTGTCAGGGTTGTCTGCTAGGAAAACAGCTACAACTTCCTTATTATTCGAGTGAGTCGGTGTCAAAACAGCCTTTTGATCTTGTTCATTCTGATGTATGGGGTCCGGCTCCTTTCGTTTCGAAAGGGGGTCATCGATATTATATCATATTTATGGATGATTTTTCTCACCAAACATGGATCTATTTTATGAAACATCGAAGTGAGGCTTTATCTATCTATAAAAATTTTGCCACCATGATTCATACTCAATTTGACACTGCTATCAAAGTTTTTCGTGCTGATTCTGCTGGGGAGTATTTGTCTGGAGCTCTTCGTCAATTTCTTTCTGAGCAAGGCACCCTTGCACAGTTCTCTTGTCCTGGTGCTCATGCTCAGAATGGTGTTGCGGAGCGCAAGCATCGTCATTTGCTTGAGACTATTCGTGCTCTCATGATTGCCTCTACTCTCCCACTGCATTTTTGGGCTGAAGCTGTCTCTACAGCTACTGATGAGTCCCCTGTAGTGCCTTCTTTTGTGGCCCCTGATGAGCCTCTTGTAGTGCCGTCTTCTGTGTCTACTTCATCTTCATCTGTAGACCCTTCTTCCACATGTTCCTATGGGTACTATTTATGACAATAAACCACCTGTCACACGTTTCTATGCACGTACTCGGAAGGCTTCTGAGCCATCTTCCTCTGACGTGTCTTCTCCTCCTGATGAGCCACCTTCTGATGTGTCTTCTCCACGATATGCTCTTCGTGATCGTCTCTCGACTCACCCTCCAGACCGGTATGGTTTTCCTCGTGCTGCTGGTGTGGTTCTCTCTGAACCAACCTCTTATCGTGATGCCATTACTCATCATGAATGGCAGCACGCGATGGCAGAGGAACTTGCTGCACTTGAGCGCGCCGGCACATGGGATCTTGTACCTCTTCCCTCACATGTTCGTCCTATCACCTGTAAGTAGGTTTATAAGGTTAAGACCCGTTCGGATGGTTCTCTTGAGCGCTATAAGGCTCGTCTTGTGGCACGTGGTTTTCAGCAGGAGCATGGTCGTGACTATGATGAGACATTTGCTCCTGTAGCTCACATGACTACTGTTCGCACTCTTCTTGCTGTGGCTTCTGTTCGTGGGTGGTCTATATCTCAACTTGATGTGAAGAATGCTTTTCTTAATGGTGAACTTCGTGAGGAGGTTTATATGAAACCCCCACCTGCCTATTATGTTCCTGAGGGTATGGTATGTCGTCTTCGCCGCTCTCTTTATGGCCTCAAGCAAGCTCCCCGTGCTTGGTTCCAGCGCTTTGCTTCTGTAGTCACTGCTGCTGATTTTTCTGCAAGCGCACATGATCCTGCACTCTTTGTTCATACTTCCTCTCGTGGTCGGACTCTTCTTCTTCTTTATGTTGATGATATGATCATTACAGGAGATGATCATGAGTATATAGCTTTTGTCAAGGCGCGTCTCAGTGAGCAGTTTTTGATGACGGATCTTGGTCCTCTTCGTTATTTTCTTGGGATTGAGATTTCCTCTACACATGAGGGTTTCTATCTGTCTCAAGAAAAGTACATCCATGATCTTCTTGATCGTGCTGCTCTCACAGATCATCGCACAGTTGAGACTCCCATGGAGCTTAATCTTCAACTTTGTGCCAAAGATGGTGAGCCTCTCTCCGATCCTACTCGCTATCGTCATATTGTGGGTAATCTTGTTTATCTTGGTGTTACTCGTCCTGATATCTCGCATTCTGTGCATATTCTGAGTCAGTTTGTTTCTGCTCCCACTCAGCTTCACTATACTCACTTGCTTTGTGTCCTGCGTTATCTTCATGGGACTATATCTCGCCGTTTGTTCTTTCCACGTTCTAGCTCTTTACACCTCTATGCATATTGTGATGCTACCTGGGCCAGTGATTCCTCTGATCGTCGATCTCTTTCTGCCTTTTGTGTGTTTCTTGGTGGTTCTCTCATTTCTTGGAAAACTAAGAAGCAGACAGCAGTTTCTCATTCGAGTGCAGAGGCTGAGTTACGTGCTATGGCTCTTGTGGTAGCGGAGGTTACTTGGTTGCGATGGTTGCTTGAGGATTTTGGTGTTTCAGTTTCTATGCCGACTCCTCTTTTGTCTGACAGTACAGGAGCCATCAGTATGGCTCGTGATCCGGCGAAACATGAACTTAGTAAACATGTTGGTGTTGATGCCTTTTATACACGAGCGCAGGTACAGGATGGTGTTGTTGCTCCTCGGTATGTACCTTCAGAGATTCAATTGGCTGATCTATTTACAAAGGCGCAGACTGTGGTCAGGCACAGGTTCTATCTCTCCAAACTCAGTGTTCTTGATCCAGCCCGAGTTTGAGGGGGGGGGGTGTTAGATGTATATGTATTTCCCCATTGTATAAGGGGCTTTTTGTTCATATTTACCCACACCTGTACCTGTATATATTTGGGCCTAGTGCCCCTGTAATGGATATTGGTGCTATTCATAACAATACTAAAGGTAAATATGTGTTTGAGTATATACAATTTTCTATGAAATTTGAATGAATGGCTTTAAAAAGCTAGTACAAGCAGATACACTTTTTAGAAACCATATTTTGTGTTAGTTAAAAAAGTATTGTTGTGTACTAAGAGTGTATAAGCACATATATGTTTGACCTACATGAACTAAGAGTAAAAGGGGAATTTTGCATTTGTCTTATGCTAATATAGAGCACCATATCAATACAAGGACATATTAGACCCAAAAACGAAGTTTGAGGACTAAATTGGCCATTTTGAAAGTTCAGGGACGAAGTTGACCTTCGGTGCAAAGTTCAGAGACCAAAACGGCTATTTTGCCAATAAAAAAAACTACTAGCAGATAGAATAGTAGATAACAGAAAAGCTCATAGTGAAACTAAACTTTTGCAACCACACAACCCAATCAGACAAGGAAAAGCACCGACCAACACAAACATTTTTGACATGTTGGATTGAATTGGTGATAAAGAGACTAGCCCTTTGTAAGTTGGTAATTCGGTATATACCAGAAGAGGATTCATGTTTCAGACCACACTATTTGGTTCTTGTGGATGTTCTGCAGTGCAAAAAGGAAACTAACTGGACTTTAGGATGAACAAACAGCGCTACACCCCCCTTTGGATTGTTTTCCCAACCTCAAATTTACATGATTTCACTTTTCAGGTCAAATCCCATCCTAACAAAGTACCGACAATCTTAGATTGCCTTTTTGGACGAGCTTTATCCAAGCCAAACCTTATCTTTTAGCTCTATTCTTCCAATCTACCAGCAAGCCTTGTGTAAAAATTCTTACGCAAAAAAAGAAAGAAAAAAAATAAAAAAATGTAGTAAACTCTTATTAATGCAGGACCTAACAGATGAGGTATACTCTTGGTTTGCAGATGCTTCAAGATAAGTACCTGATATCTGAAGAAGAAAGTAAGGAGGAGAGTCCGGATATGTGCACCATCAACATCAGCATCAGTAAGTATAACTATCTTATGATACCGAAGAGCTTCCTTCTTAAAATCCTCACCCTAAAAGTATAATATATTTGATAAGACCCAAAAAGAATAACAGGATAAAAGAGTAAAAGAGTATGCAACCTTCACTCCTAGTCCAAGAGCAAGGATAAGATTTTGGATCTCTTCATTTTTGTACAAGGCTGCTTCATCCTTTCTTTCAATGTTGAGAATTTTACCCCTTAGAGGCAAAATAGCCTGCAATCAGTTGTTAGGCATGGATAGACTTCAAGTAAATGCTAGGAAGCACATAAGTTGCAGACACACTTGTATGGAAAAAACAATCAAATATGAATTATCTTCTCATATTGTGTGGTAATGAATAATGGCCTCTGCACTACAAATGAAGTGCATATAGTTCGAACCATTTTATTTCCAGCTTATTCCTTCCAGACAACAAATCTACTTTGACCACTGACATTCTGCAACTGTTACAGTTATATACAAAGCTAACTATAGAAGCTTCGAGTGAAGTCCAGGAACCACTGATTCCAAAGAAATGAGAGAATCCATTTACAACCAACTGCTCCAGCTCTACTAATATTGCACAATTTAGTTGCTATTAGTATCCATGCAAATCTTGGAATACCACTCATATTAATTACTTATGTCTAATCAAACAAAGGAAGGGATAATATGCAACTATATCAATTCTCAGTAGTTACAATATTATCTAGGCTATGGCAGCCCCATAATGCTATGCAAACCCACAAAGGGCAATTGCCTTCTATCCCAAGCAAGTTGGGGTAGGCTAACCCACCAGACATGGAAAACATAAAATAAATATTAAATAAACACAAAGTGCAATTGGAGAAGTTGAATGTGTAATGAGGATACACATCATGCTTGGTCTGCACAGGATGACAGCAAAATTGTGTATTAGGCTATTATCCTGTTTACAAGTAATTACTTCGACGCGGGCAAGCTATTTTTTTCTTTTGACGAGGGCAATGCATGGTAAGCTATGGAAAATGCAACACTACAGGAACTGGTTAAACCAGAAATCTAGAAAGAATGGCTGGAGCATTCCCCATCAAAGAATGCCACATCACACATATATAATAGTCTACAACTCTGAAGTCTGAACGTCAACCAGAGTACTGAAAAAATGAACAAATTTTACCTGAAATTTCCTATCCCGTCCTTGCTTTGCACTACCACCTGCAGAATCACCTTCAACGATGAAGATTTCTGCATTTTGATGGAAAAATCAGCAAATGTCAGAGCCAAGAAGCATGGCAAGGGGCCTAAGCCAGACTGGAGACCCAGCAGTGTTACAGATTGTCAATATCAACTTCTGCTCACCAGATTCTTCAGGATTACTTGATGCACAATCAGCTAGTTTTCCCGGGAGTGAAGAAGATTTCAACACACTCTTTGTCCTCACTAATTCTCTAGCTCGCTTAGCTGCCAAGGCAGCCTGCAATAAAAAGAGTTTATCACATACAGCATCAGAGCAAAATAACCAACAAGATCCTAAGAAACCATCTTGCTAAAACAATGAATGTAATAAAAAATATATTTTCTTCCAAATCATGTTGAATATTACAAGAACCATGCACCTTGAGAGCATTAAGGGACTTTGATAGGATTGAATCCAGAACATCTGGATGAAGCTCTAAGAACTCCGTCAAATTTTCTTGAACAGATTGTTCAACTATTCTCCGTACTTCTGGATTTCCCAACCTTGTCTGTGAAATAAAAAAGGAAATAGAATTAACCAGCCATCCGGAGGAAAATATACAAAGAAATAGTAAACCATCAGATAAAATTTGAAGAATCATGTCACCAAAGACAAGCTATCACCTTTGTTTGACCTTCAAATTCTGGATTAGGGACCTTCACTGAAATGACACATGTCATTCCTTCTCTTACATGCTCCCCACTCAAGGTAATATCTTTATCCTACAAAAAATAACAATAGATATAGTTTATTATTATTTTTATTTAGTTGGATAAATAGGATTCAAAAGTGCAGTTCAAAGACATAATTAGATCTATTACATATATAGTTGTTACTGTCACACTCAATTAAGGAAAAATCTCCGATGAATGGTTATAGAATAATCAGGTTGCAGTTGAGCACACGAGAGACAATAGATGCATTCATATGCAACTAAAGGAACTACTTTATCACCTTAATAGTCTTCGACTTCTTTGCAAGGTTATTAATTGTTCTAGTCAATGAAGCCTTCAGACCTTCAATATGAGTACCACCGTCAATAGTACGGATACTGTTTGCGTATCCTAGCACTGTATCAGAGTAGGAATCAGAGCACCTGAAAATGGTAACAGTTTATAGCGTGAAAAGAAGGTAAATTACTGAGATATGGATTAAATAGAGTAATCAATTGCAAAGTCCAGTCCATAAACATGCAAGGTAAATGCAGGCTTGCCCATGAATTAAAAACTGCACAACTCTGTCCACAACTTGAGAAACCAGACAAAAATTCAGACAAAAAAGGCATAGCAGATTTATATGAACATTTGAAAATTTTATCAGGCCCAATCCTCAAAATTTTAGAAAAAGATTAAGGCCGAATAAGGCACTACATTTTGAGAACGCGAATGTTACAAAGTTTCAAACTTAGAAACAAGAACCAGATGTCTAAAGAAGACAATATCCTAAAAACTGTAGATATGTTCAACCAGACAAACTATCCCTCTGTGTCAACAACTGATTCAAACAGAACATGGAAAGACATGATGCAGTGCCATTACATAACATAGCTGAACAGTTTTGCAAAAGAAAAATCGAGGAAATTCATTTTACCATTGAAGAGAGACGTCAACTGTTATACCATCCAACTCCTTTCTGTACGCAATCGGGTCATGCAGGGGTTTCTAGAGAAGAAAGCACATCCAAGAAATCAAGTTAGGTTGCTGGATAACAAAACACAATGATTTGCCTGTTACACGCAACAATAGGCTTCAATCTGATGGATTCGTTCTTAAAGTGAAATTTCGGCCCTGTTTGCACAAGTTATTTCTTAGCTTCTCCACAGATTAAACAGAAGCTATGCCAAAATACAGGAATGTGATTCTGTTTCTCTAATAAGCTGGTTCTGCACTAAATAAATTGTGCAAAACAGGGTCTTCGAGGCAGACCTCAACAATGTATGTACATACTAACAGAACGTGCAAGTTATTAGCTAGTCCCTTCAGAACAATAAAGAATACATACAATAAGCAACTATAACAAAAACAAACCACGCTTTCACTGTAAAATTTTGTAAGAATTAGTGCAGAGACAATCCAGTTCAGTGATGAGCACATGAACGAAATCATGATTCAACTATTGAAACTTTGTTGAAACAGCAAATGTAACTTATTTTTCTCTAATCTGGAATCAGAAATATAGCAGATGATATCACTGGTCAACAGAACATTCTTGAAGTCAACATTAGTGTTAAGTACTGCCCATTTCTGTTACATATAAAAAATATAACAAACAACTAAGTACAGGTAGAATTTAATATGTTCTATGAGTCCAGCAGAAAATACAAATTAGCCTGTACGAATAACTTATGCCTAGTCTCTATTCTCTACTCAAAACTTTAAAAAAAAGCACAACTCCTACATTTTAAGAGTCTTAGCAAAATTGGAACGGGATGAAACACATGTAGCTTCAGATGTTATAGGGCAAACCTTATCGGTATTCAACCATTTAACATATTCAACAAGGCCACCGGCATAACAGTATTCATTATATTGAACCTCTGTGTGCTCTTCTTCCTTAGTCAAGGTTATTGTCAGCTGGTATAACAGAGAAGCTTAATTAATAACCAGAGGTATACTTTCAACATAACAAATATAACAGTGAACCTGTGTGTGCATATCAACATTAGAAAGAAGACAGCTACAGGCAGTAAAAGATAACAAATCCAAGATAATTTTTTTAACAAATACAATAATTTCAAAAAAGATGTGTGCATGTATAAAACAATTACCTAACAAAGAAATTGCAACTGACATTAAAATGTAGAAGGTGATACATGCTGAGAAAGAAGTAAGCAGAACACCCACGACCAAGTGCAAAAGACAAGAATTAGAGCATTTCATGATGAAAATTAGCTGAAGAGTATCCATCACATCAATACAAATATTTTCTAACTGGTATAAAACAGTGAAGTTATCTATGTGAAAAGATTACAATACCTCAGGATTTAGAAAGGCAAGCTCTCGGATGCGACTAGAGATCGTATTGAAGTCAAAACTGATGGTAGTGGTAAATACTACATTTAGAAAAATGATTAGTAACTGGAGTAGCATCAATGGTAGTGCTTAGACCAGAGAACTTTTGAAGAATAAAAGCTTACTATCTTTATCAGGCCAAAATCTTATCCGTGTTCCTTGGAGAGAACTTGTTTCACCAGACAGTGTGATACTATTTAGTGTTGTCAATGGTTTCCCCCGAGAGTAGCTTTGTCTGTATTCCTTCCCATCACGCCAAACAGTAACTTCAAGTGCCTGAGTTTGTGACATCACGACGATTAATTGAATCAAAAATGCAGAAGATGCATGAGTAATGAATCGAAGACATACTAACAATGTCATCACTTTCATATAAAGGAGCAATGTTAGTGAATACAATATAAAGGGCTGGTAGTCCTTAACAGTGATTTAATTATCCTGTACCTAACTACCTACAACACAACATAACACTCGAAAATATTTCAATCCACCACCTTATTACTTCTCAATTCTATTGCTATCTGGATTTGAGAGGTTAGGTTCCACAACTTAATTAGGGGCTTCTCACAAAAAAACAATATAGCAAATGAAACTCACAAAAAAACAATATAGCAAATGAAACTACCAGATTACCACATATAAAAAACGATAACACACGTTAATCTGCCACCTTTGCAGCAACTGTCACCTAATAGATCAATTTTATGTATACATTTCTTTTGTTATTTTTTTCCAGAGAACAGTATATTCAAAGCCAACTCGTCAAAAGACAAACCTCTGATAAAGCATTAACCACTGACAGGCCAACACCATGCAGCCCTCCAGAGACACTGTAACCACTCTTTGAACCTCCAAATTTGCCACCGGCGTGCATTAACTGCATTATAAGGAATTTCAATTGTTAACCTCTAAGATAAACATCAGAGTTCAAATGAAAGAGGGATCATAAACATGCTAAGAATGTGCGTGTAACCAAACAAGCTACCATATACTGACAAAAGTGACAACTGACAAACAAAAGAGCAGCTAAAAGGCTACCTTTTGTTTATGCAGTGGTAATCTAAGGCAACAAAGCACTCTTTCTGGATTACTCAAACCAAACACTCCAAAACGATGTAGGCAACAAAATAGAAAACTACATTAAGATGAAACTAAATATGGCATCTTGTAGCCATTTTGTGTGGAAACGGTTCATGAACATTTCCTTCTTTGCTTCTTATTCTATGCCAGCTATATTCGAGCATTTAACGAAATTCAGAAAATAACTAAATAAGAACAAAATGACATAGTAATTTGTAGAAGTGTTAGAGTTGCACAGTTTTGCTTTATGAGCATACATAAATGCAATAGCAAAACAATGGTTCGTCTACTTAACTACGACAAATAGGCCACAAAATGCACAGCAATTAAAATGGGGTAAAAAGAAAGGGTTGAAGTATACCGTTAAGACAGTCTCCACACACGACTTCTTCGTCTGGGGGTGTATGTCTGTAGGAATCTGCAGTGCGTATTGATTAAAGAAATAATTCGGTTAAAGGACAAACAAAATGATATTCCACGGAGGATGTACAAAGATGCATGTTAGGTAGTCCAAAGTTTGCTTTTAAGTTCTAGAAAGGTACACGAGGCAAAAAATATAGCTGAAGAAAATATCAAGTTGTTCAATCAACAAAAATATTTGAGTTTTTACACAGAAATCCAGAAATCCTTTATGCTATTCAAGCAAATTAGATATAATAGTTGGCATGGAGTATTAATAACTAAGATCATAAAAGGATGGAATGAGACTGCCAAAGAAGCATTACAGTGCACCCAATCAGACAAATGGGCAAGGGGGTGTGCATCAGACTGCCAAAGTACTGTGCTTTAGTAAACAGGTAAGACCTCAGCTGCTATAAGCAAACAACCAAAACTGTGCTAGAACTGTCCATGCCTGGACATACAGTGTAAACGTGGCAGCTGACATGCAACTCCTAAGATGAGAAGGGTCAAAAAACCCTCCTGTTGTCCTAAGATGACATGCAACACCTTTGGCTCCTAGAAGTCTAGAACAAATTCCGTTCTATTACGGATTCTAACATGTGTGCAACAAAATAAAAACATTGTCAATTTAAATAATGACTTGATCAAACATGGTAAGGATGAGCATAAATGATAATTCATTGCTTGGCACATCAGATGTTAAATAACAGCTATTTCATGTAAATATGGTGTAAAGGACAGAGATTTCTTAAATATATATTTGACTTGACTACCCAACAAGTATAATGACATGCCAGAATGAACAAACCAGCATAGCACATGAAATTCACCACTGAACCACATAGGCACATGGTTCTTGACTATTTTAAAAGCATCAAGTGTGGAGTTTATTTCCTTAATAGAATAACCATGTAATTCAGATTTTTATAAACTGCATACCCCACGGCCATTGTCTGTTACACTAACTGAGTTGTCATCATGAAGTACTACATTAATCTTCGAGGCATGACCCGCTTGTGCTTCATCGACAGCATTATCCAATATTTCATAAACCTATCATACAACAACCAAAACAATGATCAAACAAGGCACGAAATAGAAAACAATAAAAAGGAGAAACAGAATCATAATCTCTTGCATTCCATATACCAGATGATGCAATCCGCGTGGTCCTGTGCTCCCAATGTACATACCAGGTCTTGTGCGAACTCCATCTAGGGCTTCTAAGACCTAAAAAAATTACCGATTGAGCATAAAACCAAAATTGCTCAGAATAATTCATCCATAATTCCAGTGCGTGGCAAAAATTCATTCACTAATAACACATTGTTAGCTTTTTAATAGTACGGGTAAAATACATAAGGAATACCTTAAGATCTGAAATGGTTTTGAAAATGAACGGCCATGTATACAGTGTTTTAAATTATTAAAGAAAAAGTATGACATAAGGATTATTTGCATGTACCAAACTGATCTCAACCCCTTTCACTCAATGCCATGATTCATAAACCACAAAAGAATTTGGAATCAATCATACACATCACTAATGACATGTGTTTACACACACAAAAAAAAATATGGCATGCTACTCCCTCCATATTGGTATTAGAAGACGTTTTTGACTGTGACACGGTCTTCAAAACACAACTTTGACTTGTTTTTTATAAAAAGATATTTATTTAAAAATGGTATATTTATACTTTTATGAAAGTATTTCTCAAGACAAATCTATTGATATGATTTTCACATTTTCAAACTCAATAACTTAAAAACTATTCATGATTTATAATCCCAATGTTTGACTTAAACCTTGTCCTAAACGTCTTCTAATAACAATACGGAGGGAGTACATAGTACTCTGTCCCTGAATGATAGTCATTTGGAAAGCATGAATCAATGTTCTTTGGCGACCAACAATAAGGGACGGAGGGAGTAGGTCTTTATATCACGTAATCCAAATGGCATGCCCACAGAAAAAAGGTACATGACACCACCAAATAATACACTTTATCAATCCAATTTAGATATGAAGGCGTTCCTATTAACAAATGAGTGTGAAGGTAGCTTCAAAACTAATTTCTCTAACAATTGCACATGAACCTACAAAATCTAAAGAAAAGAATGGTCAGCAATTTAGTATTGGTTGACAAGGCACCGTTTAAATGCCACACCTCCTAGCTCTCCCTCACCTACTTAGGGCACCCGCAATGGTTATAGAGAGCACACTCTCTATACCCTGTCCACATCACCTGTAGCCATTGACTATAGACTATGCGCCCAATGCACTTGCTATAACATTTATTGATATATGTAGCATGGCCCACATGTCAAGATTTTTTTTAATCATCCTTTTCCCTTCCTCACGCCGATAGCCGTCGGGAGGAGTTGCCAGCCCCAAGATCCAGATGTGATGCCTCTAGCCGGCCGCTCCCCAAGCCGGCCGGCGGGCTCCTGCTACACAGCCGCCTCATCCCTGTCACTCCTGCATGCACGTTCGCCGCGTAGTCACTAGTCGCATGGCCCTCGCCCCTGCGCCATGCTCCGACCGCCGCCGGCTGCGCCATGGATGGCCCCTGCGCCCCGCGCTAGTGCCACCCCTCCTCCCTGGTCGTGGCCTCTCACCGGCCGCGGACACCTCACACTGGCCGCAGCCCGCAGCCCTCTTCCTCATCTTCGTCGCACCGAGACCACACCCCCGAGCCGGCAAACTGATGGGGGGCCATCCTCCGGCGGCCATTGACCCGCCTCTAAGGTGGTCCGACGGTGGCACTCCTGTGCAGCGAGCTCCCACAGCCTAGGCCAGTGCGGCCGCGTCACCCGTGCGCTCGCCGGCGGCAGGGAGCTGGCCTGCCCACGACCAACGGCTTCGTCACCCATGTGCTCGCCGGCAGCGTCCGTCTTTGTTAGTAGAAGCAAGGGAGCGGAGGACGACGAGAGGCACGTGGTGGGGCCCGCTCGCGCGTGGAAAGATGCGTAGCGGCTTCCGCCAGGTTAAGCGACGTTTTCTTCTCTCTCCTACATTCTCTTCCCTACGTGGACCCTTATAGAGAGCTTAAAGACATCCATTGCGGGTGCCCTTACAGATAGGAAGCCGCGCTTGTGCTCTCTCTCATCTCCCTCCCTACACATTTACTCTAGTGTGCTCCTCCAGGCTCTTCCACACTACCTTTCTCACCAGATGCCAATTTCTAATGCTATTAGAAAAAATTAACACAATAGCCTTCTATTCTTTTCCATCATGTGCAATAGGGAAGCCACGACACAGTCGTGCACTTGATCATCCTAACTACAGGGATACACTACCCATAGACAGTCCATTTAGCATCGGGTACAATGAGCCGAATTCATTGTAAGGCTTTTATGGCCACAAAAGAGAATAAGGCTCTCAACAAGCGAGTAAGGGGAAGCAGAAATCACCGCAGGCGAGTAAAAATCACCTGCACGTTGGCGGCCGTGTACTCCCCGGCCACCCGCTTCTCCTGCATCGCCTCGGATGCCGCCGTGGAAGCCATGAACGCCCGCACCGGGACCCCATTCCGCCGCGGGGCCGCTCCCACCGCCACAACCCTAAGAGCGGGGAGAGAGAAAAAACGCCACCGAACCATTAGCCCGCAAGCTCCAGCGAGGGAGGTAGTAGGAAGGCGACGCGAGGGCGCACCTGGGCCCGAATAGGAACCGAGGGGCGGCGGCGGTGGAGCGCAGCGAGGGGTGGAGCATGCGGGAGGGGACGGGGCCGGCGCCGGTGGAGAGGAGGCGGCGGAGGAGCGCGCGGAGGCGGGGAGGGGGAGGTGGCGGCCGGAGAAGGGGCGCCATCCGCGGCGGAGGTCTGGTGGGGGTTCGCCTGCCGCCTTTGCTTGCAGCTGTGGTGGGGGAAGGAGGGAGGGAGGGTTTAGGTGGGAGTAGTGGATGAGGGAGGGAGCAACGGCGAGGGAAGCGAACTAGCAGCGAGGCAGAAGGCCGAGGGTTTAGGACGGCTCGGGCGGGTTTCGTTCGAGGAGGGCCGGCCTTTTCCTTCGGACAACGAAGAAAAGCCTGCATTGGCCTGGATTTCGGGTCGGGCCATATCCCGTGATGGCAACAAAGCAATATAGTAGTCTTCCGGCCCACCAGCAGTGGAAACGGCAAGCTCATGCAGCCGTCGGCGCCAGCCAACTCGTACACCGCGGCCGCCGTCCTCCGCCTCCTTCGCTGCCTGCCCCGCCGGAGGACAACCGCCGCCGCTCACCAACTTCACGCGCTCCTCACCAAGCTCGGCCTCCTCCTCCACCCCATCTTCCTCCCTGCTCTCCTCTCTCGCCTCCCGGCCACCTCCAGTACGTCCCTGTCCCTCATCCTCGCCGCTCCTCCCAACGTCCTCACCCCGTCCCTCTTCTGCCCCGTGATCGCTGCCTTCTCCACCTCTCCCGCGCCGTCCTGCTCGCTCGCCCTCTTCAACCACGTCTCGTACCTCTCCCTCCCCACCCCGCTCCCCGTCTTCCCCGCTCTCCTGAAGTCCTGCGCGCGCGCTTTCAAGCTCAGCTCCGGCGCTGGAGCTGCTGCGGTGTTTGCCGCCAAGGGCACCGAGCTGCATTGCCGTGTACTCAAGTTGGGATGCAATGAGGATCGGTACGTCCAAAACGCGCTCGTGTCCATGTATGGCAAGCTCTGTCTTCTTGGGGACGCAAAGAAGGTGTTTGATGAAATGACTGTTAAGAATGCCGTCACTTGGAATGCACTTTCCAGTGCTCATGGCGTCGCTGGGGATTTTGAGGGTGCGGAGGGTGTATATCAGGCGGCTCCAGCAAGGAACATATCATGGTGGAACATGGAGATAACAAGAAACGTGAGGCTCGGTGATATGGCTGAGGCAGCAAGGATGTTCATGGAGATGCCTGAGAGGGATGCGGTGTCCTGGAACTCCATGATTGGTGGCTATGCAAAGATTGGGATGCATGACAGGGCATTAGTTGTTTTTCAAGAGATGCAGGAGAATGGCATTGAACTAACAGAGCTGACAGTTGTGTCCACACTTGGGTCTTGTGCAGAGTTGGGAGAGCTAGAGCTGGGGAGGAGAATCCACAGTTCCCTTGCAAGCAAGGGCATTGCAGCCGATGGGTATGTTGGCAATGCTCTGGTCGATATGTATGCAAAATGTGGCAGCTTGAAGCTTGCTAGACAAGTCTTCTACGGCATGACAATCAGGGATGTTACATGCTGGAATGCAATGATTATTGGGTTGTCGTTCCATGGCCACTCACGTGAGGCCCTGAACCTGTTTGATTCTATGAATATTGAGCCTGATCATGTCACGTTTTTGGGTGTCTTAACTGCTTGCAGCCATGGTGGCCTAGTGAATGAGGGGAGATCATATTTTAGTAGCATGATTGGAGACTACAAAATTGTGCCTAGTATGAAGCACTATGGTTGTATGATAGATATGCTCTGCCGCTATGGCGAAGTTCATGAAGCTTATCGAATGATCAAGGATATGCCTATCAAGGCTAATTCAATGCTGTGGAAGATGGTTATGGCTGCATGCAGAGTGCACGGTCACTTTGACCTTGCTAACAAAGCTTTCCACGAATTGCATCAGTTGATACCATTGGATGATGGGGATGTTATCACTATATCAAATGCTTATGCACAAGCAAAATGGTGGGATGATGTCGAACATCTGAGAACGAAGGTGATAGGAAGCAGTGCTTCAAAGCATGCTGCACTCAGTCAAGTTCATGTAAGATAGCCAACCAATATAGCTGCCCCATACATTGAGCTGAAAAGATTGAACTGCAGAATCCCTCTAGGTTTTATCACTTTAGGATTGTAGGTCCACTGGCTGCATTGTTAGTTATTTTCTATTCCTTATTCAACTTTGTTGCCCATGGAATTACTACTCTATATGTTCCACAGCAAACATGCTCTTATGTTGCTGTAGGCCATTACTGCTTGCACTACTCTGGATTGCTTAGCTGTGATTAAAAAAAGAGGTGATTGGTGATGGATGTTTCTGTTTGCAAATGATTGCCTGAAGTATTAAAACTCCTTGATCTGTCACTGCAGCACTGTTTTACAAGACAATGTGGTAAGTGATTTAAACAAAATTATAAACAACTTAGATGCAACAGATTATCCAAAGCCTACCTATTTCAGTTCCAGTGATGCAATATCTTGTACTACTGTCTAAAGCATACTTAAGTAGTTAACTAATTGGATTCTTCTCTGCAATCTGTAGAAGCAAAAATATGTCCATCTGTGAAGGCTTAGAAGGGCAACTGAGAATACAACACCCTCAGTATACTCTGTTGAGCTAGAAACTGGTAACAGCAGAACTTTGTTCCTATGGCAGGTCAGATGCTTTCTTCTCCTCTGTATTATGTCTGGAATCTGGATGTAGGTGCACACCCTTTCATCCTGCACTCTGCTGAGGATTTGAGGCACACAATTTTCTCTGTTTTTCTCTAAAGGCCAAGCAGACAGACTCTGTAGTGATCCCGCAGATACAGTACTGATCGCAGACTCCTCAGATGGTAAATCACAACACTTGTTGCTGTGAATTTATCTACTGCCTGTCTCTTCCTATTCCTTGTTAGGAGTAGTATCAGCTAAACTAACTGTCGTTGCAGGAGGTTTTTGCATAGCAAATCCACGAGAGGTCACAAGTAGACCCAATGTGAGCTGATATGCAGATTGTTAATCCGTGCGCGCACAGATTAATTTTTACTCAGTCTAGGTACTAAAGAAAACATGCCAATCTTTCCCGTATTGCACATGATCCTTATCCCTCCGATTTCTCTGCTGCCAAGCAGCTGCACAGGTCGCTCTGGAAGCCCCCGAGCGAGCTCGTGGACGGGCTGTTCGTGCCCCCGAGGGACCCCAAGAAGGTTGACAAGCTCACCAGGAAGAGTGTCAAGGACACCACCGGCAAGGGCTGGTCAGTGGCGTTGTCCTCGGAATCTATTCCAGTTCGCTTGATTGATTGCTACCGCATGGTAGGGTTAACAGGTGAATGCTGAATGCATATGCTTTGTCGCTGTGTTTCCCAGATTCGACATGCCGGCGCTGACCATCTGAGTTGAAGAGAGATCTCGAGATTTTGCAGGTGCGGTGTTACCCTGGCTCAGTAACCTTATTAGCAGTAGGATACCGTGATATATGCCTACACAATAAGTAGGTGATTAGCTATCGAAAGTTCGGGAACTAACATTGGCAATGATAAAGCATGCGGAATATATTTGTGCAGCTGCCATTGGATTGGTGTGTGCAAAATTGAGCATTTTACTGCAACAAACTGGCGATGTTACAATCTGGTTGAAGCTGTTTAAGTTTCTTACATGAAAAATTATAGAAGTTTTAATTTTAGCTTTTAAAAAATAATCAGAATTATTTTACCTGAGAATCAAGACAATACAAATTTTAATGCACAGCATTGGATGGTATTGTTTCGTTTAGGATTCTGTTTTGACATTTGGGAGTTGGGATGCTTATGTGATTATATGCTTGCAATTTGTTTTGAAGCTGAGGCATGTAATGGACCCAAAAAGGCACTTCAAGAGGGCAGGAAAGTCCAAGGCCCTTCGCAAGTACTTCCAAGTGAGTAAACTAATCACAATCAGGCTGACATATACTTCCCAGTCTGTTGAAACTTTATGTATTCTCTTCTGTAACTGATGTACTGAATTTCTCGATGTTGTCTTTAGGTTGGTAAGCCTGCATCTGAGTTCTACTCTGGTAGGATGACAAGGAGGGAGCGCAAAACAACTTTGGTTGACGAGCTGTTATCGGATCGATCTCTTAGGAGCTACAGGTATGCTCATCATGCAAACATGTTCATGAATTGGCACTGACTTGTTTTTCAGTGTAAATTTTTCTCTACCAAATACATATCACCTTTCGGATTTCTGGGAATTCATAAAGTGGAATTACAGTTTTGTGTGTGGGAGTGGTTATACAACAACTTTGGATTTGGAAGAAAGGCTCCAGTGCATAGAAATTCAGAACGTCCTAGTTTCAAGAATGTAATTCCTTTTCTATTTTGACTCCAGGGGATGTAGTGATGTTACCTTGGCCTTGCCCCCATCTTTGGTGTCTGATAATATAACAAAACAGATCTTGTGCCAGATTTTTCTATTTTAACTCCAGGGAATGTAGTGATGTTTGACCTTAGCCTTTTCCCCCATCTTTGATGTCTGACAAATAGAGCAAACGTGATGGATTTTCCATGTAACTAGAGCCTTTTCTCTCCCTAAATTGAATTTGACGCCAATCTCCACTGAAATGCAGGATGCGCAAGGTACAGGAAATTTAGGAGAACGGAACACCAGGAGGCAACCAAAAGTGGAAGAAGGGAAGCAAACACTTAAGAGGGCCAAGGATAGGCGAAAATGAGATTAGTGTGTCAACTACTTCGGTAGTGAGAAAGGAGTGGAGAAATGGATGAAGTACCGCCTTCAAGTTGCATAATACATTCTCTCGATTGTGTGTTATAGATTGTGTTTCCAGTGTAATGAACTTCAGCAACATGTTAAATGCATGTTTGCCTGGGCTTAGGATCTAGGGTTTATCTGATCTAAATGGATGCAGTGAACTTCAGCAACATGTTGCACTAAATTTGGATGGTCCTGAAAGGATCAAGAATTCAAGATGCCTAAGCTCCAGCCTCCAGGACGCACGATGGGTTCCGCCGGGATGATGGGGCGGTTGGCCAGCTGATGAATGATATGATATGGAGATAAACAATAAACTGTTGTCTGAGGGTTCATGGGCTGTGCCTGTAATTGAGCTTCGAAATTTTCAGCCTGAAAATGGTAGACTCGCGCTTATAAAATGATTATTGAGTAAAATGCACCAGAGGTCCATCAACTTGTATGGATGTGTCATTTAGGTCTATCAACTTCGAAAATGCATTTTTAGGTCCATAAACTTGTTAAGTAGTTCACCGCAGGTCCATAACTGTCTACATATGCTTCTACTACTGACATAACATGATGACTTGGCTCGAAAAAGCATATTAGCTGAGGCATTTCATCGAACAACTTATAAGTGACACATACTTACATTTCCGGAGCTGAACGGCAACAACCTCCTCCCATGCGGTGAGCCGGTGACACGGGAGGATGCTGCTGTCGTTTCAGCTCAAGGAATGGCAAGTTTCTCTCGCTCATATGTAACCTACTTGTTGAAATGACTCATCTAGAAGATGCTGTTGGAGCCAAGTCATCACGTCATGACACCAGTAGAAGCATATATGGACGGTTATGAACCGGTGGTGAACGACTCAACAAGTTTATGGACCAGAAAATGCATTTTCAGAGTTAATGGACCTAAGTGACACGCCCTTACAAGTTGATGGACCACCTGTGCATTTTACTCATGATTATTTATAAAAGGAAGGATGATGACTAAACAGCGGGAACATATATGACCACGTAGCAAACGTTAGACTTGCGTTATTAGCATTTTGATCAGCATCGATGCGCAACGACTTTTGTTTCTTTCACTAGACCTTCCTTTTTATCAACAAGCAAACCGGAGGAGTCATACTCTCATCGCGCACTGACTGCAGTTTGTCTCACAAATCAAATCAAACAGCAGTCCATGCCCAAATGAAAGAACAGAGAGCGACCAGCAGCTGCCAGCGCACATGACCTGTGAGGCTGTGACCTGCCTCCGTGCATAGTGGCAACAATGCAATGCTGCCAGCAATCTCAAAAGCCTCCACACGAAACAACCAAAACTTTTTCATTAACCCCGTTTCCACAGCTCCTCCATGACGGAACAGCCCGTGACTGTGGTGTGAAGAAACAAACAAAGGCAAAGCCTAGGCACTGCAGCTGCTGTTTTCTCTCCAGCCAAACAACCATAGTACGACACTTGGTTTTCCCCTTCCCCAATCCCCATGATGCCACAACCAGCACTCTGTCTGTTCTACCTACAGCTGGGAGATCCAGATACAACAAAATCCATTCTGGCTGCCATCATCTATCCAGCTAGGTATCATCACTCGCTAGATGCACACAGAGTACACATGCTTGTGATTGCAGCAAGTGCTACTAGTAGTTTACTAGTGCTCCTCAAGGTTGCTTCACATTTCAGCAGTATACCATGTTCCTTTAAATAAAGGAACTCAAACTTTGAGACATCACAGCATGTGCACAGGGAGTGAGCGGTAGCTCACTTGGTCGGTGACTCCCACAGGGAGCTCGGCCACCCGGGTTCGAGAGCCCGTGCCCATGAGTTTCCGCTCAGCGAGTCGCGAGTGGGAATGGAAATACTGCACCACAGTTCAAAAATAAAATAAAATAAAATAAAAGCATATGCACCAAATTTGAAGTGGCAATCATCATCTTCCCAGCCATAATAATTCACAAACTACAATCGACAAGTACAAGCCATATCTCAGTTTCGTCATGGTCCCATGATTTTCTAAAATGAAACTCAACATGCAACAACAAAAAGAACAGTCCATGTTCTGAAAGTGAGCGGGTTAAATCTTTTGGCCAGGTCACATTCACACCTATCACAGATTGTTCATGCCCTCACCTTATGCAATCTTTTAAAGGAAACATTCTGAAGGAACCAGCATAGACTTTAAGACAATCAGAAGATGCATGCTAGTAGAATTCCAAAAGCAAAAGAAACAGCATGGAAAGGTTGCTCTTCAGTATTCAATATAAGCCACAGAAAAATATGTAACGGGTTCAAAATGACTCAATATATAAATGAATGCATCTACTTTTCTTTGTTGATAATCTAGGTCCCCACTGACAGCTCTACATTACACTTGAAATATTTCTAACAAACATGATGATTGATGACCAAGCCAGAATGCTACCAGAGAAAAAGATAAACTTTGGAACTTCTCTAACAGAACATTCTCAAATCCTTCTATCTAGCTCAGATTTATTCAATCATTTTGCACACTGCTCATACTCACATTTTTTCTTCATTAATCATCTAGGTCTCCACTGATAGCTCTACATGGAACTTGCAATACTCATAACTAACTTGACAACCGATGACCAAGAGAGAATACTACCAGAGAGAAGAAAAAAAAAAGAGATTAGGAATTATTCTAACAGAAATTCTTGAATTCCACTGTTTAATCACTGTTTATTTTGCCAACTGGTTAGGAATAAAACATGTCTTCTAGTTCTTACATTTCAACCACTAAAAAGTGGAATTCGACAAAACTGGCATTAACAAGAGCAATGTCAGATCATGAAATGTAAAAAAATTAGAAATTAAGTTAGCTTCCCAAAAAACAATGGAAAGTTGTCTGAAAATACACAGTGGATGTAAAAACAGAATCAGATCAATTACCACAAAACTAGATAAGTAAACATGTACATCACTACACCATCTTAGAAGCTGTCTAAATATGAAATGGAGAAGGAAAAAGAAATGAAGTCAAATTTAAACTGGATGAATGAATTTCTCTGACAACAGCATGGCGCAATGCGCAATGAATGTTACCTCAGCTTTATTTCCAAGCCCAATTTCTTTTGAATACATCAAACCAAAAAAATAACTAAGGCTTCCAAATCTGACACGACAAACGGTTCCACTCCATTGCTTGCTTGGAGATGAAAGGAACTCCCCACATATGAACATGGCAACTATGAACATGAACAATAGCCATGGCTTGCAGTTCAAAATGTAACCTTCTCAACAAACCCACCAAAAGAATGAGCACCCTCATGGAGCAGAACCATAGCTCTGGAATTAGTTGTTAGCACCATCCTCATGGATATGGAAAATTTTCTGCCCTGACCAACCGATGGACAACCCGGCCACTAGCCATAACCATCAAGCCTTTCTGTTACTAGACTAGAACTCTGCAAAACACTGAAAAGAAAACTATGCAGCATAATCATTCTCAATCACCGGTTGTGTACGTGTCCCCAAGGCCACAGGTGCCTGCGTCCGCCCAACTTGTGCCATCCGCAATGTCTCCCCAACCTCTGCATTCCGTTCCATAACCTCCAATTTCTTATCCCTTTTGTACCTGACCAAACACAAAAGAAGTGCAGCCAACAGACCCAATGCTACAGCAGCCCCAACGACACTGACCGCAATCTTCAACACCTTTGAGCTTCCCTTCTTATGACCTCCCTCAGTCGGTATAGGTGGCGAAATTGTGCCAGGTGGAGAAGGGGCTGGAGCAATCTCACTGGAGTTCACCACTATTGAGATGTGCCCTTGGCGAAACGTCGAGCACAGATTGGTTGCCTCCAGGTCCTGGAACTGTGGCACACCATTCAAATCGAACGCCACACACTGCGGTGCCGCACTGCCTGCCGGCACCGCTCTGACATTGCTAAAAGTCACAGAAATCGGACTTCCTGACACGACCATGTTTAGCTCCTGCAGACCCACGGCCGACAGGTTGGCCGCGTCGTAGACCAGCAGCCCAAGCACCGGCGCGAGGTAGGTGTACCCGGGGAGCGGGTAGTAGCGGTCGGACAAGTTGCCGAGGTTGTGGTACACGAGCACCACCCGCTCGACGTGCGGCTGCACGACGACGCCAGTGGGGATCCCGAACTCGAGGTAGTCCGCAAAGCCCTTCCGGCGCAGGCTGCCGCTGCGCAGGCGGACCGCGGAGACCGCAATGCCGGTGAGGTTGCTGGGGAGGGTGGCGTTGTAGACAATGCCGGTGTGCGGGCGCACGAACGCCCGGTACGCGTAGTCCTGCAGCATCGAGTCGAGGATCCTCGCAGGCGAGAGTGGCTGCGACTGCGCCGCCACCCCAGAAGAGGTGGCCAAGAGCAGCAGCTGGAGGATGCAGGTGCAGATCAAGATGCCCATAGCAGTGGGGGGCTCCCAGAGCTGAGCCGCCGCCGGATAGCCTGCCTGGGCAACAGTAGTCAGAACGAATTAGTCATTTCTGGCTACTAGGATTGGAGAGCGTCGAAGAATCTTGGCCTGGTCTTAATTGAGGAACAAGGACAAGATTTGGAGCGGGGAAGGCTGGGATCCTCCGCACGAACGGGCATTTACGCCCGGCCGTGGCGAGCCCCGACCCGAGTCGGTACAAGAAAGCAGACGGCTTTAGCAGAGAGAAAGGGACAGCGGCAATGGCGATGGAAGCGAGGAGGACAGGTGTGTGGGACGGACGGAGTCCAACAAGAAGTGGTGGGACGGCACCAAATCGAGATGGAAACGAGAGAAATTTGGAGGAGAAGAGGAGGGAGGCGATTACTCAATCCTGCGAAATCCAAACGGAGAGACTGGACGCCACAGAAATTTGGGACGGGAGGGATTAAAGCACACCGTGGCACAGCGCCCCCCACGAAGGATTGCGACGGGGGCGAGAGTGAGAGTGGGGAGGGGTTTGGTTGGGGATTGAAGACGAGATTGCAGCAGGACAGGGGAGCTATAGACTAGAGAGAGAAACACGCTCCCCTCTTGGGAAGATTTCGCTGTAGACCCAGCCGAGGGGTATGATCGGAATTCCTTCTTTTCCAGGGGTTTTACTGGAAACATTATTTCCCCGGGAATAAAAAGTATTTCCAGCTCCGGTAGGGTTCGCCGGGAGGGGCCACCGGACGCCCGAACGGGGAGGAGCCGCAGCCGCCGCTCCGGGAGGCTCGCCGTGCGCCAGTGCTGTACTTATGACTGTTTGGCTCGAGGCCCATGGGCTGGCCCAAAGCACGAAATTTTGGCTCGACACGAGCACAAGCCCAGCACGATGGCGTCGGGCCTGGGCCGGCACGAGCATGACGTTGGGCTAGTGCTAGGCTGCAATCTCAGCCCATCGTGTAAGCCCAGCACGACACGAAACAGGCCGGCCCGACGTGGCCCATGGACTGACACGATGGCCCAGCAGCCCGACTAGCCTAACTGGCCCGATGACATATAATGACACCTCCTTCTCTCCAACCCTAGCCTCCTCCTCAATCAGCCGCCACCCTCTTCCTCCTCAACCTTGTGTCGCATCACTGCTCCGCGTCGCGCCTCTCCCTCCCTCCTCTCCACTCCGCCCGGCCACCCTCTCTGTCCTCGGCTCTCTGCGCCATCTCGGCCTAGCCTCTCCCGCCAGACACTCTCCGCAGACGTCCGAGGGTATCCGCCGCCAGCAACCTCTTCTGTTCGGAGGGATCCATCGCTGGTCACCTCGCCCTCCCGGGGAGATGCGCCGCCGACACCTCCTTCGCGCGGGGGATCCGCCACCCGACGGCCACCCTCTCCTCCTCCGCCGGTCATCGCCATCCTGGTGTCATGCACAACGTCGTCAACCTCCTCTTCCTCCCCTCCAGCGCCGGCCGGCGCCTCCTCTTCCCCCCTCCGCCGCCGGCCGTCGTGCTACGGGCACGGCACGGCACGGATGGGCCGTCGTGCCTCGGGCGGCACGACACGAAAAATTGCCTTCGTGCTTGTGCGTGCCGCGAGCGCGGCACGTAGTGCGGCACGACACGAGCACGGCGGTCGTCGTGTCGCGTCGTGCTCGTGCCCGTCGTGCCCGTGTCGTGCTTTGTCTTTGGGCGGGCCAAATGGCCATCTATAGGCGGGCCGCTTGGGGCGCTGTTACTCGGCCGTTGCGCGGTGCGCGCACGCGGCGCGCGCGCCGACGGTCGCTGCGCACGCAGCTGCCGGTGTTCGTGTTGACGGATAAAACTCGTATCCACCTATGATCCGCAAGCGTACGGACCTACACCTTTTTCACCACGGGGATTCCCTAGGTTCTTATCAATCCGCGGAGCAAGGGGATTGCTAGCGCTTAACCAAGTAATAATCTAGTTGATGGGAAACCTTTGAAAGGGGTATTAATTTAAAGGTAAAGACAATCTAACCTAAGTTGATCAAACAAATCTAAGGTTAAACTAGATGGTAAAGGGTGGACACAAGAGAGAGATTAAGATAGATAAGTGTTCCCTCCCTAGGGTTTAGGAACACATGAAGATGCATCTACTACATGAAAAGGGTGTTGCCTACACTAGCTTCATGGCGGTTATGCGGCCGCTAAGCCTTTTCCCTCCCCTCGTACTGTCACTACGCGGAGGTAATCAAACACTTCACGTATAACCGCATCTATACCTAAGCATCCATAGGGTTAAGCTAATTAGCACGATTACCACAAACCCTACTAAGACCACATGTTGCGCAAACATATGTAAACAAAGCATACGCGAAGACATAGACCATAAAGCATTGATTGGCATAAGGTTCATGTACAGATTACATATCATGCATCCATCTAACCCTAGGGACGAACGGAGACATTACCCCATCATCTTACACGGATTGAAGCACATAGGGGTGATGGAGACTCCGGAGAACGTTGTCGATGAAGATGACGGCGATGAAGCTTGGGAACACCCCTAGGCCAGCGGCTCGGAGTCCTCCTCTTGCTTCCTTCCCTCCACCGGCGTTGATCCTTGCGACGAGCTCATCCAACTCCCTCCCTCATCTTGCGGCGGCGGTGTTCTGGTGAATGGCGTCGGTAGAATGATTTGTTCGCTGTGGCGACGGACGGAGGAAGAGGCAATAAATAGACGAACACCTAGGGCAAAGGGGGTGCCGAACCGGGCCCAGAGTGGGCTGCGCCGGTCGGCCCAGGCCCATTTCGGCCTCGGTTTCCTCCCGGGTTGCTTCTCGCGTGATCCCTTATTTGTGTGCACTTGCATGTGGGCTTTTGACGTTGTTTCCTTCACGATTAAGGCTTGAATCCTTACTATCCAAGCTTCGCCGTTTTCTGGTTGAGTCCCTGAATACTTGCGTGTTGACGCTTCGGTCCTCGGGTCATTTGGAGTCATGTTCATCGTGTGTCTTGACTTGTGACAGGCTTCATGATCTTCTCTTGAAGTGCTTGATGAACTTATCCCGAAAGTCTCTTCTTTAACGTTAATTTCCTGCGTAAATAACAAACTCCAAAATCGACATGCAAGTGTGAACTCGTTACATCGTTAGTATGCCTAGTGGCGGGTTAGTTGCAAATCATAATCGAAACCAATGTATAACAAGTACTCTAGGTTGACGGAAATTCACTGTCAACATCTCCCCCATGCTTAAACCTTGCTCGTCCTCGAGTAAGTAATCCTTACTTAAAAGGGAAATCAGTGTTGCCTTCCAATGTTGTCCCTGCACTTAGTCATTCATGACGAGGCAAATTGCTCTCTCTTAAGAATTTATTTTCAAAGTTCAAGTTGTGACCAACTTCTTTTTCATTATGGAAGATAGACTAACAATAAAGAACAAGCCACATTTAATAAACACGATGCTCTCAAACTTAAGTGAACTTCAAATTATTACCTTGTCACATGGAAGAATTTTCAAAAAGATGCATATCCAACATAAGTGAAAATCTCTTGCAAAAGCTCATGGAAACACTCATCTCATCAAGTCACTCAAGCCTATACTAGATTATTTTCAACCTACTTTACTCATATGTGATAGTGGAAGGCTTATGTGGAGCTTGGAAGGTTAAAAACAATCCTAGCAAAACATACATCCGAAATATTGTCAAATTAAGAGAGAGATCTATTAGAATTACCGAGACTCGTCAAAAAGGTCATGGAAAATAAATGTTGGAAAGAGAGAGTGATGAAACACACACATTTATATAGGTGGACATGTGCAAGTGGCCAATGTATGATCCCGAGGCACGAGTGAAGTCCTCGTTATCGGATTGTACATGGTTGGAAGATTTGAGTATGGATTTGTCACCAAGGCACTTGAGAACTTATGAAGCAAAAAGATCCGAAGAGCATCTTTATTATTTTCTTAATTTTATTTTATTTCCTTCTCATTTTTTCTCTTTCTTTTTTTCTTTCTTCTTCCTTTTTTTCTTACTTTTCTTTTCTTCTCATCATATATTTTTTTATTTTTCATTTTTTCTTTTGCTCCTCATAACTTTTGCAACATAATACTTACATAGCATTTGTCAGAGATGATGTAATGACTCCTCCCCCATGCTTGAACGATGCTCGTCCTCGAGCATAAAAGAGAGGGGAAATGACTGCTAAAGTAAGTATAAATTCCATAATCTCGCGGAATATTTGAATCTCCATCGAGAATTTTACTCCATACTCAAATTGGGTTGTGGACAAGGAGGTGAACACAAAAAGATGTTTTTGGTTTAGGGTGGATGCCCAGCGAAGTTTGTGAAATTTTCGATGTGAAAACCCACAGTGCATGGACAAAAAGGCTAGCATGAAAAGTTACACAAAGGAATGACCAGCTTCTTAGTCTCGAACCATAGAAATCAATCCTAATCCAACTCATCAAAACATATGTTTGCAATCTACGTGTTTTGTTATCATAAAACATATATGTATATGGCTTTGGTAGGTAGAACTTTGCAAGAGCATCACAAACATGTAGATAGCATAAAAGTTAAGTTTTCATAAAAACAACAAATTATCCGGCTATCCATAAACTTAAATCAAAGAGCAAAGATATATATGTGGGTCTAGAGCATAGTCATTTCACCTCCACAAATAAAAGAGCCGATATTTATATTAATTTTAGATCATGTTATAAAGAGCAATTAGCCAAGACATGTATAACTTCATGTAGGTAAAACAAAGCGGCAACTTTCATCATTTTTCCGTAAGCATAGGCAATATAAAACATCGAGGTGAACACATGGTCATGTCTATCTATTGAAAATAAAAAGAAACCTAGGTTGTCCTCCTAGTAGCCATGTTATTGTTGGAAGAGAAAAACAATATGTTGCACCTAATAAGGTTGAAGGCATACTTACAAGCATTTGTGTTTGGAAAAGAGAAGGTCTACAGAGATGTTACCATCCTTTGTAGTTCTTCGTTGCCTTCTTCCGACATCTCCATATATCGACGCGGCTTTTGCTTTTGTATTGATTTATCAACACTCCTAAACTTCTGAATTTAATCTTGTATGCTTAATGGAGTCATTGGTCGCCCTTCTCTTCAATGTTGTCATCACCATCTCCTCTTTCTTGTTCTCATCGTCTCCTTGCTGTCTCTTTTTCATGGATTTCCCCTCTGTCCAGAACAGAACATATATAGAAATATAACTCTATTGAAAAGCTTATGAAATTACCTTTCCAATGTGTGGTCATTCATCAAAAACAGAGTTCAAACAAGGGAGCTATGTCCGTTTTACTTCAGCGCTGCGTGCTGTCCAAAACTGATTTCAGGACGTATTGCACTCGGTGATTCGGGCATAATCGCTTGTAGGAACCTCCAATTGTCTTGATTCTTGATTTGTTGGAATCGTAACTTCATGGGGCTTCTAAATATCCAAAAATATTCAGTGTTTTCCCTTCGAGACCATGCAGAATTTTGATGAGATCAGTAGCTTCTTGCGCATTGATCCGGAGACGTTGATGATCTTGGTCATTTTTATCTTCTAGAGCGTCGTGTTGCACTTCCGTGTTGAAGATTCAGGGTCTCCCCCATGCTTAGCATTTTGCTAGTCATGGAAGAAGACAAAACATTTTTATCTTAGCCATCCTTCAATTTTCTTGTAGTGATAGTCTTTATCTTGCCCGCAAGACGTTTTGAACGTGCATTCTACCCCCAAGGTGACGGTTGAGAGTAGATAGAATTGCCGACAATCCAATGTTTCCTAAGACTCTCAACTTGTGACATAATTAGTCTAATGAGAAATAAAAACTTAATGAGTGCACGTGGTGCAAGGTGTGTATGCACATGATAGGAAAGCATATAAACAAAGACAATGCTTTCACATAGTTCTAAACACCATGTTTACAACTAGGTCGCCAAATTTCTCCATAGCCATAAAGATTTATTTATCAAGAGTTAAAACACCATGTCTATCCCTAAATCAATAACTCTTATAGCACAAGAAAAATTAAGCGCATTGCAAAGCTTATAAACTAACCAATGCAACATGAAAACATATGAAAAACTAGCAAGGTTTATCAAACTTAATGATGATGGTCCACAATTATGTTTAAACACCACGTTTACACAAGATCACAAAAAGAAAATGTCCAGCTGGAGCATTAACATGGATATGAAAGCATACATCATTGAGCCTTAAAAGAACCAAGCCAACTATATGCAAAACATGTACATGCAAAGAAACATCACGTTGATAACAAAATGCAATGCATGCAAATAAATAAATATGAGTATGAACATGATGGTAGTTCTAAAAATAAAACTAAACTTAGATTAATAACCACAAGTTGATCATTAGAAGATGGTGTCATTCTTTATTCTCTCTAAGAAAGGAATAAAAACATAAAGAAACGGGTTGCCTCCCGAAAAGCGCTTCATTTAAAGTCATAGAGCTCGACTTTCTCACATACCTTCTTTTCGTCGCATAGCCATGACCCTTAATGCAAGAAGAAAAGGTACCAATGCAGCTTTAATTTACTTCCCATGTTGTGCTTGATCACTTATAGAAGACTTGCCGAAGGCATCCTTTTCTTTCATCACTATCTCCTTCTTTATCATCCTTTGGTGCTGCCTTCACTCCATGAATTTTTTCTTTAATGTCCAGAACATAAAGTATACCCAATCTCTACCCCATTGCACAGTGCACAAAATTTCCTTTCCAACGAGTCTTTATTTGCCCAAATCAAACTCCGGACAAGAGAGTTACGTCTGTTTTACTTCGGCGATGAAATCTGTCCTGAAATTTCAGAATGCGCAACGCTCAATGTTTTCTCCATAACTCCTTGCACGGGTCTTCAAACTTGTTGGTTCTTGATGTGTTGGAATGGTAACTTGATGGATCTTCTGGATATCTCATTTTATCTATTTGTATACCTCTGAACAAGCTCTCAAATTGATGAAGACAGCAACATCCATCGTGGGATTTGGAGAGGTTGATGATTTATCTTGCGACTCTTTAAGCATGACTTCTCTTTTCATTATTCAAACCTTGTATACATGGTTAGTGAAAATCGAGCCTTCTCCCAACATGTGCTTCTTTAAGTTCATTAGCTTGACCAAGCACAAACCATGGTCGAGATTTACAAAACTTATTGTAAACATACGCGTCCATGATTAACACCACATGCGAATTGTAGCAACAAGTCAAGGTGTAAATAAAAGAAGCATATGTTTCATGCATAGCACTTATCTCATCATTAGGAAAAGGTTCTTTAGGTGTGAGATTAATTGGATCAAACATAAATGTTTTCACTTTTTCATTCTCAAGAAAATCTAGCCTATCAAAATGATCATTATTGGAACAAGGCATAGAATTTAAACTATCATTCATACTATTGGTTGAGTATGAGTATTTGAATTTATCAACATCAATACCAATAATATCCTGAGATTTCAGCACGTACCTTAGCCATAGAGCTTTTTCAACAAGAGTGATATTTGGTTCATCTAGCGGCGTTGAAGGCGAATCAATCTCAATGGGTGAAGGTGTCTCTTTGTTACCTTTTTGCACTCCCTCCATCTCATCATGTGGAACGTGTAATCATTAACTACATTTGCATTTGTCTCTTCTTTGAAGTCTTCATTGTCATCCCAATCTTCTTCTTCAAAGTCTTGTATGTTACTTTCTTTATCTCCCGTGTACCACATGTCGTCAAGATCGCTCATCGTTGATGTTGACGCGAAATGTGCACCTAGCGCCAAGCACACAGCAAGCCGAACAAGCTGGCTTCACACGTGCAGAGATCACAAGACGTGCCAGTCAATTTTCCCTGAAAATTAACAAAAGACAAAGTGGTTAAATTCCAAAGCTTGGAACTTGCCGGGTGGTACCAGACAGTTCCATATTTACGGCTATAAAGCCAAATGAGATGACATATAGCTATAGAGAGCTATCTGCCAGCAAACTGAAACCATTCGGGGGCTTTAAAGAGGAAAAGTAACATAGCCGAATGGATGACGTAAGCATGACGATGATCGGTCTTTGTTTGGACAAAGATGCATGTGCGCAAGACCGTGACCAATCCCCATGGTGATTAAATAGTAAATGAAGTAAAAACGTGAGCATAGATATGTAATAAACGAGTATGCATAGATCCAAAGCACTAGTCTACCGCATGTCTAGGTACTTTGAAACCCGTCGGGTACGACACCAAGTGAATCTATCCACCGCATGATACAACTTGCTTGGGATCATGCCACTTTCCACAAATAGGTCTATCCACCGCATGATACAATCTAAATATGGAAAGCTAAAAGCATACATTATTTAAAGCATAGATTACGCACGTGCTTTACTCATGAAGAACATAACCGAACACGGCTGAACAGCCGATTCGGGATCCATGAAGAAGGAACGAACATTACCAAGTAAGATAAATCTATCAGATTGATTTGAAAATCTAATCCACCGGATGACTAGCTCCAAAACAACCCAAAAACCTCGCATCTACCGCGTGATACCCGAGTTCTTTCAAGATTTATACAAACTTTAGCAAGCTTGAACCCGCAACATGTGACAACCTAGATCGATTCGGTTTCGGCTATCGAAAAGCACGTGATCCACGTGTTAAATTAACTAAAGTTTCCAACTCGACTCGCATAAGGATCATCAAAAGGGATAAAGCCGATCCAAACCCATCTAGATTGGGCAAAAAGGTGTTACATGAATTTAAACATAAAACAAAAACTCAAAGCAACACGGGGTAATTTAATGAATCTATTGAATCTTGCCAAAATTCAATAGAGCCGATAACTAGCTTCAAGCTAGATCTTAGCCTACCGCATGGCTCATGACCTAACAAGAAACCCTCTTGAACCAAGTTTGAATCTACCGCATGACACTAAGCATGGTAACAAGACTACTTGCATCAGATCTAAATCCACCGCATGATACTAAATATGATACAAGGTTGCCGGTACTCACGGAGGTCGACGGATCGATGAACCCTCCCGAAGAACTCGACGACACGACAAATGGACTCTAGGGTTTGGCGTAAAGCCGATTTGTATTGAGAATGATTACGTATATCTGTTGCATACATCCAGGGTTCATATTTATACCCTGCCAAGCACAACCTCGAATGGATTTGATACCTAATTTATCTCTAAGCTTGATCGCTTATCCATCCATTCGTCCTTTCCGCTTGAACCACGTCACCGTACAATCCCGCAAAATCAGCTCAACAGTTCCTTTGCCGAACAGAAGCAGATAGCCGACCGCGGATCTTTCTGCCGAATGCATCTGAAGAAACCTTCCTTCCGCCGGACGGATTTCTCACCGGGTTGGACCCACAAGTCAGACCCCCTACCAAATTTCGGTGTTAACACATGCCCCTTCAATTACGGGATAAAAGTGATTTTATTCCGGAATTGACTCTAGCCACCAACGTCTTCAGATCGATTCTGTTCAACATCCGTTCTCTCTCTTTGCAATCCGCCGGAGTCTTCGTCTAGATCCAAACCCTAGATCACTTCTTTTAAGCTCAAATCCCCAATGGCGGCGCAAAATCAAGCTGCTCAGGTAAATTCCCCCACCATAAGCTTCATTCGGCATTTAGATTTTCAATTTTTACCTGAAATTTGTTCTCCGTTTCCCCTCAGGAGCTTTCCACCCATGCATTTTGCCAGCTGAATTCAGTGGAGGGAGGCTGAACCACAATACTTATGAATACTATTAGCCCAACATGATGGATCGGCAACTTGGGTGTGGCCAGATGCCCCCAAGACTGTTTCTGCATGAATTCCTCAAGCCCAGAGAGGAAATCAAAGATCTTACCCAGACCAGTAGGGTCTTTCAGTATGTGTGCAGTCCAACTGTTTACACCTGGCCCTTCACACCTACAACAGTAGCTCACCCCACCTTTAACTCCTGGTGGCAAGAATTCCATGACCATATCTTCAGTGAGCCTGTGCATTTGTTCTGTATAGAACTGATGCCTGATTCCCAACCGACCTCAGAGGTAATACGATTAATCCTCAAATCAGACATTTCCTCCTCTAACCATGATCCTGATTTTTTTGTTTCTTTACCCACAGAACACAATGCCTGCCCCTCTAGCCAGGGAGATCGCTTATAATGCAGTAGGCCCAATCTCAGCATTGGGATTCAGATCACCAACCCTGTCTCAGTTAATGGCTAGGTATGCCACAACAGATCCAACTCTGTCCAGCATTACTTCTGACAGGAGGCAAGGCTTGTCTCTGATTGCTCCTCCAAATGCTAAGAGGAGAAGAACCATCAAGAAAGTCCTTGTTGGGGTAAAATTTCTTCCTTTCTTGATCACATGATTACTCCTTTTCTGATAAATCATATCTTATGCACTTTCAGACTAGAATTCAGCAATCCTCAGCTTCAGAACCTGAATAAGCTCCATCCACTGGTATGACCTTTACTGTCTTTTTCTTAAGGATGAACACTGGCATTCATTCTTAATCTGGCATTCGCAGAGGAAACAATGAAGGATCAACTTGTGGACGTCCCAGTATCTCAACAAGCAAGTCCACCCAGGGCTGAACCATCTGTCCACGTGGAGATCTCATCTTCATCAGGGACCCAATCACCTCCTGCTCAGACAGAAACACCAAACTCGCCAGAGATGAATTCCCCCTTTCAACCGGATCCTCCAAGTCCTCCAAAGGCTCAATCACCTACTGGCCAGGCAGAAACATCAACCCAACAGAGGCGAATCCAACTTCTCTCCAGCCAGAAGCTTCAGGGTTACCAGAGACTGCATCATTGCCCTCTCACACAGAAGCTTCAGCTTTGCCTGGAACATCTCCTTCACCAGTGATTCCAGAGGTCGCCCCTGAACAAAACCCTGCTCCAGTTCAGGAAATCAGACATGAGGTACTTATTTGCGTTTAATCCTGCTATCTTTCAGTTCCCGATACCCCTAACTCGGCAATGTTACTCTTTTAGGATCAGGCTCAGTCACCATCAGTCCCACCAATGATGAACGACCCAATTGCCGAGATGAGGGAAAGGGTACCTCAAACCTTGTCAGAGGAAGTGCGAGAAAAGCTCAAGGAGATTTTTGCATGGTTGCGAAAAGATGCGCGGGATCAGTTCAAAGATCTTGATCGCTTTGAAGAAATGCTTGAACCCATCAGCCAAGAACTCCCTGAGGACATCAAGGCCTCACTTGAATCCATCTCCGGTCTGGAAATTCATTATGTGCCCATAAGACGAGCTCTGAGAAAGGTGTCCTCCCGCCCAGCTGTTGAACAGAAGAGGGCCAGAGCTGAACAAGCCGTGAAAGGGGCACAATCTCAGACCGAGAGTCACAAAGATACATTGGCCAATCTGCAAGCTTCTCGTGAATTGAAGATCGCCAGAAAAACCGCTTTGGAGGCAGAACTGAGAAATCTGTCAGCTGAAATAGAGGCCGATGACAAGAGAATAGCCGAACTCCCTGGATTGATAGAAAAGACCCAAGAGGAAGCAATATCGGCCATAGCTGAGGTGAATCGATGTGATGCAGAACTTACCACCCTGTCCGACGCCCAGAAAGATTATCAAGAGCGGATGGAGAACTTTCACCAAGCAACATCGAATGTCTGCAATGTAATTGCGAAATATTTGAACATTTAGATGTTTCAATCGATGTGTAACCGAATTGGTCGCTCTTGTAACATTTGCTCTTTCAATTTTATTTCTCTTTTCTTCTGCACATCCTTAAATGCAACGCTGAACGACCTATTCGGTAAAGAAATGCCAATACCCGAACGGCACTTTGACTCCTTTCAGCCGAGCCAGTCAACCGAATATGACTCAGCCTAGAACTCCAAACGACCCGTCGATGGACTGGTCAAGGAAACCTCTCCACCTTCCGATTTTCTTGGGATATGCGCCACGATCCAGAGCCACGACCTGAGGCCACGATCTATCTTGCCAGGCCTATAAATGAAAACCGTAGATGCCCCTAGCTCTCCACCAAGCCTTTAGCTCTCAAATCTTTGCCAATCTCAAGTCTTCTTCCTTTTTCCAAACAGCGCAAACCCCAGAGGCATGGTGCGCAGCCTCAACCGGCGCCGGGCCTCTGATGAGGCAGAGGGGAGCCGCGCCAGTGCGCGCCGGAGGCAATGATCGTCAATTCTTCTTTCATGATTCATCTTCGATCCCCCTTTGTTTTTTGACGATCATCCTTGTTTCAGGCTGATTCAATGGAATCCTTCTTCTGCGCCGGCCGGTCAACCCCTACCGGACGACTCCTCGGAGTCCGACCATCACTCCCCCGTTCCCTACGGGGAACTTGACGCTCTCCGCTTCAAGGCGGAGTTAGAGGTGGCCCAGCGTGAGCTGGAGGATGTCTCCAAAAAGGCTGGCATAGCCAAATTGGAGTGGGAAGACCAGCGCAAGCAGCTGCTGGATACCATCGGCGGTACGGCTCTGAAATCACTCTTTGATCCAATCCGGCCTTTGATGCTGATCACCCTTTTTCCTGCACTTTGCAGCCCGTGACGCCGAGCTCAACCAGCTAAAGATGCTGGTGGAGCAGTTGGCCGACAAGGTGAACGCCCGCGGAGATACGCCGGCGGAGCGCCTTGCTGCGGTGGAGCACCGTGTGGACGAAGTGGCCACCCATGGCATCCGCTTGGGCACCACTTTGGGCCTAGCCGCCATGGCGACGCACACTGACGTCGACTACTCCATCAGGCCGCGCGGCTTCCGGGGCGGCGCACCAGAAGACATCGAGGAGATCGAGATCATCTTGGAGCGCCTCGATGGCCACGGCGACGCCATTGCCGAACTCACTCATCCCCAATCTGTGTTGAACAGGCTCTTTGACTAGATTGTATTAGGGATGTTTGGTATTCGGCAATAAATGAAGAACTTTTGATTTCTGTGCTTGCACCGCGATGATTTTCTCCATGTTTGCATCCGTGAATCTTGTTTTTCCTTAAACGTATTCGGGACCTAGCTTGAGCCGAATACGCGAGAACAGATGCCCCTTGGCGCAAAATCCGCAGAAGATCCTTGGATCGGCAATCCGTAAGTACTGTTCACACGAAAACCCTTTGCATTCAGGAAGAAAACCCTGCCGCTTGGTATTCCAACAGTGTACGCTGGCCAGTCATCACTCCCAACGCACTTCCTCAGTCAATAAAATAGTCTGATGAGATGCCCTGCAAATCCACTCGCACACTCATCCATCACTTCTCATCTCTTTTCTCCAGTCATCCTCCGCGAGATCCGTTCCCAGTGCGCCTATGTCTGCAGCAAATGCTTCTTGACTCTCTTTGTAACCAGAGGCGCTCTGAGCCAACCTGTTTGCTTCTTCGTTATGTTCCCTAGGAATATGCTGTAGAGTCACCAACGGGAAGCTCTTCAAGATTTCCCTGCACTCTTCGTAGTAACCCCTCAGCGCTTCACTTTTGCATTCGTATTGGCCGTTCAGTTGCTTGATCACCAACTCTGAATCTCCATAAACCTCAACCGAAACGGCTCCGGCTTCTCTCAAACATTGAAGCCCCCGAAGCAATTCCTCGTACTCAGCCTGATTGTTTGTGACAGTGGGCTGTATAGGGATGGCAAACTCAAACATCTCACCTCTAGGTGAAATCAGCAGAATCCCTACTCCCCCACCTTTGCCACATGATGACCCATCAAAAAATAAAGCCCAAGGAGTAATTTCAAGCAAATCAATTGATGGGTCGCGATGTTCAGTTATAAAATCGGCAATGATCTGACCTTTGATAGCTTTCGCCGATTCGAACTTTAACTCAAACTCTGATAAAGCCAAGATCCATTTGCCAATCCTGCCATTCAAAATTGGCATGGATAACATATGTTTTATTAAATCAAACTTGGAATACACAGTGCATTCGGCATTCAGCAAGTAGTGCCGAAACTTTGTACACGAGTAGTACACGCACAAGCACAGCTTCTCTGTAGCCGAATACCTGGTCTCGGGATCAAGTAATTTTCGGCTAAGATATGCTACTACCCGCTCCTTTCCTTCGAATTCTTGAATAAGGGCCGATCCAATGGTTTGGGTATCGGCCGCCACGTACAACTTGAAAGGCTTATCCAACTGAGGAGGGACCAAGACTTTGGTGGCTCCTTCATGTATTGCTTGATCTCATCAAAAGCCTTTTGTTGTTCGTCGCCCCATGTGAACTTCGATCTTTCTTTAGTTTCGGCAATGGAGAAAACGGCAAAACCTTCTGTGACGATTTGAAATGAATCTCCTTACGAAATTAATTTTGCCGAGCCAGTGATTGCAACTCCTTGAGATTAGGCCGGAGGGACAACTTCGTCAATGGCCTTCATGCTCTTCTTGCCAACTTCAATCCCCCCTTCGTGGACTAAAAATCCCAAGAACTCTCCAGCTGATACCCCAAAAGCGCACTTGTTTGGATTCATCTTCAGACCATGCTTTCGGGTGCACTCCAAGGTCCTTTTCACGTCTTCCAAATGTGTGTCATGACTTAGGGACTTGATCACGACATCATCAATGTAAATTTCAACAACTTTGCCGATCAACTCGTGAAAGATGTAATTCATGTGTCACACCCGGATTTAAGGGCAAATCCGAATGCATAGAACACATGTGCGCCAGGATCAAGTTTCACACATGCGTTGACTCAGTGTATACCAAAACACAGTGTAAAAGCGTAAAGAGAGTATTAAAACTTTATTACATGACCGAATGTCTCAAAATCGTAACATAAGCGAGTACTAGCAGCGGTAAAGGACGTCTCCACAGGTAGCTGACTGGTGGCACGCTCGCCTAGAAACCACCGAACTCTCCAGGAAAGTCTTCAAAGCGTCCGTCTGAGCAGCAACCGGGTTGTGTAGATGCATAAAAAAGAACAACAAGCATGAGCACATGTCGTACTCAACAAGGGAAAAGTTCTATAACAACATGCAAAGGCTTTATGGTGGAAGCTTGTGGTTGCATGGCAGATCAGCATTTTAGTTGGTCAAATTTTATTAAGCAAACTGAATTACTAGCAAATGTAAGTTTATACCAACCCAAAGATTAACATAAGCATCAACATCATGAACGAAAGTAAATGCAACAAGTTTAATCCATCTTCCATAGTTTAATCATGTGAGGGTCCAGGCCGCCCGTGACCGTGGGCACGACTAACTAGTTAGTTTTACACTCTGCAGAGGTCGTACATCTTTACCCACAAGTCGCGTAAAAGTCCCGAAGAACTTTAAACCCAACCATGCGATGCTGATCAGGCACCATACCACACTACCGAGGTGTGATTGCATAGGGACGCTACGAGGCCTTTACAAAGATCCCCTGGTGCAGACTGCTCGCTAGGTTACTTGACAGCGCAATGCATAAACCTCTCTCAGCTGCGAAGCTACCATAGAGCAGATCAGTTTGAGGGCCGGGCTATACACCAACTACCGGCAACCCCCAACCCCTATCGGGTAAAGCATACCTGACACCAGGTTTTCTAATTAATCGGCCAAGACAGAGCCATATGTCTTGTGGTAGTACTGTTTTCCTGGGTGGTTCTCCATGTTCCGATTAACACAGGTGATCTTGTTTAATGAAAGGAACAACATAAATAAAGCAAGATTAACATTGTTGTTCATCAAAACCACCATAATCCCAAGTTGAGCAACTAAGCACGGTCTACCCAACATAAACATAAGCCCAGGTTGATCAAGGCACAGGATAATCAAAACTAGTCAAACCTTAATAGTAGGACTCATCAATTTAATGCAAAGCAATAATAAATAGCGGTGTAATTAAAATGCATGTTGTAATAGGATCAACGGGAATGCAGCAAGGACTTGCCTTCCACCAACGTGTGCTGCTGCTCAAGACCTTGGAAATCTTCAACTCCAGCGTTCTCCACGAACGAACCGTCTTCTACGCACCACATCATTCACATACAAGCATACAATGGAATAAAATAAGAAACAATCACCAAACAGTACTAACAGAACTAAACAGGGGAAAAAAAGTTGTTCTACTCGTCGAGACGATCGCGTGGATATAAAGAACGCTAAAAACGGAGCTAAAACGACGAAGTTATGGCTAAAACAAGTTTTAGGACTAATGTGTAAATTAAAATTAAGTTCTCGGGCTAAACTGAAGAAAACAGGACCTAATCGCAAAAGGTTTCCTAAGGTGGAAGGACCGGGTTGCAATTTTTTTGAAAAACCAGGGCTTTATTTGCAAAAACGCGCGGTTAAGTCTAAAGGCACGGATCTGATCCGTAGGATCCAGATCGGGCGGCTGGGGATCAATGCGGGTGGATAAGGGTGGTTGACCGGTATGGGGCGGCTTTGACCAGGGAGCTTGGCGTGATCTGGACCGTCAGATGAAGATCCAGCGGTGCTGGTGCTGCGCACGCGCGGAAGCGGCGGGATGCGGCCGGCAGCGACGCGAGCACGGCGGCGGCGAACGGCGGCGCGACGACGAAAATGAGCCGGGGGTGCTCCAATCGCGACGAGGACGGCACCAGGACGTCCAGGAGCGCACGGTGAACGTCACGGTGAGCTCCAAAGGCGGCGACGTGGACCCCGGGCGGCGCACGGCGGAGAGGCGCGGCGGCGGCGGTCCGGCGAGCTAGGAAGCGTGTTGCGGAACCCGAGATCGCACACAGGACGCACCAGCGTGCCCCTTACCTCCACGCGGTTCGGTTGACAAGCTCCCCGACGGTTGACAAGCGATGGCCGGACGGCGGTGCGGCGGGCTCACGACGGCGGCCAACTAGGGTTAGATGGCGGCGGAAGGCGGCGCGGGTAGGGTTGCGGGCGAGGCGGGCGTGCGCAATAGGGCGAGGCGGCGGCCTTTAAATAGGCGGCGGGAGCGCCGGGCGGCTCGCGGGCCGGGAGCGCGGGGGCGGCGGGGGTGCGGACGCCGAGTCGGGCACGCCCCCGGCTCGGACGCGACTCGGCCGGCGGCGCGGGGAAGAAGCCGACAAGCGGGCCCCGCCGTTAGCGACAGAAGACGAGGGCGCGCGCGCCGGGCTCGGGCCGGGCCGTCGGCCCGGCCGGGCCGCGGCAAGCGGAGGGGGTGAGACGGCCTGCGGTGAAAACCTGAGGGGCTGCCGGCGGACTTCGCAAGAACTGGGCCGCGACGCAAACGGGCTGGGAAGGAGGCCTGGCAGGGTGGTTAGCTTCTCTTTTCTTTTTTTCTATTTCTATTTCCTCCTAAAGCAAGCAAACACATTTGAATTCAAACCAGGATTTGAATCCAAACACCCAAAAACAATGCACCGGCATGAATGCAACACACACAACTATTTATTTAATTTAGAAAAAAATCAAACAAAGGATTTTTCCTATACTATATTTCCTGTAAAGAAAAAAAATAAAAGCTGGGCAAAATTTTAAAAATTTAGAATAAATCGTTGTTTAAATTTTTCTTCCTATTCACATCCTGAAATTGGAAATTTCAGGGTGTGACATCATGGCTCGCTGATAAGTTGCACCGGCATTTTTCAACCCAAATGTCATGACTATCCATTCGAACAGGCCTATATGACCAGGACATCTGAAGGCCGTCTTTGATATATCTTCTATTGCCATAAAAATTTGGTTGTATCCCGCATTGCCATCCATGAAACTGATAACTTTGTGCCCGGCGGCGGCGTCAACCGGCAAATCGGCAACGGCATGGGGTAACCATCCATCGGAGTAGCTCGTTCAAATCCCTGAAATCTATGCAAACCCTCATCTTTCCATTCTTCTTGTAGACAGGGACAATATTAGAAATCCACTCCGCATATCTGCATGGCCGAACGAAGTTTGCATCAAGTAATCTTTCAACTTCTTTCTTCACGTCGGCCAATACCTCATCCTTGTAGATTTTCCGGGGCGGTTGCTTGTATGGTTTGAAATCAGATTTGATTGGCAACCGATGCTCAACAATGGAACGGTCCAATCCAGGCATCTCCGAATAATCCCAGGCGAAGCAATCTTTATATTCCTTGAGTAGCTTGATTAATTCCTCCCTGAAGTCTGATTGCAAGTTTGCGCTGATGAATGTCGGCCTTGGTTTGTCACCACTTCCAATGTCAATTTCCTCTAATTTATCGACCGACATGAATCCTCGCCCCAATTTGCCATCAGTACCATCGACGGAGTTATCCATTAAAAATTGCTATAAGAGCCGACTGCTTGAATCGGTACGTTGATCGCCGCCGACGAGCTCAACAGGACCTTCTCCCCGCCCTTTCCCCGAGAAACGATCCAATGCCTTGATACTCCCAGAAAGTTGGTTCCACATTTGCAACGCTCACGGAGTCATCTGCTTGGACCACCTCAATATCATCATCCACCCATTGGATGAGCTGCTGATGCATGGTAGATGGGACGCAGCAATTGGCGTGAATCCAGTCCCGTCCAAGCAGTAGGCTGTAGGCTCCTTTACCTACGATAACAAAGAAGGTTGTGCAGTGTCTTGGACCCGATCATCAGATCCACGTGAGCGCATCCACTACTAGAAAAGTGATCATCAGTGACGATCTGCTCGTGACGCTGCTTACTTTGGTCACAGAATGGTATGAAATCCATGACAAAATGTCCATTTTCGTCATAAGTTGCGAGTGACGAATATTTGGGTTAAAGAATTATGACGAAAATGAAAAAAACGTCACAGAACAGTAAAAGGAGATCGTCATAGATTAAAATTTGGCACACAGTATAGTACTGACGAAACCTAGTGGTCACAAATTAGATTTGGTATCGTCATAATTTAAGTAGTATCGTTTGGCACAACTAATGATGAATCAAATTCGTCACAGATTGGTTTTTGCACTTGACAGCGTTAGGACGTGGGGTCCACAGCTGTTTCGGCCCACACTATGCACATGAGTATTTTTAATTGTAATTGGCAAAAAAAGTGCTCCCGCGGAGCTTCGAACCAGGGACTAGCCGGTTTAGAAGTAGGAACCATACCACTGCACTACATGTTGTTTCATGTTGTGAGTTTGCATTTAGTCTATTTGTTAGTCAATTATTCAATCTTGGGCCTGTCATGATATCGGTCATAATGGGCCGACGATACATGTGACCTAAGTATCTTTGTTTCCGTCGTGAGCGCAGATACGTGAAGTTCGTCGTGACTACTCAGGGACGAGCGGCGGCGTTTATCGCGGTTTAGGCATCACGCGCATGAACGAGGTGCCTGGTACACCCATCGACGCGATGTCGGCGTAGTAGAACAGCTCAAGCGCTCGAGACAAGGACAGAGGAGGTGTCTGGCGCGACGAGAGGTGTCTACATCGTGGACAGAACGGCAGCGTCGATTGCAAGGTTTGAGGATTTTTTTATTTGAAATTTTTGTTGAATATGCATATGTGCTTGAAAGTTTAGGTCATATGTACAACTGTAAATTGAATTTGTTTGATCCCGAAACTAAGATGCAAAGTTTTGTTTATCAATTATTTGTTTTAATTGGCACATTTTTTGTATCTATTCAATTTAATCTTTGTTTGGTATTTTTTAAATAATTCGTTGTTTTTGTCAAAACAGATGGATAGAAGCTGGATATTTGGGAAATAATTCACGCCTGCATATTTGAAAGGAGTTGAAGAGTTTATGGAATTTGTTAGAGCAAGATACGCACAAGACATCGAGATACGTTGTCCTTGCCGCAATTGTCTGAATCAAAGGGTGCGACCCCAACATGATGTTGAAAACCACATACACATTTTTGGAATGTCGGCTACATATACCGTGTGGATTCATCATGGGGAGCCCGAGGATAGTGCCGAAGTTCGGAATACGAGAGCGACGGGATGTGGAAGGTGATCATGACTATGGGATTCATGTGGATGTGGACGATGATGGTCATCTTGATGAGGATCTTGGAGTACCGAGAGATGATTGGAGATCCGTATGCTCAAGCAGGGCCGATGGAGAGCGACCAAGGTTTGCAAGAGTACTTGAGGATGCGAAGAAGGCACTTAGCCCGGGATCTAGGCATTCCAAATTCTCTTTTATGGTGAGGATGTTGTATATCAAGTCTCGTTATCGAATCAGCAATGCAGGATTTTCAACGATGATGAACTTGATCTCATGAGGATACCCTAAGAGTGAGTTGCCAAATTCTTATGACGAGGTGAAGAAATACCTTCGAGAGTTGGGCCTTGAATACGAAAACATACATGTGTGCAAGAATAATTGTGTGTTGTTTTGGGATTCAAAAACAACCAAGTATGCGAAGTTGAATGTGTGCCCAGTATGCAAGGAGTCTAGATGGAAAGATGAAACCGGGACGAAGCGGTTCCACATAAGGTACCGAGGCATTTTCCACTCGTTGCCATGGTTGAAGAGAATATATGCTTCAAAGCGTACTTCGAGAGGAAACTCGATGGCACATGAAAGTTAGGACGCCGGTGGAGAATGTAATGAGCCATCCAAATCGATGGGGAAGCATGGAAGTACTTTGACAAGAAGGAAAAATCATTTGCATCCGATCCAAGGAACTTGAGGCTTGCTTTAGCTACGGATGGGTTCAATCCATTTGGCAACATGAGTACCCGAGACAAGATGTGGCCGGTGCTTCGACTCCACCGAATCTCCCACCCCGGGAATGTGTTAATCCCGCAAATTGCTTTATGTCTTTACTCATCCCGGGGCCAAAATCTCCCGGAAAGGATTTTGATGTGTTCTGGGAGCCCTTAATTGAAGAACTCGCTAGAGCTATGGAAGGGTGTAAGTACCTATGATGCATGTACTGGTAGGAAGTTTGACCTTCGTGCTGCTGTGCTATGGTGTATACATGATTACCCTGCGTTGAGCACCCTGTCTGGCCGAACAACAAAAGGGTATTATGCATGTATTTACTGCGACAAGGATCCTCTGTCTCGGTCAATAAGGAATAAGATATGTTACATTGGACATCGTCGATACCTTCCAAAGTCACATGCATGGCGGAGAAGCTTGGCTTTCGATGGTAAGCGTGAAAACCGTGATGCACCAGAAAAGTTCACTTTGGGTGAGGTCCTAGACGAGCTAGATAAGGTGAGAGATGTCAGGCCAGGGAAGGCAGTGAATGAAACTCAAAACACTGGAAGAAAAAGGAAGCGTGATGTGGGTCCAAAGATTTATAGCCGAAAATCTGTGTTGTGGAGGTTGCCTTATTGGATACATTTGAAGCTTCCACATAATCTTGATGTCATGCACATAGAGAAAAACGTGTGTGAAAACATTCTATGCACATTACAAGAAGGAAGCTGCAATTATTGATGTCGACAGCGAGGGGGAGGAGGAGGATGAGACAGTGCTGCAATACTGTAGTGACGATGCCAACGATAACAACGATGACATGTCTCCAGATGACGAAGATGAAGATTACTAGTTTGATATATATGTTTTTCCATACATGACATGTTACAATAATATAGATTGGTGATTACTGTTATATCAATAAAAAGTAGACCAGATTGAGTACCACAAATAAAAAGTAGACCAGATTGATTACCAAATATTTATAGGGCATGTACATGCCAGCAGATGAAAGTTACTTGTCTTGTTGCCACATAAGGCACTACTAACCAGGCACATTGCACTGACCATAACTATTTACAAGCTAAAGCAAGCAAGGCACAAAATCTTCTTGCCTTCCAGCCTGCTACGACACTACTAAGTTAATGTCTTCCATCACTGACAAAAGTAAAAGAATGCAACCATATAGGTTCATGCTTGACGATCATGCGGATTAGCCAAACTTGCAAAAGACAAGAGCAGCCTTGACATTTAACCATCACTTTCCGGAATGCACTTCGTCTTCTTCTTCGCCTTGTCGGCCAGCGGCTTTGAGAGCGACCTTGAGTCCGGTGTACCTGTTCTTCTCCCTATTCAACTGAACCTCCAAAGCGGCATCACGTTCTCCCCGTGAAGTCCCCGGCTCCTTCCGTAACTCCCGAAGTCCGACTTTATGAAAATGAGCACTGTTAAGGCCTAAATGATCTCAATTCAGATTATCTGAAAACTGTCAACAGCAGTAAACTCACCTTCTTCTCTTTCCCTTTCAGCTGCTTCACTGGGTTCACATAAGTGTCCCTGCTTGATTCTTCAGTTGTAGACGCAGCAGTGCCAGCGCTACTAGAAGCAGTGACTACATACCGGGATTTCATGCAGACCTTCTTCTTGTGCCGCTCGCTGACTCTCAGAGCGCGCTCTGCGGCCTTAGTGGAGAGCCCCCCGCGTGCGGTTGCCTGAAAATTAAGTGAATCACAATTCATTTGCATCTAGTGCTGACGAAAATTAAGTGTGAAGATTTAACAACACATATGTAGAAAGTGAGTAACTAAAAAAGATTTAAAGAATCGAGTCAAAATTAAAATATATGCCATATATAGTCACTGGGTAGTTCATCTACAAAAATTTCAAGATATGCCATTTTTAGTAACTGAGTATAGCACAATTTCTGACCATACTGCATTGTAAACCATAATGCTCAAATTACAAATCGGTGCATTGTAAACCATACTTGCTCAAATTACAAACCACAATTTTCCAGTGGCACATAAGTTAGTACTACATTCTAGAAAAATATGATTGAACTGAAAACCCCACCACAAGCATTACTGAAAATCCCCCTCAAGATTCTAAGAGAAATGCATATATCTAGTGGCGCAGCTTAGTACAGAAATCAAGCATATTAGAGAAATGCAAAATTAGTGAGTAATTGAACTTAAAAATCATGAACATCTAGTGATTGATTTTTTAAAACCCGTAAACAGTGTCAGGGTGAGAAAATCAACCTTAGGTTTTGCAGATGGGAATGCTGATCCCCCGGCGCGCTTCAGATTGGGAGCGATCCTTTCGAAGCCTGGTGGGACGTCAGGAACGACGTCGCCAGAGGCGGCGAGGGCGCGGCGCACCACCACGCCATGGGAAGCGCGGGTGAACCTCCCGGTCCTTGGGTCCCGCTTCGGTTACTCGCACGCTTCGACGCTCCGGGTTCTTCACCGCCTTCGTCATCTTCCACACGCCGACGACTGCGGCGGCGCAAGGGCGAGAGGTGGTGGCGGCGCGAGGGGCAGAGATGGCGGTGGCGGAAGGCGAAGCGGAGAAGACGAGGAGGCGTGACGATTTGGGGGACGATTTGGGGGAATCCGTCGTGGCGACTGCTATATAGATCTGCACAACAAGGCGCCTCTTTATGTTGTTAAATAAAATGGATCTTCACATCCATCGAATACACCTTCGTAGCCCACTGGTAACGCGCTCTGATTGTTAGTCCACAGCTCCCGGGTTCGAACCCTATGGGAGCATTTTTTTAACTTGTTTTGTTATTAACATTTTATTTCATTTAAAGATTTTTTAACTTTTCATTTAAACATTTTTTAACTTGTTTTGATTTTAACATTTCATTTCATTTGTTTTGTACATATCCCACTCATTACAATAAAGTCTCGCTTGCACACATGAGTATACGATGGAACACATGCCCCACTACGACCAATGTGCCTATGCAAGGGACGTCTACACATGTGACATATGCGCATCACAAGTTTCTCGAAATCATGTGAAACTATCAGAGCGTGCTATTGGACGTAATCAAGGAGGTTTCGTGTAATTTTGCAATTTTCGTTGCATTTTTACCTATTATCTTAATTTTTTGATGATTTAATAAAGAATAAATGTGAAAATTAGCAAACCATGCTAGAAAAATGTAAAAACTTGCAAGGACACACCAATTTGGTGTGTATTCATGACAAAATTATATTCAATTCATTATACCAAAGTGGCGGTGCACGGTGCTACGATGGAACACATGCCCCACTACGACCAATGTGCCTATGCAAGGGACGTCTACACATGTGACATATGCGCATCACAAGTTTCTCGAAATCATGTGAAACTATCGAGAGCGTGCTATTGGACGTAATCAAGGAGGTTTCGTGCAATTTTGCAATTTTCGTTGCATTTTTACCTATTATCTTAATTTTTTGATGATTTAATAAAGAATAAATGTGAAAATTAGCAAACCATGCTAGAAAAATGTAAAAACTTGCAAGGACACACCAATTTGGTGTGTATTCATGACAAAATTATATTCAATTCATTATACCAAAGTGGCGGTGCACGGTGCTACGATGGAACACATGCCCCACTACGACCAATGTGCCTATGCAAGGGATGTCTACACATGTGACATATGCGCATCACAAGTTTCTTGAAATCATGTGAAACTATCAGAGCGTGCTATTGGACGTAATCAAGGAGGTTTCGTGCAATTTTGCAATTTTCGTTGCATTTTTACCTATTATCTTAATTTTTTGATGATTTAATAAAGAATAAATGTGAAAATTAGCAAACCATGCTAGAAAAATGTAAAAACTTGCAAGGACACACCAATTTGGTGTGTATTCATGACAAAATTATATTCAATTCATTATACCAAAGTGGCGGTGCACGGTGCTACGATGGAACACATGCCCCACTACGACCAATGTGCCTATGCAAGGGACGTCTACACATGTGACATATGCGCATCACAAGTTTCTCGAAATCATGTGAAACTATCGAGCGTGCTATTGGACGTAATCAAGGAGGTTTCGTGCAATTTTGCAATTTTCGTTGCATTTTTACCTATTATCTTAATTTTTTGATGATTTAATAAAGAATAAATGTGAAAATTAGCAAACCATGCTAGAAAAATGTAAAAACTTGCAAGGACACACCAATTTGGTGTGTATTCATGACAAAATTATATTCAATTCATTATACCAAAGTGGCGGTGCACGGTGCTACGATGGAACACATGCCCCACTACGACCAATGTGCCTATGCAAGGGATGTCTACACATGTGACATATGCGCATCACAAGTTTCTTGAAATCATGTGAAACTATCGAGCGTGCTATTGGACGTAATCAAGGAGGTTTCGTGCAATTTTGCAATTTTCGTTGCATTTTTACCTATTATCTTAATTTTTTGATGATTTATTAAAGAATAAATGTGAAAATTAGCAAACCATGCTAGAAAAATGTAAAAACTTGCAAGGACACACCAATTTGGTGTGTATTCATGACAAAATTATATTCAATTCATTATACCAAAGTGGCGGTGCACGGTGCTACGATGGAACACATGCCCCACTACGACCAATGTGCCTATGCAAGGGACGTCTACACATGTGACATATGCGCATCACAAGTTTCTCGAAATCATGTGAAACTATCAGAGCGTGCTATTGGACGTAATCAAGGAGGTTTCGTGCAATTTTGCAATTTTCGTTGCATTTTTACCTATTATCTTAATTTTTTGATGATTTAATAAAGAATAAATGTGAAAATTAGCAAACCATGCTAGAAAAATGTAAAAACTTGCAAGGACACACCAATTTGGTGTGTATTCATGACAAAATTATATTCAATTCATTATACCAAAGTGGCGGTGCACGGTGCTACGATGGAACACATGCCCCACTACGACCAATGTGCCTATGCAAGGGACGTCTACACATGTGACATATGCGCATCACAAGTTTCTCGAAATCATGTGAAACTATCAGAGCGTGCTATTGGACGTAATCAAGGAGGTTTCGTGCAATTTTGCAATTTTCGTTGCATTTTTACCTATTATCTTAATTTTTTGATGATTTAATAAAGAATAAATGTGAAAATTAGCAAACCATGCTAGAAAAATGTAAAAACTTGCAAGGACACACCAATTTGGTGTGTATTCATGACAAAATTATATTCAATTCATTATACTAAAGTGGCGGTGCACGGTGCTACGATGGAACACATGCCCCACTACGACCAATGTGCCTATGCAAGGGACGTCTACACATGTGACATATGCGCATCACAAGTTTCTCGAAATCATGTGAAACTATCAGAGCGTGCTATTGGACGTAATCAAGGAGGTTTCGTGCAATTTTGCAATTTTCGTTGCATTTTTACCTATTATCTTAATTTTTTGATGATTTAATAAAGAATAAATGTGAAAATTAGCAAACCATGCTAGAAAAATGTAAAAACTTGCAAGGACACACCAATTTGGTGTGTATTCATGACAAAATTATATTCAATTCATTATACCAAAGTGGCGGTGCACGGTGCTACGATGGAACACATGCCCCACTACGACCAATGTGCCTATGCAAGGGATGTCTACACATGTGACATATGCGCATCACAAGTTTCTTGAAATCATGTGAAACTATCAGAGCGTGCTATTGGACGTAATCAAGGAGGTTTCGTGCAATTTTGCAATTTTCGTTGCATTTTTACCTATTATCTTAATTTTTTGATGATTTAATAAAGAATAAATGTGAAAATTAGCAAACCATGCTAGAAAAATGTAAAAACTTGCAAGGACACACCAATTTGGTGTGTATTCATGACAAAATTATATTCAATTCATTATACCAAAGTGGCGGTGCACGGTGCTACGATGGAACACATGCCCCACTACGACCAATGTGCCTATGCAAGGGACGTCTACACATGTGACATATGCGCATCACAAGTTTCTCGAAATCATGTGAAACTATCAGAGCGTGCTATTGGACGTAATCAAGGAGGTTTCGTGCAATTTTGCAATTTTCGTTGCATTTTTACCTATTATCTTAATTTTTTGATGATTTAATAAAGAATAAATGTGAAAATTAGCAAACCATGCTAGAAAAATGTAAAAACTTGCAAGGACACACCAATTTGGTGTGTATTCATGACAAAATTATATTCAATTCATTATACCAAAGTGGCGGTGCACGGTGCTACGATGGAACACATGCCCCACTACGACCAATGTGCCTATGCAAGGGACGTCTACACATGTGACATATGCGCATCACAAGTTTCACGAAATCATGTGAAACTATCGAGCGTGCTATTGGACGTAATCAAGGAGGTTTCGTGCAATTTTGCAATTTTCGTTGCATTTTTACCTATTATCTTAATTTTTTGATGATTTAATAAAGAATAAATGTGAAAATTAGCAAACCATGCTAGAAAAATGTAAAAACTTGCAAGGACACACCAATTTGGTGTGTATTCATGACAAAATTATATTCAATTCATTATACCAAAGTGGCGGTGCACGGTGCTACGATGGAACACATGCCCCACTACGACCAATGTGCCTATGCAAGGGATGTCTACACATGTGACATATGCGCATCACAAGTTTCTTGAAATCATGTGAAACTATCAGAGCGTGCTATTGGACGTAATCAAGGAGGTTTCGTGCAATTTTGCAATTTTCGTTGCATTTTTACCTATTATCTTAATTTTTTGATGATTTAATAAAGAATAAATGTGAAAATTAGCAAACCATGCTAGAAAAATGTAAAAACTTGCAAGGACACACCAATTTGGTGTGTATTCATGACAAAATTATATTCAATTCATTATACCAAAGTGGCGGTGCACGGTGCTACGATGGAACACATGCCCCACTACGACCAATGTGCCTATGCAAGGGACGTCTACACATGTGACATATGCGCATCACAAGTTTCTCGAAATCATGTGAAACTATCAGAGCGTGCTATTGGACGTAATCAAGGAGGTTTCGTGCAATTTTGCAATTTTCGTTGCATTTTTACCTATTATCTTAATTTTTTGATGATTTAATAAAGAATAAATGTGAAAATTAGCAAACCATGCTAGAAAAATGTAAAAACTTGCAAGGACACACCAATTTGGTGTGTATTCATGACAAAATTATATTCAATTCATTATACCAAAGTGGCGGTGCACGGTGCTACGATGGAACACATGCCCCACTACGACCAATGTGCCTATGCAAGGGACGTCTACACATGTGACATATGCGCATCACAAGTTTCTCGAAATCATGTGAAACTATCGAGCGTGCTATTGGACGTAATCAAGGAGGTTTCGTGCAATTTTGCAATTTTCGTTGCATTTTTACCTATTATCTTAATTTTTTGATGATTTAATAAAGAATAAATGTGAAAATTAGCAAACCATGCTAGAAAAATGTAAAAACTTGCAAGGACACACCAATTTGGTGTGTATTCATGACAAAATTATATTCAATTCATTATACCAAAGTGGCGGTGCACGGTGCTACGATGGAACACATGCCCCACTACGACCAATGTGCCTATGCAAGGGACGTCTACACATGTGACATATGCGCATCACAAGTTTCTCGAAATCATGTGAAACTATCAGAGCGTGCTATTGGACGTAATCAAGGAGGTTTCGTGCAATTTTGCAATTTTCGTTGCATTTTTACCTATTATCTTAATTTTTTGATGATTTAATAAAGAATAAATGTGAAAATTAGCAAACCATGCTAGAAAAATGTAAAAACTTGCAAGGACACACCAATTTGGTGTGTATTCATGACAAAATTATATTCAATTCATTATACCAAAGTGGCGGTGCACGGTGCTACGATGGAACACATGCCCCACTACGACCAATGTGCCTATGCAAGGGATGTCTACACATGTGACATATGCGCATCACAAGTTTCTTGAAATCATGTGAAACTATCGAGCGTGCTATTGGACGTAATCAAGGAGGTTTCGTGCAATTTTGCAATTTTCGTTGCATTTTTACCTATTATCTTAATTTTTTGATGATTTAATAAAGAATAAATGTGAAAATTAGCAAACCATGCTAGAAAAATGTAAAAACTTGCAAGGACACACCAATTTGGTGTGTATTCATGACAAAATTATATTCAATTCATTATACCAAAGTGGCGGTGCACGGTGCTACGATGGAACACATGCCCCACTACGACCAATGTGCCTATGCAAGGGACGTCTACACATGTGACATATGCGCATCACAAGTTTCTCGAAATCATGTGAAACTATCAGAGCGTGCTATTGGACGTAATCAAGGAGGTTTCGTGCAATTTTGCAATTTTCGTTGCATTTTTACCTATTATCTTAATTTTTTGATGATTTAATAAAGAATAAATGTGAAAATTAGCAAACCATGCTAGAAAAATGTAAAAACTTGCAAGGACACACCAATTTGGTGTGTATTCATGACAAAATTATATTCAATTCATTATACCAAAGTGGCGGTGCACGGTGCTACGATGGAACACATGCCCCACTACGACCAATGTGCCTATGCAAGGGACGTCTACACATGTGACATATGCGCATCACAAGTTTCTCGAAATCATGTGAAACTATCGAGCGTGCTATTGGACGTAATCAAGGAGGTTTCGTGCAATTTTGCAATTTTCGTTGCATTTTTACCTATTATCTTAATTTTTTGATGATTTAATAAAGAATAAATGTGAAAATTAGCAAACCATGCTAGAAAAATGTAAAAACTTGCAAGGACACACCAATTTGGTGTGTATTCATGACAAAATTATATTCAATTCATTATACCAAAGTGGCGGTGCACGGTGCTACGATGGAACACATGCCCCACTACGACCAATGTGCCTATGCAAGGGACGTCTACACATGTGACATATGCGCATCACAAGTTTCTTGAAATCATGTGAAACTATCAGAGCGTGCTATTGGACGTAATCAACGAGGTTTCGTGCAATTTTGCAATTTTCGTTGCATTTTTACCTATTATCTTAATTTTTTGATGATTTAATAAAGAATAAATGTGAAAATTAGCAAACCATGCTAGAAAAATGTAAAAACTTGCAAGGACACACCAATTTGGTGTGTATTCATGACAAAATTATATTCAATTCATTATACCAAAGTGGCGGTGCACGGTGCTACGATGGAACACATGCCCCACTACGACCAATGTGCCTATGCAAGGGACGTCTACACATGTGACATATGCACATCACAAGTTTCTCGAAATCATGTGAAACTATCAGAGCGTGCTATTGGACGTAATCAACGAGGAATTGACGAAAAAAATATAAAGAAATAGAAGCAACTGATGTTTTAAAAAAAGGAACAAAGTCAAAAAAATCTGTGCCCCATAGGAATCGAACCAGCGACCCAAGGGTTCCAGTAAATGGGCCTTACCACTGCGCTACTCGAGGATGTTCGTTTAGTAATCGAAATAGTTTTATATGAATCGAGTAACTTACGCTGCGGCGGGAACGCGGGAGAAATTGCGCCAAAACTTTTCGGCACCATTCTGTAACGAAAAAAGGCGGACTTATTTACATGCCTCCCCAAAACTTGTCAAACCTCCCCATTTCCTATTCCCATCTATTCGACACCTCCCCTGGAACCACAGAAGCCGCCGCCGCCACACCACCCATCGCCGGCGACGAGGTGCTCCTCATCCCAGGTTCGTAGTTTCCAGGCCGCGACGCCTCAACCTAACCCTCTCCCTCAATGCCCCACCTACCTAAATCTTCCCATCAACCACTCAGTCACATCAACGAAACCCTAACCACAGCCGCCGGCGACGAGTACCTCCGACAATAACCCGATTTGAATTCACGCCGCCCCCAATCCCTCTCTCTCACGTACATTTCTATGCCCATGCACCTCCTTTTGTTCCCCGACCTAACCCAAATCTCATCTGCAGGTTCCAATGGTGGCAACAAGGGGGCAAAAGAGGAACGGGCCTGCAGGTCTGTCAAAAAAATTCAACTATATTTCTTAGAGTAGATCTACAATTTTGATGTTGTCGTATATGTATGTCAATTTGAAATGTATTTTTTTGATTAATGAGACCATTATCATGTCACGGTTTGCTACTGTAATATTCCCTGATTTTTGGTTGATAGGAAGATTGTAGTTCACTCCATTCTATATTCATACTTACTAATGTAGTTATAACGAGTTTCGATTCACCGTAATACCCCGGGGTTTTCGGATCTAGGAGTGCACACATAGTTGTAGGTCTTATCTCATATCTTAGACCTCTTATCTACCTTTCATGTAGTTTTGTTAACTCTAACCTATTAGTTCAAGACTTTTAAAAATTCTAATACACCCAATTTCTTGTCCTTGAAAGAACCTACGATAATCGATTATGAGCGATGCCGAGATAGACGCGTGGCGGAAAATCAAAAGATGCTTGAAGAGCTTGGATTGAATACCTTAGCTTCCGAAATTATTACATCCTTGCCTCAACTCGCACAAAAGAAGGGGAAAAAACCAGCAAACAAGGGAACCGATAACGAAGATTCATCATCATCGGAGTATCTCCTTGATGAAGATGATCAAGGAGATAATACCGATGATGAAGACATTGAATCTAATGAGCGACCACAACTTAAGGTGCTTCTTCTATCTTCACGGTAGTGAATGGGGCATACTTGGAACATACAACTTGTTTACTACATTGTATTCATTATTAATATATAATCTAGGATTAAATGTTTCTACTCGAAGTATGCTTTAGGACTTAAATTTCATTGCAATTAAATGTTTACTATATGGTACTTATTATTAATAAAGTTGATTGCAATTTATCGTTTCCGATCCGCATTTTGATCTCCGATTTATTTGCAAATTCTATCAAACTATAATGATGTTGAATATATGGTTTTCATTATTAATGCACATGACTTACATGACCTTTCTTTCCCCACGGCTTCTCCAACCGCATAGTCGCAAAATCATCTCTCCAAAGATCAAGAAAAGCTCGTTGGCGAGAATGGCTCTCGGAGTTAGGAACGGTAAGAGAGTGAGGGCATCAACTCGGTCGAAAAACCACCTCACCGAATCCGAAACAAGAGCATCAAAAAGGCTTCTTGTACGGATCCTACGACCCCTTATGAAGACAATCCGGTAACACAGAGGAATCCAATGGACCAACGGTTGATGAGAACACACCATCGAGAGGATGGCAGTGTATCACTGGTCATGACAATGCGGGTTTTGAGGCACACATTGCGGCCGCTAACGATGACAACACACTAGGCGAAGGCAAGCTCTTTTATCATGCGGTTTTGACATCTATTTAGTTGATTTTGCATCAATAAAATAAAAAAACTGAATCTAAATTCAATGATGTAGGTCCTCCACGAGCGAGCTCCTAGGAGGCCCGGACCACCTACGGTTGGAAAGCGACTAGATAGGATGACCAAAGCTATGGGAAGGAGATTGCCCATAGTTGTTCAGGATGGAAAAAAAGACCTCAAGATCCCGTCCAAGCTGCCAAATTAGCTTCGTAGGCCGGCGTCATCATTCGGGAAAGTATTCCTGTCCTCCCACATTGGAAAGATTACAAGAAAGATGACGTACACTACAAAGCCTTTGAGGGACAGCTAACTGTAAGTGCATTACTGTAGCCATATGAAACTATTGTTCATTAAGCTTATTTGACTAACTTAATAACCAACTATCATATGCCTAGGGTCGCTTGGCCATTAACACAAATCATGCCCCAACAAGGGCAGCTATGACTGATCTGATGCGTGTTGCGATAAAGAACCAACGCTATCGACTGAAGAAGAAATACTTCAATGGTGTTCCCGCAAATCGGATCCGTACAACTTCTCCGATTCGCTACATGACCGATCTCGAATGGAGGGCACTTGTTGCAAGGTGGTCAGATCCAAAGAACATGGTATGGGCATCAATTCTTACATTCACTATCAGTTTACAAAGTCCCTTATTTTAAACCTGTGATATCAACTAACATGTTCATCGTCTTTTAGAAAACATGTGAGAAGAACAAGGAAAACCGCAGTAAAGTCAAGTATCATCAGGCTACGGGTTCTCGCTGCTACGTGGCACACTTACATGCATACGTAAGTAAAACATTACCTTGTTCACTCACCTGCACATTTGGACTCAAACTAATTATTTTCCCTTTCATCTGTGCCTACTTTGCTTTGTCATTTTTCAATTACACGAAACAAACAAGAATCCTTGATGAACCAAACCTAGATCGATCTGCGAAGTAGACGCGGTGGAAGCCTTCCGGACGTGCCACACTAGCTCCAAACGTGGCTTAAGTGACCTCGCAAGAGAGGCACTTGTAAGTGCACGCATTATATGCCTACTAGTTGCCATTTCACATAAATCATGTGTGGACTTTATGCATACATAGTAGTAGGTTTTCAATAATCTGGTTCTTTTGCGTGCAACTACTTTATTGCATTTATTAAACATTGACATGTTACTCTTCATCAAATACTTGTAACTCTTTTACCTTGTTACTATTTCAGTCCCAAATGGAAGCTTTGAGGATCGAACCCCGTTTCGAAGGTGAGATGCCGGCATCCGGTGTGCAAGTCGTGTCGAAGGTGCTCTCTCGGAACAGCTCCAACTTATTCTCGAAGAATGTTGGCTTCCAAACACCGCCATCCTCCAAGTCGGTATCATCAAATGAAAGTCGGCTTAGGGAGCAACTTGCGGTACCGAAGCGACGGCAACTGCTCAAGGTGAACTGGATGACCTTAGGAAGAAAATTCAGGATGCAGAGGAAGAACGGGCAAGGACACAGAAGGAGCTGGAGGAGTACAAGATGCTTACGAGAGAAGAACATCAAGGAGATGGTGGAGACCAATTTGCTCCTCAAGAAGCTCTTCTCCCTCCAGGGAAATGCTTCGTCATCGACTTCAACATAGGCTGCAAGCTCGCCTTCCCTTTGTATTTTTTGTCAGTTTGCCTATCTAGTAACTTGGTCGTGTGTGCAAACTTTTTATGGTACTTGGTACTGTTTCAACAACATATTTACTGAATTTGCAATGTCTAGTGGTGTGCATCAGTTGTATATGCACACTGGATTACTTGATGCAAACCTAATGCAATTGTGTGCCCATTCTAGTATCAATTGCAAATTCCTATTATATTATTATTTCCAAACCAGTGAGCAAATGCATGGTGTATTTGTGACCAATCTACTCTCAAATCTGTGACCAAAAGATGTTATATTTGTGACCAAAGTCTTGGCAAATCCGCGACCATATTGTATCAAAGCGTGACAATGCCAAATACCAATCACGTGACGATTTAATCATTACATCTATGACGGTTGCAAGATGATGATCTCAAAGCAGCCACGTCATTGATGACGTCACATCCTCGTCATCCGCCGCGTGGCATACATCATCCTATGACCAACACAAGACTACATTTGTGACGAAACCAGATCGTCACACCATTGCAACGACGCCATCTGTTATCCAGGCGAACGGAAGATTGTGACGAAAAAATATCGTCACAATCTGCATTAACGGCGTTAACGGCGGCGTCAGTTAGCCCGGCAGACGTGAAATTATGACGAAAACATGGTATAATCTATGACCAAAACAAATCGTCATAGAATGAATTCAAATCCATGACGACACAAAATTCGTCACAGATTGGTGACACATTTATGACGAAAAAACCAATTTCGTCACCGATGAACAAATGTGACGCCACCTTAGTGACCAAACCAAAATCGTCACAAAAACGTCACAAAAGACTAATTGTGACCATTCTAGCGTCTTCAATGACGATAATGCAACGTCATTGATGACAACATCCCTACTAGTGATCCCTTGGTGTCTGAAGTATTCCCGGCGAAATCGTTCAGTATTATGCTTGTAGGTGTCAGATCGCTAGGGCCCATACCGAGTTTTCTGAAGGTGGTGTACGGCATTACATTGACCGCCGCTGAGGACTAGGAGCGTCCCAGTGGTCGATGGATGACCGCTCCTCAGTGATGAGTGATTGACAACGGGTGTTGGACTGACTCTTGGCTTAGTGCGCAGGTGTAGGCTGCGGCCTAGTTCGTGTTGTTGCAGGTGAAGAACGGGCGCGAAAGGTCTTCAGCCTTGAGGGGCCTCTGGGAGATGGAGAGACAAGTAGGCTCGGTTCGAGGGACCCGGTGGACGACGGGACTAGGTGCGGGTCACATGGTGGCGACACAAGCAAGACGAAGTCATGGACAAGAGAGCCGGTGCACGGTGGCGGTCAAGTCAAGTGGTTTGGCGGGGAGGCCGGACCGAGCACGCGGGGTTTGGTGGTTTGCCCACAAAACCATCGGCGAGACGGTTTCTTGGTTTGGGCCTCAAAACCAAGTCCGAGGGCCCAACACGACGGAGACGGGATCCGGCGTGTCGGGAAGCTTCGAGGCGGAGGACACGCGGCGGGATCGCATGGCTTGCGTTGGGAGGACGCGGGGTGCGGCAAAGGCGTGGCCGTCCGATGGCAAGACCCACAAACATTACCTAAATGCCCCTGCGTGGGTTGTATCGCCAGTAGTTAAGTTAGGGGTAGTCGAGTCATTTACCACTCTGGCGGGACCCGATATATAAGCCATAAGGGTGTGTGAGTGGCTCTCTCTCTCCATGACTTAGGGTTTCATTTCCTCCCTCCCATTTCTCTTTTTCGTAGCTATTTTTTCTTCCATTTTCTCTAGGCTAGCATGAGAGCTTCATGAGAGATTTGTTGAGAGGGATGGATGCTAGGGCGGCATGCTAGACCTTGTGAATCTTTCCTGGTTTGTATAGAAGATTCGAAGTTGTGTTTTTCGTGGTCTTTTTGTGCTTGTTTTCGTGCCTTTGTTCCCAGTGCGATTCCGCGGATTTGAGTGGGTTTCTCCCTGGATTTCTTTGAGGAAAACATGGATAGATGTCTCGCGCATCTTTGTGATTGATCTTGTGCCCTCAAACGCCGGGAAACCACTTCGATTCGAGTATTTTCGTTCGGTGCTCAAGTTTTTGGTGGTGCTCAAAGGATTCGCGATTCCCGGTGATTTAGGGAGTTAGGAGGCAAGATTTTTGTGCTATAGCATCCTTGTGTGATGCTTTTCAAGTCCCCAAACCCTTGTCTCCACAGCTTCAACCGTTTGGGAAATCCGATGATGATTTGGTGGAGTTGACTTTCGGGGTCGGGTGTTTTCTGCTCTGTCCGCACCTGGCGGACGGTCCGCGAGGACCAGGCGGACGGTCCGCGCCGCTCCAGTTCGTCCCGTGTTCTTCGTGTTCTTGCTCACCTTTCGTTTCGATCCGTCGCGATTTTGAGTTTCGGTTGGACGGAGTTTCGGACGGTCCGCAGCAGAGGGCGGACGGTCCGCGGGTGCCTGGCGGACAGTCCGCGTGCTCCCCGCGGATGGTCCGTGGTTCGTGGTGTGCTTCTGTTGGTTCTGTGTGATTTAACGGACGGTCCGTGGAGTAGGCCAGACGGTCCGCGGTAGCAGGCCGGACAGTCCGCGAGGCCAGCGCGGACGGTCCGCCCCTCTCGGCCGGGACGGTCCGCCGCAGCTCGTGAGCTTTGCTTCTTGGTTCGATTCTTTCCTTCCTTTCTCGTGCTTCTGCGTGCGCTTCAAGGAATCGTTCCTAAGGCTAGAGGTTGATCCATAACCTCGTTGTCTTGGCGATTGGTGTGTGATTCGATCCATCGCTTGTGTGAGACCGGGATTTGACTAGGGCATAGGCCGGGTTCTTTGTGAAGAATTTTTACCGGCTCCTATTCACTCCCCCCTCTCTAGTCGCCATCTGATCCTTCAATTGGTATCAGAGCTTGGTGCCGGATTCTTTGCGACTTTGACAAGTCTCGAATCCTAAGATGGCGTACGTTGAGCGGGGCGGTCCGCCGCACTTCGATGGCAAGGGTTACCACAAGTGGGCGGCCCGAATGATGATCTTTCTTCGTGGGAAGCTGTTGGATTTCATTGTGCTTGACAAAACATATGCTATTCTGTTCAACATCCATACTCTTATGGTGACCGATGCCGGTGCTAAGGCCAAGTATGAGGCTAATGCAAAAGCCGTTGATCACTTGGTCCGAAGCTTGTGTGATCCAGAGTTTGAGCGTGTTCGCCATTTGAATCTTGCTTGGCAAATTTGGGAGAAGTTGTTGGTTGCTCACGGTGGTGATAACCATGTGAAGGCTCGCCTCTTTGTCTCTTACCGGATGCAATATGAGAATTTCACTCCACTTCCCGGTGAGGACATTGATGCGATGTTTCGCGAGGTTCACCGCCATCGTGAACAACATGAAAGCTAATGTTGAGGATTTTCCTTACACCGAGCATGATCGAGCTTTGAAGCTCTTGCATGTCTTGGATCCAAATGTTTGGGGTGCTAAGGTTGAGGCCATCAAGGAGTCCGGCGGTATTTGACTATTGAGTTGGATGACCTCTTTTCTAAGCTCAAGTCGGCCGAGGTTGACGGGAAGTTGCAATCCAAGCATGAGGGCTCGACCGACCATAGTCTTGCTCTTGTGGGCGGATCAAAGGGCAAATCTAACCCTTCCCGTCGACGCTTTTCCTTGTCTTCTCTTATGTCTATTCCAGATGAGGAGTTTGATGTGCTGGGCGAGGAGGAGCTGGCCTTGCTCTCAAGAAGGTTTGATCGACTACACGAGAGTCGGAGGAATGCAAGGCGGAGCTCAGGGACGTGCTACAAGTGTGGCAAGCGAGGCCACTTCATCGCCGAGTGCCCGGAAGCGGAGGATAACAAGTACAAGGTGAACAAGTACAAGGCGCACCCGAGGCGTGAAGACAAGTACTCCTCCAAGGGCAAGCACTTCAACAAGTCCAAGATCAAGGACAAGGACAAGCGGCGACCGAGCAAGAGCGGCTACAAGAAGAACAAGGCAAGAGCGATGGTGGCCGGTGCGAGCGACGTTGACTCAAGCTCAAGCGACGAGCAGTCAAGCTCAAGCAGCGAAGATGAAGACGCCGGGAGGTGCAAGGGCAAGAAGAGTGCAAGCCGAAACCTCAGCGGGTTGAGCTGTGTGGCGCTTGAGGGCTTTTGTGGCATGGCCCATAGCTCAAGCAGCAAGAAGAGCGAGAAGGAAGACAGCGACTCCGACTCAGAGGATGATGTAAATCGTGACCCCGACTCTTTGCTTGCTGAGATTGCTAGGTTGAATGGCTTGATTGACAACCGTGATAGTGTGCTAAGAGATGCCAAAAAGATGAGGAAAGATCTTAGGGCTCAACTTGAGAATGCTAGTGAGAAAGTAGGAGAGTTAGAGTCAAAATTGCTTGAATTGAAACTTGAGAATGACTCTTTGAAACTTGCTCCTACTACTCCTGATGATGTTGAATGTCTTGAGTGTGATGCATGGTTGAATGAAATCAAGTTGCTTAATGAGAAGAATGCTTCCACTTTGGCTAAACTAGATGCTCTTAGGACTGAATATGATGAGCTTAAGGCTAGACCCACTTTTCTTGGTGCGTGTAAATCATGTCCTACTATGCATGCTAAGCTGGTTGATGCTCGTTCTACCATTAGTTCTTTGGAAGCATCTTTGAAATCTCCTATTGCAAATGCATGCTCTAGCTGTGATGAAGTTACTTTGCGCAATCTTGAACTTACTTCCCGTTTGGATGTCATCTATGAGGAGAATGACTATTTGAGGAAGGTGTTGGGGTGGTTGTCTGGGCAGGAACCTCAATTGAAAATCATGATTGAGGAGTTCAAGAGAGCTGATGGTCGTGGTTTGGGGTTTGAGAAGTTGGGTGAGAAAGTGGGAGAGAACAGTGGGGAGAGTGTGTATGAGAAGTGTGTTGATTCTAACCCCGAGTTTGAGGTGATCGGAGACATCCAAGTCCCACTTCCAAAAGCACCCAAGAACTCTTTCACACCAAAGCCCAACCACCTTTGCAACAAGCTTGACACAACCCAAGATCCACCCAAATTCCCACTCAAGACAAATGACCTCAAGAAACCTGTGAAGTTTGTGAGTGAGAAGGGTGTGAAGCCTAGAGAAAAGCCAGAGCCAAAACCAAAACCCATCCCCTTCAGGTGTGAGTATTGTGGCAAGGAGAGGCATCTTGCAGAGTTTTGCTACAAGAGGAAGAGGGATGAGAGGCTTGCTAGGGAGCAAGCGAACCGGGAGACAGTATCGCCGGTCCTCATGGTATTCCTGAGCCTAGAGTGCCACTTCCACGTGGTGGGGGAAGTGTGAAGAGTGTTGGTAGAGTTGGAGCTCAGAGTGGCAGGTTTGTGAGGAGAGATGATGGTGTGCGTGCAGGTGAGAGGTTTGGTCGGGCTCGTGGTGGTTTTGCTGGACGTCCCCCTACTCGTCCTCAATACGGGTTTAGGGGAGATGATCGCGCGACTTTGGGTTCCGGAGGAACTACGGACCACGTTTTCCCCCTCGTGGTGCTCGTACTCCTCCCATGTGACATGGGAAGTTTGGTGGCAAGGGAATGATGTTTGCTAACCCTTCTTTTGAGCAGATGGCTCGACACTGGTTTAACTTTCTTTGTGCTAACCCCAGTGTCGAGTCGTTAGCTCATTCTTGTTCTTGTTTCTGACTACAGGCAGGAGTCTTGGAGGACATTTGGTTGATCGACTCTGGGTGTTCTCGACACATGACCGGAGATAAGAAGTGGTTCTCCAGCCTCACCCCAGTGAAGGAAAAGTTGTACATCACGTTTGGGGATAATGGACGAGGAAGGGTGATGTCTGAGGGTGTTGTGCATGTGAGTGACAAGGTAACGTTGAAGAGAGTGGATCTTGTGAAGTCTTTGGGTTTCAATTTGCTTTCGGTTTCTCAGTTGCTTGATGAGGGTTTTGAGGTGCGTTTCAAGTCCGGCGAGTCTCGTTTGCTGGATTCTCGAGGTGATCTTGTCTGTATGATCATCCCCGAGGGTCAGATTTTCAGGGCTGATTTCTCTCGTTCTTTGGGTCCTGCTCGCTGTTTGATGGCCGGTCCTTCTTCTGATTTGTGGAAATGGCATAGGCGGTTGGGACACTTGAGCTTTGATTTGGTTTCCCGCTTAAGTGGTCTTGACCTTGTCCGAGGATTGCCGAGGTTGAAGCTTGAGAAGGATTTGGTTTGTGCTCCATGTAGGCATGGCAAGATGGTAGCCACTCCCCATCCACCCCTAACCGATGTCATGACCGAGCGTCCGACATAGCTGTTGCACATGGACCTTGTTGGGCCAGCTCAAGTTCACTCGGTGGGTGGGAAGTGGTATGTCCTTGTTGTGGTGGACGATTACTCTCGCTATGCCTGGGTGTTTTTCTTGGAGGATAAGAGTGAGACATTTGGCTTTGTTCGAGATCTGATCGTGAGGTTGAAAAACGAGAGGCATGGGAATGCTATTCGAGCTATCCGCAGTGATAATGGCTCGAGTTCAAGAACTCTCGTTTTGATGCCTTTTGTCGTGATCTAGGTCTTGAACATCAGTATTCGACCCCTTATGTGCCCCCTCAAAATGGAGTTGTGGAAAGGAAAAATCGGACTCTCTCGTGAGATGGCTAGGACGATGCTCGATGAGCACAGGACTCCTAGGAGGTATTGGGCTGAGGCGGTCAATACGGCTTGTCATGTTTCCAACGGATTTTATTGCGAGCTTTCAAGAAGAAGACCCGTTATGAGCTTATGCATGGCCGGGCACCCAAGGTGAGTCATTTCCGAGTTTTTGGTCCGCAAGTGCTTCATTCTTAAGAAGGGAAAACTCGACAAGTTTGAGGCTAGGTCTAGTGATGGTATTTTCTTTGGATATGCTAACCACTCTAGAGCCTATAGGGTGCTTAACCTTGAGACTAACAAAGTCATGGAGACTTGCGAGGTAACCTTCGACGAGACAATGCCATGTACCTCTCTTGGCTTTGAATGTGCAGGTGATGAGGAGATGGCCGAGGACCTCTTTGAAGAGGAAAAGGATGAAGCTGGAGATGATGATGGGGAGAACCATGTGCCTGAAGCTGAGTGTGTACCTACTACTTCCCCTATGACCACTACGGAGCGTGGACCGTCTACTTCATGGACAACGACGGTGCGGCAAGAGGACCAGGCGAGAGAAGCTGAAGGTGAGGGGGAGGTAGTCTCGAGGCGTGAGGCTCCCCGGCGGATTCAAGAAGTGCATCCCCTGTCGAAGATCATTGGGGACATCGACGAACGTACTACACGGTCAAGGTCCAGGAATTCCTCTCATTTTGCTCATGCCGCTTTTGTTGCCACCTTTGAGCCCAAGGACATTGGACATGCTTTATCCGATGCAAACCGGGTCAATTCTATGCATGAGGAGTTGGAAAACTTTGAGAGGAACCAGGTGTGGGAGTTAGTTGAACCACCTCCAAATTGCCATCCCATAGGAACCAAGTGGGTTTGGAAGAACAAAGAGGGAGAGAATGGGATGGTTGTGAGGAACAAGTCCAGACTTGTTGCTCAGGGGTTTAGTCAGAAGGAGGGGATCGACTATGAGGAGACCTTTGCTCCTGTGGCCCGTCTCGAGGAAATTCGAATCCTTCTAGCCTTTGCCATGGCTAAAGGGTTCAAGTTGTTTCAGATGGACGTGAAGAGTGCTTTTCTGAATGGGGTCATAGAGGAGGAGGTGTATGTGAAGCAGCCACCTGGGTTTGAGAGCGAGTTGTACCCACACAGGGTGTACAGGTTGAAAAGGGCTCTGTATGGGTTGAAACAGGCGCCCTGTGCTTGGTATGGGAGATTGAGAGGTTTTCTGTTGAGCAGAGGGTTTGTGATGGGTACCGTTGATAGGACCTTGTTTCTCCTCAAGCATGGGAATGACTTGTTGATTGTGCAGATATACGTGGATGATATTGTCTTTGGTGGCTCGTCACATAACCTTGTTGCCAAGTTTGCAGATGAGATGAGCAGGGAGTTCGAGATGAGCATGATGGGCGAGTTGCAGTATTTTCTCGGGATGCAGATCAAGCAAGTGAAGGATAGAACATTCATGCACCAGACCAAGTACACGAAAGACATGCTGAGGAAGTTCCAGATGCAAGATGTGAAGCCGATGTCGACTCCCATGGGGAGTACGACCACTTTGGATGCGGATGAGGACGGAGAACCAGTGGACCAGCGGGAGTACAGGAGCATGATCGGCTCCCTCCTCTACTTGACGGCAACGAGGCCAGACATACAGTTCAGCGTGTGTCTGTGCGCTCGTTTTCAGGCTTCGCCGAGGACATCACATCGACAGGCCGTCAAGAGGATTTTCAGGTACCTACAGTCTGCCCCTGGTCTTGGCCTTTGGCATTCTTCCTCCTCGACTCTCTCTCTTCATGGTTTTTCCGATGCGGATTTTGCTGGTTGTCGAGTCGAGAGGAAGTCTACTTCTGGTACTTGCCAGTTTCTTGGTTCTTCGTTGGTCTCATGGTCTTCCCGCAAGCAGTCTAGTGTAGCTCAGTCTACCACCGAGGCGGAGTATGTTGCTGCCGCGAGTTGTTGTTCCTAGCTGTTGTGGCTTTCATACACTTTGAGAGACTTTGGTGAGGAGTGCACCCAGATCCCACTTCTTTGTGATAGCACCAGGGCCATAAGCGTAGCCAAAAACCCAGTGCTTCACTCCAGAACCAAACACATAGAAGTGAGGTATCATTTCTTGAGGGACAATGTGGAGAAAGGAACCATTGTGTTGAGTCATGTCCCTACCCAAGATCATCTAGCCGATATCTTTACAAAGCCTCTCGACCAAGCTACATTTGTGCGCTTGCGGGGGGAACTTGGGGTTTGTTGCCCTTTCTAGTTGGTTCTTGGGGTTTTTTCTCTTGTACCATATGTATCATACCATGTTTTACTTTGATGTATATACATGCTTTGCTTGATGTATAAACCATGGTAGGATAGTCATCTTGTCATATATCATGTTGCATTTGTATCATATTGCATTTTAGGATGATGAGCTTCTTTCATATGCCATATTTGAGTTTCTTTGGCTATTTGTGAGATATTGGTCATATGTGTGGAGAAATGGTGATGTGAGGCTATGCTCTTGGAATATTTGAGATATATGTGTGGTGAGATAGCCCTTTTTGAAATAAATGCTAATCTTGACTAATTTTTGATGAAATATGCTCCACTCGTGTGTAGTTGTGTATCCATGTCACAGTTTGGTCTAAATGCGCTTTTCATGCTTAGATTGTGCTTGGATGCCTTGTTCTTGCATTTGGGCCAAAGGCCAAATATCATTGTGAATGTTTAGCCTATGTTGCATTCATGGGGGAGCATAAGCTTCTTTTTGCCGCAAAGGCACTTCATGTACCATGAAATGATTTAATCTTGAAAAGAAGTGTATATTGCTTGAAAAATGCTCCATCCATCATGTCTATGCTTAAATTGTCTTATCTTTCACATATGGGTGCAAAACATGTTGCATGATGTTCGAAGTCTCCCCGAAGTGGACACATGGCTCATGAGCTTTGACATGACATGCTTTGCTTTATGGGTGTTTGCCATGATCTTTTGCTGAGAATTTGATACCCTTGTATGATCTTTGAATGGTATGCATGTTTGTGGCTCAAGTGTGACATGGATAGGCTTTTACATGTGAAGCGAGCCTTCTTTTGGTAAAACTGCTTAAATCTGAAAATTTTGCTTTGTCACATGCTTGTATTTTCATATATTACTTGTGGCGGTGCTTTTACTATGCTATGATTCATATGTGTGATCTTTGTCTCATTTTTAGCCTTTGACACTAGATTTGGCCTATTTGAGAAGCTCATGTAGATGTTTATACGCTTTGTTTTGCATTTCTGCATTTTCACCTTGATTCATACATTGTCAACAAGGGGGAGAAGAGGTGAGCTTAATGAAAATTCAGAAGAGGTGAGCTAAATTTGGAAGTTTGCATCCACATGTTCAGTTGTTCAGGGGGAGCTTTCTTGCTGTTTTCGGTGTGGAGTTTGTGCTTTGCTTGGCTTGTGACCTTTCTTAGCCTTTCTTTGGTTTTGGTCATGAGTTGAGCTTCTTTGTTTTTCTTTCTTCCTCCTTTCTTTCTTTCTCTGAATTTTATTTCATGTTGTGTGTTGTCAATGCACTCATCAAGGGGGAGATTGAGGACCAGGAGCGTCCCAGTGGTCGATGGATGACCGCTCCTCAGTGATGAGTGATTGACAACGGGTGTTGGACTGACTCTTGGCTTAGTGCGCAGGTGTAGGCTGCGGCCTAGTTCGTGTTGTTGCAGGTGAAGAACGGGCGCGAAAGGTCTTCAGCCTTGAGGAGCCTCCGGGAGATGGAGAGACAAGTAGGCTCGGTTCGAGGGACCCGGTGGACGGCGGGGCCGGGTGCGGGTCACATGGTGGCGACACAAGCAAGACGAAGTCATGGACAAGCGAGCCGGTGCACGGTGGCGGTCAAGTCAAGTGGTTTGGCGGGAGGCCGGACCGAGCACGCGGGGTTTGGTGGTTTGCCCACAAAACCATCGGCGGACGGTTTCTTGGTTTGGGCCTCAAAACCAAGTCCGAGGGCCCAACACGACGGAGACGAGATCCGGGCGTGTCGGGAAGCTTTGAGGCGGAGGACACGCGGCGGGATCGCATGGCTTGCATCGGGAGGACGCGGGGTGCGGCAAAGGCGTGGCCGTCCGATGGCAAGACCCACAAACATTACCTAAATGCCCCTGTGTGGGTTGTATCGCCAGTAGTTAAGTTAGGGGTAGTCGAGTCATTTACCACTCCAGCGGGACCCGATATATAAGCCATAAGGGTGTGTGAGTGGCTCTCTCTCTCCGTGACTTAGGGTTTCATTTCCTCCCTCCCATTTCTCTTTTTCGTAGCTATTTTTTTCTTCCATTTTCTCTAGTCTAGCATGAGAGCTTCATGAGAGATTTGTTGAGAGGGATGGATGCTAGGGCGGCATGCTAGACCTTATGAATCTTTCCTGGTTTGTATAGAAGATTCGGAGTTGTGTTTTTCGTGGTCTTTTTGTGCTTGTTTTCGTGCCTTTGTTCCCAGTGCGATTCCGCGGATTTGAGTGGGTTTCTCCCCGGATTTCTTTGAGGAAAACATGGATAGATGTCTCGCGCATCTTTGTGATTGATCTTGTGCCCTCAAACGCCGGGAAACCACTTCGATTCGAGTATTTTCGTTCGGTGCTCAAGTTTTTGGTGGTGCTCAAAGGATTCGCGATTCCCGGTGATTTAGGGAGTTAGGAGGCAAGATTTTTGGGCTATAGCATCCTTGTGTGACGCTTTTCAAGTCCCCAAAACCTTGTCTCCACAGCTTCAACCATTTGGGAAATCCGATGATGATTTGGTGGAGTTGACTTTCGGGGTCGGGTGTTTTCTGCTCTGTCCGCACCTGGCGGACGGTCCGCGAGGACCAGGCGGACGGTCCGCGCCGCTCCAGTTCGTCCCGTGTTCTTCGTGTTCTTGCTCACCTTTCGTTTCGATCCGTCACGATTTTATGTTTCGGTTGGACGGAGTTTCGGACGGTCCGCAGCAGAGGGCGGACGGTCCGCGGGTGCCTGGCGGACAGTGCGCGTGCTCCCCGCGGACGGTCCGTGGTGTGCTTCTGTTGGTTCTGTGTGATTTAACAGACGGTCCGCGGAGTAGGCCGGACGGTCCGCGGTGTTGGCGCGGACGGTCCGCGGTAGCAGGCCGGACGATCCGCGAGGCCGGCGCGGACGGTCCGCCCCTCTGGCCGGGACGGTCCGCCGCAGCCCGTGAGCTTTGCTTCTTGGTTCGATTCTTTCCTTCCTTTCTCGTGCTTCCGCGTGTGCTTCAAGGAATCGTTCCTAAGGCTAGAGGTTGATCCATAACCTCGTTGTCTTGGCGATTGGTGTGTGATTCGATCGATCACTTGTGTGAGACCGGGATTTGACTAGGGCATAGGCCGGGTTCTTTGTGAAGAATTTTTACCGGCTCCTATTCACTCCCCCTCTCTAGTCGCCATCTGATCCTTCAGCCGCTCCACCATCGACAAACATCTTGGTTAATGGCTTGCCATTGACATATCCCTTCAAGTATAGCGGCCTCATGTGTCGATTCTTGGCCGGTTTGTTGAAGACGGCTTGCTTGGCTAGCACCAGCTGCGCCATGAGTCCCTCAATCTGCTCATCGTCCAGGGACACCTCTTCCTGCACAACCTGATTAGCAGGAGCCATAAATTCATTCGGCAATAAATATACCATGTACGCCGGAGCCGAACGGTTTGACCCTTCAGGTTTATCCTTTGGACGCCACACCTGTCTTGTCTGGATCCCAGCCTGCCTCAGTTCGCAGTTCCTCAAGCGTTGAACCCTCCTTTTCTGACTCTTTCTCAGGCAGGCGGGCACCATTGCCCCTTTTGCCAGATGTACTCGTCCTCGTCTTCCTCTTGATCAGCCCACCTCAAACCGGCTTGCCTTTTCATGGGATGATCAATGACTTCAATTTTTTGGCGCCGATCCTCGCTAGGATGTATCCTTCCAATTCTTTCATGGACGGATCGGCGATTGGCAGTCTCCTGCCTGTACTCAAAATACCTATCACTGTACTCAGGGCAGTTTCTCAGCGTGGGCAGCTTCAGCCCTTCATTCCAGCAGTGCTTGAAGAACGCACAACCCCAGTGCGTGCGCTCCTGCTCGCGCGTGTATTGCTCCAGATCTCTCCTGCGCGCTTCCTCTTCGGCCTTGCGCCTCTCCTCCTCGTGCCTCCGTTTCTGGTAGCGTTCTTTTTCCAGCTGGCGCTGCCACTTATTGAGGAGGATACGCGTGGTCATCCTGGGTTTGGCTCTGGACGACTCCCCGATCTCGACATGGATCTTGAGAATGCGGGGGGCTTCACCATGCACTTGTTCCAAGGTCACTTGACGTTTCGGGTCCACTGCTCCATCCTGCCTTGCCCTGGCTGAGGTCAAGACTTTGACCCTGCCCTTCTCCTCAGCTGTCACCATGTTGACGGAAAAGCCTACCATGTTCTGAGGAAAAGGGTGGCCATCCAGTTTCATCTTGTTATCAAACTTGAGGTGCCCCTCCTGGATGGCTCTCTGGATCCTCATCCTGAAGACCCTGCAGTCGTTGATGGAGTGCGAGTTCTTGTCATGGAAGCCACGGTAACGTTTCTCCTTTACTCCATCGGGCCGAAGCATGGAATGCCCTTCAGGCAATTTGATTCGGCCTTCCTTCACCAAGAGCTCAAACAGCTTATCAGCTTTAGTGATGTCGAAATCGTAGGTGCCTTTGGTCTGTTTGACCCAGCGCTGATTCATGGTTAATGGCTCCTTTCCCCACATGATTTCGATCGCAGCCACGTCCTGGTCATCATCAGAATCCTCCATTTGGTCGGCTCTTTCCAGGAACTGATTGTAGATATCTGCTACGTCTTGCTGTTTGCTGAACCTGGCATCTTTCTTGAAACCGTAGGCTTGGTTGCTCATCAACGACAGCTTTTGGGACAGTTGCCCCAGGTTGTCGAATTCCATGCTCGAACGACTTTTCACGCACGGCCGGCGGCATCCCGCAACGGCCATGTCGGCCAACCGGTCATCGCGGCACCGAGCGAAAAACACATGCCCTTGACTTCCCTGAACCTCCTGAGGAACTCCAAGGGCGTCTCACTGTGTCTCTTCTTCAGGGTAGCGAGGTCGATCAACTTCTTTTCCGAGCTGCCGCTAAAATAGTGGGCGTGGAATTTCCGTTCCAGCTCCTTCCATGTGCTAACTGATTGAGGGGGCAAAGATGAAAACCATTGGAACGCCGCACCCGTTAGTGACGCGGGGAAGTACCTGACTCTGAACGCTTCTTCAGATGAGCACTCTCCAAGCTGCATCAGGTAGCAAGCAATGTGCTCCACCGTGCTTGTATCATCCTGCCCCGAAAACTTTAAATTCCGTCGGAGGCTTTACCCTTGGCGGCAGGATCACGTTGTAATACCACTCCGGGAACGGAGGCGTGTAGATAGGTCCTTGCATTTTTGGTTTGAGGCCGAACTGATTCTGCATCAAGTCGGCCATCTTCTGCGCCAGGATATCATCCTCCTGTGTGCCCGCAGCTGGTCCGTAACCCGGATTTGGGAGAGCATCGATAGCTCCGTAGTTTCCCACCTCGTGGTAGCCTCCGCCGTATAAATTCCTCTGCAACCTGTTGCTTGCTGGAGCAATCCTGTAGCCGGAAGCAAGTGGGGCTCCGGGCGAGCCAAATGCCATCTCTCCTTACGTGGGCTGGTACGAGTTCGGTTGTTGCACAGGCTGACCCGTGCTGCCCTGCGGTGGTGGCTGGACTGGTCGCCCTCCCGCGCCGCGGGGGGGCCGAACCGGGCCGACCTCCGGCACCTTGTGGAGGAGGCTGGAAGGCTTGGCTCCCAACGCTCTGCGAAGGAGGATGGCTCTGCAATGGCGGTTGAGAACTGGACTCACCCACCTACACGGTGCCTCCTTGAATGGGTGCCTTGTTGAACACTTGCTCCATGCCTGGACCGAAGACAGCCACCATCATTTGTTTGAACGCACCCAGGAAAGCTGCGTGGTGCCCCGCTAGGACGTGGTCCGCGGTATCTCGGAACGCTTGCATGCATTCCTCCCTCTCCTGCTGGGTTGTAGCGTCACTTTCCCCTGGCAACAACACCCTGGGCATCTCATTTTTCAAGTACGGGATGCCGCTCATGTTCTTCTTGAATGACAACAAGCACTTTTGTTGGAATTGGTCCACGGCATCCTGCAGCTGTTGCCGTTGTTCAGGAGAGAGGTCTTTGATGTTGACATCCATGATATCCCCGATGTCAGGCATCTTGATTTTCAGCTGTTGTCCCACTGGGCGTGCCAAAAAGTGTGTTGACGCGAAATGTGCACCTAGCGCCAAGCACACAGCAAGCCGAACAAGCTGGCTTCACACGTGCAGAGATCATAAGACGTGCCAGTCAATTTTCCCTGAAAATTAACAAAAGACAAAGTGGTTAAATTCCAAAGCTTGGAACTTGCCGGGTGGTACCAGACAGTTCCATATTTACGGCTATAAAGCCAAATGAGATGACATATAGCTATAGAGAGCTATCTCGCAAGAACCGAAACCATTCGGGGGCTTTAAAGAGGAAAAGTAACATAGCCGAATGGATGACATAAGCATGACGATGATCGGTCTTTGTTTGGACAAAGATGCATGTGCGCAAGACCGTGACCAATCCCCATGGTGATTAAATAGTAAATGAAGTAAAAACGCGAGCATAGATATGTAATAAACGAGCATGCATAGATCCAAAGCACTAGTCTACCGCATGTCTAGGTACTTTGAATCCCGTCGGGTATGACACCAAGCGAATCTATCCACCGCATGATACAACTTGTTTGGGATCATGCCACTTTCCACAAATAGATCTATCCACCGCATGATACAATCTAAATATGGAAAGCTAAAAGCATACATTATTTAAAGCATAGATTACGCACGTGCTTTACTCATAAAGAACATAACCGAACACGGCTGAACAGCCAATTCGGGATCCATGAAGAAGGAACGAACATTACCAAGTAAGATAAATCTATCAGATTGATTTAAAAATCTAATCCACCGGATGACTAGCTCCAAAACAACCCAAAAACCTGCATCTACCGCGTGATACCCAGTTCTTTCAAGATTTATACAAACTTTAGCAAGCTTGAACCCGCAACATGTGACAACCTAGATCGATTCGGTTTCGACTATCGAAAAGCACGTGATCCACGTGTTAAATTAACTAAAGTTTCCAACTCAACTCGCATAAGGATCATCAAAAGGGATAAAGCCGATCCAAACCCATCTAGATTGGGCAAAAAGGTGTTACATGAATTTAAACATAAAGCAAAAATTCAAACCAACACGGGGTAATTTATTGAATCTATTGAATCTTGCCAAAATTCAATAGAGCCGATAACTAGCTTCAAGCTAGATCTTAGCCTACCGCATGGCTCATGACCTAACAAGAAACCCTCTTGAACCAAGCTTGAATCTACCACATGACACTAAGCATGGTAACAAGACTAGCTTGTCGGTGTTTTGGACCGGCAACCTACTACGGGGAGTACCCGAAGTAGATGAATGTGACTCGCCGAGATCGGTAACTCGAAGGAAGAGGCGCGTGGCACACAATTTAGACGAGTTCGGGCCGCGAGGTGCGTAATACCCTACGTCCCGTATGTCGCGTAGCTCGGATTGATAGGGCACGGTTACGGGATGGTGCAACGGTGCGCCGTGAGTTGAGATTGGATGAGGTGATCCCGAGATCGGTCCCCGCCTTGCCTTATATAGTCGGGAGGCGGGGTTACAAGTCGGAGTAGGGAAGGAGTACTAGTCGAGTACGTCTAGGAGACCTCTATACGGTGCGGAACGTGTACGCAGCCTTAACCGAGTACTACTCTCGTGTCGTCCTTGTGCTCCACGCCTCCGTGTGCCGTGTAGCGCAAGTCGGGTAGTCCCGTGGGCCCACCGAGTAGTCGGTCCCGGTACCCACCGAGGCAAAGGTGGGCCCGGGGAGGTCCATACGACAAGCCCCCGAGTACTTTGTAGTCGAGAAGGATAGCTTCCGGTAGTCTTGACGGCCTCAACGAGTAGTCCTCAAGCGTCCCCGAGTGCTACAAGTCAAAAGTCCGCAAGAGTAGTCGAAGCATCCCGAGGCCGGAATGTACTCCACCGATGTTTGAGCAATCTTGAAGTCTTCTCGAGTAGTCCCAAGCGTCCTTGAAATCCGCCTTCGAAGGTCTTCAAAAATGCCTGCCTTGTCTTGAAGCCGGAGCCGTCAAGAAGATGCGATTTGCTGAACCGCAATCCACGTGGAGTAGCCCCCGAGCCTCGAGCCGCGGGCTCTGGCTGAGGATCTATCCGAAGTCTTGGCGAGAAAATCCCAAAAAATCCGAAGAGAAAAAACCGAAGGACACGTGGCACGGAGCCCCCGAGCCTTGAGTCGAGTACTTCCTCTCGAATTGAAGGGTCTTCTTTGGAGAATGTGTCCCGAGATACTCTTGAGACTAGCCGCGTCCCGGTAGTCGAGTAGAAGTAGCAGAGCCCCCGAAGTGAGGCGCGTCGACTAGTAGAATACGAAGAGTCACGCGCGGCCGCCCGAGTCGCCCACGCGCGGACTTATCCCGGCCGCCCGTTACGAGGCGATTTGGCTTATAAATTCAAGCCGAAACCCTTAGGGTTTTTCACCCAAGTGAGCCGCAGCTCATTCGCCACTTGAATCTTGAAGTAGATCCACTCCAACGAGCACCGCCGCCGCAAGAGATCCAAGCGCATCGCCACCCGAAAGCCGTAGGGTAGCCCCCGAGCGGATGCGAGTGAAGACTCCCCTTGTTCTTGGAGGATGAAGCCGTCCCCCGTCGAAGACGTTGAAGGCCGGCGGGAAGAAGAGGAGCCATGCGAGAGCCGCCGCGGCGGTGCCGGAGCGGCGCCGCCCACGTCTCCACCGCGCGCCGACCCAAGCCGCGAGTGGAAAAGGTCGAAGGTGAAGACCGAGGACTCGCCGACCCCCGTTGAACTCCGGTTCATCGGGGAGAAGGAGATCGATATGTGGAGATCCGCCGCAGGAGATCCCTATCCAATGGAGAAGGCGCAAGACGAGATCCCGATGTTCTCGCGCTTCGTGGAGCGCGGGCTTGCGCTCCCGCCGAGCGATTTCTTCAAAGGACTTCTCGTGTACTATGGCATCGAGTACCTCAACTTGAACCCCAACGGAATCTTCCACACTTCGTCTTCGTCCATTTCTCGCGAAGCATTCTTGGGGATCAAGCCGCATTGGATTCTCTTCCTGAAATTCTTCCGCGTGAAGCCGCGAGCCCCCGCCCCTCCAACCCCGCAGTAGTCGGCGGGGCCGGGATCCGGTTGAGGGAAGATGCCGCCGAGCGCACTCGGCGTACAAGCTCGTGGACTCCAACACGGATTGGAAGACGAGGTGGTTCTATACCACGAACCACCATCCCGAGCCGCCGAAGCCGAGCGGACGGCAGCCCAAGCACCAAGAGTGGTGGAACACGGAACCCACCATGCAAGAGGGAATCCGGCTCCCGGAGTTGCCGGGACGAATCAAGGCCCCGCGTGATGCGGACCGAGGGCCGAGCATGTGGCCTTCGCTTTCATGAAGCGTCGGATCCGGCCGCGCCGCCGCGGGATACGATGGGCTTCGAGTACACCGGCGACGACGACACGTCGCGGATGCGGGGGGGCGAAATTGAAGACAACGACATCGTCGAGAGGTTGTCGAGGATCTTCAAGGACATGCCGAGTACACGGCGTGCCCCGTCGAGGAGTTCTCCGCCGCGCGCCCGCCCAACGAGGTAAGTAGCCGTACCCGCCTCGTCGAGTAGTAGGCACTTGTAGCAGAGTTGCTAACGCCTTTTGTGTCTTTTTGATGCAGGACGATGTGAAGCGGTTTGTCTCCGAGCCGCAGCCACCACCGAGCGGAATTGAGATTCCAGCGGTGGAGAAGGTGAAGGAGCGCCGAGTAGTCGGAGACGACGACGATCCCGTCATCGTGGGGGATACCTCCGATGACGAAGAGGACGAGGAGACGCTCGCAGACCGCTTCCGGTACCGCGGTCGAGGTTTAGCCGTCCGTGCTTGCCTCATGTACCTCTCATCCAAGACCCTCCGGCTAGCCTGGAGGCTAGCCTTGCCGCGCCGCCGAGGAAGCCGCGCAACCCCCGCCAAGAAGCGGGTAGCCAAGAAGATGAAGGTCTCAGAGACCACGCCTCTTGAGGTAAGTCATCTTGAGCAAGAGGCGTCGAGTACCCGATGATCGAGTACGGTGGCCGACGAGTAGTTATCCCCATGTGCGGGAGAGGCCGCCGGCGAGAGCCCGTGGAGGAGGGCGATGAGGGCACGTGGCCCACGTGGGGGAACCGGCCGGAAGCCGAAGTCCGGCCCCCCGCGTCGAAGAGCTTCGGCGCAGTCCGGAGCGCCGCCCCCCGCCCCCGAAGGGAGCGGAGTACCCGCGGCCACCGCCGCCGAAGAGGTGGAAGCCGCGGGGGCGCAGAGAACGTCCGCGCGCCACCGCCGCCGTGGAAGAGGCGGTAGTCGAGGAGGCGCAAGAAGAAACGCCCGCCGAGGGTGGACCGGTTGACATCGCCGGCATCCTCGGTGCGCCGGCCGTGACTATCGTCCGTCGAACTTGTAAGTACCACGCTTTCTTCGGTGGTACTCATTAGAGTAGTCGATTTTGTCCGACGGTCCTCTCGTGGATACTTGTGCGAGAAAATCCACGGACTTGAGCCGGGACGGAGAGGAGCCCACGGCGAGCGAGAGGCAGAGAAGGCCGCGCCGCCCGTCGAGGAACCCGCTCTAGGGAGCCCAAGCCACGACCGAGCCCCCGACCGCCGGCGCGCGCCGCCGGAGGCGGTCATAGTCGAAGGTGAGTACTCTTCCCCGAAGCCGTGGAGCCCAAGAAGAGTAGTCGTAGATGCTGATGCGCGTGCTCCTTGCTGACAGGCGCTGAAGGGGGTGACATCCCTGCGGGGGTACCCATGCAGGAGTTGACACCAGAAGCCCCAGAGGCTGCAGTAGGAGCCCCCGAGCCCATGGGGGAAACCGTCGAGAAGTCCGCCGAGGAGGAGGCGGCTGCCACGTCGCCAGGGGTTGCCCTGGAGGTGGCGATCCGGTCCCCGGAGATCCAAGACGCGGAGCCTATCCGCTCGGCGCCAATGACGGAGGCTACGACAAGTAGCCGTGGCGGGATCGAGTTGCTTGCCGACGATCTCGTCGAGCCGGCGGTCCGGCGCGCGCATCCGGAGGCGATGCGGCGAGCCGAACAAAGGATGAAGGTACGTAGCCGTTGCCTCCCGAGTAGTCAATCCTTTCGTTGAGTACTCGCTTGACTTGAATTGGTTTTGTGCGGGACGTCGCGGAGCGATCCCGCGAGAAGTCAAATCCGCCGCAAGGCTACGGCGACACGGCGTTGCGAGCCGAAGCCTTGGAGGAGCAGCTCGTGAAGTCGAGGAAGCACGCGGCCGCCATGCAGTCGAAGCTTGACGCCGCCTTCGCCAAGTACCACAACGATGTGATGGACTTGCAGGCGAAGAGCGACGAGCTGGTGCGGAAGAACAAAGGCCTCCGCAACAAGAATAAAGGTATGTCTCTTGACTTGTCGGGTACTTGTTGGGAGTCATCAAGCTCTGACCCGTTTGTTGTGTTCCGGTGTTGCAGAACTCGAAGGCCGTGGGAGCGGTTGAAGGGCTCGGAGATCGGCATGAAGAATCTCTTCTACCGGGAGCGAGGAAGCTCGCCGGGTACTTGAACTCGACTACAAGGAGCGGCCTTCGAGTGCGAGAAGCACATGGAGTTGCGAATTGCTTCGACCGGATCTTGTCAATCGCTACAAATCCTTGCGAGAAGTTGAACGAGGACCGTGAGGCGCTCCGGCCCACCGAAGGACCTTGAAGAGGCTGCCCTCCCGATCGCGAGGCTCTCGGTGCCGCACCCGGCGGCCCCAAGATTGCTCCGTTGGCGGATCGACTTCGTGAGGCGCCAAGCCGCCGGCCGCCTACGTGAAGCACATGGCCAAGTCAATCCCGAAGCAGGGCCGGCCTTCATGAAGTCGTACTTCCCGAAGGCCCCGTGGAGGTAGTCGGCCGGCGGAGTAGCCGCCAACCGCTCGGACGAGCGGTATGCGCAGTTGCCGGAGCGCATGGCTCCCCATCGCGGAGCGGTAGCCGATAAGTTGAATCTCCGGTAGCCCCGCATAGATAGCTAGTAGCCATGGTTGTATAGGAAACGATTGTAATGAACTATCTCATATATCAATGAAATGTGAAGTTCCATCAATGAGTACTCGTAACCGCGATCTCGCAGTGCGGAGCGCCCATCGTGGAGTAGGTGCGAGTAGTAGTACTCGGCTTAGTAGTCCCGTCGCAGGAGGTAGACGAGAAAGAAGTTGATGAACAATCAAACTTTATTACCGAAGAAGTACACACCGGGGTGGCCGGGCCGTAGTTACAAGTAGTCGCCCGGGACCCGAGGCCGCTTACGGTCGAGTAGTACCGGAGCGGGTAGCCGCTTACGGTGAGTGATCCGTAGGTAGCCGTGTAGGCCGGATCGCGCATCCGTAAGTAGCCGCGCAGCCCGGATCTTGGAGTGTGGTCTTCTTGGTAGACCGCCGCTAGAGTCCTTGACGCTCATTGCGGCCCGGGGGTCCGTAGGTAGCCGCACCGGCCGGACTCGGAGTAGAATAGTCCGAGACTTGAAGCCGGGACCGGAGGGTCGCTTGCGGCAAGGGGGTGTTGATGTAGTCGCGTGGACTTGAACCCGTGAGTAGTCGAGTAGACTAGGCGTAGAATCGACGAGCCGGTCGACGTTCCACGAGTTGTTGACTTCTTCGCCTTCAAGTGTTTGGAGGCGGTAGGAGCCTCGGCCCTGGTCACCTTAGCCACGGTGAAGGGTCCTTCCCGTGGGGAGCCGAGCTTGTGAAGTCCTTCCGTGTTCGGATACGGCGGAGGACAAGATCTCCAACGTTGAAGGAGCGTTCCTTGACGTTGCGATCGTGGTAGCGTCGGATACCCTCCGGGTACCTTGCCGATTGGACGAGGGCGGCACGGCCGAGCTTCTTCGAGGTCGTCGATATCAACTCGTCCGTCGTCTTCCGAGACGCCTTCGTCGTAGTGCTCCACCGCCGGCGAGTTCCATATGACATCGGCGGGGAGGATGGCTTCGCAGCGCGTAGACCGAGAAGTAGGGGGATTGCCCCGTTGGCTTGGATGGTTGAGTCCGCGGCCCCCGCAGTGCGTTGGGTAGTTCCTTGATCCACTTGCCCCCTTTTGAATTAGCGGCGTCGTGTAGCCGCTTCTTGAGGGCGTCGAGCACCATCCCGTTGGCGCGCTCGACTTGTCCGTTGGCCCGTGGATGGGCGACGGAGACGTATCCGACGTCGATTCCGCCGTTCTCGCGGTACTCCCGGCGCCGGTGGTTGTTGAAGTTGGACCCCGTGTCCGTGATGATGCGGTGGGGTAGCCCGTAGCGGTGTACGAGTTCATCCAGGAAGTCGAGTACTCTGTCAGCCTTGGGGCATGTGACCGGCTTGACCTCGATCCACTTGGTGAACTTGTCGATAGCCACCAGTACCCGGTTGAATCCTCCTGGCGCAGTTGGCAGTGGCCCAATCATGTCGAGCCCCCAGCAGGCAAAAGGCCAGGTTGGTGGTATGGTGACCAGCTTGTAGGCAGGGACGTGTTGCTGCTTGGCGAAGAACTGACATCCTTGGCACCTTCTGACGAGTTCTTCGGCATCGCCCAGGGCTGTGGGCCAGTAGAAGGCTCGCCGGAAGGCCTTGCTGACCAGCGTGCGGGAGGACGCGTGGTTGCCGCAGACACCCTTGTGGATCTCCTCCAAGATGTCCTTGCCTTCTTCGCGAGGAACGCATTTCATAAGTACTCCCGGAAGATGCGCCTCGCTTGTAGAGTTTGTCGCCGACGAGGACGTAAGACTTGGCGCGGCGGACGAGTTGTTCGACCGCGTTCTTGTCGGAGGGGACCTTCTCGCTCGCCGAGGTAGTCGATGAAGGGTTGCCTCCGGTCCACGTCGATCATCATGACCTCTCGCCCACTGGTTGGCTAGCCGGGACGGTGGTCGGTGGCGCCGGCCTCCGGATGGATGGCGCGTGAAGCTCATGGACGAAGACGCCCGCGGGTACTTGGGCGCGGGTGGATCCGAGCTTCGAGAGGACGTCCGCCGCAACGTTGTTGTCGCGAACGATGTGGTGGAACTCGAGACCATAGAATTTGTTCTCGAGCTTGCGGACTTCTAGGCGCATGGCGTCCATGTTCTCCTTGTTGCGGTCCCGGGACTTGTTGACTTGGTTGATGACCACCGCGGAGTCGCCGTAGACTAGTAGCCGCTTGATGCCAAGTGAAGCCGCGAGGCGGAGCCCGTGTAGGAGGGCTTCGTATTCGGCTTCGTTGTTTGAGACCTTCCGGAAGATCCCAGGACGTACTTGAGTTGTTCGCCCGTTGGAGAGATCGGGGAGTACCCCCGCGCCCGCGCCCTCGAGGTTGAGTGAGCCGTCAAAGTACATCACCCAATGCTCGGTCGCGCGGTGGGAGTAGGTAGCCGGTTCTCCCGCCACTCGCCATGAAGTCGACTAGAGCTTGCGACTTGATGGTCGTGCGTGGCTTGAAGTCGATGGTGAGGGCGCCGAGCTCGACGCCCCATTTGGAGATCCTTCCGGTGGCGTCCGGGTTCCTCGTGGATGTCGCCGAGCGGGTAGTCGGTGACGACGGAGACCGAGTACTCCCCGGAAGTAGTGTCGTAGCTTCCGCGAGGTGATGAGTAGAGCGTACGAGAAGCTTCCCGCACGGGCCGGTAGCGAGCCTTGGACTCTGATAGAACCTCGCTGACGAAGTAGACTGGGCGCTGGACCGGGTAGGCGTGGCCGTCTTCCCCGCCGTTCGACAACGATGGCAGTACTGACCACGTGAGTAGTCGCAGCGAGATAGAGCAGTAGCTGCTCGCCTTTGTAGGGAGCCGTGAGGACTGGTGGCTTCGACAGGAAGTCCTTGAGCTGGGCAAGGGCTTGGTCCGCCTCTGCACCATACGAACTTCTCATGGTGCTTGAGTAGTTTGAAGAAGGGGAGACCCCGTTCTCCTAGCTTCGAGATGAATCGTTCAATGCCGCCATGCACCCCGTCGCCTTCCGGACGTCCTTGATGCTCGTGGGAGCTTTCATGCCGGTGATGGCGGAGATCTTCTCGGGGTTGGCTTCGATGCCGCGTTGGCCGATGATGAAGCCGAGTAGTTTGCCCGACGCGTACGCCGAAGACGCACTTGTTCGGGTTGAGCTTCCGGCCGGTACTCGCGTAGCGATGCGAAGGTCTCTTCAAGGTCGTCGATGAGGGTACCGGAGTCCCCGGTTTTGACAACCACGTCATCCACGTAGGCCTCGACGTTCTTGTTGAGTTGCCGCTTGAAGCGGTGCCCGGATGGCCCGTTGGTAAGTAGCGCCGCGTTCTTCAACCCGAAAGACATGGTCGTGTAGCGACGCGCCGAACGGGGTGATGAACGCGGTCTTCTCCTGGTCTTCCTCCTTGATTGCGATCCGGTGGTACCGGAGTAGCGCTCGAGGAAGCGAGAGCGGAGGTCGCGCCCGCCGTGGAGTCGATGACTTGATCAATCCGTGGCAACCCGAAGGGGTCCTTGGGGGCGTGCTTGTTGAGGTCGGTGTAGTCGACACACATCCTCCACTCGTTCGAGTTCTTCTTGCGGACGAGGACGGGGTTGGCTAGCCACTCGGGATGGAAGACTTCTCCGATGAAGCCGGCGGCGAGTAGCTTGGCGAGTTCCTTCTTGATGGCGTCCCGTCCGTCGTCGCGCGAAGCGTCGGAGGTGTTGTCGCTTGGGGGTGGCCTTTGGGTCGACGTTGAGGCGAGTGCTCGATCGGCTCCCCCGGGCACTCCCGGCATGTCCGTGGCCTCCACGCGAAGATGTCGCGGTTAGCCCGAAGGAAGCCGATGAGCGCGTCTTCCTATTTGGGGTCGAGGCCGGCCCCGATGGTGGTAGTCTTGGTGGGGTCGCCCGTTCCGAGGTCGACCGACTTGGTGAGCACCTCCTCGGGTGGCCGAGGCTTGTTGGCGCTCGTCGGACTTCTGCGGGATGTCGAGTTCGCTTGTGGCAAGCTTCTTCGACGCGGCGTAGACCTCCATCATTGGGGTGAGTACTTGATTTGTCGAAGCAATCACCACGGCCTCTCGTATCGCGATCGTGAGAGATCTTCAAGTCCCCCCGGAGGGAGAGTACGCGGGCCGGACTTGGCATTTTGAGTACCAAGTATGTGTAGTGGGGCACCGCCATGAACTTGGCGATGGCCGGTCCGCCGAGGATGGCATGGTAGGAAGTCTCGATATCCGCGACCTCGAACTTGATGTACTCGGTGCGGTAGTTGTCGCGAGACGCCCCGAAGGTAATCGGCGCACCACCGAGCCCGGTGGGATAGCCGCGTTGCACGGGACAATGCCGTAGAAAGGCATGTTTGCTCTTGTCGAGCATGGGGGTGACGTCAAGGTTCATCTTCCCGAGAGTCTTGGTGAAGAGGACGTTGAGCCCGCTTCCGCCGTCGATGAGCACCTTGTTGAGCTTAGAGCCCACCATCGTTGGTTTCGGGACGAGAGGGAAGCGTCCCGGTTCGGAGAAGCCGGTCCATTGGTCCGCGCGGGAGAAGGTGATGGGCGTCTCTGACCACCTGAGAGGGGTCATAACCGCTGGTTCAATGGACATCACTTCACGGCGGGTAGCCTTCGCTCCCGCCCGCGGGGTAGTCCGCCGAAGAGGACGTTGACGGTCTTCTCGGGTTCTTGGAAGTCGTCGCCGTCCTTCTTCTTGTTCTTCTGATCGTGAGGGTGCGGTGGCTCCGGCGTATCCTTGAGTGCATGCCCGAGCCGGTAGCACCGCTCGGTGGTGTGGTTGCCGTTCGGGTGCCACGGGCACTTCTCCTTCGCAGGTCTTTGAACCCGCCGAATTCTTCTTCGAGTTCCCTTTTGGAGGGCGCCTGGATAGCCGCGACGGTATTGTCTGGCTTGCGCTTGCGGTTGGAACCCGAGAAGTTGTTGTTGTTGTTGTTGTTGTTGCGGCCGCCTTGGTTTGGATTGCTGCCGCTGCCGCCACCTTGGTTCTGCTTGGACTTGCCGCGGATGGCGTCGTACTTGGCGTTGGCCTTGTCCTCTTCATCCGCCCAGGACGTGATCATGTCCTTGAGGTGGGGAATGGACCTGGGGCGGCGCCGGCCGAAGTCCTCGAAGGTGCGGCGATGGTAGAGCCCGTCCTGGAAGAGGTCGATGACCTCCTTGTCGGTGACGTCCACGACGGTAGCGCGCTTGTCGAAAAAGCGGCGCATGTACTTGCGGAGGGTCTCGCCTTGTTCCTCGCTTGATCATGGCAAGGTCCATGCGAGTACCCGAGCGGCCCATGGCGCCCGCGAAGTTGCTTGTGAATTGCTCCTTCGGCCGGTCCCACTTGTCGATTGAGTGCTTGTCCGGGGCCGACTCGAGCCACGTGAGTGGGGCTTGGTCCGTGCGTAAGGGGAAGTAGAGGCACTTGGTGTCGCCGTTGCCGCCGCCGTTCTCGATAGAAAGAGCGTAGCATCGGAGCCACCGGATGGGATCCCGCTTCGCGTCGTATTTGGTGATCCCCAAAGGCTTGAACTTGTCGGGGAGGAGCAAAGTTGCGAAGCCGAGGTGAGAAGGCGGAAGCCGTCGCCTTCGGCGGCGGTCGTCGACTTCTTCTCGCCGCAACTCTTCGATTCTCCGGCGAGCATCGTACCCGCCGTGAGAGGCGCCGAGGCGTGGCTATGCGCGTGGCCGCGGCCGCCGCGGCCGCCGCCGCCTCCCGCCTTTCTTGTTGGCTCCGTGGTTGGAGCCGCCGCCGCCGCCGCCGCCGTCGTCGGGGTCGTTGCCGCCACCACCGGCCGGAGCACGGTGGGGGACGACTTCTCGGTTGACGTTGTCTTGTCGTGAGGGTCCGCCGGCGGTGGAGCGTCGACGGTTTGGTTCAGCTCGGGATGTCGCCCCGAGTACGGTTAGGGACCGGGGTCAACACTGCGACTAGTAGCCTCGTTGTCGCGAGGCTTGGCTGGGAGAGGTTGGCTGACTCTCTTGTCGACCCGCATGAAGTAAGCTTCCTCAGCGAGCTTGGCGATGACTTCTCCAGCCCGTATGCCCTGAGCCTGCCGTGCGATCGCTGTGATCGACATGAGGCATTGCTCAGGAGTGGTGTGAACTCTGCTCTCGACTGCTTCGAGAGCTTCCGCAAGGTTGCGGATGGGGAGGTTGTCTCTGAGCCGCCGGCGTCGTTCGTTGCGCTTCTCCGTTACGTTCGCGCCGGCGTCCCCCGTTGGCGTCGGTCTCGTCCGCGGGGGCATCGGCGGACGGCCTCGTCCGCGGAGATGTCCTCCGTGTACTTGTCCGCGGCCGTGCTCGAGGTTCCCGGGGTGTCGCCGGCGGCCATGAAGACTTGACGATCGGGCGTGCCCAAGCTTGGCTCGAAGGTGCCACCCTCGGTTGGTGTGTTCGAGTCGGCTTGGGCCGCCGGTGTTCCCTCCCCGGAACGGTAGCGAGTCGATGTAGGCGACGTAGCGTGAGTCCTTTGTCGGCTCGGCGGGTTTGCGGTCCGGCCGCAGACGTATCTTCCGGCCGTGTCGATCTTATAACCAGCCCGAGGCCGGCCCCGACAAGGGAAGCTCGTAGGAGTTGTCTTCGGACTCGAGCTCCTCGTGGTCCGACCCGAAGTCGAACTCGTAGTCCCGGGTTCGAGAAGAACTCGGAGAGAGGGCCGGGAGTCCGAGACGCGGTTGGGGGCGGCGTCGGAGTCCGAGTTGTACTCGGTTACGGGCTCCTTGCCGCCCGGCGTGGTGTAGAAGCCTCCGTGCGGGCCCGGTCGGGAACGCGGGAGCCACGCGCGGAGCGCCGACGTGGAGAGGGGACCGCCCGCGATGGCCGAGGAGCCGGCTCGCATGCGATGGCCCATGGCGACGTCGGGTTCGAGTTGGAGACGCGACTCGAGCTCGAAGTCGGCCGTGGAGGTTGGAGAGCGAAATTTCGCCGAACTTGCCGGCGAGCTTGCCCGTGACAACTTCGGGGAAGCGTCACAAGGCCCGTCTTCGAGTCGGGTTGCATGATCAAGCGGCGCTGGAAAGAGTCCGCGCCATCAGCAGTGCAGACCCAAGCCCCGAAGACGAAGGTGTCGCCACGGTTGAAGGCGACGGTTGGCTTGATGTGAACGGAAGCCGTCGAGTTCGCCATGTGATCTCGAGCGAGAGCCCCTACCTGGCGCGCCGCCGTGTCGGTGTTTTGGACCGGCAACCTACTACGGGGAGTACCCGAAGTAGATGAATGTGACTCGCCGAGATCGGTAACTCGAAGGAAGAGGCGCGTGGCACACAATTTAGACAGGTTCGGGCCGCGAGGTGCGTAATACCCTACGTCCTGTATGCTGCGTAGCTCTGGATTGATAGGGCACGGTTACGGGATGGTGCAACGGTGCGCCGTGAGTTGAGATTGGATGAGGTGATCCCGAGATCGGTCCCCTCGCCTCGCCTTATATAGTCGGGAGGCGTGGTTACAAGTCGGAGTAGGGAAGGAGTACTAGTCGAGTACGTCTAGGAGACCTCTATACGATGCGGAACGTGTACGCAGCCTTAACCGAGTACTACTCCCGTGTTTGTCCTTGTGCTCCACGCCTCCGGGTGCCGTGTAGCGCAAGTCGGGTAGTCCCGTGGGCCCACCGAGTAGTCGGTCCCGGTACCCACCGAGGCAAGGGCCCGGGGAGGTCCATACGACACTACTTGCATCGGATCTAAATCCACCGCATGATACTAGATATGATACAAGGTTGCCGCAACTCACGGAGGTCGACGGATCGATGAACCCTCTCGAAGAACTCGACGACACGACAAATGGACTCTAGGGTTTGGCGTAAAGCCGGTTTGTATTGAGAATGATTACGTATATCTGTTACATACATCCAGGGTTCATATTTATACCCTGCCAAGCACAACCTCGAATGGATTTGATACCTAATTTATCTCTAAGCTTGATCGCTTATCCATTTCGTCCTTTCCGATTGAGCCACGTCACCGTACAATCCCGCAAAATCAGCTCAACAGTTCCTTTGCCGAACAGAAGCAGATAGCCGACCGCGGATCTTTCTGCCGAATGCATCTGAAGAAACCTTCCTTCCGCCGGACGGATTTCTCACCGGGTTGGACCCACAAGTCAGACCCCTTACCAAATTTCGGTGTTAACAGTTGATTCACTCTTTTCTTCATCCTTGAGTGCTTCCATGTCTTGATTTTCTAGCGTGTAGGCTTCAATAGCACACAAGCTATCACCTTGTGGGGAGGGGCCTTCTTGGAGTACTTGCTCTATGTCAACTCCTTCCCATTCATCCTTTGAGTCACTAGGCTCGTCACGGTTGTACTCTTCTCTTTCTTCATCATAAATCTTTGAGTTGTCAAACCGGTCGATCCATCCTTCATCTCCTTCTTCTCTTTCTTCTTCAAATATCTTTTGGATCGACTCTCCACTCATCTCTTGATCAAATATATCATCAACTAGTTTGGCAACGTGTCGGCGTTCCTCCTTCCTTCGGTAGTTGATTAGTGGGGTAAAATCAACTTGAATCCAACCGGATTGATCGAACTCCGCCAATGGTCTAGCATTCCACATACTTTGACCTACATTCATGTTAGTTTCAATATTTTTAACATCCGAAATGACTTCTCTTACCTTCGGAAGTGGATCTTCAATTTCTTGTATGGTCGGTTCATCTTCCTTGACCTCCGGTTCATCTTTTCAGAAATTTCAGCAAGCACCTTGGGCTTGCTTTTGTCGTTTCGCTCCTCTCAACAACGTCTTTGCCAATCTTGTTGCGTTCTTTGTCCATTGCTTATCCTTCGTAAGATTTGTGCGGCTTCACTAATTGTTTTATCCATTATATCACCGCCTGCACACATGCTTACAAAAGAGATGAGTTAGGGGTTAGTGAAAAATAAAAGGTATGCAACATCAAGTCACCGGAAAATCCCAAGTTGGGGCCTCGCTCAAGTAGTTCATTAAAACGGTCCCAAGCTTCATCAATTCCTTCATCCTCTCCTTGCTTGAAAGTAAGCACTTGCCTCCTTAAGTCTTGGACCTTGCTTATGGGAAAGAACTTCAAAAGAAACTTCTTCACTAGCTCATCCCAATTTCCTTTTGCTTCAATGGATGCAAGTGTGTACCATCTTCGCACTTCATCTTCGAGAGAGAATGGAAAAAGATTCCACTTGAACTAAGCGGCCGGAACTCCTTCTTGTTGCACCGTGTTGCATATCACCGTGAATTCCTTAATGTGTCTATATGGGTTGTCATCCTCCAATCCTCTAAATGGTTTTATCGCCACTAACTTGATGATTCCAGGCTTCACTTCATAGTGGGTTGTAGCAAGCGCCAAATCTAATTTTTGCATCTCAATGTCTTCCATTGACGACATTGCTAGCTCCCTTAGCGACATCTCTTCGTCTTCCAATGGTGAGGTGAACAAATCCATCTAGGCACAAGAAAAGTAGAAAGAAAAACAAAAAAGATTTTTTCGAGAAAATAAGGGTTAGATGTTAGTAATCAACAAAATTAATACTAGATTAAACGTAGTAAACTGGCTTGCTCCCCGGCAACAGCTCCAGAAAAAGGGGCTTGTTGACGGATAAAACTCGTATCCACCTACGATCCGCAAGCGTACGGACCAACACCTTTTTCACCATGGGGATTCCCTAGGTTCTTATCAATCCGCGGAGCAAGGGGATTGCTAGCGCTTCACCAAGTACTAATCTAGTTGATGGGAAACCTATGAAAGGGGTATTAATCTAAAGGTAAAGACAATCTAACCTAAGTTGATCAAAAAATCTAAGGTTAAACTAGATGGTAAAGGGTGGACACAAGAGAGAGATTAAGATAGATAAGCGTTCCCTCCCTAGGGTTTAGGAACACATGAAGATGCATCTACTACATGAAAAGGGTGTTTCCTACTCTAGCTTCATGGCGGTTATGCGGCCGCTAAGCCTTTTCCCTCCCCTCGTACTGTCACTACGCGGAGGTAATCAAACACTTTCACGTATAACCGCATCTATACCTAAGCATCCATAGGGTTAAGCTAATCAGCATGATTACCACAAACCCTACTGAGACCACATGTTTCGCAAACATATGCAAACAAAGCATACGCGAAGACATAGACCATAAAGCATTGATTGGCATAAGGCTCATGCATACATATCATGCATCCATCTAACCCTAGGGACGAACGGAGACATTACCCCATCATCTTACACAGATTGAAGCACACAGGGGTGATGGAGACTCCGGAGAACGTCGTCAATGAAGATGGCGGCGATGAAGCTTGGGAACACCCCTAGGCCAGCGGCTCGGAGTCCTCCTCTTGCTTATTTCCCTCCGCCGACGTTGATCCTTGAGACGAGCTCATCCAACTCTCTCCATCATCTTGCGGCGGCAGTGTTCTGGTGAATGGCGTCGGTAGAATGATTTGTTCGATGTGGCGGCGGACGGAGGAAGAGGCAATAAATAGACGAACACCTAGGGCAAAGAGGGCACCGAACCGGGCCCGGAGTGGGCCAGGCCGGTCGGCCCAGGCCCATTTCAGCCCGGTTCAGCCCCGGTTTCCTGTCCGGTTGCTTCTCGCATGATCCCTTATTTGTTTGCACTTGCATGTGGGCCTTTGACGTCGTTTCCTTCACGGTTAAGGCTTGAATCCTTACTATCCAAGCTTCGCCGTTTTCTGGTTGAGTCCCTGAATACTTGCGCGTTGACGCTTCGGTCCTCGGGTCATTTGGAGTCATGTTCATCACGTGTCTTGACTTGTGACGGGCTTCATGATCTTCTCTTGAAGTGCTTGATGAAATTATCCCGAAAGTCTCTTCTTTAATGTTAATTTCCTGCGTAAATAACAAACTCCAAAACCGACATGCAAGTGTGAACTTGTTACATTGTTAGTATGCCTAGTGGCGGGTTAGTTGCAAATCATAATCGAAACCAATGTATAACAAGTACTCTAGGTTGACAGAAATTCACCGTCAACAGTTCGCCACTGGGTGAGGTCATGCCGTGTTGCCGTTGTGGTTCGGGGGCCTCGGGATAGGTAGGGTTCGTCACCTTTTGGGCTTAGACTGCTGAAATTGTGGGTTCCGATGGGCTGAAATGGTGACCCTCGACCGAATTTGTCGGTTCCACTTCTTTCTATTCGAACAGAGCATCTCCAAAGCTCTCGTTTATACAAGTAACTAAAATCTTAATTTAACTATTATAAAAATGAAACAGCTAGCAAAATGATGTTGAAATCCAACAGCTACTCTAAATAAAAAATATGATAGCTAGGGGGAGAGATCTTCTTTTTTTACTAGCGAAGGGGAGGAAATAGAAAACATGATTGCTAACTGAGTAAAATACAGAGTCTATTGGATCTGAGTTTTGATAAAAGTTTTTCATTTTTTAGCTAACTCATCACATATACAAGAGGTCTCGAAGATGCTCTTAGATTCTCGAGTTTCTATTCGGTTCTCGATTCTCGATTTACAACATGGTAGGTATAGATGGTCATTTGTCACTAACATGATAGACCGGCACTAACACGATGTAAAAAAGTACGGTTCTGACACGACACGGTACAATGATGAAAGTGTCAGTGTCAGGCACGTCACGACGTAGTGTCAATGCCTAGACCGCCAATTTGGCTCGTAGTGTCGGCATGGACACAGCACGGTTAAAACGCTAGCACAATGGTGGCTCGTTAAATTAGCCTGCTAAGACTGACCGCAGCAACCTCCCCCAACCACATGTGCAAAAGCACATTATGCATGGAGGAGAGAGAATGACACAGTCTCACAAAAAAGATCTCGCAGCAGATGTCGCAATGGTGAAAAGAAGGATTCAAATCGACGAATTAGAAGAGATGAGGTTAAAAGCCTATCAAAGCGCGGTCATCTACAAAGAGAGGGTGAAAAGATGGTACGGCAAGAGACTACAAAAGAAAGAATTCAAAGAAGGCGACAGAGTCCTCCGGTATATACAATTCAAGATTTAAAATCTTTGGGAAAGGAAAACTGCAAAGTAAGTGGGATGGACTGTATGTCGTACACTCAGTCTCGCCTACCGGAGGGGTAACGATTATGGACATCAAAGGAGATCAATACGTGGTGAATGTCTAGCGACTCAAGGTTTTCTTGGAACCCGACGTCGTGTCCACCCACCACATCGACATCTGCATCATGGAGGACGGGTGTCACACCTTAGAATATCTGAATTTCAAGGTGTGAGTAGAGAGAACACTTAAACAATGGTTTCCCATATTCAAAATTTTGTCAACATTTATCTTTCTTGACAGGGAGTGTAGTACAGGGGGAACAATGGTTGTTATTCTAAATTAAACAAGGTTGTCATGTGTGTTTCATCCATACCTATGCATTTGGTGTTTTATGAATGCAAAAGTTTTCAAAACGTGTTCAAATCTCATATAGGTTCATCTGAGAATTTTTCAACTTTTTCTAGAATTTGTTCACTTTTTCGGAGCTTAATATTTTTGTTAGAAAGCTCTATAATCTTTTTCATGTGCTTCAAATATTTTGTTTCAACTCCTCCATGGACCATGCATCCATTTTTTGTTTATTATATCGTCATGCATCCATCTTTTGTTTATTATATCATCTGAGCATATTTGCAACCTTTGATTATTTTATCAAAAATCCTATTAACAATATCTATAGTCATCAAAATTTAATTGCACTATCTTTTGTTTTTCCCTTCTTATTTCTTCTATATCTGTCCTTTATTTATTTCAACCAATTCAACCGATGTGAGACGTCGATGGTGCTATCCCAATTTTTTAAATTAGGTAGTACAACGCAGATGCTCACAACACGCACACTTATCCCTATGAGTACAAATACGCAAACCCTACTTTTGTGCGCACCTCCGAAAGACTGAGCACCCGACAGATCTGGAGATTCTCGAAGTCACCATTGGTATCTCGTTGTCGACGGAAACACTGTTTCACTTAACGTATAACGTCGGTAAATCCTAGGATAATCTCAAAAAAATGTTCCACTACCGGAATTTGAATCCTAATGGGTGGTGCTATCCCAGTTGCCAGGGCAGCCAGGCTGGGCCAGGACTTTTTGTAGTCAGCTTGCCTCTTTCAGAACGCGAAGGTCCAACTCGAGATCGACTCTGCCTGCAGCTCCATCCTATTCGGATTGGAGTTGTGCACGTCCGGGGCTCAAGGCCGGCACAACAGGGTGTAATTAAGTAATTTGCAGCACGTTATGGTCACCTTTTAATCAGTTTTGCACCGGCAACCTTGTGCCCTAGCGCTATGCGATGCCTTTGGCTTTGTCGGGAAGCCGCCGCCGCCCGCCGCTCATCGATCGGCTCATGCCCAAGCGCTCATGCGGTGCGCCGTCCGGATCAAACTGCGTCTTCACCACCGAAAGCTGTTAGAAATCTAAGGAATATTTGGCATATATTAATTCCTATTGACACTCAAAATTGACAGACCGGACTGACCAGTCTCGGCTCTTGTAGGTGGTCCGGCACAGCACACCAGTCAGACCGGTATACCTAACCGGTCTGACCGATGCCCCTAAGTTCGAGATAGATAAGCACCCTGTTCTCTTGGCTTATCACCACCGGGCCAGAAGATTTTTCTCTCGTAACAAACCAGTCCACCGCCAAGAACTACCAAGAAGATTTTCTCTCGGAACAAACCAGCACCAGCCATCAGCCACTAGCCAAACGAACATGCTGAAGTCCAGATAGAATTAGACCTCACCTGTTCTTCTTCTTTCGTCTCCGCAACGTCCGAAGGCGTTCTAGGTGGCCTTGCCGACCCTAGAACAACCCTACGTGCGTTAGCTCCGACGGGGTCCCTCCCGAGCCTACGTTCTAGGTCTACCGCCGGAATCTCCTGGCGACCAGTCTGACCGGTCGACCCCACCGGTCTTACTGGTGTCGATGCAGAAGCGCTGCGACCGTTGCCTTTGCGTGCTGTTGGCTCCAAAAGGTGCCAACAAATTGGCGACTCTACTGGGGAAAGAAGATCTGGCTATCTTAACCAATATATCCAACTCCGGCGACATGTCTCGGTGTGAACTAGACAAAGACAACAACAGCGACTTCAAAGATGAGCTCTCACCTGAAGATCGTCAAGTCATGGAGGACTTCATGAAGCAAAAGGCCGAACGAGATCGCCAAGAATTAGAAGAGCGCATGAAGAAGAAGGCTAAAGAGGATCGTCTTCACTACTTGTCGCACTTCAAGAAGAATTGCGAAGGCAAGGTGAAGAAGATTAAGGACATCACCTTCGACGCTCCACCGCATGAGGTACTGCCCAATGTGAGCACATCATCATCTCCATCCTCTTTTGTTACCGTCAATGATCTTACTACTGTGATGGATAGCTTTCGTTTATCAATGATTGAAAATATGCAAAACATGGTAGATAAGAGTCTAGGTAAACGGGTAGAGGGTGATGATAATGTTGCATCCGGTTCTAAAACTGTGGCACCTCAGAGCCCATCTATTAATTCATCAGTTGCACAAATGATTAATCCTCAGAATGGTATGTTGTTGAATTATTTTGTGGGACAAACACCACCGCTGTCATTTGGTCAGAACAGACCGGTCAGACCGGTGGGTCCGACCGGTCAGACCGGTGCAGGCGCATGGTGCCTTTTCCCTCGTCTCCGGAACCTATAGTTACTATTCCTCTTGTTCAGGCCTCTTTTGGCCGATCCGGTGGGAATACTTCAGTAGCTCAAGGTATTCCAATTATGGTTCTGTTTAAGACAAGCATTGAGTATGGTTACGCACCTAATCCCCAAATTAATAGCTGTTTGCAACACAACACTTCTGGCTCATACACACAGCCAAATATGGCGCAATCGAGAATGCTTCCACTACGCCAATGCCAACCACCATCCAGGAAGTCATCGATAGGTTTAACACTCTTGCTAAAGAAATGAAAGATGACTATGGATAGAAGTGAAAAGTAAAAATCTTTCATATCGAAAATTGTATCCTTCTAGTTTTGATTCGGTTCCCTATCCTATTGGTTGGCATTGTCCTGAATTTGTGAAGTTTAATGAGGATGATAGCAAAACTACATGTGAGCATGTTAGTCAATATCTTGCTCAACTAGGAGAAGCTAGTGCCATAGAGAAAATAAGAGTGCATTTATTTTCTTTATCTTTAACTGACAACGCTTTTTAATGGTTTGCTTCATTACCTGTTAACTCTATTCGCACTTGGGAACAATTAGAATAAAAATTTCATGACCACTTTTATAGTGGAGATAATGAGTTAAGGTTGAGTCATTTAACATCGGTTAAGCAAAAGCATGATGATCCTGCTACTAGTTACATTAGGAGGTTTAGAGAAACCAAAAACCGTTGTTATAATCTTGTTATCTCCGTAAGGGATCTTGTTGAATTAGCTTTTAATGGTTTGCGATCCCATATTAAAGAATAATTAGAGGGTCATGAATTTATTGATGATGCCTAAGTCTTAGTGAGAGCTTTAGCTTATGAAAGTCGAAGCAAAGATACTCAACTCAAATCTGATCGTCCTAATATACATATGCTAGATTATGAACTGTCAGATGATGAGAGTAAAGAAGTGTGTGCTGCTGAATTTACTTGGTTATCTAATGATAAAGCAAACACTTGTGCTTCTCTTAAGCCGACTCATAAGAGTTGGGATGAGATGAAATTTACTTTTGATGTGGCTAAGTGTAATAAAATATTTGATGAGTTATTTAAGTCAGGTAAAATTAAAATGTCTCACACTATACCACCTCTTCATCAATTAATAAGACGTGCATATGTAAATTTCATATTTTGTTTTCTCATGCTACCAATGATTGCAATACTTTTTGTCGGCAAATACAATCGGCCATTAATGAAGGTCGTTCGAAATTCAATGAGATGCAAGTCGATGAAAACCCTTTCCCTGATAGTGCCTTTGTTAATACTCTTGAGTTGTCAAATCCTAAGGTGCTTATTCGGCCGGATCAAGCCGAAAACACTAAAGGGAGGAATGTGATCATTGGAGAGCAAAGACACAATGAGAGGCAACCTCTGGAGGTGATCCCTAAGGTTTCAACAACTTCAACACTTGGGGGCAAGACAAGATCAAGAGGACCGGCACTGCATCGACCGGTCTGACCGGTGCCCAGATTGGTCTGACTGCTGCCTCCAGAAAGGTTCAAAATGCCCCAAGCCCAAGAAAAAAGCAGGGTCGAGTTTTAATGAACTCTTGGCCAAGTATAAGAGGGAAGGAGCTACTATGGATCGAAGCAATCAGCCAAACGGTGCTAAGGGCATAAAAGCACCACCAAGACATAAAGGTATTCATCACCAACAAGGTAACTTTTCACAATACCCTTTTGTTGGATCTGTTATGCCATCGTCTTGGTATTATCTTTGCTATTATTAACCTGCTGATTATAGTAGTATGTACATGAATTCATATATGATTCAATATCTTATTGCATACTCAAATTATAATGCATTACAAAGGCCGATTGTTTTCAATAGCAACCTAGTTAAAGTGTGTACTACTATTAAGCAAGGTGAGAATAGAAACAAGCAAAAAGCTAAGGAGATGCAGCCGAGGTGGTGTCCCTTAAGCTTGTCCCACACTCAACAAAGGAGTTTACAAAGACTTCGCAAGTGAGGAGCAATGGAGCAGCAGATTGAAGAGAAGCCAGCCAAGTCAACACGGACCCGGAAGGAGAGGAGACCAAAGCAGGCATCATCCCCGACTTGAGTAAATTATGTGTACGGCCGCTGTTATGTTAAACATCGTCCTAAGTGTTTTTTAATTTTCAAAAGTATTTTTTGGCACGTATACTTTGCCAGAAAAATAGGGGGCATATGTTAACACTCAAAATTGACCCCTAGCCGACCAGGAAGGACAGACCAGTCTGACCGGTCACCAACACCGATCCGACCGGTCCTGGCTCCTGTAGCTGGTTCAGCACGCCATACCGGTCAGACCGGTGTGCCTAACCGGTCTGACCAGTGCCCCCTGTGTCTGAGATAGATCAAGGAATCCTGATAGAATTAGACTTGTTAAAGGATTTCCTTGTAGGGCAAGTCCTCCCACCCCAATAAATATGAGGGGTTGCGGTTGATTGAGCATCATCTAATCGATCAAACATATTTACCTTATTTGTCTCGTATTTACTTTTATCTCCAAACCCTAGATTTTCCAATCCCATCTATTGTTCTTCCTTCGTCTCCGTGACATCTGAAGGTGTTTAAGGTGGCCTTGCTGACCCTAGAGCAACCCTATGTGCGCTAGCTCCAACGGGGTCCCTCCCGAGCCTGCGTTCTAGGTCTACCACCAGAATCTCCCGGCGACCGGTTTGACCGGTGTGATGCAGAGGTGCTGCGACAGTTGCCTTTGTGTGATGTTGGCTCCTAAATGTGCCCACAATTCTATAATTTAGCAAGTAATAATTCATGATGTAAATGAGTGAAAATGTGATAACATGACATACCCAAAAAAATGATTACCTCGCTATTCCCTAGCAGGAACTCAAGTGCAGCAGGTTTCGGAGGCTCTACTCTCCTGGCAGCGTGTGCGTGCACGAAGTGGAATAGGGAGCTTTTGCTTTTAGCAACTAGCGAGAAGTTAAAACCAATAAAAGTGTATTTTCCCTTTATATAGGAATTGTTTTTCATAGCTTTCCACTTATGCAATCGAAGCAATTAGCAGTTAATGTATTTTACTTTTGCATGCACCCTATGGAAACGCATGCACCAGGAGCAACAGAAGTAATTAGCATTTAGTGCATTAACCTTGCATGCACCTTATGGCTTGCAATGTACATGTACCAAATAACTCACCTTAATATATTTGCATTTAGGCACTCCTTATGACTTCCATTACATGCACACCATAAATAGTATGAATTTATATTCTGCTTGCTACCACATACACACTTCACTATTGGCATTAAAAGGACCTTTGGAATTTATTGATTAATTGTATTTTATCACTTTGAATAAATCCAACAATCCCCACCAAATTTCAAGGTACATGAAAATGCTCTCTCTTTCACATAGTTTTGATATACCAGAGTTTTGATGGAGACTTTTTGTTGAACATCCATCTAGAACAAGAGTTACACTCAATTGCAATTGAATAATTGATTGAGTCTTGAATTGACAATTTTGTGCAAAGTGAGTTTCACTCAAGTTCTTTTCTAGTACTAGGATTGAGTAATCTCTAGATACTCATGAAACTCAAAGTATGACTTATGCACTCCAAACCGCAGTTATGCTTACAACTGTGACTTGCAGTCAACTCATATAGGTGCAATCCTTGAAGATGTTCTCTAGGCTAACATCTTTATTCATAAGAATCAATCAGATTACATTAAGGTTTTACCCAACCTACCATACAGTGTATAAAAGAAATGCACATTCTCTGGAATAAGCCTTATACAAAGGTTCTCTTCTCACAATTAAACAATAGCTTGTTTCGCCATTCTATTTCACGAGATCTCTGACCACATCGAACATGTTACCACTACTGATCAACTTTCTTGGGTCTCAAGCCCAATTTTATAGATGCATTATCTATTACATTACGTGAAAGACCCTTTATGAATTGGTCTGCCAGAAACTTCGTCGTATAAACATATACCGTGTTTGGAGAACTATCCAAGAGTTATTTGAGGGCCAAAGTGCCTAAGAAAATAGCTCTATAAGGAAATAGCTCTTGAGTTGTTTGGAGGATCCTACAACTATTTCTGTTAACACCAAAATTTGGTAAGGAGTCTGACTTGTGGGTCCGGCTCGATGAGGAGTCCGTCTGGTGAAAGGAAAGGTTTTTTCAGATGTATTCGGCAGAAAGATCCGCGTCGGTCGTCCGCTTCCGTTCGGCAAGGGAACAGTTGAGCTGATTTCACGGAATTGGACGGTGACGTGGCTCAAGCAGAAAGGACGAATGGATGGATAGGCGATCAAGCTTAGAGATAAGTTAGGCAACAAATCCATTCGAAGTTGTACTTGGCAAGGTATAAATATGAGCCCTGAATGTATGTAAAAAACACAATCATTCTTCAATACAAACCGGCCTTACGCCAAACCCTAGAGTCCATTTGTCGTGTCGTCGAGTTCTTCGAGAGGGTTCATCGATCCGTCGACCTCAGTGAGTACCGGCAACCTTGTATCCTATCTAGTATCATGCGGTGGATTTAGATCTGATGCAAGTAGTCTTGTTACCATGCTTCGTGTCATGCGGTAGATTCAAGCTTGGTTCAAGAAGGTTTCTTGTTAGGTCATGAGCCATGCGGTAGGCTAAGATCTGGCTTGAAGCTAGTTATCGGCTCTATTGGATTTTGGCAAGATCCAATAGATTCATTAAGTTACCCTGTGTTGCTTTGAGTTTTTGCTTTATGTTTAAATTCATGTAACACCTTTTGCCCAATCTAGATGGGTTTGGATCGGCTTTTTTACCTTTTGGTGATCCTTATGTGAGTCAAGTTCGTGCTTTTGGTTATTTCAACATGTGGATCACGTACTTTTCGGATAGCCGAAACCGAATCGATCTAGGTTGTTACGTGTTGCGGGTTCAAACTTGCCAACGTTTGTATAAATCTTGAAAGAACTGAGTATCATGCGGTAGATGCAGGTTTTTGGGTTGCTTTGGAGCTAGTCATCCGGTGGATTAGATTTCAGATCAATCTGATAGATTTATTTCACTTGGTAATGTTTGTTCCTTCTTCATGGACCCTGAATCAGCTGTTCAGCCGTATTCGGTTATGTTTCTCATGAGTAGAACACGTGCGTAATTCATGCTTTAAATAATGTATGCTTTTAGCTTTCCATATTTAGATTGTATCATGCGGTGGATAGATCTATTTGTGGAAAGTGGTACGATACCCATGCAAGTTGTATCATGCGGTGGATAGATTTGTTTGGCATCGTACTTGACAGATTTTAAAGTACCTAGACATGCGGTAGACTAGTGCTTTGGATCTATGCATGCTTGTTTATTACATGTTTATGTTCGTGCTTTACTTTATTTATTTATTTAATGTTGATCACCCTTGGGATCGGTCGTGACTTCACGCACGTGCATCTTTGCCCAAACAAGGACCGGTCGCCAATATGCTTACGTCATCCATTCGGCTATGTCACCTTTTTCTTCTTTAAGCTCCCGAATGGTGTCAGTTTGCTGGAAGATAGCTTTCTATAGCTATATGTCGTCTTATCTAGCTTTATGGCCGTAAATATGGAACTGTCTGGTACCACCCGGCAAGTTCCAAGCTTTGGTATCTAACTACTTTCTCTTTTGTTAATTTTCAGGGAAAATTGACTGGCACGTCTCGTGATTCTTTGCGCGTGTGAAGCCAGCTTGTTCCGCTTGCTGTGTGTCTGGCGCTAGGTGCACATTTTGCGTCAACACACTTTTTGGCACGCTCGGTGGGACACAGCCGAAACGATCAAGATGCCTGAAATCGCGGACATAATGGATGTCAACATTGAAGACCTCTCTCCTGAACAGCGGTAGCAGCTCCAGGACGCCGTGGATCAGTTCCAGCAGAAGTGTCTGCTGTCTTTCAAAAAGAACAGAAGTGGCGTCCCCTACCTGAAGAACGACATGCCCAGAGTATTGTTGCCAGGAGAGAGCGACGCCACGACCATGCAGGAGAGAGAAGAATGCCTGCAAGCGTTCCGGGATTCTGCGGATCACGTTTTGAGCAAGCACCACAAAGCTTTCCTCGGTGCGTTCCAGCAAATGATGGTGGCTGTCTTTGGCCCAGGCATGGAGCAGGCATTCAGTAAAGCACCCATCCAAGGGGGCACCGTGGAATTGGGCGAGTCAAGCTCTCAACCACCATTACGGAGCCAGCCGGTCCAGCCTCCTCCTCAGAACGCTGGGAGTCAAGATTTCCATCCTCCTCCACAAGGTGCGGGAGGTCAGCCATCTAAACCCCCGCTGCAGGCAGTAGGAGGACGACCAGTTCAGCCACCACCACAGGGCAGTACGGGTCAACCTGCGCAACAGCCGAACCCGTACCAACCCACGTACGGGGACTTGGCATTCGGCTCGCCTGGGGCCCCGCTCGCTTCCGGCCACAGGATTGCTCCAGCGAGCAACTGGCTACAAAGGAATCTCTACGGCGGAGGCTACCACAAAGTAGGGAACTACGGTGCCATAGACGCCTTCCCGCATCCGGGTTACGCGCCAGCTGCAGGCACACAAGACGACGCCCTGGCACAAAAGATGGCCGAGTTGATGCAGAATCAGTTCGGCCTCAAGCCAAAGATGCAGGGACCTGCATACAAGCCGCCGTTCCCAGAGTGGTACTTCAACGTTCTCCTTCCGCCAAGGGTGAAACCTCCGACGGAATTCACGAAATTTTCCGGGCAAGACGACACAAGCACGGTGGAGCACATTGCTCGTTACCTGATGCGGCTCGCAGAATGCTCACCGAAGAAGCGTTCGTGGTCGAATACTTCCCCGCGTCACCGACGGACCCGCATTCCGGTGGTTCTCGTCCTTGCCCCCCGAGTCGGTTAGCGCATGGAAGGACCCGGAACGGAAATTCCATGCCCATTATTTCGGCGGCGGCTCGCAGAAGAAGCCGATCGACCTTGCCACCCCGAAGCGAGAGGCACGGCGAGACGCCGCCGGGAATTTCTTAGGAGGTTTAGGGAGGTTAAGGGCATGTGCTTCTCGCTCAACCCGCCCGATGACCACCCGGGCCGACATGGCCGTCGCCGGATGCCGCCGCCGTGCGTGAGAAGTCGTTTGGCATGGAGTTTGAAAACCTGGGCCAGCTATCTCAAAAGCTATCGTTGATGAGCAACCAGGCGTACGGCTTCAAGAAGGATGCCAGGTTTGGCAAGCAGCATGACGTGGCGGACATCTACAACCAGTTCTTGGACAAGGCCGACCTGACAGAAGATTCTGATGATGAACTGGATGTGGCCGCAGCCGAAATCATGTGGGGGAAAGAGCCATTAACGATGAATCAACGCTGGGTCAAACAGACCAAAGGCACCTACGATTTCGACATCACGAAGGCTGACAAGTTGTTTGAGCTCCTGGTAAAGGAAGGCCGAATCAGGTTGCCTGAAGGGCATTCCATGCTTCGGCCCGATGGAGTCAAGGGGAAACGTTACTGTGGCTTCCACGACAGGGACTCGCACTCCATCAACGACTGCAGGGTCTTCAGGATGAGGATCCAGAAAGCCATCCAGGAGGGACACCTCAAATTTGACAACAAGATGAAGCTGGATGGCCACCCCTTCCCTCAGAACATGGTGGGCTTCTCTGTCAACATGGTGACGGCTGAGGAGAAGGGCAAGGTCAAGGTCTTGACCTCAGCCAGGGCTAGGCAAGATGGAACCGTGGACCCGAAGCGTCAAGTAACTTTGGAGCAGGTACATGGTAACGCCCCTCGCATCCTTAGGAGTCACATCGAAATCGGGGAGTCATCCAAAGCCAAGCCCAGGGTGACCACGCGCATCCTCCTCAACAAGTGGCAGCGCCAGTTGGAAAAAGAGCGCTACCAGAAGCGAAGATACGAGGAGGAGAAGCGCAGAGCCGAAGAAGAGGCGCACAGAAGGGACCTGGAGCAATACACGCGCGAGCAGGAGCGCGCGCACTGGGGATGTGCATTCTTCAGGCATTGTTGGAACGAGGGTTTGAAGCTGCCCACGCTGAGGAACTGCCCTGAGTGCAGTGGCAGACATGTTGAGTACAGGCAGGAGACTGCCAATCGCCGATCCGTCCATGAGAGAATTGGAAGGATCCATCCTAACGGGGATCGGCGCCAAAAAATTGAAATCATTGATCATCCCAGGAAAAGGCAAGCTGATTTAAGGTGGGCTGATCAAGAGGAGGACGAGGACGACTACATCTGGCAAAAGGGGCAATGGTGCCCTCCCGGCCTAAGGAGAAGTCAGAAGAGACGGGTTCAATGCTTGAGGAACCGTGAACTGAGGCAGGCTGGGATCCAAACAAGGCAGGTGTGGCGTCCAAAGGATCAACCTAAAGGGTCCAAGCGTTCGGCTCCAACATGCATGGTATATTTTTTGCCGAATGAGTTTATGGCTCCTGCCAATCAGGTTGTGCAGGAGGAGGCGTCCCTGGATGATGAGCAGATCGAGGGGATGATGGCGCAGCTGGTGCTAGCCAAGCAGGCCATCTTCGACAAACCGACCAAAAATCGACACATGAGGCCGCTGTACTTGAGGGGGTATGTCAATGGCAAGCCATTGACCAAGATGTTTGTCGACGGTGGAGCAGCAGTCAACGTAATGCCGTATACTACCTTCAGGAAACTTGGCATGGGCCCTAGCGATCTGACGCCTACGAGCATAATACTGAATGACTTCGTTGGGAATCCTTCAGACACCAAGGTATGTGCCCACGTGGATCTGATGATCGGGTCCAAGACACTGCTCACGACCTTCTTTGTTATCGAAGGTAAAGGAGCCTACGACCTCATCGCTTGGACGGGACCGGATTCATGCCAATTGCCGCGTCCCATCCACCATGCATCGGCGGCTTATTCGATGGGTGGACGATGATATTGAGGTCGTCCAAGCAGATGACTCCGTGAGTGTCGCGAGCATGGAACCAGCTTTCTGGGAATACCAAGGCATTGATTGTTTCTCAGGGAAAGACTGGGGAGAAGGTCCTGTTGAACCTGTCAGCAGCGATCAACAGCCGATTCAAGCAGTCGGCTCTTATAGTAATTTTTAATGGAGAACCCCGTCGATGGCACTGATGGCAAGTTGGGGCGAGGATTTATGTCGGCTGATAAACTAGAAGAAGTTGACATTGGAAGTGGTGACAAGCCAAGGCCGACGTTCATCAGTGCAGACTTGCAACCAGACTTCAGGGAGGAATTAATCAAGCTGCTTAAGGAATATAAAGATTGATTCGCCTGGGATTATTCGGAGATGCCTGGACTGGATTGTTCCATCGTTGAGCATAGGTTGCCCATCAAATCTGGTTTCAAACCGTACAAGCAACCACCCCGGAAAATCTACAAGGATGAGGTATTGGCCGATGTGAAGAAAGAAGTTGAAAGACTACTTGATGCAAACTTCGTTCGGCCATGCAGATATGCGGAGTGGATTTCTAACATTGTCCCTGTTTACAAGAAGAATGGAAAAATGAGGGTCTGCATAGATTTCAGGGACTTGAACAGAGCTACTCCGATGGATGGTTACCCCATGCCTATTGCCGATTTGTTGGTTGACGCCGCTGCTGGGCACAAGGTCATCAGTTTCATGGACGGCAATGCGGGATACAACCAAATTTTCATGGCAGTAGAGGATATATCGAAGACGGCGTTCAGATGCCCCGGTCATATAGGCCTGTTTGAATGGATAGTCATGACTTTTGGATTGAAGAATGCCGGTGCAACTTATCAGCGAGCTATGAATTACATCTTTCACGAGTTGATCGACAAAGTTGTTGAAATCTAAATTGATGATGTGGTGATCAAATCCCTAAGTCATGACACACATTTGGAAGATGTGAAAAGGACCTTGGAGTGTACCCGAAAGCATGGTTTAAAGATGAATCCAAATAAGTGCGCTTTTGGGGTATCAGCTGGAGAATTCTTGGGATTTTTGGTCCGCGAAGGGGGGATTGAAGTTGGCAAGAAGAGCATGAAGGCCATAGATGAAGTTGTTCCGCCAACTAATCTCAAGGAGTTACAATCACTGCTCAGCAAAATTAACTTCGTGAGGAGATTCATTTCAAATTTGTCACAGAAAGTTTTGCCATTCTCTCCACTGCTGAATCTAAAGAAGGATCCGAAATTCACATGGGGCGACGAACAACAAAGGGCTTTCGATGAGATCAAGCAATACATGAAGGAGCCACCAGTACTGGTCCCTCCTCAGCTGGATAAGCCTTTCAAGTTGTACGTGGCGGCCGATACCCAAACCATTGGATCGCCCCTCATTCAAGAATTCGAAGGGAAGGAACGGGTAGTAGCATATCTTAGCCGAAAATTACTTGATCCTGAGACCAGGTATTCGGCTGTAGAAAAGCTGTGTCTGTGCGTATACTACTCGTGTACAAAGTTTCAAAGACTACTTGTTGAATGCCGAATGCACTGTGTATTCCAAGTTTGATGTAATAAAACATATGTTATCTATGCCAATTTTGAACGGCAGGATTGGCAAATGGATTTTGGCTTTATCAGAGTTCGAGTTGAAGTTCGAATCGGCAAAAGCTATCAAAGGTCAGATCATTGCCGATTTTATAACTGAACATCGCGATCCGTCAATTGATTTGCTTGAAATTAACCCTTGGGCTTTATTTTTTGATGGATCCTCATGTGGTAAAGGTGGGGGAGTAGGGATCCTACTAATTTCGCCTAGGGGTGAGATGTTTGAATTTGCCATCCCTATACAGCCCACCGTTACAAATAATCAGGCCGAGTACGAAGCATTACTTCGAGGGCTTCAATATTTGAGAGAAGCCGGGGCCGTTTCAGTTCAGGTTTATGGAGATTCAGAGCTGGTGATCAAGCAATTGAACGGCCAATACGAATGCAAAAGTGAAGCACTAAGGAGTTACTACGAAGAATGCAGGGAAATCTTGAAGAGCTTTCCGTTGGTAACTCTCCAGCATATTCCTAGGGAACATAACGAAGAAGCAAACAGGTTGGCTCAGAACGCCTCGGGTTACAAAGAGAACCAAGACTCGTTTGCTGCAGATGTGTGTGCACTAGGGACGGATCTGGCGGAGGATGATTGGAGAAAAGAAATCGTCAACTATTTAAAGGATCCATCCCGAAGGGTCTCTAGGAAGCTCAGGTACAAGGCCATAAAATTCGTTCTTCTGGATGAAAATTTGTTTTACAAATCATTAGATGGGGTATTATTACGATGCCTGGGTCCAGAAGAAGCGAAGAAAATGATGAGTGAAGTGCATGATAGGATATGCAGAGCACACCAATCAGCCTACCGCATGAAATGGGTTGTCAGGCAAGCTGGGTGCTTTTGGCCGACGATATTAGAGGATTGCTTTGAGTATTACAAAGGATGTCAGGATTGCCAAAGGTTTGGAAATATTCAAAGGGTCCCTGCATCAGCATTGAATCCCATCATCAAACCATGGCCATTAAGGGGCTGGGGTATAGACTTGATTGGCCAGATTAATCCACCATCCAGCAAGGGGCATAAGTTTGTGCTTTTGGCGACAGATTATTTTACTAAATGGGTTGAGGCGATCCCACTGAAAAAGGTGACGTCGGAAAACATGGTTGAATTTGTCAAGGAGCACATCATCTATCGATTTGGAATCCCTCAGACCATCACAACTGATCAAGGGGCTCAATTCGTGTCCCTGGAGTTCAGAGAATTTGCCGAAAGCATGGGAATCAAATTGTTCAACTATTCTCCCTATTATGCCCAGGCTAATGGTCAAGCAGAGGCTTCTAATAAGATCATGATCAAGCTAATACAGAAGAAGATTGATCAGAAGCCAAGGAGATGGCATTCGATACTCAGTGAAGCATTATGGGCTTACCGAATGGCCCCTCATGGAGCTACAAAGACTTCTCCTTACGAATTGGTTTACGGGCATCATGCGGTTCTACCTTGGGAAATGCAATCTGATTCAAGGAGGGTTGTGTTACAGAAAGATTTGAGCTCCAAGGATTACAGTGGCCTAATGATGAACGAGCTAGAGGATTTACACATGATCCGTCTTAGAGCCCTGGAAAACATTGAGAAGAACAAACTGCGGGTTGCCAAGTACTATAACAAGAAAGTAAAAGTCAGACAATTTGCAGAAGGTGATTTGGTTTGGAAAGCGCTATTGCCGATTGGAACTAAATACAGTGAATTCGGCAAATGGTCCCCTAACTGGGAAGGACCCTTTCGCGTGGTCAGATGCGTCCCTGGTAACGCATACATACTGAGAACTTTACTAGGAGAGGAATTTTCCGCTGCAATAAATGGAAGATATTTGAAAAAATATTATCCTAGTATTGAAATTGATCGATGATCACCAGCAGTGGGATTACAAGCATCTGACACAAGAGTTAGCCGGCGCTCAAGAGCGAGGCCGCCTTCAGAACAAATACACAAACAGGAGAAATGGCCAGTGCCTAGATGCATTGCCCTTAGCACCAAACTACTTTACAACTGCCTCTTGCAGGTTTACATCCAACGACCCTGGTGATCTAGACTACGAGGAGGTGGGAAGCAGAAGGCGTGGAGGAAGAAGCGAAAGTATGATTCAATCTTTTCTTTGCTTCTTCATCTGCTCCCTCTTCAGTTGCTCCAAGACCACCGTGACGGCAACTTGGAACGCATGGGGGTGACCATGGTTTGCGGCCTCCACCAAGCTATCCCAAGCCACTTTCAGATTGTTGTACCTATCAGAGACATCTGAAACAGAGGTATCGGTGTTAGGGGGAAGAAATCCAGATGTGGACACGAAGTCAAGAAGAAGTCAAACATTTACCCCCTACTAGTGCCTCCAGAGCCATGCGACGCTCGCGTTCGGCCTGGCAACGAGCGGTGATGTCCCTGAGACCGTGCTCCAGGTGCCGAACGCGGCGGCACAGTTGATGGCTGGTCCTCTGTTCAGGTGTGGCCTCCTCTGCTTCAAGGGAGGAATCGGAGGAGATGTACTCAGGAGCATCTTCGGTCCCGATGATTTCTTCAGGGAGCAAATCAAGGCTGAAAGAGGAAAAGAAGAAAAGATGAAGCGCAAGATCATATGGAGAACGAGGAGTAGATCAAGGGAAAACTCACCTTCGAATCGTGCGTTTCTTTGGAGGGCTGCCCTCCTGGGGTTGCTTGCCTCTGTCCATGGCTTTGGGGTTTTTTCCTCTGGAGACAGGAGAGGAAATGAGAAATGATGGATGAGTGGGTGAGTGGATTTGCAGGGCATCCCGGCAGGCTATTTTATTGACCGAAGGGGTGCATTGGGAGTGATGACTGGCCGGCGTACACGGTTGGAATACCAAGCGGCAGGGTTTTCTCCCCAAATGCGAAGGGTTTTCACTTGAACAGTACCTACGGATTGCCGATTCGGGGATCTTCTGTGGATTTTTGCGCCAAGGGGCATCTGTTCTTACGTATTCGGCTCAAGGCAGTTCCCGGGTACGTTTGAGGAAAAAACAAGATTCACGGATGCAAACGTAAAGAAGATCATCGCAGTACAAGCACAGAATTCAAAAGCTCTTTATTTATTGCCAATATTCAAACATCCCTAATACAATCTAGTCAAAAAGTCTGTTCAGCACAGATTGGGGATGAGTGATTTCGGCAATGGCATCGCCGTGGCCATCGAGGCGCTCCAAGATGAGCTCAATCTCCTCAATGTCTTCTGGCGCGCCGCCCCGGAAGCCGCGCGGCCTGGTGGAGTAGTCGACGTCCGTGTGCATCGCCATGGCAGCCAGGCCCAGGGTGGTGCCCAAGCGGACGCCATGGGTGGCCATCTCATCAACACGGTGCTCCACCGCGGCAAGGCGTTCTGCCGGCTTGTCACCGCGAGCGTTCACCTTGTCGGCCAGTTGCTCCACCAGCATCTTCAACTGGTTGAGCTCGGCATCACGGGCTGCGAGGTGCATGAGGAAAGGAGGTTAGCATCAAAAGCCGGGTTGGATCAAGGATTGATTTCGGAGCTGTACCATCGATGGTTTCCAGCAGCTGCTTGCGCTGGTCCTCCCACTCCAACTCGGCTATGCCCGCCTTTTTGGAGACGTCCTCCAGCTCACGCTGGGCCGTCTCCTGTTCCGCCTTGAAGTGGAGAGCGTCGAGTTCCCCGTAGGGCACAGGGGAGTGGCCGTCAGACTCCGAGGAGTCGTCCGAAGGGGCCGATTGGCCGGCGCAGGAGACGGATTCCACTGAATCAACCTGAAAAGGAGATGATCGTCAAAACAAAAGAAGATCAAAGATGAATCAAGGGAGAGGAATTGACGATCATTGCCTCCGGCGCGCATTAGCGCTACTCCCCTCCGCCTCATCGGAGGCGCGGCGTCGGTTGAGGCGGCGCACCATGTTGCTCTGGGATGTGCACTGTTTGGAAAGAAGAAGAGTTGAGATTGGCAAAGATTCGAGAGCTAAAGGCTTCGTGGAGAGCTAGGGGCACCTACGGTTTCATTTATAGGCCTGGCAAGACAGATCGTGGCCTCAAGTTGTGGCTCTGGATCGTGGCGCATATCCCAAGAAAATCGGAAGGTGGAAAGGTTTCCTTGACCAGTCCGCCAATGGGTCGCTTGGAGTTCTAGGCTGAGTCATATTCGGTTGACTGGCTCGGCTGAGAGGAGTCAAAGTGCCATTCGGGTATTGGCATTTCTTTGCCAAATGGGTCGTTCAACATTATATTTGAAGGAGCGCAGAATGAAAAGGAAATAAATTGCAAGAACAGATATTACAGGAGCGACCAATTCGGCCATACATCAATTAAAGCATCTAAATGTTCAAGTATTTCGCAATTACACTACAGACATTTGATGTTGTTTGGCGAAAATTGTCCAATCACTCCTGGCAATCTTTCTGGACATTAGACAAGGTGGTGAGTTCTGCATCGCATTGTTTCACCTTGGCTATAGCCTATTTTGCTTCTTCTTGGGTCTTCTCTATCAATCCAGGGAGCTCGGCTATTTTCTTGTTATCGGCCTCTATCTCAGCCGATAGCTTTCTCGCCCCGCTCCCGGAGCGGCTTTCCTGGCAATTTTTGAATCACAAGAAGCTTGCAGATTGGCCAGTGTGTCTTTATGGCTCTCGGTCTGAGATTGTGCCCCTTTCATGGTTTGTTCAGCACTGGCCCTCTCCTTCTCAACAGCCGGGCGGGAGCGCACCTTCCTCAAAGCTTGCCTTATGGGCACGTAGTGCACTTCCAGGACAGAGATAGATGCGAGTGAGGCGCTGATGTCCTCGGGGAGTTCTTGGCCAATAGATTCGAACATTTCTTCAAAGTGATCAAGATCCTTGAACTGATCTCGTGCATCTCTTTCCAGCCAGGCAAAAATCTCCCTGAGCTTTTCCAGCACTTCCTCTGACAGGGTTTGATGCACTTCTCCCATCACCTCGGCAACTGGATTATTCCCCATTAACAGACTTGATGATGGTGGGACCTGGTCCTGACAAAGCAGTATTGCCGAGTCAGGAGTGCTGAAAGTAAAGGTATCAGAGTTAAGTGCAAATCAGTACCTCATGGGTGATTTCTTGAGCTGGGGCAGGACTTTGTTCAGGGGCAACCACAGGCGAAGGAGGTGTTCCAGGTAGAGCTGAAGCTTCTGAGTGAGAAGGCGCTGATGCAGTTGTTGGCAATTCAAGGGCTTCTGGCTGAAGAAGAGATGGGTTCACCTCTACTGGGGTTGATGTATCTGCGTGACCAACAGGTGATTGGACCCTCGGAGGACTGGATGATTCTGGTTGGATTGGGAGGTTCATCTCAGGAGAATTCATTGCTTCTGCAAAAGGTGATTGAGTCCCTGATGAAGATGAGATCTCCACTGGGACAAGTAACTCAACCCTGGGTGGACTTGTTTGTTGAGACACTGGGACGTCCACGAGTTGTTTTTCCATTGTTTCTCCTGCAAGTGCCAAATCAGAAGGTAAATGCCACTGTTCATCCTCAGGAAAAGAACAGTAAAGGTCATACCAGTGGATGGGGCATTGGCAAGTTTTGGGGCTGAAGATTGTTGGGCTCTGGTCTGAAAATGCACAAGATATGATTTATTAGAAACAGAATAGTCCTGTGATCAAGAAAGGAAAAGGTTCTTACCTCAACAAGGATTTTCTTGACAGTTCTCCTCCTCTTGGCATTTGGGGGAGCTATTAAAGACAAACCTTGCCTCCTATCAGCAGCAAGGCTGGAAAGGCTTGGGTCTGTTGTGGCAAACCTGGCCATTAGCTGAGCCAGAGTTGGGGACCTGAATCCCAGTGCTGAGATCGGACCTACGGTATTGTAGGTAATATTCCTGGCTCGAGGGGTAGGCACTGTGTTCTGTGGGTAAGAGAAATAAGATCAGAATCATGATTAGAGGAAGAAATGTCTGATCCAAGGGTTAATTATATTACCTCTGAAGTTGGCTGGAAATCAGGCATCAATTCTGCACAGAACAAGTGTACAGGCTCATTGAAGATGTGATCGTGGAATTCTTGCCACCAGGAGTTGAAGGTGGGATGAGCTATTGTTGTGGGTACAAAAGGCCAGGTGTAGACAGTGGGACTGCACACATAATGGAAGACTCTGCTACTGTGCATGAGTTCTTTGATTTCCTCTCTAGGCTTGAGGAATTCATGCAGAAACAGTCTTGGGGGCATCTGGCCACACCCAAGTTGCCGGGCCATTACATTGGGCTGATAATATTCATAAGTGCTATGGGTTAGCCTTCCTCCATTGAATTCAGCTGGCAAGATGCATGGACGGATTATGATATTGAGGATCTCTAGGAATCTCCCATCTTGGCGGCCGGCCTCAAAAGAGAATTCACAAGGGAAAGTCAAATTGTCATTGTCCAGATAAGGGAGCCAGAGAGGATTTTGGAAACCTCTGAAGAATAGCTCGAAAAGTCGGGCCGATATCTCGTTGAATAAGAACGGTTGAAGCGGCTTCTCCATAAGTCCGGCATCCTCCGGTGGTTTGGGGTTCTCCTTCAGGATGATTGGATGAAGGGAAGAGCCGGGTGTTCAAATCAACACCAACTATCTGATGCATGTGTAGCTGCAGCCACATTTGAACGAACCACCAAGGACCGTTGACACATGTTATTCTCTGGCTGGTGTACATCTGGATGACAGTTTGATGAAGCATGTGGTACACACTGCCTAGGAGAAATTTCCCAAGGGGGAGACGGTTGCCGCTGACCAGTTGGGAAGCCATTGCGATGTGATTCAGGGTGGGCTCATTGGCTTTGCCACAGAAGATGAACCTGCATAGCAACATGTTCAGAAACGCCCTGTATTCAACTTCACCAAGGGGGCCGTCCTTCATGTGGTTCAAGATATATCCGCTCCCTGGTTTCACCCCTGTTTGCCGTGAGGAACTTCTGAAATCCCAGGGTTGAGCGAATCCTGTAATGTCAAGGCCGGTGATCATATACACATCGGCCAAAGTTGGAGACATCGGGCCGTGGCCAAAGAGGAAGGCGTTGACACCGTTTGACCAAAAGTGACAAGCTGCTATCAGGAGGTCTTCGTTCTTGGGGGTCTCGGCCAAAGATAACTCCAGGCACTGAGCAATGCGAAGGGTATCCCAGTTTTGGGTCCTGGCACTCTTGTCTGCAAGAATCCTCTGGTACCAATTTTTCCAGCCTGCGATTGGTGGCAAGGGCCAGTTCTTGAAAGCATCTTGCCACCGAGAAGGTGGGGACAGAGCCGCTTTGAAAGGGATCCTTTGAGATTCAGCCGCAATGAAATCTCGAGGATCGGAGTTTCCCACAGGACCAAGGTAGTAAGATCTTGAATTGGCCTCGGTGCGAATCAAAAGCTTAGTGGAAGGCTCCTGAAGGAAAGCGGAAAAGAAATCTCAGGTAAAATTGAAACTTAAATGTCGATTGAGGTTTACGAGAGGAAAATTTACCTGAGCAGCTTGGTTTTGGGCCGCCATTGGGGATTTGAGCTCGGAACAAGGGGATCTAGGGTTTGGATCCAGACGAGGATTCCGGCGGATTGCGAAGAGAGAGAGCAGGTGTTGGCAGATTCGATTTGAAAATGTTTGTTGCTGGAGTCAATTCCGGAACAAAATTACTTTTATCCCGCAATTGAAGGGGCATGTGTTAACACCAAAATTTGGTAAGGAGTCTGACTTGTGGGTCCGGCTCGATGAGGAGTCCGTCTGGTGAAAGGAAAGGTTTTTTCAGATGTATTCGGCAGAAAGATCTGCGGTCGGCTGTCTACTTCCGTTCGGCAAGGGAACAGTTGAGCTGATTTCACGGAATTGGACGGTGACGTGGCTCAAGCAGAAAGGACGAATGGATGGATAGGCGATCAAGCTTAGAGATAAGTTAGGCAACAAATCCATTCGAAGTTGTACTTGGCAGGGTATAAATATGAGCCCTGAATGTATGTAAAAAACACAATCATTCTTCAATACAAACCGGCCTTACGCCAAACCCTAGAGTCCATTTGTCGTGTCGTCGTGTTCTTCGAGAGGGTTCATCGATCCGTCGACCTCCGTGAGTACCGGCAACCTTGTATCATATCTAGTATCATGCGGTGGATTTAGATCTGATGCAAGTAGTCTTGTTACCATGCTTCGTGTCATGCGGTAGATTCAAGCTTGGTTCAAGAAGGTTTCTTGTTAGGTCATGAGCCATGTGGTAGGCTAAGATCTGGCTTGAAGCTAGTTCTCGGCTCTATTGGATTTTGGCAAGATCCAATAGATTCATTAAGTTACCCTGTGTTGCTTTGAGTTTTTGCTTTATGTTTAAATTCATGTAACACCTTTTGCCCAATCGATGGGTTTGGATCGGCTTTTTTACCTTTTAATGATCCTTATGCGAGTCAAGTTCGTGCTTTTGGTTATTTCAACATGTGGATCACGTACTTTTCGGATAGCCGAAACCGAATCGATCTAGGTTGTTACGTGTTGCGGGTTCAAACTTGCCAACGTTTGTATAAATCTTGAAAGAACTGAGTATCATGCGGTAGATGCAGGTTTTTGGGTTGCTCTGGAGCTAGTCATCCGGTGGATTAGATTTCAGATCAATCTGATAGATTTATTTCACTTGGTAATGTTCGTTCCTTCTTCATGGACCCTGAATCGGCTGTTCAGCCGTATTCGGTTATGTTTCTCATGAGTAGAACACGTGCGTAATTCATGCTTTAAATAATGTATGCTTTTAGCTTTCCATATTTAGATTGTATCATGCGGTGGATAGATCTATTTGTGGAAAGTGGTACGATACCCATGCAAGTTGTATCATGCGGTGGATAGATTTGTTTGTCATCGTACTTGACGGATTTTAAAGTACCTAGACATGCGGTAGACTAGTGCTTTGGATCTATGCATGCTTGTTTATTACATGTTTATGTTCGCGCTTTACTTTATTTATTTATTTAATGTTGATCACCCTTGGGATCGGTCGTGACTTCACGCACGTGCATCTTTGCCCAAACAAGGACCGATCGCCAATATGCTTACGTCATCCATTCGGCTATGTCACCTTTTCCTTCTTTAAGCTCCCGAATGGTGTCAGTTTGCTGGCAGATAGCTTTCTATAGCTATATGTCATCTTATCTGGCTTTGTGGCCGTAAATATGGAACTGTCTGGTACCACCCGGCAAGTTCCAAGCTTTGGTATCTAACTACTTTCTCTTTTGTTAATTTTCAGGGAAAATTGACTGGCACGTCCCGTGATTCTTTGCGCGTGTGAAGCCAGCTTGTTCGATTTGCTGTGTGTCTGGCGCTAGGTGCACATTTTGCGTCAACAATTTCACATATAATGTCGTCTGTTTCCGATACCAGAGCGACGCGTTGCGATACCCACAACCCTCACAGTCTCGCGTCTCATGCTCGGCTCGCTTGGTGCGCTGTTGGAGACGCCAGATGTGGCTCGGAGCAGTCGGAATGTGGGCGCCGCGTCCAGCGCGCCGACGGCGACCACTACAAGAGAGCGCGCGCCGGACAACGCCTCCTCAGTGTCATCGGATGGTGCACGACGGCGGGTTGCCGCCTGGCGCTCAACAGCGCCCTCTCGTCGAGCTTGCGGAGGTCAGAGCTGCACTTGGCGAGCTCAGCGCCGCCGCCGTCGCCACACCGCTGCTCCATGGCCTCGTACTCCACAGCCGTCGATAAGCCGACTTGCGCACCTTTAGGAGTGTCCTGGTCCGTAGATCAGCAATGGCGCGCCCCTAAATGGGGATTGGGGAGCAAGCGCAAAAGCAAATCTCGACAACTCTCGAGCTGTTTCAATTTCCCGTGCTCGCGAGACTTGATCTCGCCATGCATCGATCAAGCAGATCGGGCAAGGGTTGGGTGTTTTCACCAAAATCCTCATGTACTGATGAACTCTACGAATCCATAGCAACTAGCAAGTAGAAACACACGAATTAACCATCGCAAATTCGCAACCAATTAAGTACTGGTTTATAGGCACCACCAGTGACGCTGAGCCTCACGGCCCCTTCGTCGTAGGCACCCAGCCCCACACGTCAGCGCGCGCAGCAGTCACGACCTGCATTTGCACTGAAAGAATGATGCATATGCCTTCCCTCCTCTTGCCCCCTGTCATCGCCGTTCTCGTCCTCCGCTCCCCAGCGGCGGGCAGCCGGTGCACCTTGGCACTGCCGAACATGGTCGCCACCAACACCACCCTGTTCACCACTGTCATCTCCCAGGACACAGTCCTGCCGGTCACCTTCCCGCCCGACCCCACCAGCGACACGGAGAACAGCTGCGACAGTGAGGCGAGCTAGGTGCAAGCCGCGAGACTGGCGTCTCCAATTTTTTCGGTGTGACTGGAGCGACCGAGTGTTGACGGTTAATAGTTGTATCAAAGTTCGTTTAGACTTGCAAGCGGACAAGTCTCCCGTCGTAGTCAAGGGACCCTTCTTCCCTCGAGTGGTGAACCCAAGGTATCGAATCCGTGGAACAATGTGCAACGCAAGGATTCAATCTAGTAAAGCAAGGTAAAGCTATCTAATGAAGACAAGTTGCACCTAATCTACTAACTCATAAAGAAAACACATCTAATCTAATCTACTAAAGAGGTAGCAAGAGAAAGCAAGAGATAACCAATCTAGAGAATCTAGATCATGCTTATGTTGTAGCTCCAAACAAGATAGATGAAGATAGAAAAGCGAATCTCATTAAAAGCATCTTTGAATCGTGGCCTTCCCATCCAACTCCGAAAACGCCCGCCTTTCGGAACCTCCGTTCTGTCACAACGTATCCCTATTCATGCGGGTAGTCTAGGGCGAGTTCGATAGAACAAGTTGAAATCACTTAGCCGGTCCGGTATGCACCTCTAGCCACCGCGGCTACAAGAGCACCCTATGTAATCTAGCTATAGACTAGATCGTAGAAGAAGCAAAACCAAGAAGAAAACAAAATCATCGAGAAGGCACTTAATCGCTAGAAATCGGATTCACTTACAAACTTCACCATGAATGATTACATGAACAAGATCACCACCGGGCCCTCCCTCGATCTTGATCCTCGCTCCGGAGCTCCGACGTGGTCTTCCATGCAAGGTTCTCACATCGGCTAGGGAAACCCTAGGCAACTAGCACGACCCTCATCTCCGAGATGGTGTCCCTCAAGCTTCTCTGCTCCTCGGCGGCGGATTACGACTTGATTGATGCGTGGCTCTCGGTCAGGGGGCTATTTATAGCCTGAGAAGCAATTAGGTCAAAGGGGAGGCCGATTGGGCCCCGAAAAGGGCTGGGCCGGCCGTCCTGGGCCGGCCGGCCTGGGCCCAATTCGGCCCATCTCGTGGCCTGCTTCGCCCGGTGTTGCTTCCCGCGTCTTCTAGATGTTCTCCCCTTTTGCATGTAGGCCCTTGACGTCGGTTTCTCTCCGAATTGGACTCAACTCCTTGTCTTGCAAGATTCAAAGACTTTTCTCGGTTCGGTCCTCGGAGTTTATCATCTCCTCGGGCTTGGTCCTTGGGCTCTTGGAGTCATGTTCACTTCATTGCTTGACTTGTATCGGGCTTCAAAGTCTTGTCATGAGGTGCTTAATGAACTTATCCCGGAAGTCTTGCTTTCAACGTTAAAACGCTGCGTAAACACTTAACTCCAAAACCGACATGCACAAGTGAACTTGTTATACCACGGGGGTTAGTACCAATGAATAAGATACAAAAGTCATGCCAACACCGAAGGTAAACTCATGGCTAGGTTGACGGATTTTCACCGTCAACATCTCCCCCATGCTTAAACCTTGCTCGTCCTCGAGTAAGCCTTCGATGGATATCATCGTTGCCCATCAATGTTTAAACCTTGCACTTGATCATACATGAAAAAACATAATGCTCTCAAAAGTTTAATTCGTTAAAGTTCCATAATGTACTAGCCTTCACCTCTACGGAGGGTAGATTCTTATTAAGCTTATCCCACAAGTATTAACATGCTCACAAAGTTTAAATAGATCTCAGAATTTTTGAAATAAAGAACGAGATAAAGAAAAGAGCTAAACCAAATTCACAAATTTAAATCACCTTGCATATTGCTCATGAACTCTCATCTCGCTTGTCTCTCAAGCCTATATATTCTACTTCTTTCCCTCTCATAACATATATGCGTGGTAGGCTTTATATGGAGCTTTGGGAAAGTTTAGTCCTAACAAGATTTTATAAATGAGGTGTTGTCAAAACAAGACAAGCTTCTCATGGTCTTACCGAGACTCGTCAAAAAGGTCATTGGAAAATAATGTTAAATCAAGGAGGGGAAAGAGAAAAATACACACACTTTTAGATGAGTGGACATGTGCAAATGGCAAAGAGTGATCCCGATGCACAAAGGAAGTCCTCGTTATCGGATTGCACATGGTTGGAAAATGAGAATGGATCTTTTATTGAAGCCTTGAATGCACTCTTAGAGAACCGGGAGGTCACTTTACGCAAATATTTTTTTTTCTCTTTCTCATATTTCTCATTCTTTTCTTTCTTTCTTTCTTTCATTATATATATATATATATTTTTTTTTTCTTTCTTCTTGTGAGACATTCACCTTGGAAGTCACGTATATCGCCGATTTTTTTTTTCATTCATCATCATTTTTTTAAAATACTCCCCTTTGAACTCTAAAACTGCACCGTACCTACCTCCTCCCCCATGCTTAGACGTTGCTCGTCCTCGAGCAAAGAGGCGAAAAATAAGGTAGGTACCGGAAATATTTTTCCTTTGGAGAGATACTTGAAATCTTCAATGTCGGCACCGTCTTGCGATCTTCCTTGAATTGATGATCCATTCTCAACGATAGGTTGTGGTCAAGGAGGTAATCACAAAAGATGATATTTGGTTTAAGGGTGGATATCCGGCGAGGTTTGTGAAATCTCCGATGTGGGGATACACAATGCACGGATAAGAGGCTACCAATAAGATAGATATGCAAAAACGGAATGACCAGCCTCTTAGTCTCGGGCCAGAGAAATCATGGCCTGCAATAACTCACTCAAAAATAAATCTTGTACACTAAAGTTTATGCACTCAAATATATATAAGGCTCTGGATAGGTTGAGCAACACACAAGTGATATTTGTGACAAGGTTAGCAATATTTTGAGCATAAAAGACATCTTTAATCTATTCATAACTTGAGAGCACATAAAACACTATGGGTCTTTATTTTAATCATAACCTCCGCTAAAGATTAAGCTAGCATTTAGATAATTTCAGATTTGTATTTTTAAGAGAGCACTAGGTTAAACATGCATAAATCAATTACAAAGATAAACAAAGCGGCAATTATAATCATATATCATCATGGCACAAACTTTGTAACTTTACTAATGGTAAAAACTTGGTGGCAACATTATTCATGATGAAAATAAAAACTAACACACACGCTGAAAATTAAACTAAAAACTGAAAATTAAAGCAAAGCTGAAAATACTACGCAAACATAGGCACATCCAAGCTGAAAATTAAAGAAAAGGGGAAAAGGAAAGATAACTAAAGCTCCTCCTCTCTCTAATCTTCCGCCGGTGGTTGATATTGATAGTCTTGGTTGTTGTACCCTTACTTGTAATAGGAATGCACCACTACTCCTATGAATTGTCCGACGGTGCTAGGTGAAGGTGTCTAAGCACATAAGCGACGTTTGCATTTCCTTCACCCATTTGGTTTGCATTGGTTAGGATGGCTGCAATAATTTGCACGTTCCTTGCAGCGTATCCTCCAATGGTGGCCACATTTTGTTGTGGTTGAAGAAGGTGTGCATATGGCTCCGCAAAGGCTACGTTGGGCAACACAAAAATGGTGGGGGTATGGCTGCACCACTCCCCCATGCTTGTATTGGTACACCACCGTAGTAACTCGGCGGCGCCGGGGTTCCTCCCAATGGTGGGACAAAATTTTGTTGTGCACCTCCTTCTTGGGTCGTGGAAAAACCTTCTCCTAATCCTTCTCTATTATATTTTTTTCTCTTCGCCGGCACAAGAAGTCCTTCCTCTAACCGATCTTCTTCCCCTCAAGAAAAGTCTTAATCTTCAATCCGGAAGGGGCAAATTCACCTAGGCCACTTGGAAGCCTCCTCTCTCATCTTCATTTAAATTTTCCTTTCTTCATATATTCCTAGGGAAGTCCCGGGTAGGAGATGATTTGGGTTCCTTGTAATACCCAGTTTTAAAGAGATAGCCAATATGGAGAGGCAACACCCCGAACCAATATCTTCCGAACTCGATGTTGCTTAACAACACCACCGGTTGATCATAGGTGAGTGGGGTCTATTGGCCACTTGGTAATCAAAGCCGAGTAAAGCCAATTCAACTCCGTGTTGGTTATCTTTGTCTCTCTTGTTCTCCCAAAAATCCACTTGCACAAAAGTGACACACTTGGATGATGGGGTTCCGGATAGTATTTCTTCGTTGATGGTCTCTTCCCGTGATCATACTCCAAAAACCTTCCCATGTGCCTTCATGCACATCCACTTGTTCCGGAGCTCCCTTTTGAAAATAGGAGACACTCGCCCATGGGTCTACGATACTAGAACATGCAATCATCTCGAACATGAAAACCAATCTAATCTATCGGGGATTGTGTTGACTGGATCCAAGAAAGCATTGAGCCCTTACTCCCTTTATGGCATGGTAGCTAACCTTAAGCATTAAAGTATTTTCAACACAAGGTGATAGATAGATAATCCAACAAAGTGTGATTACATCTCAAGATCGATTGCAACCCATGGATGAAAGGAGATTACCCCATCAAGGTGCTAGAAATAGCATCATTGATCAAGGTTACCCTTCCGACGGTGTCTTCCTTCTTCTCCACTTGTGGGCTCCCTCCAACGGAATGAGAGACTCAGCACTCCTTCATCAAGGGTATGCACCATGGTCATGAAAATTTCCTAGGCGAATTTCTTGTGGGTGTTTGCCGACACTCCATTAGAGAATTGCACCGGTGTCCCATGTGAAACCCAATATGTGGAGAGCTTGGTCGTCGATGTCGACGTTCGCTACAAGCCTCTACTTAATGCGAGCGAGCTTCTTCTCCTCCTCCTCCGTCGTGATGATAAACCCATTGGAATGCCACGGAGCGCATGGAGGTGGAGCGGATGATCGTGTCAAGTGGTGAGGTTGGACAGGCGGCTCCTCCATATGTTATTGAAGTTTGGTAAACCTAATAAATGAGTTTCGTGTGGTCCTCATGCCACCGAGGAGAAGAGTGTGGTTCCTCCTCGGCGGTGCCGTGTCCTCCTCCATACTCCGAGGAAACTCGGAAACCGAGTGCCTCCTCGAAGGGGTTGATGGCTTAGACGACGATGATCCCTTTTTCTTCGGTGAAAAGGCTTGTAGTTTTCTTACATGATTGCAGCACTCTCCCTCACAAATATATATCCGGGGTTTTCACCCGGTAACAAGGTACACAAATATTATTTTGGAGTCTGGACTTTGAGTGGATTAAGGATGTGATTTGTTGCACGAAACAAACGCGGTGGATGGCTAAGTCTAAGGTGATTCCGGCCTACAAACTAGAGCACACGAACAAAGAGTTGGATGAAAGACTTACCTCTCTCCTCCTCTTGGCTCGGTTCTTCTCTAGTGCATTCATGCTTGTTGCTTCGTGATCGAGTACACCTTCCAAACGTTCCGTCGACTCCTTCGCTTGCATTATTGCTCCTTCCACTTGATGTTTTCGCTTGATTCACTTCCATACTCCCTTGCCTCACATGCCTCCATGATATTCCTACAAAACAAGTCCTTGGCTGCCCCCATGCTTGTACTTTGCATGTGGTTTGATAAAAGATGTTGGAGGGGCATCCCGTGATGTATCATGGTGCATGTATGGTCAAGTTAACTTGATTGCCTCCCTCTAGGCATGTTTTAAGGCTAAGCACTACTCTAATTTCGAAATTTAAAAATATTTTTCAGAGCCATGCAAGAGCTCAAGCATAAATTTAGAGAAGTTTTTAAACCATTAAAAACAAATGTGAGTCGAAAATATTTTCCGACTACGTTGATATCGGTCTCACCGGCATTGTTTGCCTTCATTAGTTGAGAGCAAGCTTTTCCCGGCTTGATCATGGGGGCATAGGTTTAGGTCCTAATTTTGATTAGATGAGAGAGATTTTGAATGAAATAGAATTAAGTGAGGCTTAGAAAAATTCTAATCTTGGAGAAACCAAGGATATGGATTTTTAAACCAACCAAAAATCAAGTTTCTAGGTTCACGCGAGTCCTACCACATGCTGAAATTTAAATAACATCTAGATACAAGTCGTGGCTCTACTCGAGTGTTTTTAGCATGAAAAACAAGTCAACCATAGCACCATAATGAGGGTGAAGGGTTGAGTTAGGTTCTGAATTTTTTTTTTTGGTTGTGGTTTCTCGAAAAAGAAGCAAACAATCACATAGGATGGTTCATGTAAAGGGTTTATGATCAAGCAAAATATTCAACCAAGAATTATGTCTCTAATATTGTTCAACCATTCTAAGTCTAAGGTTTTGCGTAGTAAAATTCAAAACTGAATTATATTTAAAAAGACTTGAAAAACCTGGAATCGGGTTGTCCTCCCGGTAGCTTATTCTTGACTCGACGAAACGGGTTGCCTCCCGCCTAGCGCTTCGTTTATAGTCCATGGCTAGACTTCATCACTTGATTACTCCGGATCAACGCTCTTTGCGGGCGTTGCAATCTTGGGTACCCACTTCGGCTTAGTCATTTTTTTTGGTCTTCACAGGCTGGCTTTCCTTTGGTCTTGACGGATGCAACAACTTCCTTGTGGCTCGGCATCTCGAACTCCGGTCTTCGGTTGTGATCTTCATGGTCTCCTTAGTGTGATCCTCCATCTCTCTCGAATGAGTTTGAGTAGCCTTTCGCCGTCTTGGGACCTTGGAGTTGTCTACGAAATTCTTCTTTGTTACCCATCGGGCGCCCGGCAAGTTGTCCCACTTGCGTCTAGCATCTTCATTACGATGAACACTTCACACTCCTTGCATGTGGATCTTGCTTTGGCGGCCTTTAGGTGTTGAGCTTCTTTCTCCATCTCCATCTTCTCCATCCTCCTCTTGATTTGAAGGCCTTCCGGCGTCTTGACTTGGAGGTGGTGATTCCCTTGGAGATTTTGATGGTCCTTCGAGTTTGACTTTTGAATCTAGGGTTTCCAACCCTTTAGCTTGTGTTGCACGTCACCTTTGCCTGTAAAGTTTTCCTGGATCATCCACAAAAAAGTTTTGGGTTTCTTGGAGAGGTAGCCAACCATCTCCGGTTAGGGTTAGCAATAAAACAAAAATCTAAAAAGAAAAGAAAAATTAGGGTTAATCAAAACTAGATTAGATTGATTTTTTTTTCTTTTTGAGGATGATCAAACATAAGAGATGCAAAAGAAAATCAAAAGAAAAACTGAAAGATAAGCGATACTAGATCGGATCTTGATTGCTTGTTCCCCGGCAACGGCGCCAGAAAAAGGGGCTTGTTGACGGTTAATAGTTGTATCAAAGTTCATTTAGACTTGCAAGCGGACAAGTCTCCCGTCGTAGTCAAGGGACCCTTCTTCCCTCGAGTGGTGAACCCAAGGTATCGAATCCGTGGAACAATGTGCAACGCAAGGATTCAATCTAGTAAAGCAAGGTAAAGCTATCTAATGAAGACAAGTTGCACCTAATCTACTAACTCATAAAGAAAACACATCTAATCTAATCTACTAAAGAGGTAGCAAGAGAAAGCAATAGATAACCAATCTAGAGAATCTAGATCATGCTTATGTTGTAGCTCCAAACAAGATAGATGAAGATAGAAAAGCGAATCTCATTAAAAGCATCTTTGAATCGTGGCCTTCCCATCCGACTTCGAAAACGCCCGCCTTTCGGAACCCCCGTTCTGTCACAACGTATCCCTATTCATGCGGGTAGTCTAGGGCGAGTTCGATAGAACAAGTTGAAATCACTTGGCCGGTCCGGTATGCACCTCTAGCCACCGCGGCTATAAGAGCACCCTATGTAATCTAGCTATAGACTAGATCGTAGAAGAAGCAAAACCAAGAAGAAAACAAAATCATCGAGAAGGCACTTAATCGCTAGAAATTGGATTCACTTACAAACTTCACCATGAATGATTACATGAACAAGATCACCACCGGGGCCCTCCCTCGATCTTGATCCTCGCTCCGGAGCTCCGACGTGGTCTTCCATGCAAGGTTCTCACATCGGCTAGGGAAACCCTAGGCAACTAGCACGACCCTCATCTCCGAGATGGTGTCCCTCAAGCTTCTCTGCTCCTCGGCGGCGGATTACGACTTGATTGATGCGTGGCTCTCGGTCAGGGGGCTATTTATAGCCTGAGAAGCTATTAGGTCAAAGGGGGAGGCCGATTGGGCCCCGAAAAGGGCCGGGCCGGCCGTCCCGGGCCGGCCGGCCCGGGCCCACCCGGCCCATCTCGTGGCTCCGCTTCGCCGGTGTTGCTTCCCGCGTCTTCTAGATGTTCTCCCCTTTTGCATGTAGGCCCTTGACGTCGGTTTCTCTCCGAATTGGACTCAACTCCTTGTCTTGCAAGATTCAGCACTTTTCTGGTTCGGTCCTCGGAGTTTATCATCTCCTCGGGCTTGGTCCTTGGGCTCTTGGAGTCATGTTCACTTCATTGCTTGACTTGTATCGGGCTTCAAAGTCTTGTCATGAGGTGCTTAATGAACTTATCCCGGAAGTCTTGCTTTCAACGTTAAAACGCTGCGTAAACACTTAACTCCAAAACCGACATGCACAAGTGAACTTGTTATACCACGGGGGTTAGTACCAATGAATAAGATACAAAAGTCATGCCAACACCGAAGGTAAACTCATGGCTAGGTTGACGGATTTTCACCGTCAACACCGAGCGAGGAGGGTGATTGCTGGGACCCACCTTAATAGCCCAATTAGCATCTCTTGAGGAGATGATTTTTTTGGGTGAGCTAGTTGCAAATAGCCCTGAAATAGCTCACATCTTTGGCTCCTTTTTAGACTATTTAGGCTAAAAAGAGGTGGGCTAAAAAATAGCCTAAGGATTCAAACACCCCCCTAGACACCTTGGAAAAGATCACTGATGTGTTCAAGTCGAAGATTGTCACTCCAGAGTTTTTCAATTTTCTGACAGACTTCAACCGCCTCATTACATGCCTAGAAGACTTCATGTTGTGCTTAGAACTATTCACCTTTACAATCACCCTTTGATTCTCATAATTCATTAGAATAGCCGGTATTGGTTTTTCAACCACCTGCAGATCTATTAGGGGTTCACGAATCCACTCAGCCTAAATAGTGGTAGTGTCTAATGTTGTGAGTTCTACTTCCATTGTTGACCTTGTTAAGATGGTCTGCTTGCAAGATTTCCAGGAAGTAGCGCCACCTCCAAGTGTGAACACATATCCACTTGTGGCTTTAAGTTCATCAGCATCACAGATCAAGTTTGCATCACTATATCCCTCTGGTACCCTAGGGTACCCGGAATAGTGAATCCCATAGTCCATTGTGCCTATTAGATAGTGTATTACTCTTCCAAGAGCATATCGATATTCATCTCCTGTATTTGAAACAAATCGGCTCAATTTGCTCACAACAAATGAGATGTCAGGTCTCGTAGCACTAGCTAAGTACATCAAAGAACCAAGTATCTGAGAATATTTCAGTTGATCTCTCATTATCCTTTTGTTCTTTTTTAGAATCATACTGGCATCATAACGTGTTGGAGCTGGTTTAGAGTCACTATAACCAAAGCGACTCAAAATATTTTCCACATAGTGAGACTATGAACAGAGTCACCCCACCATTGCCTTCTCTTACTAGCTTTATGTTAAGGATAACATCAGCCTCTCCCAAATCTTTCATTTCAAAATTTTGAGACAAAAAGTCTTTAACTTCCTTAATCACATTAAGATTTGTCCCAAAAATCAATATGTCATCCACATACAGACACAAGATCACTCCTTCACCTTTACCGTATTGATAGTATACACACTTATCAGATTCATTCACAACAAAGCCAACAAATGTCAAAGTTTGATCAAACTTATCATGCCATTGCTTGGGCGTTTGCTTGAGGCCATATAAAGATTCACTAACCTACACACCATTCCTTCTTGACCTTTTGTTACAAATCCATCAGGCAGATGCATATAGATTTCCTCTCCAACTCTCCATTCAGGAAAGTTGTCTTAACGTCCATCTGATGAACGAGAAGACCATGAGAGGCTGCCAAAGAATGTAACACTCGAATCGTGGTAAATCGAGCAACTGGTGAGTATGTATCAAAGAAGTCCTCACCTTCTTTTTGAGTGTAACCCTTAGCCACAAGACTTGCCTTGTAATTTTTAATAGTGCCATCTGGCCTAAGCTTTTTCTTGAACAACCATTTACATCCTACAGGTTTGCACCCATAAGGACGTTCAATGATTTCTAAAGTACAATTAGACATTATAGAATCCATCTCACTCCTTATTGCTTCCTTCCAATAGTCAACATCAGAAGATGAAAATGGATCTTCAATGGTATTAGGTGTGTCATCCACGAGGTATACCACCTCCCACACATTGTCGGCCGCACTGTATCAAAAATGACCTCAGATGCCATTTATTCAAGTTTGATTTTGATGACTCGTGACAACATGACCAATGGGACTAACCATATTGTTGGGCATGTCTTTGTAAGACATTTTTCTAGGTCCCAAGGATGCAAAAATACCACATGCCAAAATGAGAAGATAATATATATTTTGAGGGTCTAAACCGAGGAAGAAAAGGGAAGAATAGAACACCGTCGGATAAACCGATGGTCTCATTCCTAGATGCGTCTGATGAATACCAAAGGTGAAGCAGCGAAGATGAAGGCGTCAGATGAACTGACGGTCCATTGGTGGGCACCATCGGTCTATCCAGTGGTTCACTAGTTCAAGGCAAAAAGGATTTGGCGTAGAGGTCTTAAGCACTGGATGAACCGATGGTCAAAAGGATTCAAGCAACGGTTCATCCGACGGCTATGAAATTCAAGACAGTAAGGTTTTGGTCGCGGATGTATCAACACCAGATGAACCGACGGTGCATCGATTGAAGCGTCGGATGATTTGTGTCAACGGTCATGTGCGGTGGAAGGTAACAGCTAGTAGCACCGGATGAGCCGACCCCGGAAAAAGCATAGTGTCAGATCATCTGATGGTATAGCTTTCTGCAGCTTTTAGCCGACGGCTAGTTCAAAGACTTGGGCTATTTATGTCCATTCCAATCGCCCATTCCAGGTTGCTAGAGTGTGTGGAAGTCCAGAGAGGTGCAAGACACATTGAAGATCACATTCATGCCATGCTAGTGCTTACGTGAACATCCAAAGGCTTTGAACATGCTTGGTGTGTGTGTTTATTGCTAGGTTTTGCTTAGAGCTGAGTGAGTGCAAGGTGTGCCTACCTTGTGAGGTGATTCTTGAGTGGATCAAGCTGTACAAGGTGCGCCAGAAGTTGGGGCCTAAGTGGTTCACCGACAATTGTCTTCGACCCTCCGGCTTGGTGTGGAGTGGCGAGGACACATTATACGGAGGACGTGGAGACCCCCTTCCTTGGTAGAGAAGTTCTTTAGCGGAGGCGACATCAAGGTGACCAAGGGGGATTGGCAAGTGCCTTTGTGGTGAGCCTTTGTGGCAAGTCAAGTGGTGCTCTTAGGAGAGACTTGGTGATCGAAAAGCAATACTCTTATGTGGAGTGCTTCAAACTAAGTCTACATTTAGAAAACTAATTTAATAATATATGTGTAAATATATGAGTCACAACAATTAAAACCTCAATTAAATTCAAATATATGAACTCACTTAAATTAATATGTAAAAATAAAATAAACTAAATTCTAGGATTTTATTTAATGAAACTAATGCTAAAAATGACAAACATAGCATTGCAATGATTATATTAGGGCCATATAATTCTACTTGAAAATAAATATATAATTCATTTTCTCTCTCTTCATTCCTCTCTCTCGTAGCTAACCTAGGTCTACATGTGGATCTCTAGATAAGCTAGAAATGGTGGATAAAAGGTGGAAAATAAGGTTGAAATGGCACAAAATCGCCTTATATAGCCATCTCCTCCAAGGAAATGAAGAGCAAACCCTTCCCCTGGATTTGGTGTTTTTGGAACTTTTCCCAAGCTCCTCTTGGGCAAAGTTCCAACAAAAGGTTGGCTGGGAAGGAGAATTTGTCGGAATGTTACATAATCCACCCGCTAGCACTAATGGTTTCATCTGTGTTGGCGGTTGACCGCCAGCACTGTGTCCCACTCTGTTGACTGGTGACATAAGCAACCCACCAGCACAAATGATCTCATCTGTGCTGGCGGGTGGCTTAGGTTGCCCACCAGCACTGTGCCTTCACTGCTGATGGGCGCAGCCCCGACACCCCTGTACACCACTATGCTGGTAGGGCCAATTACGCTCGCCAGCATGCTAATTTCCATGTGTCAGCACAAATCGTTTCTAGTCTAGTGATGAGTCACGAAATATTGGTGGGATTATCAGATTTATATTCAATTAAATCAATACTCCCTCCGTTTCAAAATATAAGCATTCTTCGATTTCCGTGGTGCATGTTTGACCATTCGTCTTATTCAAAAAATTTGTGAAAATATAAAAAACAATTATGATATATTTAAAATATATATAATGAGAAAATATGTCATAACAAAATAATTAATATTTTCATAAATTTTTGAATAAGACGAATGGTCAAATGCAACAAAAGTCAACAAATGCTTATATCATGGAACGGAGGTAGTAATTAATATGACTCACAGTTAGTGCTAGAAGTGTCAAATGGACGCGGGGTATTGCACCATTGACATTAACTATGAGAATAACCTGCAGTGGTTATTGGAGTTGATAGCTGGAGTCTAATTTGTTTCTGGCGTCAGTTTATAGTCATGCACGGAAACGTTCATGGCTTCATGACGCCAGTTTCAAGTCATGGACAAACAATTTTGAATGGCTGATCGACAGTGGCAATTAATTACTATAGTATTATGGCCTTTGATGCCCTCGCGTCACATCTATGTATACTGTCCCTCTTCTCTCAAGTGAGAGTGACAAACAGGTGGTTGTTGTTGCCTTCTTGCATTCCCATTCCACTCCATGCACGCGCTGCTGGAAGAGCAAAGCCTCCGAAACCCGCCACGCTAGAGTTTCTACTCGAGGATAGCGAGTCAATCAGGTTTTTGGGCAGCGCAAGACGTGCACGACTGCTCAACGATCCTCGTCTGGTTGCTGCGATTGACTACTTCCCAATGATCATACATGTGTTCCCCGAGTGAACAGTATGACTACATCCCGACGGTCTTTCTGCACTACACCAACATCTTCGTTGCGTCAACTCGTACGACTACATCGAATCAGGCCAGCCCACGATCAACATGGTTAATCCAGCTGGTAACGGCACACCCGGTGCCTCCGGCAATGGTCTGTTTCTGGGTACATCTGAAACTCATCTGGATATTTGTGTTGTTCATGTTTTCTTTTGTGTTAATTATGAACACGAGCACATGTCATGCTATCACGTTTTCACTCATTTACATTATAAATTACTTGTTGAATTATGAAATTAAAATATGTCATGAAATGCCAAGATTTCTAACAACAATGTTGCCTTCTAAGTCCCCATTAATTACCACACATAAGAAATTACTACTGAGTTCGTGCATGCACACAAAAACAAACAAAATCGTTGAGATCATCTCATGTGTGCAAAATTGTTTGGATCTTAAAAAATAGAATCTTAAATTGAGAATCAATTTCAATTTCAATTGCATCATTAAATTTCTAACAATATAAAATTCACAACAAGATTCCACTTGACTATATTGAAGTATTGAACGGATTTTTTAAACAAAGTTGCATATTTTATGTGAGACACATATATGTGCAACAAATATTTACATATGTCAAACAAATATTTACTTGAGCTAAACAAATATATGGGAAAAAATATTCACTGGGGCCGAACAAATATATACAAAGAGCAAACAAATATTCACTAGGGGTTAACAATGTTCAATTGGACTAGACAAAAATATTTGTTCTACCTATTTAAGTATCTGTTCACTGTAACACTAATAAATATTAAGTATTCTAAAGTATTTTTTAAAAATATTTCATCCATATAGAATTAAGTGGGGCCCTGTTTTGAAGATCTTGGTACAAGAAATCATTGGTGGAATCGAAATTTAATTTAGATGCACAGTTTAAGATCTATAGATTTCTAATGAAATTTTCTTGCATGTGAGTTGATGTCATCAAATTGGTCCTATACTGCATGCAATCTCCCACTGCGGCACTGCACACTCTAACCAGAAACGATGTAGTCGACAGTGTGGCGGATCTGTCGCATATGTGATGTATAGTCATTGCATGGACGCGTCCATGGAGGACAAGAGCACGTCCACGGCAGACTCGAGGAACGTGCGCTGGTCCTCCCTGTCCCATGGGTCGGCGAGGACCTTAGCCAGCATGAGCTCTGCATAGGCGCTCGCCATGTTGGCGATCACCCGGGGTCGGCTTAGTTGCAGTGCAACGTCGTGATGACCTTCTGGAATGTCGGTAGCGAGAGCGCAACCAGCTTGGTAGTGACTAGGTTGGGAAGAATGCCTCATTTGAGATTTTAAGCGCGACGATGTTGGCGGATCGGTGCACGATTGTCGTATGGACCTCCCTGGGCCCACTGCCTCGGTGGGTACCAGGACCGACTACTCGGTGGGCCCCTGGTACTACCCGACTTGCGCTGCACGACACCTGATGGCGTGAAGCACAAGGACTACATAGGAGAAGTACTCGGATAGGAAGCTGTACATGTCCCGCACTGTATAGAGGACTCCTAGACGTACTCGGCTAGTACTCTCCCCCTGAACCGACTTGTAATCCTACCTCTCGGACTATACAAGGCGAGGCAGGGACCCCTCTCTAGATCATCTCATCTCACGGTGTAAGATTGCATCATCTTGTAATCGTACCCAATCAATCCAGAGCTACACAGCATACAGGACGTAGGGTATTACGCACCTCGCGGCCCGAACCTGTCTAAATTGTGTGCCACGTGTCTCTTCCTTCGAGTTACCGATCTCGCCGAGGCCACATTCATCTACTTCGGGTACTCCCCTTAGTAGGTTGCCGGTCTAAAACACCGACAGCTGGCGCGCCAGGTAGGGGATCTCGCCCGAGATCACATGGCGAACTCGACGGCTCCCGTCTACGTCAAGCCAACCGTCGCCTTCAACTGTGGCGACACCTTCGTCTTCGGCGCCTGGGTCTGCACTGCTGACGGCGCTGGATCTTTCCAACGCCGCCTCGCCATGCCACCGAACCCGGAGACCGGCCTCGTGACGCTTCCCGAAGTAGTCACGGGTGACCTCGCCGACAAGTTCGGCGAAATTTCGCTTTTCGACCTACACACCGACTTCGAGCTTGGATCCGCCTCCAACTCGAACTCGACGTCCCCGTGGGCCACCGTGCGCGAGCCGGCTGCTCAGCCATCGCATACGGACAGCCCACCCCGTGAACGCTTCGCGCGTGGCCCCCGCAACCTCAGCAGGGCCCGCACAGAGGCTCCCCCTGCATGCCGGGCCGGCAAGGAGCCCGTACCCGAGTACAACTCAGACTCCGACACCGCTCCCAACCACGCCTCGGACTCCAACCCCCTCTCCGGCTTCTACTCGGACTCCGCGTACGAGTTCGACTTCGGGTCGGACCCTAAGGATCCCGAGTCTGAGGACAACTCTACTGAGCAACCTTTATCAGGGTCGGCTTCTGGGCTGGTTATAACATCCACACCGGCCGGCAGATTTGTCTACTGGCCAGACCGTAAGCCCGCCGACCTGATAGACAAGAACTCACGCTACGTCGCCTACCTCGACTCGCTTCCCTTCCAGGAGGGAACACCACTTACTCGAACTGAGGAGTACTCTCCAACCGAGGTGGCAAGCTCTGACTCCAGTCTTGGCAACCCCGATCGCCAAGTCTTCATGACTGCCGGCGACACGCCAGGAACTTCAGGGGCACAGGACCGGTACCTTGAAGACATCTCCGCAGACGAGCTGTCTGCTGAAGCACCTGCAGATGAGACCGACGCCAACAGGGACGCTCGACGTGAGTGTAACAGAAAGCGGAACGAACGGTGCCGGCGTCTCTGAGACAATCTCCCCATCCGCAACCTCGCAGAAGCCCTCGAGCAAGTCGAGAGCAGGGTACACACCACCCCGGAGCAATGCCTCATGTCGATCACAGCGATCACACGCCAAGCTCAGGGGATATGTGTTGGAGAAGTCAGCGCCAAGCTCGCAGAAGACGCTTACTTCATGCGAGTTGACAGTAGGGTTGCCCAGCCGCCCCGCCAGCAACAGCGAAAACAAGGCTGCAAGTCGCAGCGCCGACCTCGGCCGCAACCGTACTCGAGACGAGCTGCCGGCCCAGCCCAGCCGTACTCGTGCAAACGCCGGTGGACCCTCTCAAGCTGGCAACAACACCGCAGCTGCCGTCGGTGATCGTGAGATTGTTCCCCACCGCGAGCCTGACGGCGGAGGCAGCGACGGCGGAAGCTCCAACCATGGGGCCAACAGGAGGGCCGGTGGAGGAGGCGATCGCGACGGCCAAGGCCACGCGAACAGCCGCGCCTCCGGAGCCTCGCAAGGCGGCTACGACACCCGCCAGAAGATTGAAGAACTGCGGCGGAAGAAGTCCGCCACCGTAGGCGACAACGATGGCTTCCCCACCTTCTCTCCTCAGCTTCGCAACTTACTTCTCCCGGACAAGTTCAAGCCTCTGGGAATCACCAAGTACGACGCGAAGCAGGATCCCATCCAGTGGCTCAGATGCTACACCCTCTCCATCGAGAACGCCGGTGGCAACAACGACACCAAGTGCCTCTACTTCCCCTTCTGCCTGGACCAAGCCCCGCTCACATGGTTCGAGTCGCTGGACAAGAACTCGATCGACAAGTGGGACCAGCTGAAGGAACAGTTCACCAGCAACTTCGCGGGCGCTATGGGCCGATCGGGTACTCGCATGGACCTGGTTATGGTGAAGCAGGGACAAGGCAAGACCCTTCACAAGTACATGCGGCGCTTCTTCGACAAGCGCGCCACCGTAGTCGACGTCACCAACAAGGAGGTCATCGACCTCTTCCAAGACGGTCTCTACCACCGTCGCACATTCGAAGACTTCGGTCGACGCCGTCCCAAGTCCATCCCCCATCTCAAGGACATGATCACGTCCTGGGCGGATGAAGAAGACAAAGCCAACGCCAAGTACGATGCCATCCGTGGCAAGAGCAAACAGAACACGGGCGGTGGCAGCAGCAACAACAGGAACCAAGGCGGTCGCAACAACAAAAACTACTCGGGTCCCAACCGCAAGCGCAAGCCAGACAACACTGTCGCGGCTATTCAGCGCCCTGCGAAGGAGAACCCGAAGAAGACCTCCGGCGGCTTCAAAGACTTGCTGAAAGAGAAGTGCCCGTGGCATCTGGAGGGCAACCACACCACCGAGCAGTGCTACCAACTCGGGCGAGCACTCAAGAGTACTCCAGAGCCACCGCACCCTTATGACAAGAAAGGCAAGAAGAACGACGGAGGCAATGACGACTTCCAGGAACCCGACAAGACGGTCAAGGTCCTCTTCGGTGGACTACCTAGCAGACAGGAACAAAAGGCTGCTCGTCGAGAAGTCATGAGCATTGAACCAGCGGTCCCGACCCCTCTCAGGTGGTCGGAGGTACCCATTACCTTTTCCCGCGCGGATCAATGGACAAGCTTCTCCGAACCAGGACAGTTCCCACTAGTCCTGAAGCCGGTGGTCGCGGGCTCCAAGCTTAACAAGGTCCTCATTGACGGTGGAAGCGGGCTCAACATCCTTTTCGCCAAGACCTTAAAGAAGATGGGGCTCGACATCACCCACATGCTCACCAAGAGCACCTCACCCTTCTACGGTATCATCCCCGGCAACGCGGCTATCCCACTAGGCTCAGTGGTCCTGCCAGTTATCTTTGGGGAATCTCGGGACAACTACCGTACCGAGTACATCAAGTTCGAAGTCACGGACTTCGAGACTTCCTACCATGCCATCCTCGGCAGACCGGCTATCGCCAAGTTCATGTCGGTACCCCACTACACCTACTTGGTACTCAAGATGCCAAGTCCAGCAGGTGTACTCTCACTGCAAGGGGACCTGAAGATCTCACACGACTGCGACATTGAAGCAGTGGAGATCGCCTCCACAAATCAAGTACCCAACGCTATGATGGAGATCTACGCTGCGTCGAAGAAGCTTGCCCCAAGTGAAGTCGACATCCCTGAGAAGTCGGACAAAACCAACAAGCCTCAGCCACCTGAGGAGGTTCTGGTCAAAACAATCGACCTCGGGACAGGCGACAGCAGCAAGACCACCACCATCGGGGCCGGCCTTGACCCCAAATAGGAAGACGCGCTCATCAACTTCCTCCGGGCTAACCGCGACATCTTCGCGTGGAAGCCAGCGGACATGCCAGGGGTGCCCAGGGAGTTGATCGAGCATTCCCTCAACGTCGATCCTAAAGCTACCCCGAAGCGACAACACCTTCGCCGCTTTGCCGACGACAGACGGGACGCCATCAAGAAGGAACTCGCCAAACTACTCGCGGTCGGCTTCATCAAAGAAGTCTTCCATCCTGAGTGGCTCGCCAACCCCGTCCTCGTCCGCAAAAAGAACTCGAACGAGTGGAGGATGTGCGTCGACTACACTGACCTCAACAAGCACTGCCCCAAGGACCCCTTTGGGTTGCCGCGGATTGACCAAGTCATCGACTCCACGGCGGGCTGCGACCGCTCTGCTTCCTCGATCGCTACTCCGGTACCACCAGATCGTGATCAAGGAAGAAGACCAGGAGAAGACCTCATTCATCACCCCGTTTGGCGCGTACTGCTACACGACCATGTCCTTCGGGTTGAAGAACGCCGGCGTCACATACCAACGAGCTATCCAGGCCTGCTTCAAGAGGCAACTCAACAAGAACGTCGAAGCCTACGTGGATGACGTGGTTGTCAAAACCAGAAACTCCAGCACGCTCATCGACGATCTTGAGGAGACTTTCGCAACCCTGCGCGAGTACCGCTGGAAGCTCAACCCGAACAAGTGCGTCTTCGGCGTACCTTCGGGCACCGCGGCATCGAAGCCAACCCCGAGAAGATCTCTGCCATCACCAGCATGAAAGCTCCCACATGCATCAAAGACGTCCAGAAGCTGACCGGGTGCATGGCGGCCCTGAACAGATTCATCTCGAAGCTTGGAGAACGGGGGCTCCCCTTCTTCAAATTACTCAAGCACCAAGAGAAGTTCGTGTGGACCACAGAGGCGGACCAAGCCCTTGCCCAGCTCAAGGACTTCCTATCGAAGCCGCCAATCCGCACGGCTCCTCGCAAAGGTGAGCAGCTACTGCTCTACCTCGCTGCGACTACTCATCTGGTCAGTACTGCCATCATCGTCGAGCGGCAGGAAGACGGCCACGCCTATCCAGTCCAGCGCCCAGTCTACTTTGTCAGCGAGGTCTTGTCAGAGTCTAAGGCACGCTACCAGCCTGTACAGAAGCTTCTGTACGCAGTGCTCATCACCTCGCGGAAGCTACGACACTACTTCCAGGAGTACTCGATCTCTGTCGTCACCGACTACCCGCTCGGCGACATCCTGTGGAACCAAGATGCTACTGGAAGAATCTCCAAGTGGGTAGTCGAATTCGGCGCCCTCAACATCGACTTCAAGCCATGCACCGCCATCAAGTCGCAGGCACTAGTCGACTTCATGGCGGAGTGGCGAGAGAATCAGCTACCTACTCCAACCGAGCGACCAGAGCACTGGGTGATGTACTTCGACGGCTCACTCAACCTCGAGGGTGCAGATGCAGGGGTACTCTTGATCTCTCCAACGGGCGAACAACTCAAGTACGTCCTGCAGATCTTCTGGAAGGTCTCAAACAATGAAGCCGAGTACGAAGCCCTGCTACACAGGCTCCGCCTCGCGGCTTCACTGGGCATCAAGCGGCTACTAGTCTACGGCGACTCCACAGTGGTCATCAACCAAGTCAACAAGTCCTGGGACCGCAACAAGGAGAACATGGACGCCTACTGCCTAGAAGTCCGCAAGCTCGAGAACAAGTTCTATGGTCTCGAGTTCCACCATGTCATCCGCGACAACAATGTTGCAGCGGACGTCCTGTCGAAGCTTGGTTCTACTCAGGTACCAGGGGGTGTCTTCGTCCACGAGCTCCACGCGCCATCCATTCCGGAGCCGGCGCCACCGACCACTATCCCAGTGCATCCCCTGGCTGGCCAAGAGGTCATGATGATCAACGTGGACTGGAGGCAGCCCTTCATTGACTACCTCAGCGAGCAGAAGCTTCCCTCGGACAAGAACTCGGCTGAGCAGCTCATCCGCCGTGCCAAGTCCTACGTCCTCGTCGGAGACAAGCTCTACAGGCGGGGCGCATCTTCAGGAGTACTCATGAAGTGCGTACCCACACAAGAAGGCAAAGACATCTTGGAGGAGATCCACAAAGGCGTCTGCGGCAACCACGCGTCCTCCTGCACGCTGGTCAGCAAGGCCTTCCGACGAGCCTTCTACTGGCCCACAGCTCTGGGCGACACCGAAGAACTCGTCAGAAGGTGCCAAGGGTGCCAATACTTCGCCAAGCAGCAACATGTCCAAGCCTACAAGCTTGTCACCATACCGCCAACCTGGCCCTCCGCCTGCTGGGGGCTCGACATGATTGGGCCACTCCCAACTGCGCCAGGTGGATTCAATAGAGTACTGGTGGCCATCGACAAGTTCACCAAGTGGATCGAGGTCAAGCCGGTTACATGCCCAAAAGCTGACAGAGTACTCGACTTCCTGGATGAACTCGTGCATCGCTACAGACTACCCCATCGCATCATCACAGACCTGGGCTCCAACTTCCACAATCACCAGTTCTGGGAATACTGCGAGAACAGCGGGATCAACGTTCGATACGTCTTAGTCGCCCATCCTCGGGCCAACGGACAAGTCGAGCGCGCCAACAGGATGGTGCTCGACGCTCTCAAGAAGCGGCTACATGACGCTGCTAACTCTAAAGGAGGCAAGTGGATCAAGGAACTACCCAATGCTCTCTGGGGGCTATGTACTCAGCCCTCCAAGCCAACGGGACAATCCCCGTATTTCCTGGTCTACGGCTCCGAAGCAATCCTCCCTGCTGATGTCATGTGGGACTCGCCAGCAGTGGAGCACTACGACGAAGGCGTCTCTGAAGACAGCAGACGAGTTGACATCAACGGGCTCGAAGAAGCTCACTGTGCCGCCCTCGTCCAATCAGCAAGGTACCTAGAGGGTATCCGACTCTACCATGATCGCAACGTCAAGGAACGCTCCTTCAACGTTGGTGATCTTGTCCTCAGTCGCATCCAGAACACGGAAGGACTACACACGCTCAGCTCGCTCTGGGAAGGTCCCTTCACAGTTGCAAAGGTGACCGGACCGGGCTCCTACCGCCTCCAGACGCTTGAAGGCGAAGACGTCAACAACTCGTGGAACGTCGACCAACTCTGTCGGTTCTACGCCTAGTCTACACGACTACCCTAGGGCTCAAGTCTACATGACTACATCAAGACCCCTTCGTTGTAAGCGGCCTCCGGGTCCAGGCACCAGTCTCCGGACTACTCCTTCGCTGTAAGCGGCCTCCGGGTCCAGGCACTAGTCTCTAGACTACTCCTCTCCAGAATCCAGCCCATGCGGCTACCTACGGATCCTGGGCTGCGGCGAGCGACAAAGGACTCTAGCAACGGTCTACTGATAGACCACATACTTCTAGATCCAGCCTACACGGCTACTAACGGATCTACTGCTGTAAGCAGCTCTACGCCCTAGCACTACTTAGCTGTAAGCGGCCTCCGGGTCCTGGCGACTACTCTGTAACAACGGCCCTGGCCATCCAGGTGTACTTCTTCAGTAATAAAGTTTGATTATCCATCAACTACTTTACTATCTTCCTCCCTCAACGGGACTACTGGCGAGTACAACTACTCGCAACGGCTTCATGATGGGACTCCACACTCAGAGATCGCGATAACGAGTACTCATTCATGGAAGTTTCTTTCATTCATACTTAAACAATTTCATTACAATTGTTTATGTACAACTACTGCTACGAGCTAACATTACAGGACTACTGGAGATTGAGCTTCTCGGCGACTTGTTTAGCAATGGGCGCTATCTGCTCCAGCAATTCCGTGTACTGCTCGTCCGTGCAGTTGGCGGCTAGCCCGCCGGCGACTACGTCCACGGGGGCCTTCGGGAAGTACGACTTCATGAAGGCCAGCACCTGGTTCGGGACCGACTTCACCAAGTGCTTGACGTAGGCCGCCAAGCGTCTGGGGGCTTCCTTCAGCCGGTCCACCAGTGGAGCTATCTTCGAACCGCCAGGGTGAGGCACCAGCAGCCTCGCGACGGGGAGCGCGGCTTCCTCGAGTTCCTTGAGCTGAGCCCGCAGCTTCTCGCAATCCTCGTTCAGCTTATGCAAGGATTTGTAGCAGTTGATGAGGTCACGATCTGATGCAATACGGAGCTCCATGTGATTATCACACTCGTAAGCAAGCTCCTTATAATCGTACTCCAGTACCTGGCGGGCCTCCTGCTCTCGGTAGAAGAGGTTCTTCAGATCGGTCTCTGAAGCCTTCAGCTGATCAACCTTGGTCTCAAGCTCTGCAAATCAACAAGGCAAAGTGAGTTAGACTACTTCAAGCTACCATCAACAAGTACCCGACAAGGCGGTCGCGTACCTTTATTCTTGTTGCGGAGAGACTTGTTCTTCCGCACCAGATCGTCGCTCTTCGCCTGCATCTCTTGGACATCATTGTGATACTTGGAGAAGGCGGTGTCTAGCTTTGACTGCATAGCGGTGGCGTGCTTCCGGGACATCACGAGTTGCTCTTCCAAGGCTTCCGCCCGGAGTACTGCATCGCCGAAGCCTTGAAGCATGTTGGACTTCTCGCGGGACCTCTCCGCGACGTCCTGCACAGACAACACATGTCAAATGGGTACTCAACATTAATGGATTGACTACTCAAGGGTGTCGACTACTCACCTTCATCCATTGCTCAGCCTAGCGCACCGCCTCCAAGTGCCGAGCCACCATCGCCGGGTCGACAGTTCATCCGCCAACAACTCGATCCCGCCACGACTACTCGTTGCGGCTTCGGTCATTGGCGCCGAGCGGATTGGCTCCACGTCCTGGATCTCTGGCGAGCGGACGACTACCTCCAGAGCGGATTCTGGCAGCCCATCGTCGCCTTCTCCTCCAGTCGTCGCGGCAGCCTCTCCGACGGTCACCTCCATTGGCTCGGGGGCTCTTCCGGCAGCCTCCTGAGTCTCCGGTGCCACGTCTTCAACGGGTACCGCTTCCGGGATATCACTTCCCTCGGCTTCAGCACCTGTCATCAAAAGTACAAGTGTATCAGTCACACCTGGCGGATACGACTACTCTATGGGGCTACTTTCACCTCAGTAGAGTACTCACCTTCAACAACGCTGGCCTCAGGCAACGTAGCCTCCGTGGCCGGCGCCTCGGGCTCTGCCTGAGGGGTGGGAGCAGAATCCTCAGCGGGCGGCGCGGCTTCCTCTTCCGCCACCGCTGTAGCGGGTTCATCCCCCTCCAAGGACAGGTCCGTCGATTTCCTGCAGAGTATACAAGCTGGTTGTCAACCTAGTACGACTACCACATCTAATGTACTACTCGGGAAGGATCAACACTCACAAGCTCGACCGGACCACTGTCACGGTTGGGGCGCCGAGGATACTAGCGATGTCGACTAGTCCTGCCTCGGCAGGCGCCTCTTCCTGCGCTTTAGTAGCCACTGCCTCTTCGGTGGCAGCAGCAGTGGGTTTTGTGCTCCCCTGAGCAACAGGGGGCTGGCGCTCCATCTGCGCTGAGAGCTCTTCTACGGTGGGGGCTGGGCTGTGACTACCCCCAGCTGCCTCCCCCACGGTGTCCCAATCGCCTTCGACGCCTTGCTCAACGGGGTCGGAAGGCGGCATCTCCTGCAAGCATGGAAACTTCGTCGTCAACACACAAGACCGAGACATAAGTACTCGACTACTCTAGTGAAGACGACTTACCTCCTGGGACGTGGTCTCAGTGACCTTCAACTTCTTGGCCACGCGCTTGCGGGTCACATTACGCGGCTTCCTTGGCGGCGTAGGCAGACTAGCCTCTAGGCTAGCCAGCGGATCCTGAACGAGAGGAACGTGCGGCAATCTAGGGCGGCTAAACCTTGATCACAGCTGGAAGCACTCCTGCAGCGTCTCTTCATCATCGTCCTCCTCTGACGTGTCTTCGACGACAACTGTGTCGTCCCCTTCGCCAACCTTGCGCCGCTCCTTGGTCTTGGCTCTCCCTTCCTCTGGGACCTCGACAAGCTGAGGAGGTGAGGCCGGCTCGGAAACGAACTTCGCCAAGTCATCCTGCAAGACGCTCAACTCGTCAGTACGACTACTCTTACGTAATGAGTACTCGACAATGGATGCGGCTACTAACCTCTTTTGGTGGGCGCGCGACGGAGTACTCTGGTGCTGGGCACGGTGTGTACGCCGGCATATCTTTGAAGATCCTGGCCAGCCTATCAACAATGTCGTCGTCGTTGACTTCATCTCCAGGCATACGCGATGTATCGTCGTCGCCGGTGTACTCGTACCCTAGGGTGTCGCGGGCCATTAGCGGCTGCACCCTTCGCTTCATGAAGCTGAAGGCCACATGTTCGGCCCTCAGCCCGGCTTCCTTCAGCGCCTTGATCTTCTCTAGCAACTCGGGCAACTGAAGACCCTCTTGCATCGTCGGCTCCGAGTTCCACCACAGCCGATGCTTGGGCTGCTTCCCGCTTGGCTTCGGCAGCTCGGGGTGGTGGTTGGTCACATAGAACCACTTCACCTTCCAATCCTGGTTGGAATCTATCAGTTTGTAGGAGAGGTACTGCTCGGCGGCATCCTCCCTCATCTGTATCCCTGCTCCTCCGACTACTCGCGGATTGCTGGCGCTGGGCTGAGGCTTCACCCGGAAGAACTTCCGGAACAAGATCCAATGGGGCTTGATCCCCAAGAAGGCCTCGCAGAAGTGTACAAAGATGGAAGTATGGAAGATACCGTTGGGATTGAGGTTGAGGTACTCGATGACGTAGTACCCCAACAGCCCCTTGAAGAAGTCGCTGGTGGGGAGGGACAGTCCGCGCTCCGCGAACCGGGTGAACATCGGAATCTCGTCCGGATTCTTCTCCATGGGGTACGGATCCCCTGCGGCGGCTCTCCACATGTCCACTTCCTTCTCCCGGATGAATCCGCCGTTGAGAAGGGCCAGCAGATCCTCGGTCTTGGCCTTGGACTTCTTCCACTCGCGGTTTGGATCTAGTCGCGGCGGGGACACTGGCGGCGACGTTCCCGAAGCAGACCCGGCGGCTTCCTCACGGGCCCTCTTCTTCCCACCAGCGGCCTTCGCAGTCTTCGATGATGAAGGCTTCATTCTCCAAGTGCAAGGTGTCTTCACGCGCATTCGCTCGGGGGCTACAGCGGTGGCTTCCTACGGCGGCGCGCTCGGATCTACGCTCCTCTCACTGGCAGCAGCGTGCACTGATGGTGATTCCTGGCTAGATCTGCTGGGAATGGCTGCAACTGTGTAGGGTGAAAAACCCTAAGGGTTTTGCCTTCTATTTATAAGTCAACAGCGGACCCTCCAACGGCCGGACGGATAAGTCCGTGCTCGGCTGACTCAGCGGCGGCGCATGACTCTTCAACTTCTACTAGTCGACGCGCTTCATCTCGGGGGCTCGGCTACTTCTACTCAACCTCCTGGGTAGCGACAAGACTCAAGAGAAACTGAGGACACATTCTACAAGATGAACCTTCAATTCGAGAGGAAGTACTCGACTCAAGGCTCGGGGGCTCCGTGCCATGTGTCCTTCGGTTTTTTTCTCCGGATTTTTCGGGATATTCTTGTCAAAACTTCAGATGGACCCTCAGCCAGAGTCTACAACTCAACCTAAGGCTCGGGGGCTACTCCATATGGAGTGCGATTTTGCAATCGTACTTCCATATTAGTTTCGGCTTCAAGACAACATGGGCATTGTTGAAGGCCTTCAAGGGCAGCACTCGAGGACGCTTGGGACTACTAGAGAAGACTTCAGGATTGCTCAAACATCAGCTGGAGTACATTCCAGCCTTGGGATGCTTCAACTATTCTTGAAGACCTTTGACTTGTAGTACTCGGGGACGCCTGAGGACTACTCGTTGAGGCCGTCAAGACTACTCGAAGCTATCCTTCTCGACTACAAAGTACTCGGGGGCTTGTCGTATGGACCTCCCTAGGCCCACTACCTCAGTGGGTACCAGGACCGACTACTCGGTGGGCCCCTTGGACTACCCGACTTGCGCTGCACGACACCTGATGGCGTGAAGCACAAGGACTACAGAGGAGAAGTACTCGGATAGGAAGCTGTACATGTCCCGCACTGTATAGAGGACTCCTAGACGTACTCGGCTAGTACTCTCCCCCTGAACCAACTTGTAACCCTGCCTCCCGGACTATATAAGGCGAGGCAGGGACCCCTCTCTAGATCATCTCATCTCACGGCGTAAGATTGCATCATCTTGTAATCGTACCCAATCAATCCAGAGCTACGCAGCATACAGGACGTAGGGTATTATGCACCTCGCGGCCCGAACCTGTCTAAATTGTGTGCCACGTGTCTCTTCCTTTGAGTTACCGATCTCGGTGAGGCCACATTCATCTACTTCGGGTACTCCCCTTAGTAGGTTGCCGGTCTAAAACACCGACAATGATGTCTAGCTCATTAAAAGAATCTAGGCCCTATTTTGGTGCATTGAATGACAACTAGATTAAAAATCTAATGACTTTATTTGTTGAAGCATGTGAGAAGGTTATAACTTGTGTAACAAAGCATGATGTGTGACTTTAGTCATTCACACGAGAAACGAAGCTATGTTTGTAAAAGATGACTTGAGGCGTGGTTTGCTACCTCATATTGTGAAATAGCTTGATATAAGGATTGATATCATGTTTTTTTATATATGTGATCCCATGAAGCCAATTTATATATATGAAAAGCAAATAAAGGTGAATATATATGCATGTTGGTATTAGGGTTATTAGTTGGTCTCCAAATAAATTGAAAAGCTTGTTGTGAACAAATGGGTCAATAAAATCAAACGATGGCGTGATGTCAATTGGATTTCACTCTTGAAGTTGAATCAAAGCTAGACTCAAATTGACGACGAATGGATGAAGAAATCAAGTAAGAGATTAGCAATGAGGTACTAAGATAAGGTTGGCCAAGTGGTGACTTGGACCATGTGCTTGGCTAGGGTGAAGTGGCTATAGCTTAAATAATTTCGAGGTATCAAGTTGGGCCTTAATGAGTGTATCAATGAGGATACATCAAGTGGAATTTGGATCATGTGAAAGGTGATTTGGCATTTAGAATTGGTTTACATTCATATGTGTTGATCCAAGTCACTAGCTCAAGGATGAAGTGCTCAAATCAATGAGACATTGATGGATGCATCTCTCAAGTGGATATATTGATCAAGTATGACTATTCATGAAGATGAAGCTCAAGTAATTTAATATTGCTTTTACATTTGATCTTGAGTATAGGTATGTTGTACTATCAAGAGGTATGTATCACAAGAGTCTTGAAAATGTCTCAGTGATCAAGTAACCCATGTGAGTTGATGAGAGACTCAAGAGCCTCATAAACAAAAGGACTCTGTCAAACCCAGTGGCACCAGTTTTGTGTCAACCGACCCAATGGCTAGTTGTTTGAAATCTCACCAGGTTTGGGAACAAGGTGGCACTGGTTTTCAATAAGTTTGTAACGGCTAGTTCTTATGGAGTTAGGTATTTATACCCTTTGGCCTCCAATGTTGCAAACTGTTGTTCTTAAGGTTGCCGGTGTGCATCCCTGCTATTTCTTTCTTAGCAAAAGCTATTCTTGCTCGCCCCACCCCCAAGGTGTGGTGAGTTGTGGGTTAGTTTGTGAAGGTCTTGCTTCACTTCTAAAAGGGAACAAGCTATCTAGTAGATCGAGGAAAGGGTTGAATGCAACCTGGCTTCGGTAGGAAAAGCACCCAACAGAGACTAGGATTCACACGGTGGTGAATCTGAACTTCGGTAAAACAAATCCTTGTGTCTCTTGATGGTTTACCTTTAATTTACATCTCTTTGCCTATCTTCGCTTGCTTTTGTTATTTTGGTCTATCTACTCAGGTGTTAGTGTTTGCGAAGTGCAGGTAGTTTGAAAACCAGCTCAAAACTCCACGTTGAGCTACACATCAAGTCTGCATTAAGAAACAAACAAGTTGACAAAGGCAAGGGTTTGAGGGTCTTACTACCTTCGAAACACGGTGGCACCTGGTTGGTAAAATTGATGGCACCGGTTCTGTAGGCAGTGTGTTTTTTTCACTGCTCAGGCGCATTTCCAGAGACTCAGGAGACTTTTCCAGAGACTCCAGACCAATTCTCTGAAGTATCCAATATTAACTGATAAAATTGTCATAAGTGGTAATTTTTCAGTTTGCACCTATTCAACCCCCTCCCTCTATGTGACATTGAGATCCTTTCACTCCTCGATGGCCGAGAGGAGTGCCTATTAGATCTTGTACCAGCTACACTATTAGCTTGCGGATGCTTCTTCATCATGCACTGTCAGCCTTCAATTCAAGGGGACTTGGCAGCTATCTCAAATAGAGGACGCAAAGCGTACGTGATCAAAACCTAAAATGGATTTGTCATAGCGTTTACCTACTGAAAACACCCATGTTGACGTCTGCTTCGGGTCAACAGATGCGGAGGAGCTCGCTGCAGCTTCTTGGCATATGTTGACGCAAAAATCAGATGTGGCCCCTGCACAGCAACACACCCTGTGTGAGGTATGCCTGTCAATCTGACCTGTTGAATGACAAGGGAAACAAGAAAATAGTTAAATATGACTAGATCGGCTAGGGAAGCCATGGAGTCTTCAAAACATGTGTATCTGTTAGATCAGTCGATACGGAATAGAGCCAGATCAGTAGGCTCGAAGCAACAAAAGTGCAAGTATGTTAGAGATTGACTATGTCAGCCGATTCTGATGACGTAAGTAGAGCGTAAGCTACAACAAGCAACCTACTCAATGCTATGTGACAACATCCGAAACAGATCTAGATCGTTTGTTCAAGTAGATTGATAATACTAATAGTAGTAAAAGTCGACAAAGATTGATTCGAACGGGATAAATTGATGATACAAGCTAAAACTACAAGAGTTGGTACAAAAACTTGCAAATCTAACTAATACTTATAAATTGTGAATAAAGGAACGAGACGAAACCATAGTGATGCACCCGGAGGTTAAAGGCTAGGATTTATGCGGTAAAACAGTACTTACAAGCTAGTCAGAGGTCGATTGATGCAGCCTGATGAGCTCGAATGACAACATTGAAGAAAAAAGAAAACATGATGGCGAAGTCGCCAGAAAGTAATACGAAATTGTAAAGTTGAAGATGGTGCTTGGATATTGTAAAGGTTTTGTTGTATTTGGTGTGTATAGACTTTCTCGACCGCGCAGGATCGCTACTTATACCCTGGAGAAAACCAGACTCTTAGTCGATCACGAAAATGTTTACTTGCATCTAAAAAAGAAAAAAGACTACTACATCTAAATGACCCACACTTGAGTAGGACTCTCTACCTAAAATTTGCACCCAGTGTCAACGAAAACATTGACCCCACCTCAGCCATGCACCGTCCTTTGGTGTATTTGCCTTTGCCGCTTCCTTCCTTGATTGGTCGAGGGCACTTCAAGACTCGACCTTACATTTTTCTTCGCTGATTACTTCGTTTCTAAGCTACCTCCTTCGTATTGTGCTTCGCCAAGGGCACTTCAACACTCAACCTTACATTTTTTTCTTGGACTTGGAGGCATGTCCGAACTTTCTGGAAGCGTCGGTCAGACCAAACTGGGCACTGGTTAGACTGGTCAACGTGCTGTCAGCCACCTTTGTCTTGCCTTGCCCCCAAGCGTCGAAGCCATCACTACAACTTGAGGGGTCTTCTTCGGTGGCACTTTCTTGTTAGCATCTGCTCTTCAATGATCACATGCTTCCCCTTAACCTTTCTGGCTTGGTCAGGCCGAATGAGCACCTTATGATTTGTTAATTCAAGAGTATTAGTAGGAAAAAGATTTTGATGTACTTGCATATCATGAAAAACTAAACAATCTTCATTACTGGGTGATTGTATTTATCAATGAAAAGTATTGTGATCATTGGTATCATGAGATAAGAATGATGAAATTTACAATATGCACGCTTTTTTATCTTATGAAGTAGTGGCATGGTGTGAGGTATCTTAAGCTTTCCTTGCCTTAATAACCCATCAAACATCCTATCACATTTATCCACATCAAAAGTGAACTTCACTTTATATGTTGGCTTAAGAGAAGCACAAGTGTTTGCTTTATCATAAGGTGACCGTATAAATTCAACATCATACACTTATTTATCCTCATCGTCTGAATAATTATAATTTAGTATATGCATATTATAATGGTTAGACTTGACCCGACCCTTTGTAAGTAAGAAGAGAAGTGGAATAGGTAAGAAGATATGTGGAATAGGTACTAACATGTGGGTTCGCCCCCACACGAGATTGACATGTGGGCTCAGCTGGGGTAAACCCTGGTGGATTGGGTTTAAGCCTTCAAGGTGGCCACGTATTTGGTATTGTGAGTCCAAGGTAACATAATGAACAAATTTTAAGTATCGGGAGGAATCGTGAACTCAGCTTAGTGTTTTTTTGAAATTAAGGCAGGAGCGTTGCCACATCATATAAGAAGAAGGTGTCTCTGTGACGCCCTAGGTTTTTAAGTAGCATCGTTAGTGCTAATGACAGAATCAACCGAGTCAAACACTATTGACATTGGTCAACCTTGGTCAACCTAGGTCATCACCCCGAAAACCTAGTCATCGATCACTAATGACCCTCTTAATCAAGTCAACACACACTTGTGGTCAAACCTTGGTCAAAGATGTGGTCAAAACCTGGTCAAACCCCAATGTCTTTGAACCTTCTCTAGAACTTTTGTCGCGTTCTCCAAATTTCACCTAAACACTTCAAATTCTCCCAATATAAAAGTTGTCCAGTTTTTCGAGTGACACAACTTTCATGTTGGGTGGCATTTCAAATTTGAAGTGGAAATTGGTGTAAAATCCTGGTCAACCCCAGTCAGCACTATTCACCAGCGCCATGAAAACTCCAAGTTTGCCAGCAGTTTATGCAAAATCCGTTGAGCGAAACACCATCGAGCCTTTCTAGAAGTTGTAGAGGGTAACTTGCTCTACATCTTTGCTATTCTTAGTTTTCGAAGTTTGTTTAAAAATTTCAAGATCTGGCCAGTCAAACAGTGCTATTGCAAATTGAAACGACGAAACACGTCGCCGCGCCGCGCTCCAGAGCGCGCCCGCGCGTGTGCCGCCTTACCATCCGTACTGGCACGCCGAGGTGGGCCTGTGACCGCCGGTCCGTGTTCCGTGCCTCGAGCGTGTGGGCGTGATGTAGATGAGCCCCGTGCCGGTGCCACGCGCCGCGCTCTCACGCGCCGGCCGGGCCGCACGGCCGTCTCCCCGCCGGACCACCCCCTGCCGCGCGCACCTGCCGAGGCTAGGCCGTAGTACCGTGGTTTAATAGCTGGGAAGCCTTAGCCACAAAGTGGGCTCCCTTGCACGCTAGCCCGCCTATAAATCCCCGTTTCCCCTCTCCTCGCGTGAGCACACCGACGCCAGACGCCATTAGAGCCGCCGCCGCCGAGCTGCGCCCCCGCTCCCTCACGCGGCCGTGCAAACACCCCTGCCCTTCCTTTAGGTCCTACTGAAGCTTGCACTACCACTTATTGCCCTGGACACGCCGCTCCCTCGCCGGAATTGGAGCTCCCTCGGCCATCATCTGTTGACGGTTGAAACACGTAAGAACCTTCGATCCGCAAGCATACGGACCTACACCTTTTTCACCACGGGGTGACCCCCAAGGTTCTTGTCAATCTGCGGAGTAAGGGGATTGCTAGCGTTTAACCAAGTACTAATCTAGTTGATGTAAAACCTTTGAAAGTGGTATTAATCTAAAGGTAAAGACAATCTAACCTATGTTAATCAAAGAAGTCTAAGGTGAAACTAGATGGCAAAGGGTGGATACAAGAGAGAGATTAAGGTAGATAAGCGTTCCCTCCATAGGGTTTAGGATCTCATGAACATGCATCTACTACATGAAAAGGGTGTTGCCTACACTAGCTTCATGGTGGTTATGCGGTCGTGAAGCCTTTTCCCTCCACCGTACTGTCACTACGCAAGGTAATCAACACTTTCACGTATAACCGCATCTATACCTAAGCATCCATAAGGTTAAGCTAATCACCACGATTAACACAAACCCTACTAAGACCACATGTTGCGCAAACATATGTAAACAAATCATACGCGAAGACACAGACCATAAAGAATCGATTAGCATAAGATTCATGTATAGATTACATATCATGCATCCATCTAACCCTAGGGACGAACGGAGACATTACCCCATCATCTTACTCGGATTGAAGCACATTGGGGTGATGGAGACTCTGGAGAATGTCGTCGATGAAGATGGCATCGATGAAGTTTGAGAACACCCCTAGGCCAGCGGCTTGGAGTCCTCCTCTTGCTTCCTTCCCTCCGCCGGCGTTGATCCTTGCGACGAGCTCATCTAACTCTCTCCCTCATCTTGCGGCGGCGGTTTTCTGGTCAATGGCGTCAATAGAATGATTGGATCGATATGGTGGCTGACGGGGGTGGAGGCAATTTATAGAGAAACCCCTAGGTCAAAGGGCGTCACGTACCGGGCCAGAAAGCCCCTGGGCCGATCCGACTAGGCCGGTTCGGGCCCGTCTTCCTCCCCGCGGCTCATCTTCACATTTTGGACTTAGCCCCCTTTATTTGTGTCATTTTGAGGTCGTCATCCCCGCGATCAAGATAGGGGGTCTTCTCGCATGAAGTCTGAACTTTACGTCTTAGTCCTCGGGGATGATACGTGTGACGCCCCAGGTTTTTAATTAGCATCATTAATGCTAACGACCGAATAAGCCGAGTCAAACCACTGACAGTGGTCAAATGTCACACCTGTTTTTCCAAAGAAAACCAAGTGCAAACCTATATGCATGCCAGGATCAAGTTTCATGCATATAGTGACATAAGTGAATAACAGAAACAATATCACGTAAGAAAAAGGGAGATTATCAGAGATTTACGCTCAATCCTGGAAACGAAGGCACCAAACTTCACAAGCAGTCGACTGGGGGTTGTGTACGCCTAGAACCAGCAACATCTTCACAAGACTTCAGAGTAGCTTCTTCCTTCTGAGCAACATTGTTTATAGCAAGGGTGAGCACTTGTCGTACTCAGCAAGTGTGGAGGAAGAATGAATGCAAAGGCTTTATAGTGGACTGGGCTATAAGCATTTAGCATTTTAGTTGATCAAGTTTTATTAGCACCTGATTACTAGTAAAAGTATAAGTTTATACCAACCCACAATTAAGCATAAAGATAAAAGATACGCCATAAGAATATGTCAAGCATAACCATAACACATATCACAATTTAAGTCCATCTTCAAGTTCAGTTATCATGTGAGGCCTCTCTTGACCGTGAGCACGGCTAATCGATTAGTTTTACACTCTACAGAGGTTGTACACTTTCACCACAAGCAGCGTAAAAGCTCCGAAGAACTTTGAACCCAACCATGCGATGCCGGCCAAGCACCATACCACACTACCGAGGTGTGGTTGCATAGGGACGCTACATGGCCTTTACAAAGGTTCCCTAGCAAGTTATGACCCACAAGGTCCGGATCAGTTAGCAAGGTATAAAGTCCCCTAGCAGGTCGATACCCCACCATAAAAAGAATAACTCACCCAACCCCCTGCTAGAGCGAGTCCATACCCCGCAGTACCGCCGATCCCTTATCCTTATCAGGTAAGATCACCCCAAGCCAAAGTTCCTAATTATTCAGCCAAGACCATTGCCCATTAGTTCTTGTGGTTGTACTGTTTTCCTGGGTGGTTCCCCATGTTCCGATTAATGCACAACGATCTTGTATTAAAATTATCATAAAGGAACATAGAGCATAAAATGATAACCATGTTGATTAACACCAACCCAGTTGAGCAAACTAAGCAATATCTACCATCAGAATTAATTAAAACTGGGTTTAAGATAACAGTCAAATGAGGCTAGTCATCCTTAATAGGAACCCGTCAAAATTAATGCAAGCAATGCAATAGTGATTAATAAAATTATTGGGACAAAAGATCAAGAACACACTTGCCTTTAACCAAAGAGTAGTTGCTCAGAATACTTCATCTTCATACTCTTCCAAAGCTCTCGAACCACGTTCATTCTACTCGCATCAATCATCGGGCACAAACATGCAAAGCAACCACACGAGTACAACTAAGAACAAAGCACCAATCAAAAGGAAACTTTCAAAGAACGCACTAAAGGATAGGCTTGATTAGATGGATCACTAAAGAACACAGAGTATGCTTGGAAGGGAAAGGCTTGATTAGCTTTGAAGAGATGGTCACGGAAGATTGAGCAAGGACCGGAAAGATCACACTAATATAGAGCTCGATTCTATTGGTTACGCAAGCGCAAAAAAAACTGAAACCGAACTAAGCTCGGAACTATCGTGAGATTATTATCAAACAACAAGAGACTACGCTTGGCATATTTTAATTAGGAAATCATGTGAAAGAATATTTCAGAGAAATACTCTATATTAATCAAGTTACATTTAATTAAAGAAATCGCGATAAACCTAATCATATTTTATTTATAACATTTCAGTAAAAGTTATGTCAAATTAACAATTACTTTAGAAAGATAAAGCAAGTATAAGACATCTAGGCGAGTAACTTTATGTCACGTGTTCATCTAAACATATTTAATATTGAAAAGGCATTTATGATGTCATTAGGCATATTAACTTTATTAAGAAAACCGATGTTTATCTCTAACATCTTTTATTTAGAAAAACTAGTTATGAATAGGGATTAACCAATTACATTATGATTAAAGAAAACCGGATTATAACCTAATCACTTTTTATTTATAAGGGCATTGGAATAAGAATTAGTCAAGATTAACATGCAGTTTTAGTATTAAAACAAGTAACAGGTGATACACATGCTAACGTGCAAGTTAAGGTGAAACGAATGAGAACGGTAGAAGCGAACTATAACGCACACACAAACTTTAGGCTAGGGTTTAGAGAGCTAGTGTACAAAGAGAACTCGGATGAACAACTGCCACACAAGCCAAGGGTGAATTGATCTGACAGGTGAAGCAGATAACAGGGTAAACTCTAAAGAAAGATAGCTACGATCGATTAGGTACAAGAACATAGCTGATTCAAAAAGAGACAACCAAACTGAGATGGAATAGAAATCAACTAGCTAGATGCTGATAAACAAAATTCTAAGATAAACATGAAACTAGAGTGATAAGATTACTTGATAGGCAAATGAGCAGTGCAAACTACTCACACAGATAAAGCTATTAAGCTGAGCAGAAACTCTATGGCTTGATTGAATACACACGGTTTAGCTTGGGCTAACACTAGAAAGGTTTAAAGCTTCTCATAAACTTAATCAAAAGAGATACTGAGGTAAACAACGTCTAACGATTGATTTGCACATGTGAGAGAACAAACTATAAGCTTAGGTTTATTTTAATTAGCAAAAATGTGCAAAGGATATTTCATAAAGAAAATACCCTAAGTTGGTTTTAATGCAAATTAGATTTTTATTTGCAAAGCCGATGTAAAGAACTAGTCAAGTTTTAATTAGAAAAGATTAATTAACTATTTAAACAAATTAACATGTGGTTTACGAAAACCAAGGTAAAGATCTAATTAACTTTTATGTACAGAAATATGTGATAGAAACTTCTATCAGATTAAATTTGCTTATGAAAAACGATGTATAGATCTATATAGCTTTTATTTGGAAAAGTCGTGTATAACTAGACATTAATCAAAATTAATATAAATTTTATTTTCAGAAAATAAAACATGGTGAAAACACTCCGCTAACGCGTGCTTTACATTATTATGAATCTAACGCAATTTGAACGGATGAAAACGGGGCTAAAACAAGAAAGATATGGACTTTCAAAGATCCAGGGACCTAGAGGTGAAGATTGGAAACTTTCAGGGACTTTACTGCGAAAACCTAGGGGCATATACACAATTATGTATATAAACTTAGGGATTTACTTGAAAGATCTTCAGGCGGGTTTATGTGTGAAAGGTAGTGTTTTCATAGGGGGTTATGAGCGAGATTTACTAGGCACATATTAGCTCCAAAGGTTATAGAGTTCTTCGGGGAGTTTTTTGCAAAACTGTCATCTTCCTCCTTGGATACAAAACAGAACAGAAGGATGGGGGGGTGCTCCTGGCGGCACTGTCCACCGGGGCCGCAGGTGCTTCGGGGCACAGGGGGCTCAGGGGAGAGGGGGAAAACGAAGAGGGAGGAGAGGGGGTCATCCGGAGCTGCTTACCTCGATTGGAAAACGACAGCGGCGACTCGTCGGCGTGGCTCAGGGTCGGGCGGCGGCGGTTCAAGGCGACAGCAGTGCTCCGGTGGCCGGCGGTCGACGGAAAAGGGTGGAGCTCAGACAACTTGGCGTCCTAGAGCTTGTGGCGGGGTCGGCTGCTCCGGTTGGGCTCCAAGGCCGGCGGATCGAACATGGCGGCGGCGGTCCCGCGGCCCCCGGCGGCGCACGGCTTCGGCGCGCGGCGCACAACAAGGAGAGGCGCGGGGGCTGCGGCGGCGCCGGAGCGCGCAAGCGGCTCGGGCGGCGCTTAAAAGGAGATGCGGCGTGGGAGTCGGGGTGCTCACGCCCCGGGCGGCGGCGCCGTCCGGGTCTCCCCGGCTCGGCACGCCATGACCATGGCGCCGGGCCCGGATGGGCTTTGGCGGGCCTGGCTGCCGGGCCGGGGCGGACCGGGTTGGGCTCGCAAATGCGGGCTGGAGTGGGTTGTGATGCAGAATAGTCCAGGGAGCCTTTCCAGACTTCACGTAGTTGGGCTGAGTTGGGCCATAAGCTCTGTGCGCGAACTGAAGGGAGGAAATCAAGGGGTGGTGGCAGACTTCGGAGACTTGGGCCGCAACGCAGCTGTGGGCCGAAAAGGAAAGGAAAACCGACATCCCTTTTCATTTTCAGAAAACATTTTCGTGAAAAAGAATATTATAGGAATAGCTAGATAATCCATAAAGGCCACGAAATATATTCTGAAAATCCCAAAAATTCCAGGAAAATTCCTAGAGATAGATTAAGACATGAACAATCCAAATAAAGTATTTGGAGCTCATAAAAAAAGATTTTAGAGCCTTCTAATAAATAGAAATAGCTCGAGAAAAATTGAGAATAAATTCTAGAAAAAATCCAGAAAATTCTCAGAAGGATTTGGACAGCTCCTAAACGCCTTTTTGAAACCTTTAGCACTCAAGAACCACTAGATGCATCGGCATGAATGCAACACTCACAACTTTTTATTTGCTTAAGAAAATCAAACAAGGATTTTTTTCTATACTATATTCCCTGTAAAGAAAAAATAAATGTTGGAAAAATTTTAAAAATTATGAGAAAATTGTTATTTAATTATTCTCTCTATTCGCATCCTGAAACTGAAAATTTCAGGGTGTCACATCAAACCTAGGTCAACCTGGGTCATCAACTCGAAAAACAAGCCGGCAACCGCTATTGAACCCCTTGACCAAGTCAACATACACTTGTAGTCAACCCTCGGTCAAAGGCACAGTCAAACCCCACTGAACGTCCTCCGAAACTTTTGCCGCGTTCTCCAAATTGCACCTAAACACTCCAAAATCTCCCAATATGAAAGTTGTCCAGTTTTTCGAGGGACACAACTTTCATGTTGGATGGCATTTCAAATTTTGAGTGGAAAAGGACAAAAAACTTAGTCAACTATCAGCATCTCCTGTTCACCAGAATGTGGTGGCATTTAAAGTTTGGCTGCAAATTGTGCAAAATCCGTTGAGAAAAACACCCTAGAGCCTTTGTAAAAGTTGTCGAGAGTAGTGAGATCTACAACTTTCCTATTCATCACTTTGTACACTTCTATTCAAATTTTTGGAGAAAATCATTTTCAAACGGGGCTAGGTGAAATAGGGGTGACGCCGCACAGCGACGTCACGCCGGGCAGAACACCGGGCGCGCCCGCAGTGAGACGCCCCGCCACCCCGAGCTTCGCGGCCCCGGTCGCGCGCCTTCCCAAGGTGCCACGCGCACCGAGGCCGCCCTTGAAGTCCGCGCCCGCCACGTGGAGCTCCCGCACTCGCCGACCGCGCACCGCACTACGCCCGCCGGTCCGTTCGCCGTCTCCCTGTTGCGCGCACCTACCGAGGCGTCGCCGTACCGCAGCATTAAGGCGGCGTTCCTTCGACGCTAAGGCAGGAGCCGCCCCTGCTATAAAGCGGCTGCCGGCCATCACCCCGCACGCCGCACGCCACCGTCCTCCATGGACAACGTCACAGCGAGCTCCCCTTTCCAAGCCAACAACGACCAAGTGCTGCACACAAGCCTAGCCGTGACCCCCTAGGACAGCTACTCGTGGCCCGCCTTGCCCAGTCCGAGCCGCCGCCACACCGCAGCATGGCTCACGGCGGCCACCGCCGTCGGCCGCCGGCCGCCGGCAAGCCCCCCTCGCCGACCCTCTCCCCTACCCGATCGAGCCCCGAAATCAACCCCTTGGGGAGTGGGGACCCTTCCATCGCCCTTTCCCGGCCGCGGACGCGGGCGAGCTCACCGGATTCCGGCGAGCCGCGCCGGCCTTTCACCCCGAGGACCACATTGCAAGATCCCAAATCCTTCTGGGGGCCTAAGCGCAAACCGGGGGCGTATATGTAAGGAATCAAAACCTCCAGGGACTTTCTTGCAAACAACATCTTCATTAGTATTTGGCTTTTTGCTGAAACTTAGAAAATGCATAGAAAATCACAGAAAAATCAGAAAAAAGCAAACCCAATTTTGTTGGATTTCTGGAGAAAAACTCTACAACTTTTGTTAAACTTGTCTAGGTTGTTTCCTGACAATTTGTGCATGAAAAATAGAAATGTGAAAAGCCTAGATCTGTGATATCTCAAAATCTAAAAGACCTATGTATCTAATTTTTGGATACGTTGTGTGTTATGTTATGACTAGATCCTGTACTAAAAATTGCACAAAGTTATGCTGTAAATTTTTTTATATAAATTGTTTTCTTTTTATGCAGAATCTGTCCAAATGATTTTTGTAGCTAAAAATAATTTTATTTTTGTAACCAACTTCTGCATGTTGCGTTTTATGCCAAAATGCACCTTTGGTGAATTAATCACAACTTTATAATTGCCAGAAATATTTATTCTTGAATTATGCTTGTTTTCTTTGTAATTGCATAAATCAAGTTTCATAATAGTTCTAGGTGTATATGCTGCATTCCTAGGTTAGCTTTGGACCATATAACATGTGTGAGAAAGTTTGAATCATTTTAATTCTTATTTATTTTTATGTGCATTTACCTTGTCTTACTAGCTAGCTTTTGTTATTTTCGATATAATTAAATTCGTAGCTCTCTTAAGTGTGCATGTGTGTGCAGTGACCTTGTTTTGATTCATAGTGCTTAATAACACACCTCACTGAATTTTACTAATTAATTTTGTGGATAAAAGCGATGAAAGCAATTTAAAGCTTAATAGCCAATTAAATGGGAAAATCACCAACCCACCTTTAATGACCTTGTGTGTGTGTAAATCTTATTAAAAACTAAAGCTTACCAACCCATTACTGTTTGTGAAATTAAATTAAATTATTTGCATATATATATATATGTACACAATCACTATCAAAAAGAATAATTAATAAAGAACCGCATATTGTTCCTTTTTGGAAGAGTATGTTGAATATATTTCTTATCTAGGTGAAGGTGGTCAACCATGCACCCCATGGTTGTCATTTATTGATTATAATTAGTTAAATTAAAAATTGTTAAATAAATCTTTCATTTGCATCTTTGTGTAGATCTTCCCCGCGGTAGTTGTACGCTCGTGCCGGAAGGAGGGGACGAAGGTGCTAACGAAGAGCTGCAACACGTGTTCGTAGCTCAAGGCCTGGACCCAAGTCCAGAAGGGCCCAAGGCCAACCTTGCCAGCGAAGGCAAGCCCCGGATCACTAACCCTGTCTTTTAAAATTATGCCATTACCTTTGCTATGATTGTGCATTTACGTTTCAGGAGTTGAATTGAATCCCTAGATGCATGATCCCTAGGTACCTATGCTCTATCACTAGTATGCTAGGATGATAGCTGCTATGCTATAGGACCCGAAAGAAGTCGAGTGATGTTCGTCACTTGCGAGAATAGTAAATGGATTGCTCATGTGGTAAGAGCATGGGATTTGGGCTCCGGTCCAGTGGCTTTTGTGGGCTAAGCTTTGGAATGTACTAAGCACTTGTCGAGAATGAGACCGGTAAGCCTAGTACCTTAATGAGACGGTGCGAGAACTTTTCCTTACTACTCTTGAGTATTCACCTAACCGGCTAGCTACCGGGAAGGGGGGTGCATGTGTGAGACTGGGTACCTCGCGAGGTATGCCAACTAACCTTGTACCCAGGACAGCTCTGATCCCAATCCGAGGACTTTTGGGAACCGCCTGGATGGTTGTCCTCGCGGGGGCACCCTACCGTGTGTTTAGGTTTACCTTGCAAGGTTTAAATCAATCGATTGTCAGACTCTCACCGTTATCCGAGACTGCTTAATCAACTGGCCATGAGATCTCGTAATGATGAAACTTGGTGAATATTGTTGTATGAATTAATTGTTTGTACAATTCTTGATTGAATTAGTTAGCACACTTAGAAATGGTAATCAACTAGAAATTGTGCTAAAATATTGAAAGTAAGGACATACTCCTTGTTGCTTTTCAGCAAAAGAACTCCACCGACCAAAAGCCTCTCATGTCTAGAATTTGGTGATGTAGTTATCACCCGACGGTTATGTCTTGCTGAGTATTAGTATACTCAGCCTTGCTTTAAAACTGTTGTGCACGTGTTGTTGACCGGGTGGATGACTGAAAGTGCATCTTGGCCCCTAATTGTTTTGGTGATAGTGACAAGCACAATTTGTGGTACTTAATGCTTGGTCAAGATGTGTGCAGGTCTTAAGTGAATGAAACTCTTATGGTTTGATCAAAGGAAGGCCCCCAATTTCAAGTCGTTGTTTTCAACTCAAATCAAGGCTTAATTTTATTTTAATTTTGAATTTGAGTATAGGAAACACCGTACTACAAAGGGGGATGCAAATCGATAGCCAAGAGATGCTAAAAGTGCTCTAGAAGGTAACCCAAGTGAGTGAGAAGAGTTGAGAGTTGGCCGTGCACATCTGCTATTCTTTTGCCAAACACTCAGTCCTGGTCCGTTGTACCGACATCATGTCGGTACTACCAGCGACCTCACCTCGGTAGTACCGGGCTTGGGTCGGTATACCGATATGGCTTCACTGGTGAGTTTTAGCCAGGGGGTCGGTACTACCGACCCAGCATCGGTACTACCGATAAGCCAGTACTATTAGGGTTCTGAAACACCCCCTCGGTAGTACCAACACCGTGTCGGTAGTACCGGGGATGCACGATTCAGCACAGTAACGGCTAGTTTTTGAGCCTTAGTATATAAACCCCTTTCTCCCTCCTCACTCATTGCTGACCAACCACGAGACAAACACTTCCTTGAGCATTCACTCCACCTCTCCCCTCTCCTCTAGAGCTAATCCTTGGTTCCCTTGAGCTAGGGTTTGAGTAGAGAGGTGATTTGTAGTGAAGTGTGCACAAGCTTTGAGAGCCCCATCGTTCTTCACCTTCTCAAGAGCACTTGAAGCATCTCCGGGTCTTTGGTTTGCATTTGTTACTCTTGAAGCTTGCTTCTAGACGGTTAGGCGTCGCCCGCAAGTGCCCTCTTTGTGTGGTGCACCCGGGATCGTTTGTATTGCCCTCTCCTTGGTGGAGAATTCTTAGTGAGCACCAATCTTCCTTTGTGGGGGTTGGAAGAGGAAAAGAGGCTCTTGGTGATAGCCCTCCCTTTGTGGGATCCTCAACGGAGACGTAGCATCCTTTGTGGGTGTGAACTTCGGATTAAATCTTGTGTCTCCTTTTCTTGCTTGAATTCTTTGTCTCTAACTAACCCTAGAACTTGTTTTAGCCCGATCTATCATTTGGTTGCTATCCAACTTATCTCTGTGGTTGCAGGTGGTTCTTAGCCTCTAAACTAAGACTTTGATTCAAGTAGAATTGCTAGAATCCCTGCAGAATTCAAATTTAGTTTTAAATCAACTCTACCCTGTCGGTAGTACCGACCTGGTACCGGTAGAACCGAGCCCCTCGGTAGAACCGGCACCACGTCGGTAGTACCGACAGGTGCTTTAACCGCTGCTTTTGTTTCAGAAATTTGAAGTGATCCTATTCACCGCCCCCTCTAGGCATCACAAGGTCCTTTCAATTGGTATCAGAGCCTAATCCCTTGATTTAGGCTTAACCGCTAAGGGATCAAGATGTCGGGGATTGGAAGCAACCCAACCACCAAAGAAATTGCCGCAAAAGAAGCTCAAGAGAGAGAGCTCAAGGCTGCTCAAGTCGGTGACCTCATCGACAAGGCCCCAAACCGTACACCATCCAATGTCGATAGCTCCGACGACTCATCATCAGATTCGGACTCCGACTCGGACTCCGACTCAAGCGATGAGGATGTCAAGGATGATGACCATGCGGCAAAGAAGGCGGCAAAGAAGAGAAGAAAGGCCAAGAAGAAGAAGAAGGCCAAGAAGATGACAAAGAAGCTCCTCAAGAAGATGATCAAGAAGGAGCAAGCCAAGTACTATCACTCCGGCTTCTACGAAGTGCCCCACAACTACGGGCAAATTCCGGGCAACAACTCTAACGACAAATTCTATTCCGTGCATTTGGGAAAGCCTCCTCATTTCGATTGGAAGGATTATCCCAAATGGGCTTATGATATGCAAATGCACATCTACGGGCTTCACCCTTCTCTTTGGAAGATTGTGGTTGTAGGTGTTACAATACCCGCTGAAGGAGAAGCCCTCACTATCGAGCATGAGCAAGACCTCCACCGCAATGTACAAGCGACAAGAGTAATCACGGGATCCTTGTGTGCACAAGAGTTCAACAAGGTGCGAAACATCCAAATTGCCAAAGTAATTTGGGATACATTCAAGAAAGCACATGAGGGAACCGAGCATGTGAGACAAGGGAAGATGGACCTAATCAACGGAGAGCTTGAGCTATTCTTCATGAAGGATGGAGAGATCGTACAAGAAATGTATGATAGGCTCATGGTACTTGTCTCGGACATTAGAGCTCTTGGAAGTAAAGATTGAGATGACTCAAAGGTCACAAAGAAGTTGCTAAGAGCTTTTGCCCTGAAGGACAAGAACTTGACGCTAATGATAAGAAGGGATCCAAGATACCCAACAATGACTCCCACTCAACTTCTTGGAGAAATATTGCATCAAGAACTTGTTGACCAAGATGTAGAGAAGTCTCTAACCTTGAAGATGGGCAAGAGTCTAGCTCTCAAAGCTAGCTCTAGTTAAGTAGTTGAAGAGAAGCCCAAGCCCTCCAAGAGCAAAAAGGAGGACACTAGCGATGAGAAAGCACGGATGAAGAAACCGCCTTTGCTATAAAGAAGTACAAGAAATTCTTGAAGTCAAGAAACTCAAGAAAAGGTGGAGATGAAAGAAGGAAGAAGTCACAAAGGAAGTGTTATGAGTGAGGAGAGTATGGAAACTTTATTGCCGAGTGCCCCAAGAACAAGAACAAGAATGAGGAAGAGAGGAAGTTCAAGGAGAGGAGCAAGGAGTACAAGAACAAGTACCAAGGGCTTGCACACGTGGGTCAACAATGGGACTCAAGTGATGAAGATGAGGAACCAAAGAAGCAAGGGATGGCAACCATTGCCATGGCACAAGGCTCATATTCACCACGCCTCTTCAACAACCTCTCCGATGATGAAGACCACTCTCACTTTTGCCTCATGGCAAGGGGTAGCAAGGTACTAGAATCTATCGTCTCATCTTCTCAAACCTCCTCTTCATCCACACCTAGTAGTAACATAGAGAACATAGATGTAGAAAAAGAAATGGAGGACAACATGATAAAGAAATTTGGTAAAAAGGGCCACAAGGAAATTAAAAGGCTTTTGGACAAACTAGAGAAAAAGAAAGAGATTCTTCATGAGTAAGAAGACTTGCTTATCCTTGAAAAGGAAAGAAACCTTGCTCTAGAAAAATCTCTTGCCGAGGAGAAGGCTAAGGTAAAAAACTTGACCATGGACTTGTCCTTGGCCAATGATTCCTACAAGAGGATGTCAAAGGATTACACTTTGGCAAATGAATCTTTGTCTTCCCTAAAGGATACTCATAGTGAGCTTCAATCAAGCCTCTCATGCTTGACGGAGAAATACAAAACTCTTGAAGCCAACTTTAGAAGTCTTTGGGAAAGCACCAAAGCCACTCCATCAGCAAGATTGGACTCTAGTGCCTCCACTAGCAAAAATTGTTTCTCTTGATCTAACATTGATGTAAATGCTCTTAAGACTAACCATGCAAGGCTTGAAGAGAAAATTAAGAGCAAGGACAAGGAAATTGCCCGATTGAACATGTTGATCACTCAAGGCAACATTGGTACCAAGTCCATACCCAAGATAGTGGACAAACAAGGACTTGGGCATCGCAAGAACAACAAGGCCAATGGTAGAGTGGCTGTGAAAGGGCATGAGATTCCCTTGTGGAACAAGGGGGCTACCTCAACACAATCATGGATATTGCCCATGGAGTCACCACATCTACCACAACCAAGGACATGCCAAAGATGGTGCAAACCACAAAGGGAAGTGGTGGGGGTTAACACTCCACCCAAGGCATCAAAGAATGTGGTTGAGCACAAACCCTCACCCAACTACACTTGTGATTACGTTGTAACCTTCGACCATAATGGTAAAATGGTGGTCAAGTATGTTGGGGCCTATGCCATGAAGGCCATGAGAAAGAGTGTGTGGGTTCCAAAAGTTTATGCATCTAACCTCCAAGGACCAAAATCATTTTGGGTACCTAAACCAAGAGCTTAAACTTGTTTTGTAGGCCTACTCCTCCGGTGGAAGCGCATGGTTGATTGATAGTGGTGTGTTGATGGTTAATAGTTGTATCAAAGTTCGTTTAATGACTTGCAAGCGGACAAGTCTCCTGTCGTAGTCAAGGGACCCTTCTTCCCTCGAGTGGTGAACCCAAGGTATCGAATCCGTGGAACAAATGTGTGACGCAAAAGTTGATCTAGTAAAGCCAAGTAACTCCAATCTTCGGTAAAAGAAACCCTAATGCATCTAGGTAAAAGACACGAAACTAATCTAATCTACTAAAGACCGAAGATAACAAAGTAAGATTGGGTAGATAAACCGATCTAGAGAGATTGGGGTAAGCCTTTTGTTGAAGTTCCAAGCAAGAGAAGAAGTAGCAAATCGAATCTTATTAGAAGCCTCTTTAAATCGTGGTTTCCCGTCCAAATCCGAAAACATCCGTCTTTCGGAACCCCCGTTCTATCACAACGTATCCCTACTCATGCGGGGAGTCTAGGGCGAGTCAAAAGACAAGTCGAGATTCTTTCGGAAGATCCGGCGTGTACCTCTAGCCACCGCGGCTACAAGAACACCCTATGTAATCTATCTCGAGAATAGAATTGAAATAAGCAAAGCCGATCGAAAAACGAAATCTTCGAGGAAACACTTGATCGCTAGGAAAAGATTGAACTTGATAATTCAACTATGACAATGATACATACACAAGATCACCACCGGGATCCTTCCTTGATCTTTCTTCTAGCTCCGGGAACTCCGACGTGGTCTTCCGTGCAAGGTTCCCACGTCGGCTAGGGAAACCCTAGTCAACTAGCTCGACCCTCTCCTCTCCGAGATGGTGTCCCTCTCTCCTCTGCTCCTCGACGGCCGATGACGAATTAGATCATGCGTGGCTCTCGGTCAGGGGGCTATAAATAGCCTGAATGGCGGCTAGGGCAAAGGAGGGGGCAAACGGGCCCGGGACGCAGGCCGGGGCCGACCGGCCTCGGGCCGGCCCAACCCCCCCGCCCCCCCCCCGGCGCCCCCTTTGCTCTACATCGGTTCCCTTGCTTCCTGGATGTTTCGTCCTTCTGCATGTAGGTCCATGTCGTCGGTTTCTCTCCAAATTGGGCATAACTCCTTGTCTTGCAAGATTCAGCACTTTTCTGGTTAGGTCCTCGGAGTTTTCGTCTTCTCGGATCAAGTCCCTGGCTTCTTGGAGTTAAGTTTGTTTCATTGCATGACTTGTACGGGGCTTCAAGGTCTTGTCACAAGGTGCTTGATGAACTTATCCCGAAAGTCTTGCTTTCAACGCTAAAACCCTGCATAAACACTAAACTCCAAAACCGACATGCACACGTGAACTTGTTATACCACGGGGGGTAGTACCAATGGATAAGGTATAAAACTTATGCCAACACTGAAGGTAAACTCATGGCTAGGTTGACGGATTTTCACCATCAACATGGTGCCACTAATCAAATGACCGGAGATGAAGGCTTGTTTGCATCCCTTGATCATTATGACAACCCTACAGAAACTATCATCTATGGAGACAATGGTCAAGGGGATGTCATTGGTCTAGGTAAAATTGCTATCTCAACAACAAATTCAATTGAAGATGTTTATCATGTTCAAGGGTTAGCATACAATTTGTTGTCGGTTTCACAACTTTGTGAGAAAGGCTACAATTATCTCTTTACTCATGAGGGTGTGACCGTCTCTAGAAGGGAGGATTCCTCTATTGTCTTTGCGGGCCATCTTCGGGGAAAGCTTTACTATGTGGACTTCACAAAAGTAAAAGTGGACCCTAAGGCTTGTTTAGTGGCAAAATCCGACTTGGGTTGGCTATGGCATCGCCGACTAGCCCATGTTGGCATGAGGAACTTGGCCAAACTTCAAAAAGACGAGCACATCCTAGGACTAACGAATGTTGTTTTTGAGAAAGATAGGTTGTGTAGCGCTTGTCAAGCCGGGAAGCAAGTTGGAGCTCATCATCCTGCCAAGAACATTCTTTCCTCATCAAGACCATTGAAGCTACTTCACATGGATTTATTTGTACCAATTGCCTACATAAGCATCGGTGGTAACAAATATGGTTTAGTAATTGTTGATGATTTTTCCCATTTCACTTGGGTATTCTTTTTGCAAGATAAAAGTGAAGCAAAGGGAATTGTGAAGAAGTTCATTAGAAGAGTTCAAAATGAGTTCGAGCTCAAGGTCAAGAACATAAGGAGTGACAACGGCTCGGAGTTTAGAAACACACAAGTTGAAGAGTTCCTAGATGAAGAAGGCATCAAGCATGAACACTCCGCTCCATATACACCTCAACAAAATGGCATCGTTTAGAGGAAGAACCGTACATTGATTGAAGCGGCAAGGACAATGCTTGATGAGTACAAGACTCCGGACTCATTTTGGGTAGAAGCCATCAACACAGCATGCCATGCCGCTAACCGACTCTACCTCCACAAGTACTTGAACAATACTCCCTACGAAATCATCACCGGTAAGAAGCCTAGTGTGCATTACTTTAGAGTCTTTGGGTGTAAGTGTTTCATACTTAACAAGAAACCCAAAGCCTCAAAGTTTGCATCCAAGGTTGATGAAGGTTTTGTACTTGGTTATGGAACTAACGAGCATGCCTATCGTGTTTTCAACAAAACCACCGGTTGTGTTGAGACCACGGTAGATGTGAAATTTGATGAATCCAACGGCTCTGAACGAGAGCAAGTTAGTGAAAACCTTGTATATGATGAAGAGCCCCCAAGCGTATCCATCCTTAGAATGGGGTCCGGTGAAGTGATGCCTCGTGAGATTCAAGTACAAACCCCGGTTGACACAAACACTCAAGATCCATCATCATCAACAAGAGTGGAACCACCTAGTTCTCCAGTTCATCAAGATGAGAGTCAAGTTCATGGTGACGATCATGGACGGGGCTTTGATCAAGGGGGAGAACTAAGTGATGAAGCTCAAGAAGTTACTCCACAAGTTGAAGATGATGATGATGGACCCATCCAACGTCAATCTCAAGCACCACACCCAAGGGTACATCAAATGGTTCAACGAGATCATCACGTTGACAACATTCTTGGGAGTATTCAAAGAGGGGTAACAACTCGATCTAGATTGTCAAATTTTTGTGCATTTTACTCGTTTGTTTCCTCTTTGGAACCTCTTAGTGTGGAACAAGCTCTTGAGGATCCGGATTGGATTATTGCCATGAAGGAAGAGTTGAACAACTTCAAGAGAAATGAAGTTTGGGAGTTGGTGCCAAGACCCAAGAAAAATGTGATCGGCACCAAATGGGTTTTTAGGAACAAGGAAGATGAATTTGGTGTCGTCACAAAGAACAAGGCAAGGCTTGTTGGCAAGGGTTACACGCAAGTTGAAGGCTTGGACTTTGGAGAAACTTATGCACCGGTAGCAAGGCTCGAGTCAATTCGTATTCTTTTGGCTTATGCTACTCATCATGATTTCAAGCTTCATCAAATGGATGTGAAGAGTGCCTTCTTGAATGGACCTCTCCAAGAAGAAGTGTATGTAGATCAACCACCGGGCTTTGAAGACTCAAGATTTCCAAACCATGTGTACAAGCTCCATAAGGCGCTCTACGGGCTCAAACAAGACCCTAGAGCATGGTATGAATGCCTTAAGGACTTTCTTCTCAAGAACGACTTTGAGATATGCAAAGCCGATTCTACTCTCTTCATACAAAGAAATGGAAATGATATTTTCGTTTGTCAAATTTATGTCGATGATATCATCTTTGGGTCTACTAATGATAAATTTTGTGAAGAATTTAGTAGGATTATGACCAAGAGATTTGAGATGTCTATGATGGGTGAATTGAAGTTCTTCCTTGGATTTCAAATCAAGCAAATGAAGGAAGGAACTTTCTTGTGTCAAAGCAAGTATGTGAAAGATATGCTCAAGAGGTTTGACATGGCCGATTCCAAGCCCATCAAAACTCCCATGGCCTTAAATGGACATCTTGATCTCAATGAAGAAGGGAAGTCGGTCGACCAAAAGGTATTCCATTCCATGATTGGCTCCCTTTTTTACCTTTGTGCATCTAGGCCCGATATAATGCTTAGTGTGTGCATGTGTGCAAGATTTCAAGCCAATCCTAAGGAGTGTCATCTAATGGCCGTTAAGAGAATCTTTAGATATTTGGTTCATACTCCTAACCTAGGCTTGTGGTATCCCAAAGGCTCCTCTTTTGATCTACTTGGCTACTCCGATTCGGACTATGCCGGTTGCAAAGTAGATAGAAAGAGCACTACCGGGACTTGCCAATTTCTTGGTAGGTCTTTGGTGTCATGGAGCTCAAAGAAGCAAAATTCGGTTGCTTTGTCCACGGCCGAAGTCGAATATGTGGCGGCCGGTGCTTGTTGTGCACAACTCTTGTGGATGAAGCAAACGTTGAGTGATTATGGTTGCAAGTTTAGTAAGATTCCACTCTTGTGTGACAATGAGAGTGCTATCAAACTAGCAAACAATCCAGTCCAACACTCTAGAACAAAGCACATAGACATTAGACACCACTTCTTACGCGATCATGAGGCTAAGGGTGACATTGCTTTACGGCATGTTTGCACCGAAAGGCAACTTGCCGACATTTTAACCAAGCCTCTCGACGAGCATAGGTTTTGTGCTTTGAGGAGTGAGCTAAACATCTTAGATTCTCGTAACTTGGCTTGATCTTTTGCACATAAACTTGTTTGTTGGCTAGATAGGAAGAAAATGTTCTATTTTTCCTCTCTTTGTGTGTGTCGTACAAAACTTTGGATCTTTGCATAGTGATTGGTGACTATAGTTTGATTGATTGTCTGTGACTAGTCACCAACTCCTATGGGTTCTCTACATGTCCATACCTCCTTCTCTCCTTCAAACTCAATCTATTTTTCTTTAAATCCATCTCAAAATTTGGGTAAACTGCCGGTACAACCGACACAACGTCGGTAGTACTGATAAGAGCTCACTGTTGGATCTTCTGGCGTTTCACGGTAGAACCGGCGTCATGTCGGTACTACCGGACCCCCCGGTAGAACCGACGGGAGCTCGGTATACCGATAAGGACTCTCTGGTTCAATTTCTCCGGACCCCCGGCAGTACCGATGTCATGTCGGTACTACCGATAAATAGCGCTGGGCTATAAATAGCCCACGGCCAGACCTAGGGTTCCAGTGTTTCTTTTCAACTGTTGGAGCCACAACCCCTTCTCCTCTTGCTCAACCCGTGAGGGGATTTCAAAATCCAACCGTGAAAAACTTAATCTAGCCACTCCATTCGATTCTCCCCCCTCCGGAATATCCGATCCTCGCCGGAGGTTCGTCGATTCGCGCGGGAAACATCTCAAGGTATTCATTCAAATCTTCATTGATCGATCTCTCAATGTAGTTGTTTCTAGAGGGAATGCTTTAGGGAATCATCCTTTTATCCGTCCTAGATCACTTTGCCATGATTTCGTATCGTTTGGTTGGGAAAAACTCCCGGATTCGAGGGATTGTGCTCTGGGTCGGCCCCCATCGGTAGTACCGACCCTGTGTCGGTAGTACCGATGGGGTGCTGACAAGAGCATCCCTCCCTTGAATCAAGCCATTCTTTTTCATCTTCGACACATCCATCTTATGCAACAAACTCTTATCCTTCAGATGGGTCGTGCCGGAAAGCAAGTGGTTCGCGAAGGCTCCGATGAGGATGATGTCCCTCTCGCTCAACGGAAGAGAAAGGTGGGAGCTAGAACTCAAGCTCCTCGTGGCGTGGTCGTACCAATCCACCTGCTGCACCTCGTCAATCCAAGGGACAAGGTCATCGTGCCCGTACAAAGCAAGCTCACCAACCTGATGATCACTATGATGATTATGAGGACATCTCTTTGGACACCCTCTCATCCTTCATCCTTCGGCCATCTAGACCTCCTCATCCGGCTACTCAAATGGGCATTGTCAAGATGGTGGACTACACAAGGGGGTCTCACAACGTGTACAAGGAAAGGTACACCGATCCCGCTCTTTGGCAAAAGGAATTTGATGCAGACATCCGTTTTTGGCTCAAGTTTAATGCGGATCGGTATGAGTCCGTTATCCTTAGCAAGGATCACTTGACCGTGGATATGAAGTCTATCAATTGGGAGCTTCTTAGGTCACTCAACATCCCGGCGGTCAATGATGCTATTGATATTTGCCATGCCAAGGGGATGACCAACGTGATGGCAATCAACTATGATTGGAATTGAAGAAGTGGTCGCCCAATTCTATGCCAATCTCTATATCCGTCGCGAGACAAGGACCTTCCATTGGCTCCTTCAAGGCAAGCTCCTCTCCGTCTCATATGAGCGATTTGCTCAAATCCTTGGTTTTGGTGAGGAGGATCTTGCTCGCCCCAAGCTTCATGGTGGGGAGTTTCCGCTTGACAGTGAGATGGCTTTCATGTACGATTCCGTGTATGGAAAGGTGGAGTTTGGTACCACACATGGGATAAAACCGGTCTATAGGATGTTGAACCAACTTTTCCGCTATACCCTCACTCCTAAGATCGGCGACAATACCAACATTTCCAATGTGGCCAAAGAAATTCTTGTGAGGATGGCACCAGGGAAGGAAGACTTTAGCATCTTTAATTTCATTTGGGAGGAAATTATTGTGTGCTCCGTGTCCGCCAACAAGAGTTGCCAATATGCTCCTTGGATCTTCAAGATGATTTGTGAGGTGACGGGAGTTGATATTCTCACCGACAAGTCTCACTCTTGGTACAAGCCAAACAAGGGCAACATTGAGCGCCTTCTCAAGTTGGGCAAGCATGCCCCTCCTCGTCCCGCTCCCGTGTGTGGCACCTCCTCCGGTGGCCCATCTTCCTATGAGCCACCTTCGTCTTCTCGTGGGCCTTCCGCATCTGGAGGCTCCATTCCCGTCCGCGAGCCTATGGACTTTCCTCCTCCACCAAACTTCTACAACCCTTGGGAGATCTACGGCGACACATCCATGATGTATGGAGCTCCCCCGGCCGACATCGACGATGAGGACTTTGGTGGTGGTGAGTCCGACGATGACGACGACTCTCCTCCGGCTGCCCACTCTCCACATGATTATGATGATTGAAGGGCCTCCTCTTTTTGGCGCTTGATGCCAAAGGGGGAGTGAGCTCACAATTTATCCATGTGGGGGTGGCGTGTATCTCCATATCCATCTATCTATCTATCTATCCTTGTGTTGTGGACATGTATGAACTATTTGTGTGGTGTAATGCTTGGTGAAGTACCTAGAACTCCTTTAAATTTGTAAGACCTAATTGTGCTTGTGAGGAACCTTGTCTATCTATTTGTGATGCTTGTCATTTCTCACTTTATTGATTTGTATATCATGTCATATGCATCACGGTTTATATATCACACTTATGCACTTGTGTATACAATTTGAGAGTGAAAAGTCTTCTAAGTATGTGATAGGCATTTGAGGCCTTCATAAAAGTCAAAGCACACATTTAGGGGGGAGTTTCATTTTCAAATTGTTAAATACACACATCTTTTATAAAAACAAATTGTGGTTGTCATCAATCACCAAAAAGGGGGAGATTGAAAGTGCATCTTGGCCCCTAATTGTTTTGGTGATAGTGACAAGCACAATTTGTGGTATTTAATGCTTGGTCAAGATGTGTGCAGGTCTTAAGTGAATGAAACTCTTATGGTTTGATCAAAGGAAGGCCCCCAATTTCAAGTCGTTGTTTTACTCGTATCAAGGATTAATTTTATTTTAATTTAGAATTTGAGTATAGGAAACACCGTACTATAAAGGGGGATGCAAATCGATAGCCAAGAGATGCTAAAAGTGCTCTAGAAGGTAACCCAAGTGAGTGAGAAGAGTTGAGAGTTGGTCGTGCACATCTGCTATTCTTTTCCCAAACTCTTAGTCCTGGTCGGTTGTACCGACATCATGTCGGTACTACCGGCGACCTCCCCTCGGTAGTACCGGGCTTGGGTCGGTATACCGATATGGATTCACTGGCGAGTTTTAGCCAGGGGGTCGGTACTACCGACCCAGCGTCGGTACTACCGATAAGCCAGTACTATTAGGGTTCTGAAACACCCCCTCGGTAGTACCGACACCGTGTCGGTAGTACCGGGGATGCACGATTCAGCACAGTAATGGCTAGTTTTTGAGCCTTAGTATATAAACTCCTTTCTCCCTCCTCACTCATTGCTGACCAACCACGAGACAAACACTTCCTTGAGCATTCACTCCACCTCTCCCCTCTCCTCTAGAGCTAATCCTTGGTTCCCTTGAGCTAGGGTTTGAGTAGAGAGGTGATTTGTAGTGAAGTGTGCACAAGCTTTGAGAGCCCCATCGTTCTTCACCTTCTCAAGAGCACTTGAAGCATCTCCGGGTCTTTGGTTTGCACTTGTTACTCTTGAAGCTTGCTTCTAGACGGTTAGGCGTCGCCCGCGAGTGCCCTCTTTGTGTGGTGCACCCGGGATCGTTTGTATTGCCCTCTCCTTGGTGGAGAATTCTTAGTGAGCACCAATCTTCCTTTGTGGGGGTTGGAAGAGGAAAAGAGGCTCTTGGTGATAGCCCTCCCTTTGTGGGATCCTCAACGGAGACGTAGCATCCTTTGTGGGTGTGAACTTCGGATTAAATCTTGTGTCTCCATTGCTTGCTTGAATTCTTTGTCTCTAACTAACTCTAGAACTTGTTTTAGCCTGATCTATCATGTGGTTGCTATCCAACTTATCTCTGTGGTTGCAGGTGGTTCTTAGCCTCTAAACTAAGACTTTGATTCAAGTAGAATTGCTAGAATCCTTGCAGAATTCAAATTTACTTTTAAGTCAACTCTACCCTGTCGGTAGTACCGACCTGGTACCAATAGTACCAAGCCCCTCGGTAGAACCGACACCACGTCGGTAGTACCGACAGGTGCTTTAACCGCTGCTTTTGTTTTAGAAATTTGAAGTGATCCTATTCACCCCCCCTCTAGGCATCACAAGGCCCTTTCAATGACGACAAGTGATGACATCACAGATGGCCTCCTGTGATGTTTGCCGTTGCGTTAGTTTATTTTTATTCCACTGTTTTCGAACTCTGAACCTTTACTTCCTATCTCGAACAATGGTTTGTAATAATTTGGATTTAATCTGTGTTGTACTCTGGACTCGCCTTCATGTGAGTTTTAAAGCATATGTTAATCCTCTGTATGAACTCCAAGTGATTTACCGAGCGTTAACCCAGCAACTAACGACAGGATGATACTTTACTGTTGCTTAATGACCAAAGTGGGTTGGTTTTAGGCGATAGTACGGTATTTTCCTGGGCGGGTTGTCACAATACGTCGTACAACCTCGGTCCTTGCCACCTTTGGAAGTGATTTCGCCTTGCACTCGAACACGAACAGAACTCCTAATTTGCTCCTTTGAACTTGTTGTGACTCCGTCCCTTTTGTCCATGATTTCCTGCAAAAACACAACACTGCCAAATGCACATACGAAGTTGAACTTGTTATATCATTAGTGTGCCTAGTGGCGGGTTAGTTGCAAATCATAATCGAAACCAATGTATAACAAGCATTCTAGGTTGACAGAAATTCACCATCAACACTGTCGTCCTGCTCCGCCGCACAAGCTCCCTGCCGGTGATTCCATCCCAACTGCGGCCACCAGCAGGCCCGCGGTGAGTTCCCGGTCGCGCTCCGCCCCTTCCCCGGCCGACCCCACCGCCGAAGACACCAGAATTCCGACCGGCCGCACCACCGGTTTGCCCGAGGACCCAATTGCAGGTTTGTAAATCTTCTTAGGGGTCTGAGTGTAAACCAAGGACATGGTTGTGAAGATGAGGATAGTTCCAGAGGCTTGATTGAATGTTAGAATCTTCAATAGTGAAAGCCTTTGTGCTGATTCTTGTAAAAATCCATAGAAAATCATAGAAAAATCAAAAAATGCAAACCCAATTTTGTTGGATTCCCTATGAAGAGCACTACAACTTTGTTAAAGATGACCTCACTTTTGAGTGATAGTTTTTGCATGAAAAATACAAGACTATTAAACCTAGACCTGCTGTATCTCAAAATCTACAAGTGATATATGGCTGGATTTTGGATATGTTGTGTGTTATGTCATGCCTTGCTTTTGTACCTAAAATTGCACAAAGTTATGTTGTAGATCTTTTGTTATGAATTGTTTTGTTTTTATGCTGATTCTGTCCAAATGATTTTTGTTGCCACAAATAAATAGAGTTTTGTGCTCAACGTCTGCATGTGATCTTTTTATGCCTAGTTCCACCTCTGGTGAAGTAATCACAATTTTATATCTGTTAGAAGTATTTAATCTTGTTTTATGCCTAATTTTGTTTGTAAATGCATAGCTCAAGATCCATAGTAGCTCTAGGTTTATCTGGTGCATGCCTAGTTTAGTTTTGGACTAGAGACCATGTGTGAGAAAGTTGGGATCCTTTTGATGCTTATTTATTTTTGTATGCATTTATCATGTTTCGGTAGCTAGCTTTTGTTATTTTCGGTATAATTAATTTCATAGCTATCCTAAGTGTGCATGTTAGTGCAGTGGCTTTGTTTAGGTTTGTAGTGCTTCATAAGCACACTCCCTAAATTTTATTAGTGTATTATGTAAATAAAATATATGGAAACCATTTAAAGCGTAATTTTAAATTGAATTGGGAAATCACCCCATCCTCACGTAATGACCCTATGTGTGTGGTGTAAATCAGTTTAAAAGGCTTAAGACCAACCCATTGTTGTTTGTGAAATTAAATTAATTTATCCACATAAATATGTACGCAATTACTATCAAAACAAAGATATAATAAAGAACCGCATATTGTTCCTTTTTGGAAGAGTATGTTAAATGTATTCTTATCTAGGTGAATGTGGTCAACCATGCACCCCATGGTTGTCATTTGTTATTTTGTAATTAATTAAATCAAAACCTTCAATTAAATCATGCATTTGCATCCTCGTGTAGATCTCCCCGGCGGTAGATATACGCTCATGCCAGAAGGAGGAGACGAAGGAGGAGCTGACGATGAGCTGCAATATGTGGACGTAGCTCAGGACCTAGACCAAAGTTCAGAAGGGTCCAAGGCCAACCTTGCCAGCGAAGGAAAGCCCGGATCATTAACCCTGTCTTTTAAAATTATGCAATTGCCTTTGCTATGTTTGCGCATTTACGTTTCAGGAGTTGAATTGAAACCCTAGGTGCATGATCCCTAGGTACCTATGTTCTTTTACTAGTATGCTAGGTCGATAACTGCTATGCTATAGGACCTGGTAGAAGACGAGTGATGTTCGTCACTCGCGAGAATAGGTTCTTATGTTGGAATCATAAGATCTTTATAAATGGATTGTTCCTGTGGTAAGAGCATGGGATTTGGGCTCCGACCCAATGGCTTTCATGGGCTAAGCTTTTGAACATACTAAGCACTTGTCGGGAATGGGACCGGTGAGACGGTGCGGGAACTTACTATTACTAATCTTGAGTAATCACCTGCCTGACTTGCAACTCGGAGGTGGGTACATGTGTGAAGCTGGATGTACTGTGTGGGGCATGCCAGATCGCCGCGTAATCGGGACTGTAAGCTTCGCTCCCAAGCCGAGGACTTTTGGGAACCACCTGGTGGTTGTCCATGTGGGGGCACCTTACCGTGTGTTTAGGTTTACCATAAATCAATCGATTGTCGGCCTCTCACCGTTATCTGAGACTGCTTAATCAACTGTCCATGATATCCCTTATTGATGGAACTTTGTGAATATTATTGCTTGAATTAATTGTATTGTAAAATTCTTGATTGAATTATTTAGCACACTTAGAAATGGTAATCAACTAGAATTCGTGCTAAAATATTGAAAGTAAGGACATACTTTTCGTTGCTTTTTAGCAAAAGAACTCCACCGGCCAAAAAGCCTCTCATGTCTAGAGTGTGGTGACGTAGTTATCACCCGTTGGTTAAGTCTTCCTGAGTATTATTATACTCAACCTTGCTTTAAAATTGTTGTTGCAGGTGTTGTTTGGACTGGTGAGTTTCCACCCGGCTGGGAGCTGGAATGGGTGGATGACGACGAGTGATGGCATCACGGACGGCCTCCTGTGATATTATTGTTGCGCTAGTTTATTTTATTCTGTTGTTTTTGAGCTCTGAACCTTTACTTATCATGTCATGAACAATGGTTTGTAATAATTAACCCTTCAAGGCATATTTAGGCTTAATATTGTGTTGTACTCTGGACTCGCCTTCGCGTGAGTTTAAATGCATATCTGTCGATCCTTTGTTGCTATGTAAGTGATTTCACCGGGCTAGACCCGACAACCAATGACGGGATGATACTTTATTATTGCCTAATGACTAAAGTGGATTGGTTTAGGTGATAGTACGGTATTTTCCTGGGCGGGTTGTCACAGTCTCATATTAAGGGAAACGAGGCCAAACCATACAATGCTCAGTTTATTAAAGGAAAACCCAGTGAAAACCGGACACGACGCTACACCATCATACCTTAGGAGAGAACCCAACAAGACACAACCAAAGCAAGCGCCATCGATCAACATTGTTCCATGCCAAGAGGTGCACCCCGCTGAAAGTCGTAGCAGTGACCCACAACTCCTCCACCATGGCGCTGATCGCCTCAAGCTACACGTCCATAGTCGCTGAGCTCCCAGCTACCACCACAACAATAACACAGCCAAATCTTGACCCTCATAAACACCTCAAACTCGTGTGAGCTTCGCCGCATCCACCTCCTCTCAACACATAAGCAACCACCTTGAAGCGACACTCCACCGCTAGACACTGCTTCGACAAGACTTGTGTCGCAGTGGCACCAAGAAAAGTCAAGTCACCACCGGGAACATCACCGCACCACAGACGCTAACCTGAAGACAACAGTAACCATGGACCCTAAGCACCTCCACAACTAGCCAAGAACGAGCCACCGCTGCCTTACATGCCACATCCACCCGAGGTCTCCTTCCCCCACCAATGGCGACGCACACCGCAAGACATGTCCAATCTCAAGAAGTAACGCCTCCAAGGAGGATGCGATGCTAAAGGCGCCGCCGACACTTGTTCAGAAGTAGTAGACATCTCATGCAGGAGGTAGGGCAGCTCTAGTGGCGCCCCATTAGGGAGAATGACGCTCGAGGGTGCTATCGCCAAGGCTTTCGCCCAGAGTGACCCAGCCTGCTACACGAAACTCGGCCTGCACCGCACTGACGAGCAGCGACAACGAGCTAGCGGGCGGCACTTGCACAAGAAAGCCAACAAGTGTTGGGAGTTTGGAAATCGAATGGAACCCCCGAACACAAGGAATGAGGAACTTGAGAACGAACACGCGAAAGAACTCAAGAACTTGGAGACAAAGAATCTCTGAAAGCCTATATTCTCCTCAAAAGTTGTGAACTCCTTTTCACGTGCCCTCGGTCCCCCTTTTATAGGGAGGTGAAGGGACTTTTACATTCCGAAATTGCCCTCGGATTTAAAGAATATTCCAAATGGGAACATGTACATGAATGTCTTTTACATCCTGTAATTTGTGGAGCTAATTTCATATATTTACAATCCGGCCCCTTATTCACACCTTGAACCCGAACTTTTGACACTTGGTCTTTGACCCAGTTCATTCACAACTCTCGCCCATCTTTCGCGATGACATCCAGGTGCTCAGATTCCCGTCTCAAGTCACTGAAACATCACTGAAGTAAAGTTTCCCGAACCTGCGAAGATTGAAATCTCCATTATCCTGAAACAACAAACAAACTTCCGAATTTGAACTCTTTCGGCGATCTTTTCACTTGAGAGCAATAGGTTAGCAAATTTTCCCAGAAATCATGAAAACGAACATTTCGCTTGATCATTTCCCGCCCACCCCTCCGAATTTGCAAGAATTGTGGGACCGCTGAAGTTTCGAGGGTGAAAGGTTTTTACCCAATTCCCCATCACTAGCCCCTCGGGGAAGCGGGTTGACTCTGATGATCCGTTTCCATGAAAAAATTCTTGAATTGTCGTAAAAAAGTCACCCTCGGAACGTCGGAGTATACACGTGTCCCTCTCTGGCGTTGCAACGGTCGTTTCGAGACATCTTCTCGAAACTACCCCCTATCCCCTACAAATAGAGACTCCTTTCACTATTTCGCATCTTCTCTGAAGTTTTCTACCCTTCAGGATTCATAATTTCCTGTCTCGAGATTCTAGAAGTTCTTTAGCTTTTTTGCTCTTCGAAGGTAACTCACTTATATCTCTTATATTCTCGAATATTATCTTTATTTTCCTAGATTTTTTGTTACTTGCTTGTTAATATATTTTCGTTAACTCTCTCTTCTGAAAGGTGGCTCGTACAAAAAGTACTACTAGGCCAATGACTTCCGAAGAATTAGCAACAACTAGCTGAAGGACCGATTAGGCGACCAGAGAGGGGGGAGTGAATGGGAGCCAATAAAAAAATCTTCTCGAATGGGATGACTTCCCAAACAAGACGAACTCGGTCGGACACCCAAAATCACACACTCCGCACGCAACCTTCCGTTTGCCAAAACCACATAGCCACTTAAGTGCTACTGGTCCTAGGAACAAACACTACCAGTAGCCTCAACTCCTACACGCACACGGCAGCAAAAATGACTAGGGAGTTGGCAGTCTGGAGGAGGCGGTTAGACCGAGTATGGGGGGCGGTTAGACCGCCTCCACCTGGTAACCGAGAAATCCTCTGAAACACCTCTTCCGAGCACCAAAACGCGCCACAGTTTCACCAACAGAAATCTCTGGTCGAGCCAAGCTAGCTACCAGGAAATCTTGCTGAAAACCAAAACTTTACCAAGGGGCCTAGGGGCGGTTAGACCGGCTACCACGGGCGGTCTAACCTCCTGTACCCAGCAACGAACTCAAGGCAAGAACTCCTAGCAAATTGCACCGAAACGAACTGAGATTTCATCTCAAGCCTTCTCTGATAAAGGCGAACGACCTCACAGAGAAGATCCCGGCAAAATCAAAACCTTCACATGGATGACCCAGGGTGGTTAGACCGCCCCCTATGGCAGTTAGACCGCCTTACCGAGAAAATCTGGTCGTGGGTCAACCCTTAACTTCCCATCGCCAATCACCCGATTTACCCCATGGATTGCGGCGAAACTTTGGGGATAGCTGGGTTACCTCCTAGGCAACCTCTCCCTCAAAGGAATCAAACCGAAACGCCCACAATCAAAGGGAATCAAAGGGAAACGCCCACAATCAAAGGGAATCACGGATTTAGGCTCTCTAGGTCAAGAACTCGAGCAACTCGAAAAACCACCAAATCGAGGTCGATTCAAGGGAGTTCTCGGGGTAAAGTCACCATCCAAAGAGGGACATGATCCTCATATGTGACACCCAACAAGAATCCCGCAAGAAATCACCCTCAAAACTTCGCCAAGAAAATCACAAGAAGGGGCTCCGAAAATCACCAAAAAGGAGAGCTGGAGAGACAACACAAGGCCTCGAGGAACCACGCCGAATCATCTATACATACCATGAAGGTTCATACAAGGTCTAGCTTGCCCCCTGATCATCCATCCCTCTCTCTAGATCTCACATGAAGCACTCAAGCTAGTCCTAGAGAACTAGAGGAAAATAGAAACGAAAATGGGAAAAACAAATGGGCTAGGGTTCCAAGAGTTGGCTGCCATCCGTCCCCTCAAGTGTTTATATGGAGGCACCCAAAAGACTAAACTACCCATACTAGGTAACTAGGGATACATGCCCGCCAAGGGCGAATTTGGAAGTCTTCAGATTTTCTCCATTAGACGGATGCCCAGAGACCACAACCTTGCTTAGCCTCGACGCAAGCCTTGCGATCCGACGCATGTCCTCCGCTTCAAAGCTTCTCAGCGGCAGCGACCCGGGCGGTCAGACCGCCCCCTAGGCGGTTAGACCGGCCGAGGCGGTCAGACTGCCCATCCTGGACAGTTGAACCGGCCTGGGTGGCCGCACCTCCTCGTCGAGTCTTCGACCTCGGTTTTGTGGCTCAACCGAGTAACCATGTGGTTTTCTGGTGAACCACTGCAAACCCTGCGAACTCAGTGCAGCCTCTGCCAATCGCCAATAATGACTCGGCTCCCACGTTGTCCCGGCTCGACCTTGGTTTCGAGGCTCAACCAAGAAACTGTCTACGACTTCGTCCCGCTGTTCTTGCCACCATGCGGTCCGCACTTGACCCCGTCGGCCACTGGGTCCCTCGAACCAATCCTACTTGTCTTCTCCACACCCGGAGACCTCACAGGCAACGACCTTTCACGCTCATTCTCCACTTACACCAACACCAGTCAAGCCGCAACCTGCACCTGCAATACTTAGCCAAGAATCAGTCCACACAACGTTGTCAATCACTCATCACACTAGGAAGTGACCATCCACCGGTCCTCGAACCACACATGGTCCTCAATCTCGCCCTTGATGAGTGCATTGACAACCCAAGATTTGGTAACCAAGGAGAAAAGAAAAAGAAAAGAAACGAGTAAAAGAAACTGCAACAAGCGATCGAAAGCCAAAGGAAAGACAAAGAGCAAGATCACTTGAAGAAGAACAAGTATTGGACCCCTTAGACAAGGGCAGGGACTCGACACGTCTGAGACAAAACCATGCTCAAGCAAAGAGCACAAACCACCAATCCAAAGCTCAAACAACACAAATAGCTCCCCCTGAGCCAAAGCACACTCCCCCTGAACCAATACAGCGATGCAACATGGGAATTGAAGGACCGATACGACGAACCAGAGAGGGGGGGAGTGAATGGGAGCCGATAAAAATTCTTCTCGAAGGAGATGGAGACTCCAACAAGATGAACGCGGCTTCCAACACACTTCTCCAACTCACTACCCAAGTTGGTCAAGCCCACGTAGCCACTGGAGTGCCACTGGACCTAGGAACCAACACACAACCTTCCGACCCGAGAACGCAGCGGAACACCAAACCTCGAGTCTACAGACTCACACCGGTCGGGACCGGTGAGCACCACCGGTCAGACCGGTCCCTACTGGTGAAACTGAGCAACTTTCACTAAGTGGCTCTACACCGGCCGACCGTGAGACACACCGGTCGCACCGATCACGACCGAAAGCCCCCAAGGCAACAAACAAGCCAACCGACCACCAAACCGACCCAAACTCGAAACAAGAAAGCAACACAGACAACAACGAACACACCAAGACGTTCACCCGAGCAAAAACCCACCAGGGCTCGCACCGGCCGGACCGGCCAAGAGCACCGGTCGACCGGTGTAGCTCGGGCAAAGACGGGATGAACAAGACCCGCGGGTCAACTCACCCAAATCCAAATCTCGATCTCCCGAATCGCTCCACGGACTTGAACAAGACTTTGGGGATATTAGGAACACCTCATGAGGAGTCCATAGCCAAGTTTAATCCCACCAAAACTCGTCCAAAAAGGAGGAATCAAAGAAATCCCGCCAAGGTCACTTCCAACCCAAGAACTCAAGAAACCCCAAAATCGAGCACCTTTACTCACGGATTTGGGAGGGAAATCACAGCCCAAAGAACCACGAAGGGTTCCCACAAATTTCCCCCATCAAATCCCCAAGAGAAAGGTCCCGAAAACAACACAAAGAAATCACAAAGAGAGGGCTCCGAAAATCACCACCAAGAACAACCGGGGAAAACACATCCAAACCTTGAGGAACCACGCCGAATCATCTATACATGAAACAAAGGTTCATACAAGGTCTAGCAAGCCGCCCGATCATCCATCCCTCTCAACAAGATCTCTCTGTGAAGCTCTCTTGCTAGTCCTATAGAAAACCTAAGAAAAATAGGTGGAAAATAGGAAAAGTAATGAGCTAGGGTTCCAAGAGCTGGCTGCCATCCTCTCACCTCTTAGGTTATATGGAGGCAACTGAAAGTCTAAAATGCCCTTCTTTACTAACTAGGGATACAAGCCCCTCAAGGGCGGATTTGGAAGTCTTCATGTCTTCACCATCGGACGGATGCCCGGCGACCGCACCCTGCGTAGCCTCGACGCAAGCCATGTGATCCCGACGCGTGTCCTCCGCTTCGAAGTCTCCGGACTGCGTCGTCGCACACCGGTCAGTCCGGTGCTCCCCACCGGTCAGACCGGTCCGGCACCGCCGCAAAGACCGTCTTCGGTTCTTCGGTCTTGGCTTTGTGGATCAACCAAGGAACCCTGTGGTTTTCTGGTGAACCACCGGAAACCCCGCGAACTCGGTGTAGCCTCCGCCAATCTCCACTCATGAATCGGTTCCCACGTAGTCCCGGCTCGACCTTGGTTTTGAGGCTCTACCAAGAAACCGTCCACGACTTCATCTTGCTGTTCATGCCACCATGCGGCCCGCACTTGACCCCGCTGGCCACCGGGTCCCTCGAACGAAGCCTACTTGTCTTCTGCACACCTGGAGGCCTCACCGGCGATGACCTTTCGCGCTTGTTCTTCACCTGCACCAACACGAGTCAAGCCGCAACCTGCACCTGCAATACTTAGCCAAGAATCAGTCCACACAACGTTGTCAATCACTCATCACACAAGGAAGCGACCATCCACCGGTCCTCGAACCACACATGGTCCTCAATCTCCCCCTTGATGAGTGCATTGATAACACCCACACGAAAGTAACAAGAGAGAAAAGAAAAAGAAAAGAAACGAACAAAAAAAAAACTCCAACAAGTGATCGAAATCCAAACAAAGGCAAAGAGCAAGATCACTTGAAGAAGACAAGTCTCGGACCCCTTAGGCAAGGGCAACGGCTCGACACATCCGAGACAAAAGCAAAGCTCAAGCAAAGAGCGCAAACCACCAAAGCAAAGCTCGAACAACCACAAAGAGCTCCCCCTGCACACATGCAAGCTCCCCCTGAACCAATGCACCTCCCCCTGGACGAATGCATGCAAGACACCACTTGAAACAGGGCAGCTGCAACAACTCAGCCCTGACCGGTCAGACCGGTCAACACCACCGGTCAGGCCGGTGTGCAACATGTGAACAGAACCAACACTCACACCGGTCAGACCGGTGACCTTGACCGGTTAGACCGGTGAACAACAGAGCCCAGAAATGGCTCGAGACCACCTGAAAACCTTCTAAATGCGTCCAGCAAGCCATTTCAAGCTCAAACTTCTCCCCCTTGTTGGCAATGCATGAATCAAGCCAAAAATGCAAAACTTTCAACCTAGAGCTTCTCAAATAGACAAAATTCAACAAAGAATGCTACACATGTCCAAATGAGCAAGTTAGATACTCTACAGCTTCGTATCGACCTCAACTACATGATCACCAAGTTTCACAACCATTGGACGAAGCTAAGATGGATTTTGGCAATTTTGCGAAAAACTTGCCTCTCATGAGCACAGTCCTAAACATGATCAAAGCATATCAAAATGGAAAAGCCACACAAACTTCATGCTAGGATAGCCATTCTAACCATAAGACCATCACAAACACCCACAAGCACCTCATGTCATGTCAAAGCCACCGAGCCATGTGTCTACTTCTATGTATGAGACTTCTCATTGGTAGGCATCATGCAACGGTTTAGCACCCAAAGCAAATTAAATTCAGCACATATGACATGGGAGCATATTTTCCAAGCATTATTTCATTTCATTTTCAGATTTGTAAATGGTACATGAAATGTCTTTGCGACAAAAAGGAACTTACGCCCCTCCACAAGATAAAACAAGAGGGCTAAACATTCATGATGGCAAATGAGCCTTTGGCCCCATATGATCAATAAACTAGCTATCCAACCACAAATTAAGCATAGCAAAGCCACTAAAACATGTCAAGATCATATAAAGGCATTTACACATGAGAGAGCATACATGTGACATTTTTCAAACACATAGCCATCAACCATGGATATAAACCGAGATTATCAAGAGCTAAGCCAAACTAACCATAGCATACCAAACAAGCTCACAAAGACATATATCTCATTCCATGGTGAACAATGTATATAGGAGAAGCTTTTCTATTCAATGCATATGATACAAAATGCATGCAATCTAAGATACAAGGATGTCTATACATCATGTTACATATGCCATGCCAAATGCAAGAGACGCACAAAGGAAAGCTATACATATGCTACAAAGGAGCTCCCACACATCCAACTCAAGAAATCAAACACACACCAAGTTCCCCCCGCAAACGAGTAAAAGATGCATGATCTAGGGGTTTGGTGAAAATATCGGCTAGTTGGTCATGTGTGGGTACATGGATCAAAGCTATCTTTCCTTTCTCTACGTTGTCTCTCAGAAAATGATACCTCACTTCTATGTGCTTGGTTTTGGAATGGAGCACTGGGTTCTTTGCAACGCTTATGGCACTGGTGCTATCACATTGAAGTGGGACATGGGTATACTCCTCACCAAAGTCACTCATGGTGTAGGTGATCCAAAGGAGCTGAGAGCAACAACTAGCAGCGGCAACATACTCGGCCTCGGTCGTGGATTGAGCAACACTCGACTGTTTGTGGGAAGACCAAGACACCAAAGAAGATCCCAAAAACTGGCAAGTCCCAGAAGTGGACTTCCTATCCAACCGACACCCGGCAAAATCCGCGTCTGAAAAACCATGAAGCGCCAAAGAAGAGGATGCGGAGTACCAAAGGCCGAAGTCGGGAGTGTGACGCAAGTACCTGAAAATTCGCTTCACTGCTTGCCGATGCGAAGTCCTCGGAGACGCTTGAAAATGAGCGCACAGACACACCGAGAACTGTATGTCCGGCCTCGTCACCGTCAAGTAGAGGAGTGACCCGATCATGCTCCGGTACTCCTTCTGGTCCACGTGTTCACCTTCCTCGTCCGCATCAAGAGATGTAGTCGTACTCATCGGCGTCGTCATAGCCTTGGTGTCCTCCATGTTGAACTTCCGTGCAATGTCCTTGGTGTACTTAGCCTAGTGCACAAATGTTCCTTCCTTTGATTGCTTGATTTGTAGCCCGAGGAAGAACTGCAACTCGCCCATCATGCTCATCTCAAACTCCC